>JAQFVV010006302.1:2904517-4104517 GCA_028023455.1 Epiperipatus broadwayi
ATTGGTGTAACTTTAACATTGTTATAAACCAGTGTTTACAAAAACTCTACAAACAACTTTTATAATATTCTATTTATCAGCCTAGTTGGTGTATTATGTGCTCAAGCTGAAACATTGGTATAGTCATGATCAAAATCATATACAGATAAACCTTCGGAATATATCATTTACATCTGTAACCTATCAAAATTTTTGCATCAACACACACACATATATAATATGAAAATAACATTTTTGGGAGGGTCATACTATTTTTTTTTCATGTAACCATGAAAATCTTAGTTATAATATACTTATGAAATATTGTGTAAATTTGTTGAGGTGAAGAATTCTAAGTACTACTTAAATATTTGTAATACAGTTGTGCAATAATTGTATACAAAAGTGTCCAAATATATAACTTTATAATGGTCATACATATCAAATGCAGAAAAGAACACTGAACAACGTAACACTATACACATTTTATTTTGTAACTGGAAAATTAAGGAAATGTTTTTTTTTTTTTAATTTAATCTTTTTAATCATACTTGTTATGTAAGATTATTATAACGTTCTATAATATCCATAATTTCACGTGTGTGTAACTATTTGTCTATTGATACTGTAAATTATAATAAATTATCTTACATTAAAGTAATTTTTATAGCTTTATATATATATATGAAAAGCCTATATTTATAGCATTAAATAATTTTTATAGCTTTATATATATATATGAAAAGCCTATATTTATAGCAGATTTATAAGTGTTAAAATAATTTGTTCATATGTGATCAAAGTCAAAAATATTTATTTAACTATAGTATGCCATTATATCATTGTATTGACTGAAATCTGATATACAATTCCAGGGATATGTAAATAAGTTTCCAATCACACAAACCAAATATACATAGTGTGTGTGAATAGTCAGTATTTTTTATTGCAATTGATATAAATGAGTATTATAATGTTTTATATTTACTGAATTTTGTACAGTTGATTAGCTAAGTTAATTATAGATATGTATGTTAAACTGTCATTACTATGTAATCACAAATGTGGTTTGTACTTTTTTGTATTACACATCTTAATGATGTAGTTGCTATTATAAAAACAAAAAAAATGAATTTAGAAAAAAATAATATTCTAATTGATTGTGTATCATCTGCTCTGCAAAAACAAGAATATGGTTGTTTATGTATAAAGGAGCAAGAATGCTTGAAATTTATAAATTTAATATAATTTAAGTAGAAGATATTCTGTATTTTATCATCATCTTCATAATATTTTATTACAAAAAGTATAAAGAAGAAAATTAGTAAATTCCATTTTTTTGATGGAGAGAAGAGTTACTGAATAAATTGATATAACATTAGTATGCGAAAATATTCCGTCTTTTTCTGTTCCTAAAATTATTAATGTTTTTTATTAATTATATGTTCTTTAAATGCTTTTAACCAGAAAATTAAGACATCAGTTTTTCCTTCCCATTTTTTAGAAATTGTTTACAAACCTGATTTTGACAATGCAAAAAGAAATGCTAATTTGGAAACATATGATTTAAGAACCATGAGAGAGTCAAATGAAATATTAACGGATCCTACTGGTTTAAATAGGGCTGATGAAGCACAACATAGAAACCTCTCATTTTATCCCTGTCTTCTAATATTAACTTAAAATTAATAGATGAAAAAACTGAGGGAAATAAACATTTTGATCTCATATTGTGAATGGTGAACTACTTCAAGTTGAATCTTATTTCTTATCTTGCACTCAGTCACATTACTGTTTGAGATCTAATGATTTTTCTTTCAAAAGTTAATCTTGACAATGGTGGATGCTAGTTCATCAAAATATCGTTTTGTAATACAAAATAACACATGGTTTAATCCCAAAAATAATAATTTATATATATGCATATAGAAAATAGACAATCATATATCATTACAATACTAATCTAGGCAACAAAATTTTACTAAAATTCTTCCACATCCATGGTTTTATCTATTAACATAGACCTTTTCAAGTGAAATTCAGAAAAATACATACAATATATATATATATATATATATATATATATATATATATATATATATATATATATATATATATATATATATATATATTTATATATTTTTCAAATAACCTTCTTATTCACTTCAAAAACACTTCCTTTAATGTCAAAAGATGTCTTCATGAGACTGATATCAGTTAGTTTTTGAAGTAAATGTTGGGAAGATTATTTTCTTATATATATATATATTGTTGAATTTTACCTGAAAAAATCTATTTGTTACCAAATGAAACCATGGTTATGGAAAAAGTTTGGTAAAATTTTATTGTTTTAGCTAGTATTGTAATAATGCTATATAATTTTTTCTTTCACATTAATAGTTTGATCAATTCTGAATATCTGTCCATTTTTTGAAAGATACAAATAATCTTTAAATAGCCCATTTTAATAGTGAATCCTTTTTCAACAACATCTCATAGAAAAAAGTAGCATTCATGAGATGTACTAAATTGTGAATGATGATAGTTTGAGCATAATCCATTCCTGTTTTATCTTTTTTGATAAAACAAACAAGACATTAATTTACTTAACAATAATAGATAAGAATCTGACTTAGCTATTGAACAGTTACATAAAATCAAAAATCCTATGTGCATTAAAATATTTCAATTTTATTCATATTCAAACCCATGTCATAAATTTGGTACAGAGATGCACCATCATGGCAACATATTAATAAGAATATTTTCATAATTTTTATAGATATAAATATTAGAAATTAATGGAAGTAAAGTAAATAAAGAAACAACTTCATGCTTTCAAATTAAGGCACTTTAGATTAGCCTATATAATTGAATTTACATACAGACAATGAGATGGCCATTCTTATTTTCCTCAAAAGTCTCTATCTTGTGCTTCATTTGATAGTTTCCTCAGTATTCAACAAGTCATCATTGGAATATTATAACAACATTACAGCACATGTGTTTAGACTGTAAATCCATTCTATTTTAAAAAAATTACATATGACCTCATAAATAAAATTGAATATTTAAAATGTAATGATAATTTTTATATGTTTATTTATATATATATGTATGCAGTAATTCAGATATGATGTAATAAGGAAAACAGCCAATTAAAACCTGGTATTGCATACTTAAAATTATGTTATCTAGTAACAGTATTTCTGTCTAATTCAACTTTAGATCAAAGGCAGATCAAATGAAAATACTAATACTAGATGACACAATTTTCAGCTTTCAGTGACAATTGTTAAATGGTTATTTGTCTGGTTATATCGTGATTGAAATATATTTAAATAAATATAAGAAATGAAATATATGTAACTAAATATAAGAAATTCTATTCCATTTCAATATTTGTATCATAAATTTTGGGGAAAAAAATCAAATTATTATATATAGGTCTTCATATGAGATGTATAAATATCTAGAAGGTTGTACTACTTCCAGATTTGCACATTAAATAGTTGTGATTTATTATATAATCTAAAATTTTAAATAAAACTGGATCCACTTTTGGTTTAAAAATGGATTAGATAAAAATATTATGACTAGACAATATGTTTTTTACTTGCAATTCCAGTATTTAATTAGTTCACTTATTAAAAACAGGCAAAACTCTCTATACATATTGCCACTCAGTGCAAGCCAGAGTAATCAATGAATGCCAGAAGGATTGTGCATAAAATTCCCATTTAGTGCATACTTATCTAATATCCCCAGACTAGTTTCTGGCTTGTGGCCTTCATCAGTGAGGAGCCTTGGATCTGAGAGCACTGCACCTAGATTTTAGAATCTAATGCAACCTTCAGCAAACACCTTTTATCTCTACTTAACTACAAAACTATGGCAGCTGGAGATTTGCATTAAATCCTAAGATCTAGGTGTAGTTCTCTCAGATCCAAGTCGCCTCATTGATGAAATCCACAAGCCAGAAATTAGTCTGGGGATATTTGATGAGTAGGTACTAGATGGGGATTTTATGCACAAGCCTTCTGGCATCTATTGATTACTCTGGATTGCACTGAATGGCAATACATATAGAGTTTTGTCTGTTCTAATAACAGTTAAGAGCAAGCATAAGAAAAGGTGATCATGTGATGTTTATTGTTTATTTGTTATATTATAGCTAAAATATATGTAAATAAATGTACAAAAATGTATTTTTATATTTACATTGATAAAATCTGTAAAAATCTACCACTATTAAATATAACTCATTATAAAAGTTATACGTTCATTTTGTTTTTTTAATGTTATGTCTTTCTTATCAAATCATGCAAGTATTAGTTATTATTAATTGTGACAAGTATTTAAATGTAAATATGTAAAATGTTAGTAATTTTATTCTATGCTTAATGTAATTTTTAGAACACACCTGGTAGTATATACTTAATTTGTACAATGTATAATATTACTATTGGTACTTTTTCTTTGAATATATGATTTAGTGTAATAGTAAAGTGGCAGATTTTTGAGCTCAAAATCCACACTTAATTTTACTAAAAAAATACTATATAGCCTGTATATTATTTTCCATAAAATCTTTTAGAATGAAGTTGAAAATTTTCACAAAAATATCACACTTCATAATTTTTTTTTAAATCTACTACTTATGATAAAGACATTTCTTTATACTTTCTCATTAAATAGTGAAACATGAATAAACTGTACACATTCTGTAAGAACTCTATATATATACTATATTTTCAAGTATTCTAGTTGTACATAATTTCGAATTTATGTTATTATTATCATAGTTTAAACATATCTGCTACTAAAATGTTTTTTTGTATATGGTGTTGGACAAATTTTGACTCTCATATAATTGGTAAGCCTTTCTGTCAAAAATTATTATGACAATGTTTTAGGTAAGTAAATTTTATGGTTATTTTTTTTAGAAGAGCATAATGCATTTGTGCACTTACATAATAGGCTGAGCATAATAGATGACCAAACTGAGATTTTACTTTTTACTTTAGAATTATTTTTAAAACTCTAGCTTTTAGCTAAATTATAATGATTAAGTACTTAAAACTGCTGGTCACATTTAAGTTAATGAAGATTGCAAAAATTGGAACAGGAACTGAATAATATTAAATAGGACATTATGGGACCTTGTGAAGTTAAAACTAGGTAAAGAGACAATTGATAAATTAGACATACTGTAATACAAAAGCACAAGCATTGGACTTATAAGTGGAGTAGAATTCATTATAAATAAAAAGTGGAAAAACAACATTGCAGAAATTTATGGTATATTAGACAGAGCAGTGGCAAAATTATTGTTCAACTTAATAGTAGATACCAAATGCAGATAATTTAGATTTATACCCCAAGAAGTTCTCACAGTAATGTATATAAACTTTTGATTAGACCAAACAACATTTTAAAATTTTTATGGGAGACTTTAATGCTAGACTAGGTAAGCAATTGAAAAATGAAAGTGCTGTAGATAATTTTTGGTTATGATGATGAAAATGAGAGAGGACATAGGGTTATGAATTTTTTTAAAAAAGAAAAACTTTATACTATGAGTTTTTTTTTTTTTTAATGTTCAATGGAAATATACATGAAAACATCCAAATGAAAATACTCAAAAATTTGATTATGTTTTGATTAACAAAAAATATTTATTTCAAGATTGCAATATTCTTAATAAATTTAATCCCAGCAAGTAATCATTGATTAGTGAGATGCATGATACATTTTAATGCAAAACTAGAGAGAATAATTATTATAAAAAACAATATTCACAGTTGATATTTCTAATCTTCAGAATCATTCAAATGAATTTAATTTGATACACCTATAAAAACTGCAACAAAGATGGCTGGTAGAGAAAAGCAGCAATTGATCAATAAAATTTCCACTGAGAGTAGAGAATTTATGAAAAAGCAATGAATATAAAATATATAAAAATAATGCATTAAGAAGTGTTGAATATCTAAAATTTTGTAAAATGGTTTAAAAGAGCTGATAATGATATAAGAAACAATAATTATGAACTAGTTAGGGAAAGCTATAGAAGATAATAAAAGTCTCAAATGTGTAAGACAATATTTTGGTATTGGTAGAAAACTTATTACTTAAAAGAGAGATGACTTCATGAAATGTTTAGAAGTGTTTAATCAAGAACTATATAATAAAACAACAAAAGGTACTTCCTACAACTATTGTATCTACTAAACTACCCAGAAATTTAAATGAAAAAATGAGACATAACTAATTAAATTTATGAAGAAGTAAAAACATCTAGGTAATGAGAGTATTATAATTGATATTTTAAAAGAAGCAGATGAAAAAATAGAACATTTTTAGCCAAGTTATATACTAAATGTCTAAATAATAGAGATGTACCAGATGATTGGAAGAATGTGGTATTCATATTTAAAAATGATAATAAAGAAGATATTAAAAATAGTCTTTTATCAATTTCATTCAAAATTTTTAGTAAGATAATTACAACTTGCCTACAGCAAACATTGGATTTCAACCAACCAAAAGAATAAGCTGGATTTAAAGGAAGTTATAATGCACTGGATCATATCCAAGTATTGAGAGAACTTATAAAAAGGATCAATGAATATAAATTGCCATTATGCTTTGGATTTGTAGATTATAAATAGGCATATAAGCATTAGTTCAGTGATTAAATATTGGATCATCAAGGCATAGACCTAGCATATTGTCATATTCTGAAGAATATTTATAAAAACACAACAGCAACATTTAGATTACATAATAATAGTAGGAAGATTTACATTGAGAAAGTGGAACAACAGGGTGATTCCATATGTCTAAAATATTTGCAGCAATTTTGGAAGAAATATTTTGTGGTTTAAAATGGAAAATTAAGAGAATAAAAATAAATACAGATGCGTTAAGTCATCTATATTTTGAAGATTATGTAGTTGATTGTGCAAATAATGTTTTAGAGCTTCAGGAAATGTTGCAAGAGTTATTAGATGAAAGTAATAAAGTAGAACTAAAGGTAAACATTAAAAAGACAATTAATATTTAATACATTTTTTCAAAAGATAAAAATAAAGATTGATAATGATGAGTTAGAAAAAGTTAACAACTACAAATAGCTTGATCAGATTATTACTATAGTTAGAAACATAATGGCTACTAAACATAGAATTATACTTAGATGGAATGTTTTTTGGTAGAAATAACTTAATATTAAAAGAAAATATGAAAAGGAAGATTTTTACTAAATGTTTTTTACTAGTTCTTACTTATAACATCTGAGATCTGAACATTTAACAGAAGAATAATAGAGGTTTTAGATTGCTCAAGAGTAAGAAGAAAGAGATCAAAAATGAAATACATGGGTAAGAGAACAACTGGGTATTACTGATAGCATTGAAAGAAATAAAAGACTGAAGTGGATTTTGGTTGAACACATTACTAGAAGAGATGATAACATGAAGTTAACATCTTAAACTGGATTCCAAAAATTGTAAAAGACCATAAAAGGGACCATGTATGAGATGAATGGATAAAATAATAGTGTGCAAGGTTGATGTGATGAAGAGAGGCTAGAGATTACAAGATAAATTCAACTTGGAGAGACCTTCCTTCTGTAGTGAATGTCTAACAGTTGAAAATGACGTTGATGATGAGGTAAGTTTTAATTATATAGACTCGCTTAATATTTAAAAATTAAGCCCATAAAATATTAATGTAATTTTTTTTGATATCAAATTGAATTTTAAAAAAATATTTAAGACATGTTTAACTTAATTTTAATTCTTGTCTCTTATACAATCTTTTAAAAGTATTTAAAGGAAAAAAAGAGATTTGTTTTGTTTCTTTTGCACAGCCAAAAAATTAAATGGAAATATTTTAATGCTACATTTTTCTGGAATTTATCAAAATGAAATCATGTGTATTTCAAAATGATTTGTGACTTGAAGTTTCATATAACATTAACACTCCTTTATATGGCCATGACTTCTTGTTTTAAGCATGAATATTTTTCCAAGTTCCAAGAAAGCTTAGAGTATTATTTTCAGGTTGTTAGTTCAGGGATAATTAAATCCTAGTCAGGAAATAAACAATTAGTCTAGTGAGTAATGTCTTCTTCACTGTTTCCCTGGAAGAGGCAGAAGAGTCATTTGTTTGGAAATGGCTATTTAAAGTAAACTTTTTCATATTTTTTTTTATTAATAATTCATATATTTTTTTTAATAAATCAAAGACAATCCTGATACTATACATTTGCGAAAACATTAAAAATATTAATGGATAATCCTAATGCATTTTAATTGCAGAATATATTGTTAGCACCGAAACTCCTTTTAAGTTGCGTTTAGTAATTTCAATATTTTTCCTGAATATATATGGTATTGTCTTCTATTTATTACATTTTAGTGACGACATTGGCATAGTTATTTATATATATATATATATATATTGTAAAACTCATTGTATAAAAAGAAATTGTTCTCATTCTGTTAATGTTATTTCTATTGTAAAATAATGTTTTCTGATTACATTTTGAGTACAAATATATATATATACACAAACATAAATATTTGCATTAAATGGATAATGTCATTCTATAAAAGCGAAAATAAATGTTGCAGTACTATTATATAGGGAATTTTTTCTCTCTCTCATTTGAAAGACGTAAAAATAAAAAGTATACAAAGAAAATGGCCATAAAAATATTATGAATAAACTACTAGTCATGTAAAATAATAATTAAATGTAAAAAAGTATTTAACATTTTCATTTATTCCATTAAATAATTGAAGATATTTTATTCATTACAGTAATTCCGTTTTTCAAAACAAAACATATACCATTCATATATTTAATCAGTGAAGAACTTACTACAACTATTTTTTTATTATATTATTGTTATTATTATGCACTAACTGTAAGATTTTTAAAAAAAATCATGAATCACTCAAAAATTTTACAATTTCCATATAATTTGAATATTATTAAATCATTTTAAAGCTATTTTCTTGTTTAAATAATGTAAGAGTTACATGCAAATTACAGTTCGCTTTATTGATTACTTTTAACTTACTATTTCATTGTCTTCACTGAAATTTAAATAAATATATATATATATGCATATTCTGAAGATTGATTTCATATATTGTTTTTCACCGAACTGTAGAATCTATTTTATTATTTATAAGAATGATAATTATAGAATATTTTTTGTACTAAAATGTCTTTTATATAATAATATTCTAAATTACTGGTTGATTTTAATTCATTTAAAAAACAAATCTTATCATTATTTCTTTTTCATTATTTTCCATAGTTAAATTAATATTACTTTAAAAATTCATCTAAATTATAATTGTTTATTACAAGCATCAATATATATATATATATATATATATATTGATGCTTATATTGATGCTTGTATATTTGAAAGTTATATATATATATATATATATATATAACTTTCAAAGGTAACCATCAACTTTTTTTAATAGTCATTATAATAGTTAAAAACATTATTAATATAATTAAATATATTACTACTGATGTACATGTGTATAGTAGTAAATATTACTCTAACATATTCTTAACCTGGGATTTAAATCTGAGCCATGTAAACTTTCATACATTTTTCGAGTTTCAGTTAGCTTAAACTATTTTTAGACAGCCAATCCACAGCAAACTCAGAAAGTCGTCCAATTATTGATCAATAAATGGGTAATAATTAATTTAAACTGCTAGCTAAAATTAGGATGAAAAATTACTCAAGCTTTCTCTACTCATTAAGTAATAAAGTGGGTAATGTTTTTTTTCTCTCGATATTCTTGATCTCAATATAGGAGTTTTGGACAAATCTTTATTTTTCTATGCTCTACATAAAACATCCACATATATGTACACCCAAGCACTGCGCATTGCATTATCATATCCCTGTTATCTCAAAGCTGTAGCAGTATACTATGTGCCATTGCTTGTCTCAACAGAAGCTATTGCAGAAACTAATGAAAATATCTTATTTTTAATTCTTATATTCAGCTAAATTATTTTTTAAATAACATCGATTTATCTATCATTCGTTTTAATTTACTAAATGTATAAATACATATGCAATAATACTTTTTTTGTTGTTTCTTTTTTTGTCATAAAAAAAATGAAATCGTTTAAAAATTAATAAAAAAAATCATAATTCATTCTCATACATTAAGTAACACTTAAATAGTGGGTTTTACTGTTATATAAAATAATCATTTATCTGAAGTACTTAGTTTCATGCAATTCTTTTCCCGATATATTCTTTAGGAGGTATAATATATATATATAATACAAATAAAATGTCCGTTAATTAAAAAAACTATTGTAATAATAAGAATAATAAATATAAAGGTAGTTAACTATTATAAACAGTCTTGCCATCTGCAGAAGTACTTTCGGTTAATTCCTTAACCTGCTTCAACTTCTGCTGATTGAAATATTGTATATAATACTTAATTAATGTTTATTTATTTTTATACTTATAAATACATATATATGTTAAATAAATGTTATTTTTCAAGATTATTATTTTGATTAGATTCATACATTTCTTATATTAGTGATTGCATTAATCATTTATGTGGTAATTAGCTTAATAAGATATAATCCTTGTTAAACTATTTGTTATATATGTGTGAATATGCATTTTTCAAGAGGTTTTTTTTCTTTTTCTGCCTCTCTATTGAATAAAATCACATTTTTAATTTAAATTTTAAAAGTCACTATAATGATATATGGGGAAAAAAACTTATGTTAATTTCCAGAAACACCTGATGAGATTTTGTTTTATAATAGTGATGAAATATTTTTTGGTATTCTGGGATGCATTGATATATATATATATATATATATATCAATGCATCCCAGATATACATATATATATATATATATATATATATATATATATATATATATATATGATTAGTTACTTGACTGTGGTTTGAATAAATTCACTTTCCTACATATACTGGATCATATGTCTTGATTGTATTATTTATATCCAAATGCATATATTATAATGTACTAAAGAAAATCTGAAATTATGCTATAATAAATTTAAATTATTTATTAATATAAAGATTTTAAAATATAAGTTTACATTGTTAATATTAATAATTTCATTACAGATATTTTAATAATCTTAGATAAGATGATATCAGAATCCCTATGAATCGGATTCAATACAATAATTGAATTCATGATACCAAAATAAAATTTATTTATTTTTTTACTTTAATGAGTTGAAAAAAATTAAAGTATTTTTAATTCTTCAATGACTACTCTACTACTCTGTTATGTATAAAACATATCATCAATGTTTAATACAAAATATACATAATTAACATAAACATCTGAATAAGCTTTTAATGCATTATATCAAGCACATAGTAATTAATTGATAAATACTGAGAATGGTATATTATATATATATATATATATACCTGTTAAATTATATTACATAATACACATAATTTAATTTATGATAATAGTATAAATAAATAGTAATAACATTTAAAATGTTTATGCAAAAGTACATTCAATTACTTCTATTGTAACCATTATCCACTAAACAAATTACACATGAAACAGAAAATGTCACTTGATTTTTAAGCATTGTACATTTCAATTGTAGACAATATGCTATTGCTGAAATATGCAGTATTTAGAAACTCCTGTAACATTTTTTTTCTTCCTGCATAATAATAAGTTCAATTGATAATGATTTTGATTAAAATAATTAAAAATATTTCTGTATAATAATATTGTTTGTTATTATTTATTTATATGATTACCATAAGTGAAATTAATTATAAGTGTGTGTATCCATCTATATAAAAGATTATTAACATAATTTTAACAACATCTTAATTAATTCTTATATTTCTTATACATTTTTTAAATAATTTATTCTAAATGTTAATTTTTTTATAGTCTCACCATTTCTTCACCTCTAATAGATTTACACAATCCTTTTAATAATAACGTGAAAGGCTAAAATCTTTGGCAAATGCGCTTTAAAAATGCTTATGTGACAGCCAATCAAATGTAAAAATGACTGCACATGGAACTCTTAATTTTAAAACACAAACTAGAACTATCAGAAAAAGATGCAACCCACCTTCTTCTATTCTTAAATTTATATATAAATAAGCCAGACTCAAACATCTTGAACTAAGAGCATGAAGCTTAAAACATCTTCACATTTAATTCACTAAATATTATATATAAATAAACAGCACGAAATCTTTCGATTTACTACAAAGCAATATTCAAATCTAATGAAATGATAGTAACAAATCTAAATATGTTAAATTTATTAGGCATAAGCAGTTAACATAAGCATTTTAAAGCACATTTCCTGAAGGTTTTAGCCTTTCACATTATTACTATGTCAACTGCTTGTGCTTAATAAATTTACATTTGTTACTATCATTTCATTAGATTTGAAAATCACTTCATAGTAAATCAAAAGATTTCACATTGTTTATTTACATATAATATTTAGTGAATTAAATGTGAAGGTGTTGTAAGCTTCATGCTCTTAGTTCGAGATGTTTGAGTCTGGCTGATTTATATATAAATGTAAGCATAGAAGAAAGTGGGTCCCATCTTTTTCTGATAGTTGTTGCTTGTGTTTAAGAATTAAGGGTTCCATGTGCAGTCATTGTTACATCTGATTGGCTATCACATAAGCATTTTTAAAGCACATTTGCCAAAGGTTTTAGCCTTTCATGTTATTACTATGTCAACTGCTTGCGCTTAATAAATTTAATATATTTACAATCATTTTAATTAACTTCTAAGAAAATAATAATTTTATTTATTAAAACAATTATTTAATATGTAGAATTTCAACTTGAAATAAATTGGGATTGTACCATCATGTGGCAAACTACTTGAATTTAGATTATATAAAATCTTACGGTATAAAATTGTCTTAAATTAATACACTAATAACTAAAATTCAAACATAATAGTCATATTATTATTGCAAAACAATTAACCCTGCACTGCACTGGTGAGAATAGTGAAATGTAAAGATTCCTGGATAGACTACCAGATGAAAAAAGTAATCTGTCAATGACTCATTATGGTTTCAGAAAACCCAGAAACTTTATTAACATATTGTTTTAAAAAGATAAATGAAAGAATAGCATAAAAACAAAGATATAATTTATACATGTCTTTCATTGATTTGGTTAATGTATTTGACTCAGTTAATTGAACAATTTTCTGAAAAATATCTAAAATTAATATATCTGCATCAAAGTTTATTTATATAGTTTCTACATAATGCAATGAGAGAAAACTTCATTATGCCTGCTGAAAAATTTATAGCATTTGAAATAAAAATTGATGTTAAGTAAGATTATAAAGTAAAAGAGACTTTATTAAGCAGGAGTCAAAATATAATATAAATCTGATAATGAAATTTTTAACTTGTTTCAATTAGATGCAAAACAAGTACATTTCATGATTTTCCTATTCCTTGCAATTCAAAAGATGATATACCAAATTTTCTTAATATTTTTAATGTAGTCAATATAGTCTTTTCATTTAGTATTTAATATTCAACATCTCAAAAATATCTATTAGCCAGTCATAGAAAAAACTTTTCAGAAACATTAAATATGGGTGGTTACAAACTTAAACATGTGAATGAGTTTAAATATTGAATAGCTTTTTAAGTAAAACGATGTGTTACTGCTGCATTTAACAATGTTAAAAGAATATTTTTTATTTATTAATATAACTTCTTTAAATATTTTATCATTATAAAATTTTGATAACAATTAAATTTATTATATCTCCTAAGTTGTTATGTTTCATTAAGATTTGATTGCTTACTGATCTAAAACAGTAATATATAAATAAAAAAATTCCAAAGTAACAAATATTAGTTCATGTATGTATTTTATTATATTATCACTTTATTGCAGAAAAAAGGTTAATGTTTATTTATTCATCATACATATATACCATTGCAAAAATTATATATTGCTCAGTAAAATAATATATTTATTGATATAGCAAATAAATAAGTAAACAAATATTTAAATATGCAATAAAACAGAATATATTAAATTTGATAAATCAATTTATATACTGTATATACAAGTTATTTATTTATCTAGCACTGTGTTTAATTTGTAATAGTCACTAGGGGATCAATTGTAATAAATAATAATAGTTATGTGCTGCTTGTTTTAAACATATATATATATACCCACAAATTTTATATAAATTTCGAACATATTTATTTCATTTTTATTCTGGTTACGATAATAATGAATGCTATATGTTTCTTGTTGCTAATTTTGTATATTTAGAACCCTGCATTAATTGATAATATGATGTAAATGTTGAAATGTAAGTTTTACATACATGTTAAAATGTTTGCATTCTTTTCCAAAATGAAAAAGTTTTTCCAATGATATTTATTTATATGGAAATATTACTCCAAGGCAATGTATCTTTAAAATATGGTAATACTGAATTATTCTGAACTAAATTAATTTTATGACAAAGTAAATTCCCAAAAGATATTATCCCAGAGAATAGGATCAACAAAAAGATATTATTAGGATTTTTATATGCATATGTTACATACGAGTTTTAAACTCTATTTAATAGCTTGAATTTAACAATGTACACTAATTTGACTAATAACAAAACATAATTATTAAAATAAATGATTATCTCAAAATTATGAAGTCCAATCATACAATCAAATGAGCATATAGGTCAGTATTCAGTATTTTATAGTTATAGTCAAGTTAGAATATACTAATCATTTTATTAAAGAGGAATTAAAAAACAAAATTTCTAAAATCAAAATTATTTTAATATAAAGTTTTAAAATCTATAAATTTGATTATTAGCACTATGGTTAGTTTTTAAATAACTTGAGATTTACTTAATTATAATGGAATAATAGACACCAAACTATCAATCATTTATAATAAAACATATATAAATAAGCATTTATTTTATATAGCCTATATAAACAATTGTATTACAGTCAAATATCAGCCTTTCACGCTAATTGTGCATACGCTTTGCGAGTGTTAATAATAAATGAATACTTTCTCACCAATACAAGATATAGTATTTATGCAGGAATAAAAGGAATCTCTTATTCATACAACTCAAACGCTTATATATGAGCAAATCTGAAGTGCTTGCAAAGAAAGTGTGATGATGGAACAGTCACTTTAAAATACTATATATAATGTCAGAATGAATGACTGTTCCATTGTCATGCTTTCTTTGCCAGTACTTCAGATTTGCTCATATATAAGCATTTGAGTTGTAGGAATAAGAGATTCCTTTTATTCCTGCATAAATACTATATCTTGTATTGGTGAGAAAGTATTCATTTATTATTAACACTCGCAAAGTGTATGCACAATAAGCGTGAAAGGCTGATATTTGACTGTAATAAAACATATATATAAAAGTAGTAATCGATAAAAAAGAATTACTGCAAATATTTTATTACTATTTAGAATCCATTTATTAATTTAATAGTATAAAGAAAATTATTTGTTTTCAATATTAACATTGCATAAGTATTAATTTTATATATCAAGTATTAAAAATATTAAGCAAGTATTCAAGTACAGTCAACATATAGTCTTTATTCAACATTAATCTTAAGACAAAAATATTTATCTTGGTTTTGGCTAAATATTCTATGCAGAAAAGTAAAATGAGACAGTTTTCATATGGAATGTACCTCCATAAAGTTATGTGATATATTTTAGTTAATCATGCAATTATGTTTAATATAAATAGCTATCTAGATTGGATGTAAAAATAATAAAAATGGGAATGAAATGAGTGATTAATTATTTGCTCTATCCTTTTTCAATTTTATTTTGAATGTGATGATGCTCAAGTGAATAAATAATTAATCCAAACTAATCAACTTTTAAGATATAACTTTACCTATTCATGAAATGTTTTGAGTCCAGGTCAATGAACTAAGAAAATATCTGTGGGCAATAGAATATTACATTACATTACTATCCTATCAGAAGGATTATTTATTTAAAACTGGAATCTCTATACTTTACTATTCCTACTTTATTTTTCCATTTATATATCTTACTAATCACTGCAAATCATTAAAATATGTATAGCATATATTTCACAGCTTCACACATACACACAAAAAATATAGATTAATTCAAAATTTTCATTTTTTTAAATTAATGCAATAAATAATAAAGAAAAACATAATCCCATCAATTTTGTGTGTGTGTGTCTATGTAGTGAAAAACAATCCCAAACTTATATCTCCCTCTGCCCTAAGCATAACTTTTTCTATTTTGATTTTAAATATCATTAAAAAAGACTTTCTACAGTCTTTAAAATAGTGTAACAAAAATATAATCAAACACAAGCATTACAATAAAAAATGCAGTGCTTTTTGCCAGTGGTAAATATATCATCTAAATTGCTATCATTACATGTAAATGAAAAAAATGTTGAGAAGAAAATATTTATTACAAAGTTAGGAATTGACTTAAAGTTATCAATGTCGAATACAGAGAATGGTACAAATAACTCATTACAAAATATTATATTATGAATAGTTTGAAAGACAATTTGATACATGTAAAAATATCTGTAAATTAAAAAAATGTAAATAAACCAATGTGTTAAAAGATAAGTACATATGTTTTATATTGATTTAGAAAGTTTTTAGAGGTAAAATATAAGATTTACATATTGTTGACATGATTTAAACATTGCAGAAATAGTGCCAAAAATAAGTTCTCAATTATCTGGAAACATGTACTTAAAATTAAGCAATGTTAAAAAAGTATAAAAAAAAACAGGGAATGTAAAAAAAAATGAATGGATAAGCACATAATATATACATAAACTAACATAAATTTTATAATAAATATATTTACCCAATTATTTCTGAAATAATCTTTCAAATTTTTTTTTTAATTTAAAGGAATATTGCAAAATTCTATATTGTCTAATTTAAAGAAATATAAATCTATATTCGTTTATGTATACTCTAAACTTAAACAATAGAATGCTCATATAATCTTAATATAACAATAAACTAGTTTTGACTTAATATAATTTTACTTACTATATTTTTATGCTCTAGATTGCTGAAATCAAAGATCGGTGAACACACTTTGAACTTATTCAAGATTTCAGAATGTCTGGCCATGTCTGTTGCTAAAATACATCTAAATAGAAACAAAAAACCAATAGTTAATATATATATATATAATTAAATAGAAGATTTTCACAAGTTTAAATATATATTTGTAATTTTGATTATATATATATATATATATATATATTCAACACAATTATATTTATCTCAACTTAACTTTCACATTATCTCAATATTATCATAATCATTTATCAGCCCAGAAATCACACCAACTTATCTCACACATGTAATGCATTTTTGAAATGCCTAGTTTACTTCATTTTTTCCCCAAGTGAATAAGACATACATAGTTTATATTGTAATTTTTTTTGTAAGTAGAAATTCATTATTCTTTCTTTAGATATACTTAACTTCATATATTTATATATTTCAAATGTCTATGTTATCATAATATTTTGAAACATATAATAAAGGTGTTATATATATATATATATATATATATATATATATATATATATACCTTTATTATATATTTGTTTATATATATATATATATATATATATATATATATATATATAAACAAAAAAAGACTTATAAATCCAAGAAATAATATAATATTTCAACCAGTGGATTGGTTTTCATCAGAAAGTAAAAAATACACAGTAAAATGGCAATATTCAAAAATTTCAGATTTGATAAAAGATTATAAATTTAGCAAAAAAACCCTGATTGGTCACAAAATCTCACACAGAATATCTATCCAACCAATGACAAACTTCAAGCAAAAAAAAAACTACATTTCCTCCTAATCAAGTTTAAATTATATTTAAATTGAAATAATAAATAAAAAATCCAAAATTAAAAATTAAAAAAAATATATGTGCATACACACAAAAATTAGACTGTGCTCACATACAAAAAATAGCTGTGCTCACATTAATATTCATTAAAAACTAAAATACTTATACATATTAATCAAAAATTATAGTTAGTGCAAAGTACAATAATTAATTATTTACCTATATACCAATTAACACAGATATTAAACATACATATAACCAATTTTTACATAAAAAAACCTCATATAAGAAAATTTTTTACATAAAAAAACTCACATATAAAAATCATTTAGATATAATAATTCCAATGTTTAAATTCAATTTATGTGGGTCTAAGGTCTTGAATTTAAAAATAAAAAAACTCTCCTGAAGAATTATTACTCTTAAATCATCAATTAAATGATTCTGTAAATTAAAGTGTTTTGAAACTGGTCTATCATGTTACATGTAAAAGTGTTAATTTGATATATTTGATAGAGTGTAATAGATGTTTAAACCAGTATATAGGTGATTCAGCAAATAGTTTACATGTCAGAATGACTAATCATAGATTTGACATTTAAAAGCTGGTGATAGCAATAATGCAGAACTAACACTTCCAACGTTTGCAGAAAAGTTAAAGAAGGACTTCCAAATGGCAAGGTTTCAATATCCCATATGCCAATGGCTTTAAAATGAAGCAGGGGATTATGGGCCTTGAGACAAAGCTAGAGCTTGTGGTCAGAGGTCATGAAATCAATGTGAACAATGCAAAGTATGGAGAAACTAATCATGCTAGCTTCTCCCATGAGAATAAATTTGAGAATGGCTTAATATATCATAATGTTGAGTCAAGTACGAAGAACTTTGATCAGGATAGAAATAATTTAATTCCAGAAGACTTTCCATCAGTCAAAGATGAATTTAATAATACAATTCCTCAAAAATTATTTAATTCCTTTCTTAGCTTCCAGAATTAGTATACTTTAACATTGAGCACAATGAATAAAAAATGTGAACTTTTCATATTTCCAATAAATGAGCTATTTGTCTTAATCAGGGACTTAAATATCTTTGATTCAATAAGAAGGGTCTACTTTCACCCTAGAAAAAATATGTCACACTAGAATTTGAGAACAGTTTAGCCAAAGAAAGATTGCAAAAGATCTCAAATGTTTCTAGATGGAAAATATTTAGTGAAAATTGACCTGCAAAGACCAATATTGATAACAGGTATGGTGCAGAATTGTCATGTGGCATTTAGAAAAGATGAATTGCAGGGACTTTTGGTACAGTTTGGATCTATTGAACAGTTCACTTTCCTAATGGAAAGAAGAGCAAGGATTTAGCTGCCATCCAACAATGCAATATTTACAATGAGGCTGACTAAAGGTATCAGTCCACTGGATATACCATCTGTTCTTAAGCAAAATAAAAGCCCAATATACATAGTAATTTGAGAAATTCAACTAGAGATGTTATGGATGTGGAGACACTGGTCATTAATTAGGGCCTGTCCAAAAAGATTATGCACAGAATGTGGGGAAAGCTATAGTGGATTCCCCAAATGTACAATAACATCGAGCAATCCTTCACTTATAAATCAACAATTAGAATTGGAATTACAAGAATCTCATTTAAAAGATAAAGTGAAAACAAATAAGCTACATTATAAGGAAAATCAAGAAACCTTGCACAGTAGATTTGAAGATGGGACAAATGCAGGTCAAGCTAGAGATATAGCCAATGAGATAAAGAAACAATCAGCACAGGCAGAACTGACCAACTTCGAATCAATATAATCTGAAGAATCTGAAGGCACATTAGAAGAAATTGGTCAATTAAAAGAAGCTAACATGTTCAGTGATATGGAACTAAGTGAGAATGGTTCAACTCAAATGGGTAAAATGACACAAGGTACAAGTTTCAAAAGGAAAAATAAGAATGGCTCTGGCTCGCAAACCGATGAGCATAGTGTTGTGGGCTCAAACATTGAGCTGTGTAGTGAACAAGAAAACAAAACTGAGGGTCTCTCAAGGAAAAAGAGAAAAAAGAAGACAGAAGAAACTTGCTCAACAGGAGTCAGGGGATGAGATGGAAACTGAATCAGAAGGTCAGATGGTCAATGACCCAGAGGTAATGGAACATGATATTTTAGTTCATCCCATGATCTTTAAATGTATTGTTGAATCTAAAGGGGCATATATTTTTTGGAAGGGGCATGTATGTAGCAAGAGTGAAGTAGGGCAGATAATTTCAGAAAAGGCAGATAATCCAGAGGAAAAATTGATAACATAGAAGAGCAATGGAATGATGAGGCTTGTAGTGACAGGTCTGTAAGCAGACAAGGTAAAGTAGTGCAGGTTATCTCAGAAAAGTCTGATAATCCAGTGGAAGAACTTGATAATGTATAAGAACAATGGAGCGATGAGGCTCGTAGTAACAGTTCCAGAAGTGAGGAAGTAGATAGCTGTCCAAAGGAAATACAGCAACAAATTAGTACTAGCCCTGTGTGTACTGATGAAATGGAAGAAATCACAGATGATGAAGAAATAAGCTCACAAGAGGAAAATTTTGAAGAAAATTCAGAACAGGAAAGCGATAGAAATTCAGAAATGGGTTAAAGTATGAAATCCATAAATGTGGTTTATACAAAGATGGAACAACATGGATGAAGTTCTAAAAATCTGTGAATTAAAGACTTGGAAATTCAAAGATTCTTATGAATCAATGAATCAATTAATATTTATTTAACAAAAATTTATTAAGAAAAACTTTAAAAAACAATAAAACAAAAAAAATATCTCAGAGTGGACTGATAGAATATTAATTATTATATCTATGACTTGGGTTTAAATCAATATTAAATAAATTTGATATTTTTTTACAATAAGCTTAGAATTGTTCTTAAGAGTATCCACCACTTTTCCAACTCTAATTGTTTGGTTAATGGTTTGTAAATATTTTTTTATTTAAAGGAAAATGCAACAATAAAAAACAATTTATATAATCATCACTTAGAAATTAGCAAATCTAATAAGGATTATTTTTTCCTTCACTTTTTCCTATGAAGGACAATTAGAGAAACATTGTACTATTTATCTTTATCTAGTGCAAATTTTCATAAATAAGTTTGATATTTTTAAAATCTTCATAACAACAAAAAAGGCTATTGCTTGTTGATGTAGTTTTTTGTCATAATTAACATATGGACATCAAAATCAATTTGAGATATATCTTTTATGAGTATTTTCACAAATATCTCTGCTTCATGAATAATTCTAAGATTCACAAATAACAATACAATAATGATAAAGATTTTATACATATCAGCCCTCCTCTACTAATATTTTCCCATGGAATTAACATTTTGAGCCTTAGACTCAAATATAAGTAACTAAAACTGAAGAACAAATAATGGGAAAAGCTATTGTGAAGATGGATTTGTGAAAAATTCTATGTGAATCACATCAAATGCTAAAATAAATTATAAACACTAATTAATATAAGTACTAAATTTCTAATAATAATATTTGTCATTAAAGTTAGTAATAATAAAAATTTAATTTTAACATTAGATATAAAATTCTTATGGAAAAATAAATAGGATATCCAGTGCACACATTCATGAGTTGATTGAATAAATTTGAAGACATTCAGATCACAAATAAACTTAGGATTTTTTACCCAGATGGTCAAACCTACAATCTAAAAACATTTAATATTGATCATTAAATGGATATTTTAGATGCTGTTAACTAAAGGGTAGAGATATCACATTAATATGAGATGATCAGATAAATGTCAATTTATTGACTGAAAAAAAAAGTGGCCTTAATATGGCAGGGTCTTTGAGTTTATTACAAAGCAAATGTAACTATTTCGCATGTATACATATGCATATATACCAATCAGATAATTAAGAATATTTTAAAGTTCGATTTAATTAATTGCAAATAAAACAACAGTTATAAAAATTCATTATTTATGTTATTAATAAAATCTACTGAGATACAAACAAATAAAAAACTTGTATTAAAAAGTGCAAAATTAAATTAATTTGAAACAAATTAATAAATTTGGTTGAAATTTATTCTCATTACATTAAATTGTTTTGACTGCGCATGCTCAATATCATTAAAAAGGAAAAATTCTCTCGTAAAAACTTTGATTAATTTATAATTAATTATATTCTATTTTATTTTGATAGTTTTCTTCATTAATGTTTATTTTCATCTGAGGGGACTGTAATAAATATATATTTGTTTTTAAGTAAAAATATTTTATTTAACAATGAATATTTATAATGATAGTAGAGTTTGACTAAAGGTTTCTTGTGTTAATACTAAAAGAAAAAATGTGTTGTTGTTTTTTACTATAAATTAAAATAATGAGAAATAATTACATAGCTAGAACTCTAATAATATTTTTAAAAAACTTTATTATTACAAAAGAAAACACCTTAAGAGAGTTTGCTCTTGTTATATATATATATATATATATATATATATATATATATATATATATATATATATATATATATATATATATATATATATATATTGGGGTGAGTGAAGAGCTTGAGCTGTTTAAGAGATGGTCTTATTTTAAATTAATCAGAGAATATAGCAGTTAAACGTATTAAAAGAGAGATCTATTACTTATTCCTTTCATGGTTGATGCTTCCTTTCTAATCAACTGATATAAATGAAAAATAATAATGTTTCTGCCAATATCATTTGAAATATATTTTAGATTTTCTCCATTATTGCTCTTCATTCAACAATTCATTTATTTTTTAACAATCATTTTATAGCCATTCATTGTTTTATATCACATACTATTTTTCTGTGCAGCTATTTTTTTACAATTTCTTATTTCTAATCCCTTATTCATTATTTCAACATTACTTGGTTTAGTGCAATGGTAAAAGTGACAGAATCTAACACTCAATGTCTATGGGTTACAATTTCTCTTTTTAATTCTTTCACTTGAGTGTTCAAACATCTTATGACCTTCCAAGTAATAAGTTATTCAATTATTTAATATTACTTTAATAATTTAACTTTCTTATTATGAAGCATTGTATAGAGTTCAAGAAAGCCACTTTTATTTTTTTAAATATAAACAAACATCCTAGAGAATTGAAGAACAGTTCAAGAAAACCAGCTGGAAAACATTTGAAAAATTTGTTAAGAGTTGGATATAATATGACAAATTGTTCACAATAGGTACAATGTAAAAATAATATAGTTTTTATGTTTTATATCCAAATTATTATTACCACATATACTATGGATATTATTAATAATCATTTATGATTTGTCATATTTTTTACAGGATTTCTATTTTCCATTTCAATGTCTTTTTTTTTTTTATTTCGAACATTTAAAATGAGATTACCTGATAAATTAGGTCTTCTAAAATTTGAATATTTGAATTTAAGATGAATTTCAAAAGATTGTCAAGAAATATTGATATACATTTTTTACAGATTTATTCTATTGTATTCTACTGCTGTTGAGCTATTTTTTCTCATTACAAATGACAAAAACAAAGAATATTACCATATTTATAGCACTTCTATCACAAAAATATGCATTAATATAGTTTGAACATTATCTAAAATTATTTAAATTTTTAAAAGTATAATACTAGATATAATTTTTTACAAAAAATGTGACTCACCACCATAATTTTATCATTTTCTTATATAGTTTGTTTCATAGATTTATTTATTTTAGAAATACATCATATTCTTTTTTAAATAAAAAATTGTAACAACTCTTGTGAGGGGTTGGTTGTCATCTTTATTGCTAAATATTGCCAAATTTATCCTTCTACCTAATCAGGTTTATTCACATAAAATTAAGTACTGGGATGCATGCCATCTAATTAATGAAGAAACCCTTTCAATCCCATAACCACTAACCCTTCCCAATCATTCAATCATTAATATGTTTAAACAGTAGCATCTAGAGCCAAATTTTTTTGATTTTTTGATTAAAACAAACCTGAATGCTCTACCCACATGTCATTTTCTGGTCTAATGTAGGAGGTTCTTATGATTGGACCCAGTCTGCTCTTTATGTAAGCAGGATGATGACACAATGATACATATTTTGAGCCATTGTACCTCACTCCAATGGGAAAGAGACTTTATTGCATCCATATACAAAACGAGAGTGCCTCTCCTAACTGGAATGATTTCTAGCATATCTAATGGTATCTTTCCATCCATAAAAATTATAACCTTTTTGCTGTTTGCCTATTGGAGAACTAGGTGCACTCTTATTTATGGTCACACCTTGCTTGACCATAAGAAATTACTTCTGGAAAAACTTCAGGCCATCAGAAAGAGAAATGAAAAACTAGCTCCAATATACATCTACAATGCTACATGGAGCCTTGTAGTAATGGACAATAGAGTATTTCAAAACAGTGACTTAATATGCAAAGTAGCATTCTTAAAATATTTAAAGTGGAGATTTTAATTATCTCTGTTGAAAGTTTGTTAACAATTAGAATTTACTGTTTCAAAAGATGGACATATTCTAACATATATAATAAATTTAGATGGAATAGTTAAAACAATAATCTAGGCATGACCACAGTTTTGAGAAAATTAAGTCATACCTGATTGCAGTTATTTATAGATTAGAAGAATAAATTATTTTACATGATAAAGTTTAATTCAGGCAAGTTTACATAGTTACTTTGTAAATGATTTAATTTAACAGATTTTAAGAAATATGATTGAACATTCATTATAGAAAATAAGCTAGCTTAATATTAAGATTACAGATTAAGTTACAAAGCTTTGCAGTTTTGAAAGAAATATTACCCATCTTCTTGATTGTATCTTGTAATGCAGGCACATCAGATGGTGGCAATAATGGCACTCTCTTCAGGATAGATGGTCTGGATTAAGATTTTTTCTTCCTACAGTAGGCTGTTGGAAGGTTTCTCTCTATGATGATAATCATGCCATCAGGCATGTAGGAGTGAATAGAGATCACCGTCTCCCACCAGAGAAATGTCCAACCTATGTTTGCCTAGCCAGACATGTCATAGTGAAAACGGGCATAAATTCCGGTAGGTAATGCTTCTTAAAATTATAGAATATCTTATCTACAGCAAGAAATATGGCCTATTTATATAAGTAAAAAATTAGAATACCTTGCTGTCAACAAGGTCATTTACTTCTTAAAAATCAATTAGCATCTTCTGAAATTTTATAACTTAATTCATTTAAATCATTCTGTTACCTTTTTAATAGGATGTTTTTACTTAAACTTGACTATTTTAAACTCCTAATGACTTCAATAGTTTCAGCTCAATAATTTTGTTTACTAAAATTATACATTTTTGAAAAAATATTATTACTTAGGGACAATGTAAATTACCTCATCAAGTTATGTTAAAACAGATGTTCCAGTGGGGCTTTTGTTTATGACTTATTTAGGATTAAAGTTAAGAATCATTATAACTTTTAACAATATTACTCTACATATTACACTGCCATGTGTATACCATGCCTATATACATGCAATTTTAAATATAAAATAACAAATTGACTCTTTTTAACAAAATGAAATATATAACACAAAATATATTATTTTAAAATAAGTATGCATGCATAATATATATATATTGTGACCGGCGACCTGTTTCGGTCCGGTGGTAACCCGGCATAAGAGATCGAGGGCTCCGAAATAAACCTGACATAGCGTAAAGTTTTATTTGTTTTCTCATATCGATAGTTATTCGCTATCCACATAAGGGGGCGCCAGATACGATTATTTAAGTGGATTTTAATTACTCGCATCACCTTACATCATGTCAAAACGATTTCGAAGTCCGATCCTGCCCACTAGCTCAAAACTCCCAGCATAGACCAATAGATAACTCAAGGCCGTAATACAGTTATTTCGAGGACGACTCCTCCCGGAAAAGACGCACTGTCCGCTAATGAAAGGTCAGCTTAGTTTTCTAATTATTCGATCACCGCATACGATTCATTTATTGGTTGTCATTAACCAATGCGGTGGTTCGTTCACGCCCCGAACATTAGGCTTAGAAGTTCATCCCTCCCGACATATCATATACAACATAATTATTTGACGTTTACTTCGATTGATTATAGACCCGCCCGCTCTTAAATCTATCTTAACTAAGGTTAAATAAGAAACATCGTGACTTACGGCACGATGTTGACATAATCAATAAAGGAAACAAATTAAATCTAAATTTAACTAAACATACTTTTAAAGATAAATTATTAAAGAATAAATAAACTACGATTTTAAGTGTATGAAAAGATTTGAGAAATGCTCGACTTGTTTACATATTTGACAAATTTATTAAAGATGAAAAAAAACATTATTAATTTGATTTATTGCACACGCGCACATACATTCACGCTCACAGAGAATTATAATTAAACATAGCACAATGTGAACATTGGAATAAAGTTCCTTTCTATTTGAGAAAATATATTATCTTTCCTTAGATTCACTACAGTTCAAAGTTCATGTTTACAAAGTTCTATGACTAAGATCAGTTATAATGACGAGGAAAGTTTTAAGATTTGTTTATTTATGTTGGTTAATTACGAAATTTCCTTACGAGTTTATAAAGTGAGTGAGTGATCATAATATAAAACATATTTACCTAGGATTGTTTTGGTTTCCGCACCTGGAGTGGTTCGCTTGCTTTCAATGAGTATTGGATGGTCTGGACGAATTTGGGCAACTCTCGGAACATGATTTATTTTTATTGGGAGCATTAACTTCTCACGACGATGTTATTGTAGTTTCATAGCTTCGGAGATAATTAGTAGCGGAGCGCCGATCAGTCACTGAAGGGTTTATTAGCCCCTCATGACAATCGACGCTCTTAATATTAATTTCATAGTGATCATCTTGAATGCGGAGGAATAATATAAGTTATTTCAGAACAATGATCTTGATAAAATAAACAGCATAAGCATCGGAATAAAATAAGCAATAACAACCGGATAGGATAACAAAAGAAAAAGAAAAACCATTGAATAGTTTTTGACTGATATTTATACGGGGTGATCCTTATCTGAGGATCCAATCTACCCCCAGAGTTCCATGTTCCTGGAGCTGCCGTTCAGGTCCGCGTTTGAGGTCACTGTTCCTCAATCCTTGTGCTAAAGGCAATATTTGTTTCGAGACAATCTTTTGTTGCAATCTTATTCCACCAACCTTACTTCTTCACACCTCGAGTGCCTGCGTGTGTGCGTGTGTTTTACAAGAACAATACAAGCTGTATTAAATTTAGAAGTCGAGCATTTAATCTTTTCCTCAAATCTTTTCTATAAGTTTTACTTTAGTTAACATTATAATTCTAACATAAACATTTTTAATTACCCCGTGGCGTCTTCGAGTGACAATTATATTTTATTATTTAGGAGAGCAATTATATTTTATTATTTCTAAGAGTAATTTATATTTCTTTTATTATTTCTTCGCGAAGGCTATTTTATTAATTTTTATTACCTGAAAGCTTTAATCATTTATTTGGACGTTTACTATCTGTATTTTACAAATGTATTTTATGAGAGGAAGAAAACTATTACAGATTACGAAAACAAATTACGAGTGTTTTAGGTTGCTTGCTGGTGTGTGTGTGTGTGTGATGTTTCCTAGGTTTAATATCGATGTAACGCTATCTCGTTACAATATATATATATATATATATATTATAATGGAATGCCTATCACCAATTGAAATGGCCCCAACCATTGGAAAAGCCAAATGTAATGGAATCACGATTGCTCTGTCCTCACAAACGAATCGTAATGAATCAAGCCTCACAGTTTAGGCAGCAAATGTAATGGAATGACTATTAACAGTCCTTAATTAATCATGTCTGCACATTGATGGTGCCAAATGAAATAGAACATATTTTCCCCCAATTTAAATAATATAAACATAGCACATCATACACATATATCAAGAAAAGAATGCCCAAAATGGTGAACAACAAATATAATAGATTGGAATATACATATAAAGAAAGATCTTAACAATCTAAATGAATCCAATTGTTGAGAATGCCAAATATAATAGATTGTATAATTTAAATGAAGAAAGATAAAAGTATCCAAATTATATTTAAATAAATTGTTTATATGCCCTTCCAATTAGCTATACATAAAATAAATCCAAAATCATACAGAGCAATAACAAGACCTATCATTATAATTTATTCCCAGGGTTAATATGATTAACTAACAAAATATATATATACTAAAAACAGAGAGAATTTTATTGAATCTAATTTACACATTACATAAATAAACTTATGTATATCTAAACATATCAATGAACATTGACTTGTATAAGTGACCTAACAACAAAATAATAATTGAAATACGAAATTATTCTCCATTTAGTTGTGAATTTAATAAACTTCATAATGACTCTGGCACTAAAAAAAAAAAAAAAAAATATTAATACTCTTCCAAATAAAATACAAAGGCATTACTTATAAAACAAATAGTACATCCTTTATTGCTATATTATAGTTTGATTTTTAAGTAGTTTCAGTGCTTTAAATATTTTTTTAAATACAAACCAAATACAATATATATATATATATATATATATATATATATTTGGTTTGTATTTAAATAAATATTTAAAGTACATATATATATATATATATATATATGTACTTGCAATAAGTATATATATTAAATAGACAAAAATATATTTGTGTTCAACAAGTATACATTAATATGAACACAAATCAATATTTATATTTTCCAAATATTCAAATTTTAAAAAAAATAAAAGAATATTATATACAACAAATATATGAATTGTTGTTTATGTTTGCATAAGAATTACTATATGAAGTGAAAATGAAAATAGATAAATAAATAAGTAAATAATTGACTGGTAAAATATTGTAAATTAATAAAATAGATAATAGATATGCTCTCAAAGAGGGGTTAATCTATTAAGTATCATTAAATCAAAAGAAATCATCAAAATTTACTCCATTACATTATCAAAGGTTTATATATTATATCCACTTTTGGAGTATACTTATTTCTACAAGCATTGAATACTTTTTTTTATTATTTATGACGAGGCTCACTCAGGCCTATAAATATAACATATCTTTGAATACTCAGTCATTTAGTGCTAACTTATAACTTAATATGAATATGGAACTTATTTCACCCCATTTTGTCATTTGTTATCTTGTATACATACATGCACAAATATATATATATATATATATATATATATATATATATACACATATATATATATATATATATATATATATATATATATATATATATATATATATATATAATGATGCTCTCTAATTGATAAGTAACTTTTAGCAAAACAACTCAATCTATGATCTATCCCCAAGAACATATCTAATTAACAAATAAATAAAAAAATATTTTTAAAAAAAAAATTAAGTTATATAAATAATAAAACTTTTGATAATAAAATTTGCAAATATAAATTTCACTTATATATATATATATATATATATATATATATATATAACAACCCATATGCAATTTAAACTTAGAGCTTTACTTACAAATTTCTAATATTTATGTGTTAATTTTGACATTTATTAAACATTTGTTTTTTAAAACAAGATGCTTAAATAGAACAAAATTATACTTATAAAAATGTTTCATTTTTCTAATTAAAAAGAAAAAGAATATCGATCTAATATATATATATATATATATATATATATATATAAATAAACATATCACTTACATTAATAAAGTTATTTATTCCCCTTTCAAAGTTCAACTTGTTCTGTTGTTTTATTCCCTTATATTTTTTTAATATTTTAATGCATTCTAGCTAAGGTTAAATTTTGAAGAAAATATCAAGTTAATGAAAATTATTAGTTTCAAATGCATATGTATATATATATATATATTATTTTTTTAAGATTTCTCTCTTGAAAAATAAATAAATAAATTGAAATAAATCCAATATATTAATTCTAGTTGCTTCCAAATTGTTACTAAATTTACCATTATTTTTCCCAGATAGCTATATCAAAATTCAGTTTCAGACTTGGTGAAATTCATGTGTTGAAATTTTGCCCAGTTTTTCTTTTTAAATTGATTTGGGATAAAAGAAAAGAAAAAGGTGCAGCCCCCTGGCTATGATACATATATTAGCCGATCATGGTTTATGTGTTTACTACAGTAATTTATCCAATTATCTTAACAAATGAAGATACCAATTATAAAAGTAAAATTGTCTTTTTCTCCTTTAATTTCTTTTAATAACTATTTTAATAATGACTTCTTTTTCTGTTGTTGTTGGTGTTCTTTTTTTCATGTGCAGTATTACATGCAGTCTTGAAAAACACTGTTGCATATGTTTTTTTTAAACAATTAACATTCAAAAAAGTAAAAATATCAATTATATAAAAAATATTAAATCGAAAATTTATTTGATAGCTTTAAAATATATATATATATATATATATATATATATATATATATATATATATATATATATATATATATATATATTTTATATATATATATATATATATATAATAACATTGCATTTTTTAATAATCACTTAAAGTAAAATAATCTTTTTTATAATTAGCCATTTATATGTTTTTTTTTATTTATAATATTGATATACAAATATATTAATTAGAACATGTCATTACTATTAAAAATCTCACCATTAAGAATAGTAACAATAATAACAATTAAATATTCACAGCGATGTACCATCAACAAATAAATAAAAAAATCCAAACAACAATAACTATGACTAATAACCATAAAAAATCGTAATACTCCATATATAAACATCAAATCAAAGAGATTTTTTAAAAAAAACAACAAATGACTTTTTTAAAACAAAGGTAGATTTATCAATCTTTTACAGAATCCCCTAATCACATAAAAAATGTCTTTGCAAATAACTAATTAATTATGATATATTGAAAAACTTTTTAAATTTATAATCTTTCTGAGGACTAACATGGTTTGAAGAATATTACTTTTCTTACTAATAACCATATTCATTTGTTCATATCTATCTTTCAGATCATCTTGATCTTTGTCCAAGGTTTCTTTAAATAAAAAATAATCAAAAGTGCCTTTTAATTTTTCTCAGAAAGAATTTCCAGTTTGTTGAACTCTGTGAAGAAGTTTGCTTTGATTTACAAGATTTTTGTATAACATTTTGGTATAATTCAATTGCTTTTGAATAATTTTAGGATCAGCAGCTAAAGATTTTGCTATGATCTCCTTAGATTCTGCCTCTATATCCTTTACATAAATACTAACTTGATCATAAGCACTAACATAATTTTTAATTTTATCAATAACAGTTACTACTTTATCAGATAATCTATTACCTTTCATTTGAATATCCTGATAAATATCATCGGCTTGAGCAAGTCTTTGTTTTAATTCACTTGTTCTATGTTCAATTGAAAACAAATCTCTGGGTAATTTTGAATGGTATTCATTCAAATTTTCTAAATAATCCTTTAAAAATTGCAAATTGGATTGATGTGATACAACTTCAATATTAAAAAAATCTTGAAAATCATTTTGTTTTACAACATTAATATTATCCTGTTCTATATTAATTCTTTTCAGTTTGACTTTAGGTTTACTTAAATATCTTTCCTTAGCTATATTTTCTCAAAGAACATCTTTACTAATCACATCATCACTTATTATTTTAAGTTTAATTTTGGCTTTGTGAATTTCTTTTTCCTCATCAATCCTCTTTCTACCAAGATTCAGATCAAATATCTTTTTATTCATTCTTTTAAATTTTACCTTTGCTTTCCCTACATCTCTTTCCTTGTCAATATTCTTCCTAAGAAAATCAATATTATTTATCTTTCCATCTATAATTTTAAGTTTCACTTTGGCTTTTCCAATATCTCTTTCTTTGTTTACATTTTCTTTAAGAAAATCTATATTAATCAGATAATCTTCTATCATTTTAAGTTTGATCTTAGATTTTTCCAATTTCTTTTTCCTCATCAATATTTAATGAAATATCTTTTCATTTATTTTTTTAAATTTTACTTTTGCTTTCCCTATATCTTTTATATAATCTACACCTTCACTAAGATAACTTATCTTAATCTTCTCTCTAGTCATCTTTTTAAATTTTACTTTAATTTTTCTAATATTTTTATCAGGATAAAGTATCTCTTTAAGAAAATCTATTTTAATTTTATTCTTACTTTTGAATTTAAGTTTTATTTTGGCTTTTCCCAGATCACTCTCTGGGTTAACCTCTTTCTTATGAATATTTATATTAAAATTCTTACTTAACTTGTCTCTAACCCTTATTTTAACTTTACCCACTTCTTTATTTACCAATTCCACATGTTCTTTAATCATGTTTAGATAAAAACATTTATCAACATTCCTTTTGCTCTCTTTAGTTTAACCTTAGCTTTTCCTAGATCTCTCTCAGGCTTAATCATTTTCTTAAGAATATTTACATTAAATATATTTCTTAATTTATTTTTAAATTTTACATTAATTTTACTAACTTCTTTATTAATTAATACCACATGTTCTTCGGTTATTTCTACATCTGTACTAATTTTTTGGTTAATTTCTCTAGATTGGCTCAAATCAATTTCTTTGGAATAGTTAGAAACATTTAATTTAATTTTCTCTAATTTGATATTATCTGACTGTAAATCTTGGGTCTCTTTGGGAATTCTCTATAATTCTTTTTAATCCTTGCACCTGATTCTGGTGAATTTCTCTCCTTTCATTTATTTTTTGTAACCATGTCTGATGAAACTCATCTCTCCTTTTCTTTAATTCCTCAAATTTTGAATTCATTTGTCTTATTTTTTTTATCATAGTTTGAAGACCTAACTTCATCTCCACACAACTTTGATCTTTCTTCTGTACTTTCTCATTCATATCTATATCTTTATTAATCATTTCAATTAACTCATCTCTCCTTTTCTTTAATTCCTCAAATTTTGAATTCATTTGTCTTATTTCTTTTATCATAGTTTGAAGATCTAACTTCATCTCCACACAACTTTGATATTTCTTCTGTACTTTGTCATTCATATCTATATCTTTATTAATCATTTCAATTGGTTCCTTATATTTTTTTATCTCTTCATTACCCAATTGAAGATTTTTACTACATTTGGTTCTTTATCAACTAACTCAACATTCTTTTTAATCAATTCCATACTTTGATATACACACATACAATAACCCGTATGCAATTTAAACTTAGAGCTTTACTTACAAATTTCTAATACTTAAGTGTTAATTTTGACATTTATTAAATGTTTGTTTTTTTAAAACAAGATGCTTAAATATCACAGAATTATATTTATAAAAACATTTAATTTTTCTAATTAAAAAAAAAAAGAATATCAATCTCAAATATATATATATATATATATATATATATATATATATATATATATATATATATATATATATAAATATATATATATATATATATATATATATATAAACATATCACTTACATTAATAAAGTTATTTATTCCATTTTCAAAGTTCAACTTGTTCCATTGTTTTATTTCTTTATACATCTTTAATATTTGAAAGCATTCTAGCCAAGGTTAAGTTTTGAAGAAAATATCAAGTTAATGAAAATTATTAGTGCCAAATGGATATATATATATTCTATTTTTTTAATATTTTTCTGCTTGAAAAATAAATAAATAAATTAAAATGTTGAATCTTATATATTAATTCTAGTTGTTTCCAAATTGTTACTAAATTTACCATTATAGATTCCCAGATAGCTATATCAAATTTTGGCTTCAGATGCGGTGAAATTCATGTGTTGAAATTTTGCCCAGTTTTTCTCTTTAAATTGATTTGGGATAAAAGAAAAGAAAAAGGTGCATCCCCCTGGCTGTGATATATATATTAGCTGATTGTGATTTATGTGTTTAGTACAGGAATTTATCCAATTATCTTGACAAATGAAGATACCGAATATAAAAGTACAATTAGCTTTTTCTCCTTTAGTTTTTTTTAATAACTATCTTAATAATGGCTTCTTTTTCTGTTGTTGTTGTTCTTTTTTTTTCATGTGCAATATTTCATGCAGTCTTGAAAACAATTGTTGCATATGTTTTTTTAAAACAATTAACATTCAAGAAGTAAAAATATCAATCATATAAAAAATATTAAATCGAAAATTTATTTGATAGCTTTAAAAATATATATATATATAAATAATAACATTGCATTTTTTAATAATCACTTAAAGTAAAATAATCTTTTTTATAATTAACCATTTATATGTTTTTTTATTTATAATATTGATATACAAATATATTAATTAGAACATGTCATTACTATTAAAAATCTCACCATTAAGAATAATAACAATAATTCAAAATACAGCAAAACTCTCCATATAGTAGTGCCATCTCGTGCTAACAAGAGCAATCAATGGATGCCAGAAGGCTTGTGCATAAAATCCCTATCTAGTGCCTACTCATACAATATCCCCACACTAGTTTCTGGCACAAGATGGCACTACTATATGGAGAGTTTTGCTGTATTTTGAATTGTTTAATAACAATTATTGTGCTAGTATGAGATGGTGATCATGTGATGTTTAGTGGTTTAATAATAACAATAATAACAATGAAATATTCACAGCGATGTACCATCAACAAATAAATAGAGTAAGAATTCCAAACAACAATAACTATAACTAATAACCATAAACATTAGTAATACTCCATATATAAACATCAAATCAAAGAGATTTAAAAAAAAAAAAAAAACAAATGACTTTTTTAACACAAAGGTAGATTTATCGATCTTTTACAATATATATATAAACTGATGATATCACTATAATTTGTTCACATATTTATATATGTGGTGATACCCACATAACCATGTTTATGCATATATACATGTGCTCAGAAAGACTTTAAATCTGGCATAAATGGAGCTGTGAAAAAAATAAGTCAAGCAGTCATGAGGGGTGGAATGTTCTGCTTCTTATCCCTAAAATTACAAAAAAAATAGAGAAAAAAAAGATTTTACTTAACATTAAGAGATCCTTTTGAATATAACTATGACTTTAAAACAATATAGATGAAAAATAATTCAATTTTACTTTTCCTGGCTACTTTCTATTTTCAAAATCACTGACACCTAATCCTACCCACTATATAATCTAAGGTTTCAAAGAAGTCTACATGCACAAAATGGTTAACCTATGCAAGTCAATATATAGAAAAACACACACAAAAATAAATATTCTCCAGGAATATATGTGATTAATGTTAGTATTGTATAAATATTGTTGTGTGGGGGAATCCATGAATGATCTAGGATTATTTTTTTTATATGGATCTGGTGGTTTATTCTGAAATATCTTTAGTCCATGGGGCTTACCTTGCTTCAAGGAGCATCCATGCTTCTCACGTTTTATCTTGGTTCAGTATGGTTTCTTCCTGAACAGAAAATATTTATATTTCCAAACATGTTCTCAGCTTCCAAGCTTGAAGCCTTTTCTGGTTTCCTGTCCTGAAGGCATCTCTTCATTTTCCATGCTGTCCTTCCAATTTGGGCTCTGGCATCATTTTGACTATTCTCTCTCAAATATCATTTTATCCCTTTGGGCCCTGAGCTCTACCTTGGCCTTGGTGTTTCTTCTTTTGTTACTAATATAAACTGGTGGTTTCCAGCAAGTCTTATTCTCTATTATACTCATTGAGCTCAACTTCAACCATTTTTTTCTCTTTCTTTTTTCATCTACTGGGTATTGATTGTCTCACTTGCCCTTGGCCTCTTGGACAAACACTTTCTGGAGGTCTGATTCACATATGAGGTCTTAATATACTTCTATTCAAATGTACTTCTGTCTTCACACACTACCAGCCTTATCCCTTAATTCCTTTACTGGTCCTAAATCATTGCATCCAATGCTATTCTCTATTTTCCCAACATAATTTTCCATATCTTCTTTCTCCTCATCTGCCCTGATACAAATTTCTCTCCTATCCTCTGTTTTCCGATCTTTTCCTGAATCACTCCAGATATCTTGTCATTTGGATATTTCTAACACTACAATTCCCTGTTTAGACTGATTTCCCCTTATCTCTACTGCACTCTGGTCAATTTGATATTAATCTAAGGTCTCCAGATTGGTCTCTCCTATTTTACAATAAACCCCCTCACTCCAACCCTCATCTCCATGCTATTCTGCTAAATTCTTTATACCTCAAAAGCTATAACTTCCTCTTTCCTTTCTATATTAATAACCTTCCATTTGATTTCTTTGGCATTTTGGGAATCCTGTTCACATTTTTCCCTGTTTCTACCCTGATTTACCTGCCTTGTTCATATAAGGTTTCAATTTCTGAAACCTCAGGCCCATTTCCAATCATATTTAAAATATCCTTCTCAGTCCTCATCAAGCCAGTGGAAGATCTCCTTCCCTTTTTCAGACCTGCTGTTTCTTTCTCAATTCTTCCTACTATTTCTGCTATCATCTCAAAATCTTTTTTCAAATTTCTGTATATCATTCCTAATCCCAGCTCTTTATTTGCTGGACACCTTGTTCCATTGGATGATGCTTCCTTCACCTTATGTAGTTGTTTCTGTATTTAGTAGTTGTTTCTGTATTTCTTTGTGTGACTCTTGCAAGCTCATGATGGTGTCTTCCTGCTCTTCTTGTTTACTAGCCATCTTCTCTCCAATATTGACAACTGCTTCCTTTGAGAACATTTCCTGCTACTCAACATTATCTTTGGTGGTTTTGAAATTTTCCTCTAAGCTTTAGAACTATTGTTTTCCTCCCTGATTCTTGTTCAGGAGCCCTATGAATTTAATATGGATTTCCTTGTATTTCTGCTGGTAGTCTATTTTCAATTCTTCTAACCCTTTTTGCAATCTATCCTCTGTCTGTCTGGCTCTTTTCTCCATTTCTAATTATTTTGCATGATTCTTGCTTCCATACTTTTATCGAGGGACTTAAGTTTTTTTCCATTCTATGTTCCCTACCATCCATTTTTTGATTTTTTGCTTCTACTTTTTCAGTCATTTGAAGATTCATTTCCATCAACTTTTCTATCTTTATAAACAAAGCTTATAATATATTATCCTGGTTTACCCTCACATCTCTCCATTCCTTGCTCTTGTATTTGTCAAGATGGTTCTTCCAAGGCTGCTCATCTTTTCAGGCACATTCTTCATGCACAGTGGTTTTTACCCATTTTCCCTTTTGTCTCTGCATCTGTACTTTTTTATCTTTCACAATCTGTTGTTCTGGATACTAGTATTTTTTTGTCCTTGGTCTCCCCCAGATTTCTCCTTTTTACTTCACCTTTATACCTCCTCACTGCCTTTTCCCCACTATCACTCCTTCTGTACCACTGTCCTTCTTAAACTTTTGACTTTTCATATTGTTTTTTATTTTGCTAATGATATTACTGTAATATGGCTATTTACCATCTCTCTTTTTGAAAATGGCTCTCTTTAATTCCACAACCTCCAGTCTACTACATATTTTATCAATCTATCCTTAATCCACCCATGTCTAAAGAATGTCACTCTTAAGTACATCCTTGCTTAATATTTTAATATATATATATATATATATATTAAAATATTAAGCAAGGATGTATATATATATATATATATATATATATATATATATTAACAGGAAACCCCGGTATCAACTATAGTGTCAGTTTAAAATACATCTTTAAAAAAATGTATATGTGGACCACCCAGAATAGTGAATGTAAAACTATGGCTGTTTAGTCACCATATCACCTACAGACAATATTTGACTTGACCACTGTCTACTGAATTCAATTTGAATATGAATCGATTATCTTTATGAAATTTTAAAAATAAAATTTGTAGATCTTGTGTAGATCTTATATAAGGATTTAAGTTAAAAAGTTTCTCTGGAGGTGATTACTTCTTCAGTAAGACAGATAATTTTTTCCTGGAAATAGTATATTTATGAGTGTCATGTAGTAACTGACCTCAAGCGCCAATCTCACTAATGCAGCCAGAATTATACTTTTTCTAAAACTAACTGATCATACTTACACTATCTCTAATTAGGTACCTGACTCTAGCTAGTGGTTACTCCCAGGGTTGAGAGTAAACCTATTGGATAAGTGGAGGTATAATGGAGTAAACCTATTAGATATGTGGAGGTATAATGGAGTAAACCTGCATATTTGAATGATCACTTTCCTTTTTTCTATTCCCTATCTTTAAACATTTATTACATTAATAATCAATCAAATTTCTTCATCAAACTTAAGGTTTGAGTTTAAAATATATTTAATAGATATGTCTATTCTTATAAGACATATTTATCTAATTTTGCAAAGTATTTTGACAGGAAAAGAAATAAGCAAATATAAACAATAAATTTATTCATTAACCCTTGTGATGATCCTTACAAGATGACTTTAAGCCACTTCAAATTGCTTGAATTCTATTATTTTTAACATTACAGTAACAATTTTATGCTCTTTTTAAAGGTTAAAAAAGTTCCGTAAGATGCTGCTCTCTCTTGAATTATTTTACAAGTAAAAAATCAATACAACTTACATTTTAAGTCTAACAAAAGAAGTAGTCTGGGTGTTCTTCATTTTGATTGGCTGTAACCATCAAGTTCAAAGAAAACTGCTTGTCAAAGCCGCTCATCAGCTAAGATTTATTTTTCCCATTTCAAAAGTGATAAATAAATGTTTTAGATAATTTTAAAAGTATTTTTGATGTATTTTTGACATATTTTAAATTATTTTGATAAAATATGCTAAAAATAAAATTATTTTAGAAAAATAGTTAAGACTTTAGCAAAAATTATTTACTTATTGACGCAATATAAAATTGAGGAAGAAATCACTGACGTCATCAAAGCTATTTGGTTGGTCAGTAGTATTTGTTTTAAATTTGCCACCATTATTAAATATTTTTAAATTATAAATGAAAATTTATTTTTGAAAAACTTTCATTTATTTTCATAACCTGACAAATTACAATATATTTTTTTACAAATGAATCTAAAGTGAATATAATATTAAAAGATAAATATATTTTGACAGTTGAGTTTGTGACTTGACTAATTAAAAGTTTAGACTTTTACCTCACTCAGCCAATAAAGTAATCAGTGGTCAATTGGTTAATTATCTATAAAAAATCTTAGTTTCAAAGTATGTATACAATTTTATTCTTATTAGTTTCTCAAATCAAATATAAGATAAATATATATATAGTTTACATATTAAAATTTAACATAAAAAAAAAAAAACAAATTTTACTAAACATTATAAATCACATAAATATTGAGTAAGATAAAAAATAATACAGTTATAGACTACAGATTAAATTAATATTTTAACAGTGAATAGGCATTTTGGGGGTAATGATAGGCAATTTTTTAAGTTCATTTAATGCAATGAAAGTTATATTTACCTTTGGAAGCCCAGTATTTTAATAAGGTTAAGTTTGCTTATGTCATTCTGAGTTAACAATCCAAAAGAAATTATGTTTTTTTTTTGTTGAAGTAAGAAATATATCTACTATTGGCATAAGTCTGGAATGAGTGTCCATTTTGTGGTATTAATTGGAAGCACAGAACAATGACAATTAATAACTCTTTTATGAATGCTTGCATGGAATATTCAGTTCAACTTTTTCTCCTTCCTCTTTAGGTTATTTTGTGCTTCATATCTATAAGTTCCTTAGTGTTCTCATATGGGCAGATAGTAAACAGGAACAGCTATATATTTATAATGTGGGGTGATCACCCTTCATGTTATCTGGTTTTTACTCCAACCTTATAAGCATTGACATTTTATAAATTGATCTTCTAAAATACATTTTCTATGTAAATAGTCAATTCAAAGAAGTTCAGTATTTCATTTTCAAACAACAAGAGTTTTAGCCATAGAAATTAATATATCCAAAAAAAACGTTAATATATTTTTTTCTTTCTCATAATGTCTCCTATTCTGTACTGATCTGGCTCTCTAATTAAGCAATTTCTCTATTATCTATTGATCTCCCAAAGACAACTTATCAGCATTTCTGTCTCTCTTTCTTTGGAATGCTTTAAACATTTTTGTTTTATTTTTGGTATATTTGTCCACAGTATATTCAGTAAAGGTTTCTTGGAATTTAAAGTGGTTAAGTAATATAACAAACAATTGTCTAGATGTATTTACAGCAAAGACTTTTTGTTACCCTCATTAAAGTAAGACATGATAACACTAAAAAAAATGTACATTTGAAACAATTAATAATAATAAAAAATTATATATTTGCATATAACTGTATTTTTCAATTTTTTTAATAACATATTTTTAAATATATTCCGAAACAAATAATTATATATATATTCTTTTTTTTTCAAAAAAAAAATTCAAAATCTATCTCCCTTATATATATATTATAATTGAAATAATATTTTTAACGGTGAATTTAATGGCAGTTGAGGCAGGTTAGAAAGTAACCGAAAGTACTCCTGCGGATTTTAAGATTGTTTGTAATTGTTTATAAACCGTTAAAAATATTATTTCAATTATAATTACAATATTGTTTTTAATTAACGGATATTTTATTTATTTTACATATATATATACACACATCACTCCTTATATATAGTCACACTTTGAAGTCAGTTTGTTGGACTCATGCTTATCTAGAGCAGTTGGTGGATCCTATTTAACGCTCTTGTAACAGGGTTTGAACCCACTATATATATATATATTGTAACCCTGCCCAACACCAATCCTACATTTCCTATTAACAAATACCCAGGGTGCCAATTCTATTGATAATAAAATAAACTACTAATCGATCCTACTTTAAATTATTATTGAGACTCTTACAATGCTGCCCTACTATAGTTTAGCTCAATGAAGGCTACACAGTTCTATAAAGTGTAAAATGCATACTAAACATAGGAGGAAACATTATGAACTAATAGGAGTAAGATATCTATTGGGTTTTAAAATAAATAGTGAAATTGGTAAAGTTCCACCATTTAAATTAATAAGTTATAGTTTAATTTCATTTCCTCCCATCATCTAAATGCATCAAACAACCTTTACAAATGATAGGTCTAAATTAATAGAATAAAGATGGTAAGTTAAAATTAAATAAAACAAAATATAGCACTACTTAACTTTTATTGTACAATAATTTAAAATAAATAACTAATTTAATATCTAATTTAATATAATAAGGTAATATGTCAGGAAATTTATTATATGGCTTATTTAAAACTTACACTCTAGAATAATTGCTAATTACCATCACAAAAGTAATGATATAAATTAAGCCTTTTTTAATAAACTAGTGGTAGTTAAACAATGAAAGAAATAGAGTACATTTTGATTTCAAGTCATCATCTAAATAATAACTGAATACTAACATTTTTTCCAGAGAAGCATCAATTAGTCAAGCACTTCATATGGTGTTTGGATTGAGAAAACAATATCATCAGATCTGAACATATTCTTCATTAAAGTTAAGGAATAGTGCAATCATATCATATTGGATATGTAAGTGTGTGTGTATGTGTGTGAACATAGAACATGAATGCATGCCAAAGAATAACTCTGAACAAAGTTTTTAAATAAATAAAACATTTATTACATAATATAGCTAAATAATATTTGTACTACTACTTTACATTTATACATGTATTGGCCAATTCTAATACCTATGACTGAATAGACTAATGTTAAAATAAACTTCCTTGTATTTTATTCCAAACATATACAAGCTGTTTATAGAAAAAAAATATTTATTAACACTAACACTGAAATAATTAAATATGAAATTAAAATTCTTTGTATTTTATTTTAAACATATGCAAGCTATCAGTTAATTCTGATAAGCTAGTGAAAAGAAACATTTATTAACACTAACACTAGAATAATTAAATATGAAATTAAACTTTTTTGTACTTTACTTAAAATACACACATGCTATTAGATAACTTCAACATTCTGCTAACCAAATCAACATTAGGATAATTAAACATTAAAATAATGCAATATAGATTTAAATATATGAGTAAGAGGTCAAGCTATCCTTCTTAAATCAATCAAATAATTCTATTAACTAGCTACACTTTCTTTTATTTTGCTTGCTCATTCAAAATAAGGATGAATCATTCTGACAATTTAATGATATAAGACTTAAAATAATTGATATTATATGATTTGAAATATTGATTCAGACTTATAAATCATTGATATATTTTCTTCATACCTTCAGGTTTAATAGGATTTATGCACACATTTGTATTGTGCTACCTGTTATAACATAATTAACACAGCCATATCCCCTCAGTTTACTTATGAAAGTAAGATAAAAATAGAATAGGGATGATGCCATAAACCAACCATGTTTTAACACTAATTCTACTTTAGATGTTTTATAAAAGAAATCAAACCTACTTTTATTTTTTATTAGCAAATTAAACCTGGCTATGAGTATATATGATGGAAAGACATTCCAACTAGATACATGAGGGACAAGAAGACTTTTGTAACTCGAATCATTTAAATAACAAAATACAATGACTCCTTAACCTTACTCAGAGGCTTAAATACATGATCTGGGCTTTATCTCATCACTGAAAAACAAAATACACTACTTTACTTCACACAATATAATCATCATAATATGCAATTGCTTAATCTTGAAAACATAATCCTCATGACAAATATTTCAATAAACCCCTGGCAATACAGTATATATCATAAACAATTCCTTTCTCTATAGCCACTAAATACATTTCAATCTAAGCATAAAAAGTAAAATAATAAATTTACTCTTAGATAAATCCCTAATCCTTCCACTTCTTTTGGCATATCAAACAATCCAATTGGAAAAGTAAGTCAATCAACTTTTAATTCAACAATTATATAAATCGATTAAACAACAGACAGACATACACACATAATAATGCACAAAATAATTTCAAATCATATTCAATATGTAAATATTGTAATGACATTGATTAATAAATTAAGAAAAATGAATCTCACATTCCTGACGAATTATAAATATTTTAAATCTGAAATATAATAACTACTGCTAAATAAACCCCATCCTTTCTAGAAAAGCAAAGGTAAAGCAATACTTTTGTGTATTAATATTAACTAATAAGTTGAAGTAAAATTTTGGTTTGTGACAAATTACAAATCTTTTAAATTTGAAGCAAAATAATTATTAATAAATGGGCTTCATAATTTCTGAAAATGCAAAGACAAAATAATAATTTTTATGCAATTACCTCGTCTTAAAATTAGCTGTTAATTCCTAATAGCAAATGAATATGTCTATTGCTAACATATGTATACAATAAAAATTATATCAAAATAATGATTAATTAGCAGTATAATGTTTCTTCATATTATACTTATCCAAGACAATCTTGAAGTAATGAAATAATAATTAAATAAATAAAAATATAAGATGAATAATTGGTCTACCTATCTATTATATACTAGCAAAAATAATTAAATATTCTTTAGCTGCAAACAAAAGAGTTCATTTGCACAGTCCATAAATAACACATCTTGGTCATGTACAAAAATGATGATGAGAATTGTAAAACAAATAGATGTTAGTAGACACATAACAAATTCCTGCAGAGAGACAATTCATATTTGGATCCAATTAAAGAACACTTCAAAAGTTCTTAGCAATAGCTAACTGAATTGTTGACAATATCACGTGTGAAGTATTTAATAATGTCAAATAAATATTTTCAACTGCAGATTTTGGTAATAATTTACTGTTTGATTAATTACATTTATCAAGGAGTTTGTGCTAAATTATCAAAAGTCATTTATTAGGCAAATAAGTGATTATTTCATAATATTTACTTAAGTCTACATAAGTTTTATTGGCAATATATTTTAATAACAAATCAAATACAAATGAGAACAATAAAATACAAGTGTTTACACTTAGCATTCATGCTCTTCCACTTGTTCAGTTATAAGCACATTTAAATATAAGTTAGTGATTCATTAATTACATGTCATGCATTCCGTTCCTTAATCCTAGAAATACAAATGGTTAAGTATATTTCTTGTTCAATAAAAATAATAAAGCATGTTATAATAAGTTAGATACACATATCCTTCCATTTAAACTTTACTCTTTTATAGCTAGTGGAAATTTTTAATATAGAGTCCTTGAAATATTTCATAAAAAAGTTCACCATAATATTTCCAAAATAATAGCAAAATTCACATTTTCCAATTATTTCTTTAATATTAGAGATTAAAATTAGGCAAATCAAATTTGAAATATAGACACACATATGCATCCCAAATGACGATTTTAAATCTAAATTAGTCAATTGGAAATATAAAGAGATGTACCATGTCTAAAGTTGTTTAAGTCTTATCCTTGTTTTAATTTTCCCAAGAAATTTTTTTTAACTATTTTCATACAAAAAATTAATAAAATTTTGTACTTTTGAGTTAGGATTGAACCCCATCTGCTTGACTATGAAAAAACCAATTTATAAAGAGAGAATTGTAGTAATAAAAGCCAAGTTTCTTGTAAAGTATCCCCACTTTTATGTCTAATTATTACTTAGCCATCTATTTCTTCCACCAATCAAAGGTCACTCATTCAAAAGTTCAACTTTAAGAAAGGTCAATCCCTTCTTCTGCACAGAGATAATGAGTTGCAAATATGCAATAACATTTTCTCTCTTGAAAAATAAAAAGAAAAAAAATCATTTTGTCTTCTAAATAATATTAATTAAATTGAAACAATAAAAAATATTCTGTATTTATAGAATGACAAAAAATAATTATTTTAGCAAATAAAATGATTGATAGTGTAATTGTCTATTTAACAATATGATCCACTGATCTATCCATTCAATTAAAATGGTGTTTTAACTGGTTAACAGAGATATTGATTATGAATTTAAATATTTTACTGTAGGAAAAGATATTTCATAGCTTAATTAAGTACATAAATAAAAAATGAAGTTGAAAGATGGCACAAACATGCATGCACATACATATGCTGCACTATAAGTACTAAATCAATCTGGCAAAATAAAAATTTATATGACCATGAGTCAAATATACTGCACAAATTATATTATGAACTGAATTAGCAAAGAGCAAATAAGCCAGAAAATCACCAAACAAATATCAACAGTATTACAGACAAATAAGACAAATTTGAATCAATTTAAACTATACATCAACAATTTCTGTGACAAGCCACCCTTTTTCCATCATTAAATATTCACCAAACAAAAATATTAAATATATCAATATCTCCATATAATATCTGCAAGTGCTTTATAAATAAGGCTTTAGATTATTAATGAAATTTTTTTTTTAATATTTCAGGTTATTTCATTTTTTTTTTTTTTTGTAAATACAACCAGTTGTTACTGATACAGTGCTATTTAATTACAATTGGTTTCTTGTGACTATTCAGAAGGTCACAATATATATTGTACTGGGTTCATTCTGCAGAAGATCTTACTTACACTGCAAATGTTTTGGCTGGTTACAAACTTCTTTATAATACATTTATAATCTTATTTAATTATAAATATTACATGAACAAACTGGCATGTTTGAGCAAAGTGGAAAATATTATTGATAGCTTTAACTATCAACAATACCCATGATCAGATCGTGGCCCACCTCGGCTGCTGGATTCAAACCCCTACTATGCAAACACTTTATTTGTTTTGGAGTAAACCCTGGGCACCAGCTAGTCTAAGACTAACATATTCAGACAGTAGGCTCATAATTCAGCACTCAAAACAATCCCTAAAACTAGCTCAGTCTAATTTTAATTCAATAACAAAATATTATTTAAATAGTAGTGAAAGAATTGATAAAAGGAATTGATAAAAGAATTGGTAAAAAGAATTGACCGACAAAATAAGGCTTAAGTTTAAAGACAATTTATTAACATTAATGATACTAAATATAAATACTTGTATAGATTTTTAACTAACATAATATTGGTATTTTTAATCACACACACACTGACATATATAATAAGGCATTAAATAATATTTGACATTTAGAACACACAAATTAATAGTTCATTTTTATGTGCTACAGAGTTCATATAATTTGGCTCTTGGAGGATTCACGAATGTGATGGCTACTTATGAAAGAATAGAAGAAAAAAATGTTATTTACCTAGGATTTTGAATTTGCTGTTTGCTGCTTTTAATGAGATATCTCTAACCAGTTAGATTCAAAGTTTTCCTGTGAAGATTTGATCATTATTAGTTGGTATTAATCCTGGTGACAATTATATATTGATGGAGATTCTTCAAGCTATTATGAAGACATTATTTTCATGGACAGATCTGGACTTAGGATAGAGACAGCTGCATGTTTCCCATGGCAACTAACACTTCATTATAACTGAATGAACTGAACTCAACTCTATGCAACTGATTTGACTGAATGGTTTTCTGAACTGATTGTCCGATAAAATTTTGGCTATTTATATGTGGCGCGTGTTTTCATTTTCATGTCTGCTGCAATATCTGTTGTAAAATTCCTTTAATATAAGATTATAACCCTGTTGTCCAAATTCCTTAAGTAGCTAATCCTTTTTAATCTTGTTGTTGGGTATTTTAATTAGCAGCCATCACAAACGTGTTGTTTTTTGTTTTTAATTAGTAGCCATGCAAACGTGTTTTTTTAATTCTTTAACCTTCATTTATTTATAATATTTAATACGCATATATATTATTTATATTCACAAGCACATATATAATTTTATTCTAAAATCAAAACTAGTTTTAAGATTACCTTTTTTTTCTTTAATTTAAATAACGAGATTTATATTTTTAGACTTTTGAATTATATTTCAACTAATAATAATAATATGACAAACTCTTTAAACTTAAAACTTCTAGTTTGATGTTTATGAAATGAACTCCCTCTCCCCCTTTTAATTAATTTATTGTAACTTTTATTTCAAACTCTGACTTTTAAATCTTATTTTTACGAAAACAAACTGCAACAAAATCTTAAACTTTTACCTATTCTTTTAATGAATAATTTTTGTTTTAATAATTTTTTTAAACAAAATTATTATGTGCCAATTCATTGAATTGGTACATTACTCCACCCTCCCTTTGAGAGTAAAATGTGTCATTGTTTTGACCATTTTATCTTTGACAACTTTAATTCTTAACTGTAAATATTTATTAATTTTCTAAGTTTGCTTTTCATATTTTTCACTTTATTGCTAAGGGCAATCTTCAATTATGCTTTACTTCTTTCTATGCTGGCCACATTGCTTACAATGTTCTGAGTCCTGGATAGTGACTACCGGGACAAACTAATTTTGTGCCATAGGGATCTTTTGGAAATGAGGCGGATGCAGATTCGCTGACTTATACCAACTTACATGTATGAAAATTCAAAGCTTCATTTGCCAGGTTTCTACCAGACTTGAAAAAAAGAAAGGGTCACTGCAAATGGCAGGAATTATCAACTGCCCATTTGCGTCTTATGCTTTGGAAAATGAGGTATGAGATATGGGGATTCTCTCCTGAAAAAGATTCCCAGTCCGCATTTTAAAATAGGAATGATCCCTGACAAGTCCATTATGGGTGCTAAATTTTATCTAGTCGGCAGCTTTAACTTATCCTTAACTAAACTTATTTCACACTACCCTCTTCCCTTAATTTCAAACCCTTATACACTCTTAATACAACTTAGATTGACTATATTTTTATTTATGAAGATTACACTATCATTTTTAAATCATACAACCAATATCTTAAACCTTTATTTATATTAATCTAATCTTACAATATTATTTCAAACCATTATGAACATTTTAAATATTTATTTAATCTTACAATACTATTCTAAACTCTTACCAATATTATTTTAACATATTTATTTATATTACAGTATTATGTTTAAACCATTTATTAACCTTATATATTACCGTGCATGTATTCCAAAAAAAAAATCTATTAGTTTATTACCAGTAATTCTTTATTATTATTTACTACAGATATATTATGCTTATTTATTTAACTTGATTTTATTGATTTTATTTTAACTATTTGACCTACTTATTTATTTACGAACACTTTTCTTAATTAATATGTGCATGGAGAAAAACAATCTTTTATTTTACGAAGCCTCCATTATTATTATTACTTTCAAACATTTCCTTTATTGTTATTTATTTATTTTTAAATTTATTACTTTAGTTTTAAATAGAAGTTTCAGATTTAAACTTCTCAGATTTATTTACGTTAGAATACATATTTTACTGTGTTTCTGTCTACTTTAATATTACATCCTTATTATTAACTTTTAAACTTTATCAGGAGGTTCTTTCTTTTTTTCTACTAATTCTATAATATAAACTAACTTTCCTCTCTTATCTATCCCACTTTTATAATTTATTACTTTATCTCTTTCTCTTTCCATTCTATTTTCAACTTTGTAAATCAGAAAACCTTGATATTTAGACAAACTCCGAATTACTTCAATCTGAGAATATTTTTTTCTATGCTTTTTTTTTTAAATCTATTTTTAAATCTACGAACATGAAAGTTTACTTTAAACCTTTTATTTTTAATTCTTTGTAAAAACTCTTTTACGCTATCTTCTACCTTGAACTTATATCTCTCTTCTATTTCTTGGTCTATATTTGTTTCTACTTTATCGGTCACAATGCTATCTGATTCTAATTCAATTTTCACATCTTTTATCCCCTCATTCAATTTTCACATCTTTTATCCCCTCAACTACCTGACTTTCTTTGACAAAATCTACTTCTATGATCTCTTGATTTATCTGTACCTTTCCTGTAATTTCACCTCTTATTTCTCTTATTTCCGCAATGAGTTCTTTAATCCCTTCAATTCTGGTTTGAGTTCTAGCTGACCTTGTTTCATTTCTCATATTTCTTGCCTCAATTCTTCTTTAAACTCTTGCATCATATTCATCATCATTTTCATCATCATCTGTGTCTCATATATTTCTTTCTCTTTTTCCATTTCTAAAACAATATTTTATTTCACTAAATTTAATATACGACTTATTTATTTGTTTACCCAGAACATATGGCTAACTCCATGCCCCAAGCCCTTTCTCTCTACCCATTCTTAATGCTTTAACTCTGCCCAGAACATCTAACTTTCTTTGATTTAATAGAATGATTTATTTTAACTAATGTAATAGCATAAATCTCTTTTCATTTAAAGAAAAAAAATTTTTCGGTCAATTATTTTTTTTAAAATTAAACCAGATTAAATACATAATTTAGCTTTACATTAAGATTTTTATTTTTAAACAAGAAACAAAGTATTTGATTACTATTGTTTCTTAGGTCCAGCCCCACATTGGGAATAGCCATTTATGTACCGGGTTCACTCCACAGAAGATCTTACTTACACTGCAAATGTTTTGGCTGGTTACAAACTTCTTTATAATACATTTATAATTTTATTTAATTATATATATTACATGAACGAACCGGCACATTCGAGCAAAGTGGAAAATATTATTGATAGCTTTAACTATCAAAAATACCCACAATCAGATTGTAGCCCACCTTGGCTGCTGGATTCAAACCCCTACTATCCAAAAACTTTTTATTTGTTTTGGAGTAAACCCCGGGCACCAGCTAGTCTAAGACTAACATATTCAGACAGTAGGCTCATAATCCATCACTTGAAACAATCCCTAAAACTAGCTCAGTCTAATTTTAATTCAATAACAAAATATTTAATTAGTGGTGAAAGAATTGATAAAAGGAATTGATAAAAGAATTGGTAAAAAGAATTGACCGAAAAAATAAGGCTTAAGTTTAAAGACAATTTATTAACATTAATGAAACTAAATATAAATACTTTTATAGATTTTTAACTAACATAATATTGGTATTTTATTCACACACACACTGACATATGTAATAAGGCATTAAATAATATTTGATATTTAGAACACACAAAATAATAGTTCATTTGTATGTGCTATAGAGTTCATATAATTTGGCTCTTGAAGGATTCATGAATGCGATGGCTACTTAGGAAAGAATATAAAAAAATGTTATTTACCTAGGATTTTGAACTTGCTGTTAGCTGCTTTTAATGAGATATCTCTAACCAGTTAGATTTGAAGTTTTTCTGTGGAGATTTGATCATTATTAGTTGATATTATTCCTGGAGACAATTAGATATTGACAGAGATTCTTCAAGCTGTTATGAAGACATTATTTTCACGAACAGATCTGGACTTAGGATAGAGACAGCTGCATGTTTCTGATGGCAACTAACACTGCATTTATAACTGAATAAATTGAACTCAACTCTATGCAACTAACTTGAGTGAATGTTTTTCTGAGCTGAATGTCTGGTAAAATTTTGGCTATTTATATCTGGTGCGTTTTTATTTTCATGTCCGCTGGCAATATCTGTCGTCAAAATTCCTTTGATATAAGCTTATAACCCTGTTGTCAAAATTCCTTAAGTAGCTAATTCTTTTTAATCTTGTCGTTGGGTATTTTAATTAGCAGCCATCACAAATGTGTTGTTTTTTGTTTTTAATTAGTAGCCATGCAAACGTGTTTTTTTAATTCTTTAACCTTCATTTACTTATAATATTTAATATGCATATATATTATTTACATTTGCAAGCACATATATAATTTTAATCTAAAATCAAAATTAGTTTTAAGATTAACTTTTTTTCTTTAATTTAAATAAAGAGATTTATATTTTTAGACTTTTGAATTATATTTCAACTAATAATAATAATATGACAAACTCTTTAAACTTAAAACTTCTAGTTTGATGTTTCTGAAATGATCTCCCCCCCCCATTTAATTAATTAATTGCAACTTTTATTTCAAACTCTGACTTTTAAATCTTATTTTTACGAAAACAAATTGCAATAAAATTTTAAACTTTTACCTATTTTTTTAATGAATAATTTTTGTTTTAATACTTTTTTTCTAAACAAAATTATTATGTGCCAATTCATTGAATGGGTACAATATATATATATATATATATATATATATATATATATATATATATATATATATATATATATATATATATATATATATAAACAATACCAATGTGCCTCTTTATTTCTTTCTCCATTCAAACTGCATTATTCCTAATAAACTTATAGATTCATGATCAATTTTTTTTTTGTTTTCTGTACCAGGTTTGATCTTATATTTAGAGTATATATATGTATAAATTGACCTTACCCATCTTGTTTCATTGCTTGCATCCAAATCTAAATTTTAAAATAAAACTTTAACACAATAGCCCCTCCTTTGTCAACCTTTTTTTCTATCACTGATGACAAAATTTATATAAGGATGACTCTTAATCTATTTGCCTCACCCTTTGGTGCCACTCACCAGCAAGCAAGAAAAACATTACATACATAATATAAAATCCACAATTTCAAATCAATATGCAATATAAAACAATAACTGGTTGAAACATCTTGCATAAATGTATGATCTATCTATGTATATAATCTGAGTATTCATGTGTTAAGTCAAAAGACAATTTTAAATTTAGAATGGCATAAAATAGAAACTCAGGTAAATAGAAAACATTTTTATATATGACTCAGGTGATGTGGTTGTATAATTACAACTATGTCTCACAGTTGTGATGCCATGCTGGGAAAAGAAATAAAATACATATATAAATGAGAAAAAATGTTTTTCCCCTCTTTTCCTTCTTCACATATATATGGATACATTAAAAAACTTCCCATAATCTCAGGTAGGGTAGGTATATTACTTAAGGCCCCTAAGTTGTGATGCCATAATTGGGAAAAACATCTCTAAACATATCATATATTGTACCAAAACACATTATCCTTGGGAAACCATTTGTTCAGAGTCATATGAGAGATAGTTCAAGCCCCATGTTGAGTGCCATAACTGATGGAAAACTATGTAATGGTCAGATTTGTACATTCATGTAACAAAATGCAGAGTCCAGGCAAAGTGTATCAAAGTTGACTGAATGAGATGGTGAGATCTTGAATCCAAACAAACTTCAACTCATTTGATAGTACTCCAAAATTTGACACAATATGAATGACATTTTTGAGGTTACACAAAGGTCTTATTTCAATCTGAGCTGGCACTGAACAGGGAGAATCATGAGATTTCAGAGGTGTCTAACAATTAACTTAGTGGGTTGAAATAGACTACTTATCATACTAATTCACTTGACTAAAACAAGACATGTAAAATCATTAAGGACATTGCAGTAAAACAATATGGATTGTAGAACTATGAACAAAAAAGATATGGAACAACTTTTATATTTTAAACAAATTTATCAAAACAATAATGTAAAATCAAATAAAAGCAAATGACAAGAATTATATAGTGTTAAGTATGTGTCATCAATGCCTGCAGACATTTACATAGTGTCTGAGACTATTAACAATACAGTTGCCTCATCATAACATATTAAAATATGTGTATGTGCAGTTAATAAATCATTCCTACAAATATTTAATCTGCCCATCCTATTGTGCATGGTTTGCTAATGTTACAAGATAATAGCCTAGCTGAGATGATGACTACATACAGCTCTAAGATGGCTATAATATATATTAACAGAGTGAGTTAATGTAGATTTAAACTGGTAACCAAGATTTGCATTTCAGTCTAATGCTGAATAGTTAATTAATAAAAAAGAAAAGAACTGGTTACTTTTAGATTCACACACACACACACATATATATATATATATGTGTGTGTGTGTGCGTGTGTGTGTATACACACTGTGGAACTAAATAAAATACTAAAAAATAAGTTCACAGTGTGAGTGAGTAATTATTCAAGAACTTCAGCATCAAGTGCTCAGTGCTCTGAGACTAGATGGTTTGCTGCAATTATTATATGAATAGATAAGTTCAGGAATTCAGATTGGCTTTATAAACAGGGTCTGGACCTTTGCTTTCCAGTTTTAATAAAGATATCCATATCCAAACTAGGATATTGGGTGGCTGGTTACCGTGAACCCATTTTAAAAGATGCAGCAAAATGTAAACATACAAATGTGTACTTCATAAAGGCACACTCGCAACACCCAATATGTATAATTAATTAATTGCACCTAAAAATATAGCTTTTGTCTGCCAATCTATAACTATGCTAATTAAAAGGGCTTAAATTATTTATAACCTAAGTTAAAATATTGAATCTGCATATATATATATATATTGTAACAGTCAAAACACGTGTATCTCGTTAACATAGTGCAGAATTCGACCACCACACAGAACAGCAGCATCATCGAGTAGCGAAGCCACTCATGGTATCGAGTTCGAACATAGTTTATCGGTTCCACACTACAATCTATGGAACAACGCCTCTGATGCGACATAAGTAAACACTTCTTTAGGCACGGTGGTCAGGGAGATGCACGAGATTCATGGTATTGTTTCCGAGTTGGCCAACAATCAAACGAATATTAATTCACATATATAATCGAGGAAATATATATAATGGGCATCGAATAAATGAAAACTTGACTACAGACGTACAGTTAAAATTATTTATTTACGTATTTAATAAAAAAAAACATTATTAATGTTATTAATCATATTTTATATTCAGAGTTTCAATAGTTAATTGGCAATTTTACTATATATAAAAGTACATTTATTTATAAAGAGCATTCATTTATATGAAGGCGTAATCTAGCTACCTAAGGTTCCCGAGTGAGTATTTATAATGCGTACTGTAGGGGCTTTATACTTTGCATTGCAAGAGTCATCCGTGGCGGCGGACATACATTTATTTAATAAAAATATTTATTTTACGACTAAGGGCGAACATTTATTTGAGAGTGGATGACGAAGATAATGCCGAGGCGGAGTGATATAGAGAATGATAAACTAAATAAAGGAACACGTGGTACACTTTAGAAGGGCAATATAAAATGGCAGCACTGAAACTGCAATGCCGTGAATAAGTTTATAAGGGCTTCGGGTTGGTCTCTGCCTCGACCCAATGAGGTAAGGTGTCACATGAGCATAACCAGGGACAAGTGGTCCGTGTCGCAATTTGCCAGCTGGCTGCATGACGGTCGTCAAGCCCTACGGGAACATTATCATGTCCACTTGTGTAGGATGACTGGGGTTGATTCAACCCTATAGAATCCGGAGTATTCACGGCGTGGAATGAGCCATCATGGCTTCAAAATGTAACACATGTATAAGATCTAAAAGATTATGGTAATATTTAACTAGATTTCAAACTCACCCCCCCATTATCAACGTTGACTGAAAGAAAATTGGTTACTCTCAAAGAAATGAAATTTCCGTAATTATTCATTAAAATTTAATAAAAAAAATATCTAAAAAGGGGACTTATTACAGCGAGCATGCCAGCTGTTACGAAGTAGTAGACCCTGCATTACAATAACTGATTCTTTGAATGCGTCTCGATTTATATGAAATTTAAGTTATTTATAAAGCAAATATTAATGACAATTCGACACGCATTCAATGTTCAAGCGATTATGGATTTAGCTTTAAAACTAAGACAATTATGAGAAGGTAATATTTCAATGATACTTATAAATAAAGTGTAGATTTGAGAAATACACACCTAAGAAGGATAGAGGGAGGTAAGCTAGATTATGCGAGAAATTTACAGATTACATTAATTCTCAAATTTTAGTTTCACAAAATTACAATTTTAACATTTAGAAGTTAGACAAATAGTAGGAGATGAGTTATAGCTTATTTACTAGAGTACTCTATAATTTGGAATACACACACAGGTACCTGTTTTATAAGATGTTTTCGTCCATTTGTTTAATAGTAGATTGTTCGTGATTAGCAGTTTTCTTTCTTGTCTTTGGGTTTTTTTATTGATTTTAACAGCAGCGGCTTTCTTGTTTATTTCAGGCAGCAGATCATTATGGTGTTTTTATGATGGGCAAGGTGAAGTTCGGCATATGGTGGGCCATCTCCCGATGGAGAATAATCTCGGTCATACCTTGGCAATATCAATTTATTTTAAGATATTTTAGACTCTCCACTCGAGAGCAAAGCTAAAATTCAAGTGAAAGTCTCCAGCAAGTCCAAGATGGCCTCCTTTTTGTATCTTGATCTTTTAATTTTTTCTGTTGAGATATTTTTAGGTTTTCTTTATCTTGTCCTCAGGATAATCAATGCTGGTTTTAATTAGAAAGAAATCTGCTGTGGTATTGTTTGTTTTGTTGTTTTTTTTTACATTCGTTAATTACATTTTTTTGGAATTTTCCTATAATTAATTTATTATCTATCACTGACCGATGCTTTTAAATTTTCAAAGACAAAAGGGAATAAAATTATTTTAACTTTAATTAATTATTGCATCAGATTTTGTTAGAATTATTATTTAACGAAATTTAAACTAAGCAATAAATACGAACTTTATAAATTCAAAATAAATGATTAATATTACACAAGATTTATTTAGCTAAAGAAATCTAAATTATATTACTTTATCTGTATTTATTGCCTTTAATTTGAGATCGAAATGTGTGCATGTTTATGTTGAATTCTACATATATTTATACATTTTTAATATTGTTACACACACCACTCGATACTAAAAATTTAAATTTGGGTGGGATAGACCGGTCAGTGAGAGACGACAGAAAAAGGTGAAACTTGAGATTCGAATACGAATCTCACTGTTTCAATATATATATATATATATATTTGTAATTAAAGAAGGAATATGTATTTGATGGGCATTAATAAACATTAACAAATATAGTTTAATATCATTTCTAACTAGCACATCACTTCTAACCAACATATATCAAAAGTCATAAGTTATAATAACTGACTAAGCAAATCCTCACAAAATATAATGCAGTTATAACATATATAATAACATAATAATAATGAGCAGTGCTCAGTTATTATCCATCAAGTATTTCAAAACAACAATTTGGAATGCAAAGTAGCATTCTTAAAATATTTCAAGTGGATATTTTAATTATCTCCATTGAAAGTTCATTAACAATTAGTATTCGCTGTTTCAAAAAATGGACATATTATAACATATATAATAAATTTAGATAAAATAATTAAAACAATAAATCTAGGCATGACCATAGTTTTAAGAAATTTAAGTCATAACTGATGGCAGTTATTTATAGATTAGAAGAATAAATTATTTGACATGATAAAGATGAATTCAGGCATTTTTACAAGATTAGAAGAATAAATTATTTTACACGATAAAGATGAATTAAGGCAAGTTTTACATAGTTACTTTATAAATGATTTAATTTAACATTTTAAAAAATAAGATTTAATGTTCATTATAGTAAATAAGATAGCTTAATATTAAGATTGCAGATTTAGAGATTGAATTATACAGCTTTGCAGCCTTTGAAAGAAATATTACCAATCTTCTTGGTTGTACCTTGTAATGCAGGCACATCAGACTGTGGGCATAGTGGAACTCTCCACCAGATAGGTTGTCTAGATTAAGATGTCTTCATCTTCTTACAGTAGGCTGCAGGAAGATTTTCCCTCTTTGTGATGATAATCATGCCATCAGGCATGTAGAGGTAAACAGAGATCACCATCCTTCACCAGAGAAACAGACAACCTAAGTTCAGCTTAACAGACATGTCAGACTGAAAACTGGCATAAATTCTAGTAGGCAATGTTTTTTAAAATTATAGAATAGATTATCTACAGCAAGAAGCATCCTATTTATACAATTCAATGAATAGAATTACCTTGCTGTCAACAAGACCATTTACTTCTTGAGAATCAATTAGCAGCCTTTGAAATTTTATAACTTAATTCATTTAAATCTTCCTGTTACTTTTATAACAGGACGTTTTACTTAAACTTGAGCAATTTAAATTCCTATTGACTTCAATAGTTTCAGTTCAGTAATTTGTTTACTAAAATTATACATTTTTAGAAAAAAATATTACTTAGAGACAATATAAATTACCTCACCAGCTATATTAAAACAGATGCTCCCAGTGAGGCTTTTGTTTATGACTTATCTAAGATTAAAGTTACAAATCATTATAACGTTTAACAATATTACTCTACATATAACATAGTCATGTGTAGACCACTCCTATATACATGCAATTTTAAATGTAAAATAACAAATTGCCTCTTTTTAACAAAATGAAATATATAAAATAAAATATATTATTTTAAAATAAATATATATGCTGTAATATACATAAAACTGATGATCACACAATCATTTGTCCACATATATATGCGTGATGATACCTATATAACTGTGTTTAGCCTTATATACATGTACTCATAAAGTGTTTAAATCTGGAACAGATGGAACTCTGGGAAAAATATATTAAACAGTTATGGGGGATGGAATATACCATTTCAACATCTATATACACACAAATAACATTTCTGTTAATTAAGAATTATTGTAATAACAATAAAAATAATAAATATAATGCTAATTAATTATTATATACAAACATTCAATCCACATAAGTATATTCGGTTAATTCTTTAACCCTTCTCAAATTTAGCAGCAGTTGAAGAGTGTTAAGGAATTTAACCAAAAGTACTTCTGCAGACTGAAAGACTGTATACAGTACTTAATTACCATTATATATATATATATATATATATATATATATATATATATATATATATATATATATATATATATATATATATATATATATATATATATATATATATAAACAAAAATGATGTATTAAAAAGAATTGAATATCTCGAATTTTGTAAAATGGTGCGGAAAAGAGTTGAAAATGATATAAGAAAGTATAACTGTGAAATAGCAAGGAAAGCTGTAGAAGAAAATAAAAGTCTCAAAAATGTTAAACAACATTTTGATATTGGAAAAAAAGTTATATTTGCAATAAGAAAAAAAGATGGAATTATTACTAAAAAGAGAGATGACATAATGAAATTGGTAGAAGATTTTTATCAAGAATTATATAATAATAAAGAACAAGTACCTCCTATATCTATTACATCTTCCGAATTGCCCAGAATTTTAAATGAAGAAGTGAGACATGCAATTAAGTGTATGAAGAAAGGAAAGGCTCCAGGAAATGATGGAATTATAATTGTATATATTAAAAGAAGCAGGTGAAGAAATAGAAACAATTTTAGCAAAGTTATATACCAAATGTCTAAATGATAAAGATGTACCGGAAGATTGGAAGAATGCAGTAATAATATTAATATTTAAAAGAGGTGATAAAGAAGATATTAGAAATTACAGACCTATCAGCCTTTTATCAGTTTTATATAAAAATTTTACCAAGATAATTATAACTCGTCTACAGAGAACTTTGGATTTCCACCAACCAAGAGAACAAGCTGGATTTAAAAGTGGTTTTAGTACAATAGATCATATCCAGGTATTGAGAGAAATCATAGAAAGGACAAATGAATATGAGTTGTCATTATGTTTTGGATTTGTAGATTATGAAAAGGCATTTGATTCTATACACATTTTTTCAGTGATTAAAGCATTGGATCATCAAGGTATAGATCCAGGATATTGTCATATTTTAAAGAATATTTATAAAAATGCAACAGCAACAATTAGATTACATAATGATACTGGGAAAATCAACATTGAGAAAGGTGTAAGACAACGTGACTCCATATCTCCAAAACTCTTTACAGCAGTGCTGCAAGAAGTATTTTGTGGATTAAAATGGGAAACTAAAGGAGTGAAAGTAAATGGAGAGTATTTAAGTCATTTAGATTTCGCAGATGATGTAGTTGTTTTTGCAAATAATGCTTCAGAGCTGCAGGAAATGTTGCAGGAGTTAGCAGATGAAAGTAGAAAAGTAGGACTAAAGATAAATGTTAAAAAGACTAAAGTAATGTTTAATCGATTTGTTCAAAATATGAAAATAAAGATTGATTATGAAGAATTAGAAGAAGTTAACAGTTACAATACCTTGGTCAGATTATTAGTACAGATGGAAACATAATGGAGGAAATTAATCATAGAATTAAACTTGGTTGGAGTGCTTTTGGTAGAAATAACTTGATACTAAAAGGAAATATGCTTATGTGTTTGAAAAGGATGGTTTTTAACAAATGTGTTTTACCAGTTCTTACTTATGGATCTGAGACTTGGACACTTAATAGAAGAGCAATACAGAGACTTCAGACCACTCAAAGGAGTATGGAGAGATGTATGTTGGGAGTAACAAGAAGAGATCGAAAACGCAATGTATGGGTAAGACAACAAACAGGTGTTATTGACCTTATTGAAAAAATTAAAAGATTGAAATGGAGTTGGGCTGGACATATTGCTAGAAGAGATGATAATAGATGGACAATTGAAATTTTAAACTGGATTCCAAGAGATTGTAAAAGACCCAGAAAGAGACCACATGTGAGATGGATGGATGAAATAAGAAAATGTGCAGGGGTGTTGTGGAGAAGAGAAGCTAAAGATCGGAGAAGATGGATTAAACTTGGAGAGACCTTCATCCTGCAGTGGATTGATAATGGTTGATGATATATATATATATATATATATATATATATATATATATATATATATATATATATATATATATATATATATATATATATTAAACCTTTTAAATTTGGTATATAGTTTAGATCAAATATGTAGGATATTATATATACTCTTTTATAATTTATATGCTATTGCTCTGAAAAAATCTACTAGACAGTCAAAACTAAAAAAAAGTTAGAACATTCTAAAAACTGTATAAATAAAGGAATATTGCTTTAATTGTGATACCAAGTAGATTGACTAAAAAAATTTGCAATGTATATAATATCAGAACATCTTTCCAAAGACACAGAACCCCATTAGGAATGCTAACCTCTAAAATTTAAAAATGTAAGACTGAAAAATAAAAATAACACATCTGTGAAATACCTAGTGAATGCAGAAAAAAATGTATTGGATAAACTATTTGTACCATTAAAAAAAAAAAAAAAAGAACACAAATTGATAATTAGAAATGAAAATAAACAGATCAATAAACATATGTTCAATTGAAAAGACAAAAATGTTGAACAGAAAAGAAAATCACTGAGAAGAAAAATTAAAATGTTTGCTTACATGATAATGTTAAACAATAACACAAGTAACCTAATGTGATAATTCACAACATTTGGAAACCACTTATTAACCTTAATTTCAAGACAATAGTGAAGAAATCAAGAGGTTTCTCATAGATAATTATATGAAATTTTTACTGTCAGTTGCCTTTGCCAAAATACCTTAGTTGGTTAGAGTGTTAATGAATCTAAAAATAAAGTTTGATTTTCTTGTTAGTATTGATATTGATATGGACAGAAACATCTGAAAAAAAAATCTTAAAACATTGTTTATTTACATAATTTGTGTGTTGTTACTAACAGTTAAATATAATTGGCAAATTAAACTAAAGTTAACATAGACTCACTGGGGCTTAACTCTATTATCAACAATTTAATTCTCAATCGAGATGTTTAAATGACAAACTAATTTTAGGCAATACTTTAATTAGCTTATAATACATTTCTCAAATACTACATCTAAGGAAATCAACATTTAAAATAATTAATTTAATAAATTAATCAAATCCAAGGATAAATTAAATAATATGTAACTAAGGTTCCAATTGAATACTCGGCTTATCTGTCATTGTATTAATTTAAAATATAACTAACTCATTATTTACTACTAAAATGGTTCGATTAAAAATGCAAACAAAAATTATGAAATTCTTCATGAGTCATTTATCAAGGTACACCAATGGTTTAACATTAAAAGATTACACCCCGAAAGATACACTCTCAATGGTATAATAATATTATTCCTAACTAATTTATAAAACTATTTGTAATATTTTCATGATTCACATCAATCATAAAATAAATTCTAATTAAATAATTATGAAATTTATTATAAAATACTAAAATAAATTACTATTCTTTTATAAAGTATATAATATCCACAACTCCTACCCATTGTCACTTAATCTCCTAATAATGATATATAATATAATGTAGCTAAATATAATAAGAGATTTTACATATATTCAATAATTCTTCAAAAAATAACAACAAACAAATAGAATATTTCCAAGATTCTTAAAATAATACATTTACTTAATTACGGCATATCAATAAACATAAATGAAAATTATAAACTCTTATAAAAACATCATATAAAATATCTTTAATAAGTTCAAATATATTTTATCATATTATGCTATAAAATTCTATTATACTCTTATGTAACATTTGCAGAAATATCTCACTCTGAATATAATTGCGATATAATTTCTAAATTAGCATTATATAACTTTGACAGTAAGCAAGAAGAAGAAAAATAATAATAATAACAATAATAATAATAATAATAATAATAGTAGTAGTAGTAGTAGTAGTAGTAGTAGTGGTAGTAGTAGCAGCAGTAGTAGTAGCAGTAGTAGTAATAATAATAATATTAATAATAATAATAATAATAATAATAACAACAACAACAACAACAATAATAATAATAATAATAATAATAATAATAATAATATTCACCATCTTTGGTATATGTATGTAAATGGATTATGTCCTGTACATGAGGCATAATAGTGACTTGTAATCAACATGGGTAGGATGAGAAAGTTGGCAGTAAGGTGGGCTTTGAGCATTCCATAATCAGATTTTCAATGAAATGCATGTTGAAAGAGTTGTAGGGTGGAGCGTTTTGATGTCTGTCCATTGAAGTATGATGATTGGCAATCTTAATATAAGCTGAGCTTTGATTGTATATATGTGTGGAGATGATAATCTGTACCAACTGATGAGTTCTGCTTTAGCACAAAATATTTATATTGGTGATTATTTATCTTTTAGATGTATGTGATCAAGTATGAGAGAACACGTATGGTTGAAGGTCATGTGAAAGTCTGAGTTCAAACCCCCTATATATTACAATTAATCTTTATAATATGTGTGTTTCTATATGATGATTCAAAAACACTCAGATACACCAAGTAATGACACTCTTAAGACAATATAAATTCAAAACATTCACAAATTCATTATTTAACAAACATTCTTAAATTTACAAAATATACATTTATAAAATTTAAATATTTACAATTTTAAAAGATTAAGCAAATTAAAATATTTACATAAGGAATATTATAAAAAACAAAATATTAAATATTCTTCATTCTGATTATTTTCTATATGAAATTATATAAAATATTATACATTGTGATAATAATATTTTCAATATCTTTCACACTTGTGATAACAGTATTTGTTATCACTATCATAATTTTAAAAAAATAATATCAGTAATAAAAAAGATTTAAGATATTATATCATTAGTAAATGATATTATATATTTTCTATTTCCAAAAGAAAATAATAGTTATAGTGATATTCACAACTATTATGACTCTAAACTACTACTAATAATTATTAAAATTTAACACAGAAAATATTTCATATTATACTATGTATTCTGTTCATATACTAACAAATTATTCTACCTTTATTTTCCATGTGTATGTTAATATCCTGGTATGAAAATAAAAAAATATATCCAATACAATAACTTCTTTCATGATTTCATAAGTTATTTGCTACAAAATCTTTATAATAACACTATAACTTTAAATTTTGTTAAGTTTATGTTATTTATAAAATAAATAGATTATCTTAAATAATCTTATATTTTTGTATGTGTTATATTTATCTATTTTAATTTCTACCACAATAATAGCATTCAGACATTGTATTCAATCATTCTCTCACAAACAAAAATATGCATTTAACATTTTTAAAGATTTCTGCTATTAGTATAACTGGGAATATCAAATAATTCCTCTACCTTTATCCATCTTAAAATATATATTATTTGTAATAAAATTTTCTCTTCTTGCATTTGACAAATAACAATCTTCTATAATCCAGCTATTATTTTTACCAACTTTAAAACTATATCATTCATGATGTTAGATCCAGTGGTGATAAATAGTGATTACAATGAAGGATACCAATATGACAATAAATCAAACTAATACAAAATATTGTGGTTGCAGTGCTTAAAGTTACATATATTTCATGTAACTTAAATTCTGATCAAGGCTTCCACCTGAGCACTTATCAAACTATGGAACAAAACACAACTGACCATGTATTAAAATGTACAGAACTCTGTTTTCTGTATTTAATTCATTAATTCATGACAATACACTTCATAAAGATTATTTCTCCTCAATATCCCTATCACCCAGGATTTTATTTCACAACTAATTTCCCAGACCACTATACTTCATCTTCCATACTCAGACTACTTCTTTTGATATCGTAAACAAATTCTATTCATTTTAGACAAAATAATTTTTAAATTTCATTTCAAAATAAATATCTAATATAAAACTCAAGATGGTTCAAAATATTGTATACACAAATGATTTTATAAAATTCACATTCATTCCATTATTTCATGATATTAAATAATTCAGAGATTAGCATGTTCATTTTTTTTATCATAAACCAAATACAGTATAGAATAATATATTGGAAATTCATCATAAAATTAAAGCTATGTATACTTAAGCATTCATACATTATCTAAATAACTTTAGATAACACACATGGCATTTTATTCTTTCACATTACATTCCAAAACTGATTAACATATTAACAATCATATAAATATGATACCATTTGGTTTCAATAACTAAGCAATAGGATAAGCAAATAAGTATACATACAATATTATTAAAATGAATAATAATTTACATTACTTCCAAAATTATCAGGATTAAATATGACAAATGTATCCTTATCATAATCTTCCAAACAGATCAAATGTTATAGGCATTTTTGTCTTTTCTTTACCTTTCAGAAAATGTTAAATTTTCTGATGTTCACTATTTTTCTTTATTTCAAATAAAATTATTCAAACCTTAAAACTAAAACTTATTAAATAAAAACACCATTATAATTTACATATTACTTCTAAAAATATTAATACTAAAATAAAACAAAGTGATAAACAATTTAAAGCTACATTATAGACTTCTTGTCTTTTTTCTTACAGTTCAATTGAAAGGAGGAGAGCCATTGCCCTTGGTGACTATAATTCATTACAGTAAAGAAATTTTTTCTTCATGCTCTGAACAATAGACTCTGCAACTCCCAAAAGTTAATCTTTTAAAATCACATTGAAATTTTGTTCATCGGTATTTGAAAAAAAGTTTGACTAAGATATTTCACTTAGTACTCCAAGGTGAACACAAATTTCAGGGTCAACATCCATAATAAATAATTATTATCAGGTAATAATTTTTCACATTCAAACATTTTTCTTGCTGGATCAGAATCATGATAAATATAATAGTTTTTTTCAGGAAGTTCTTGTAGAGATTTTAAAGAATAATATCACTTATTATTTCAATCATTTTTATCAAACAATTTTTTATTCAAATTATTCCCCATGTATATTCACACATTAGGATAGCTATAATTTATAGTATAACAGTTTTTAAATTTCAATTTTTTTTCCAGATGTGTACACCTTCATTAATTAGTTTCTTGCAAGATTTTTAGATAGTTTTCTCCATTCAGGTAATATTTTATTAAAGACTTAAAGAGAATCTTAAAACAATATTAAAAATTCATTCTGTCTTTAAACAGGTAAATCTTTCAATGCAAAATTTAAAAAAAAGCATTTGCTCTTCCTTTTCCATGCATAATTTAAAAATATATATAATATTCATTCAGGCTGTTGTTTATTCTTCTTAAAAAAAATTAGTAACAAAACATTTTTGCTGATGCATTTGCAGATAATAATAAAAAATTATGCACAGTTATAGAGTCCATTCTCAGACATTACTTGCATAATATAATTTTCATTCTTTCTTTCCTTCTTTTTAAATAAATAATAACTTTTCAGATAGCTTTTAATAACTACCTAAAATAATAGTGGTACAGAAATTTCACAAAAATTTATATTTATGAGGATTTATCATAATTACTAAATATAAATGCTCCTTCATATTATTAATACAGATAAAATTAAATAGAAATTCCTTATGACTCCTATGTAGGTTTTCTTTGGTTGTATGACTCCAGTTTACACTTTATACTTCACATTTGTGGAATGCTTAAATAACCAGTATTGATCTTTATAAATTATCATGGTTTCATTATGTTTCAATGTGATTTTACTGAGAGGGAATTAACTAGCTTATACCATAATGTGATACATTGCCCTAAACTTTATGTTATCAATCATTTAAAATAAACTTCACTAATTTACTAAGAAAATAAAAATATTTTTAAATAATTATAACTTTACTTGAATTATTTAGACTAATTCAAATGACTAAGTAAATGATTAAGCAAATAAAAAATAATTAAGACTAAATTAATTCTAGACTTACTAAAGTGAGTTAAAACACTTGTATTTATAACATTTTTCTTTTGTTACCTGATTGGCTGATAAAATTTATTTCATACACTAATTTACACATAGATAAAAATTTTATCTGTAATTTATTTTTTAAATAATTATATTTTCAATGTTTTAATACTTTTATTCAATACATTACAATATAAAATACATTTATTTAAGCATTAAAAATATTTTTACTAACTTTAATAATAATTCTAGAAGATAACTATTATTTATACATTATAATAAAAATTGTTACATTTGAAAATCAAATTTATAAGATTACTTTGCAATATTTATCTATATCTAATTTTATTAATAAGGAACTGAAATTAATTTTGAATGTTCTAGAATATGTGTGTACTCAGATCCCTACATAAACACCTTACAGACTATGACATCACTTTTTAGAACATTCTAGAATAATTAAATAATGCTTATTTAAAATAACAAATTAAATAAATTAAATTATTTAAATAATGATTATATTAATCACCTCTAGCGTTTAACATAGTTTATAATTATAATAAGAGTGGCAGTCCTTATTATATGCCAATGAGTATTATGCAATATTGGAATTCTATGTCTATGCCACCAACAAGAAAAAAAGGCAGATAAAGGTATTCATTAGTAAAGGAAATTATTACTCTAATTTTATAAGAACGAAAGTGATATTTATTTTCACATTTACAAATTCATTCATGAAAAGCAAGATATGTATTTTAGGGCATAACTTTAATCTTTATTGGAAAACTTATTTAATTTGAGATAACTGAGAATTTGTTTGACTTTAATTGAAATCACTTCATCATGAATTACGAGCATCAGAGCGAGCTTTGCTGGAACAGAGAGGTAACAGTCCTGACAACTTATGAGCTATAAAATGAAATTGAAAGACAATAGCTGGCCGATGATTGAAGTCCCATGGTGGCTTGTATCTGACAAGTCTTATGCCTTTTAGGTAGACATGGAACACGGAAAGCCAGGCCGAGTCGTAACTATGAGCCTTTGGTGTTCCAAATATAATATGAACAGGAGAGGAAGTGCTTTCTTCCTCCATAATTTTATCATTGACAAGCATAACAGAGTGGAAGATTCCCCTATGTCAGCAACGTTCGAAGATGATGACTTGATAATCACCGTTTGGAAAATAAAACCCAATTATAGAATGCTCTACGTGATGACTTGATCAAATGAATTAAAGTCGAATGAGCTTTTAACTAACAGTATTTTAAAGTATTTGTAAATCATATTAATTATGCCCCAATCATTGTGTCCTTCCTGAATCTTAATAGAAAATAACAAAGTTGAATTATAATATATTTGATTCCTTTATCGGCCCTTTGCAAATAAACATTTTAAGATTATATTTGAATAAATAAATAAATATTAGTGAAACGAGAAAATAGTGGTGGCATAGATTAAAAATGGAGCTAATAATTTATTATTAGCCAATTATAACAATAACAATCATTTAATATTTTTTTTCGACTCGATGATTAATAGAACTGTATAAACCTAGTTCTGATGGGTGAGAATTACTATTAGAATTAATATATTATTATTTGCATAAATCCAATGGAACAAAGGGGCTCATCGAGTCAAAGGTTTATTGGCATATAATTAAAAAAACAACATTCATAAATTACTTAATAAATATATATAATAAAATAAATGAACTGCCATCGTAAGAAAAAAAAGTTAACTGTAAAGACTAGAGATTGAGAGAATTTATATAATTTAAAATTGCATGAATAAAAGGGTTTACATAGAGTTTTACATTTAAATGAGAAGAGCTCTTTAAGGGGAGTGTAAAGTAAAGTTCAGAACTGGCCAGAAAGTTTAAGGTTCATTATAGAAATATATTACCCATTTCTTCTGGGATGGGCTCCTTAGGTTACACATCCAAGTTGTTAAAACATAGGCACCATTTGATTGATTACTTGAACAGCATTTTATTTGATTTTGGCAGCCTGATTTGTCCGGAAAGAATTTAGCAGCTTCATTGAAGATTCTCAAAGGGCTTCAGAAACCGTAGCCAGATTTCTGATGTTCTAGCCCTTCACCATAATCGAAACACTATTTAAAATGCACCTAGTTTACTGCACTTCTCTACAACAAAGATGGCTTTTTTCTCCAAACTTTTCAGAGCTATATATACTGTCCTCTGATGCCTTCAGGCTAGCGCTTCTTTCATTATCAATGTTTTTAGATTTATTGGTTGTTTTTAGATACATTCCTTCGATGAGGCTTTCAAACTCATTAACTTCAATTCATTTTCTAATTAGAAAATGAATTCTTAAAATCAGAAAATGATTTTAATTAGGAAATCCTTATCTTTTTTTCTAATTAATAAAACTTTAACTATTGTTTTTGGAAAGGGAATATCTGAAAGCTTATCGAAAGAATGTAGCTTTTAATCATTAAAACTTTAACAAATTATTTAAAAATAAAACCAAACATTCCCGACGCAATGAAACTTTCAAACAATTATATATATTTAAATATTTACAAAAATATATGCACAATCCACACAGTTATAATATATAAATTCATGAATAATTCTATCATGAATTTATTAATAGAATTGATCAATTTAAATCTGAAACTAATTAATTTTAATACGCATTAATGAAATAAGTCACTCTTTATGAAAATTAGTGAGGATTGAATGTATAAAGCCCCATTGCATTGGAAATTCAAGGTTAGTACTAGGGTTTGAAGTGGGCTTATGGCTAGATGTCATGAAGCTAGGATCGAACAAAGATCTGACTGCTTCAATATATATATATATATGACTAACCACAAGTGTGTCATTAATTAACTGAAATTATGACATGAATATAGATAAAACTTGAAAGAATATGGGACCTAATGTCAGGCATATTGCTGACCTAATGTCAAATGTATTGCTAAGCAACCCATCTTGAAAATGAAAACACAATTTCAATAAATGTTTTTTTAATTAAATTACATCATTGTATATTATGCAATAATAAACAAATACTGCAGCACAGGAAATGAAGGCTATCATGCAGTTCTACCATGATTAAAGCAAAATAAAGAGCATATATACCATTTTCATCTTATAATTGCAAAGATTGCATGAGAAAGTCAACATCTCAATAGTCATATTTTTAGAACAAAGCAAGATCGTCATATAAATATTTCATTCTAGAATGAATTTCAATCACATAAGGGTAAAATGAATTGTTTCATCCACTAATACTAATGAAAATATAAATATGTCTGAGTTATGAAAGCAAACTGAGTGGTTTAGATTAATTGTAAAGAACTTCAAGTTTGAATGAAATCATCATGAGAAAAAAAATAAACAGCCAGCAATGATTAAGAATAGTTTTTTATGCCACTTTCCTATGCAATGAAACAACCTTCTAAAAACTACCTATCCTAATGAGGGTATTGCAATGTAGTCAGGCTAAAAGAACTATGCTGTAGGATGCTGAACACCAGTTCTTCATGCCTATAAAAGCTTTGTGACATATGGAATGCCTGTCTTATTAAATACTGATCAATAACCATGATCTTCAGTGGAAATTCTGTGCTTTCTTCCAATGAAACAATCATTCTGAAATGAGTGTGTGTCTACTAAACCTATGGATTGTCCACCATCTGAGGAGAGCATCATGATGAAAAAAGACTGTGAACATAATAGACAATGCTTGCCAGACTCAAGAATTTATTTTATTAATACATTTCATTTGCATTTTTTAATTGTTATTTTTATATTTCATTTATTTCTTTTTATATTCATGTTTGGAAGCTTATATTTTAGAAATGGAAGAGGTTATCTTAAGTGTCATGAGGTGAAGAGTTAAAATGAGTAAATGTTTTATGGTATTAAATAAAATTTAGGTCTGCATACCTTTCCAGTAGCTTGACATTACTGGCCTGAATGTGGAATAAAGTAATATTTTGATGATGTTCCACAATAACGGTGCACCATTGTGATAGAACAGAGTTTTTGGTATTTGGTAAATGTTTTATTAAATTTGTTGTAAATTTGTTTTCTGTGTAAATGACTAACTTTGAGTGGATGATCTTTCCTATCAACCTTAAGAAATTATGTATAGATGTAGGGCCATCTCCTCCTAGAAGGATGATCATAATCATCATGAATCAGACAGCAAGTTTTAATCTATGATACAATTGTAAACAAAATAATTACTAAGTCAGATTCACCATTTTCTGAAAATTTTTTAATACTAATTTAAACTTTTGGAATTTAAAGAGTGCCAAAGTATGAAATTCTATCACAGAATTTCGGATTATGATATCCATTGTATTTAACTTTTCAGTGGATAGAAGGCCATCAGATTTGTTATTTAATAAATGTTATTAAGTTTTTTCAAGAAATTTGCTGTCAGCCTCGACACCATCATTATGCATTCACACCAGTGAAAATATATGCTAAGCATTAATATCCACATATCTCTCCATATGTGCATACTGATATTGAAAATATTCTGGGAGAGTGCATTAATTCGCCCTCACATATATAGAGGTGCAGTAGTTGTTAACCTGAGTAAGCCCATCCCTGAAGATGTATGGTTGCAAATTCTCCCTGAGTTGAGACATAATGAGCCAGAAGTGGTGGTTATGTGGGGATGGAATAGTCCAAATTTAAATCTAATTTAATGTGTAAATATTGAGCTAGCCCATTGAAGGTAGATATGATCATGGACTAAGGATTTTGTCATACCATTGCCAGCAACCTATTTTAAGACCTCGTCTGATCCTAGCGCACTACCCGTTTCTTGTGACAATGACTAGCCCATATGTGTGGTACCCTAACCTTAGGGGCATGAAACAAGACATCTCAGTGATATCTAGCTTTAAGATTTGGAATCTATTAATATAAAAAATATTTTTCTTTAAATTTTGTTTCACTTTCAAATTTTAAACATCTATAACAACTTTGGAACTGCAGAAAGGAGTTTGCTATTAATTAAAAAGAGACCCTTTGATTCTCTTGGAGGCCTTAAAGAAATTGAGCAGGAAAAACTCCTGATATTCACTTCATACATTCTTCTTGTTACAGCTGTTACTACTAACAGATTATTTATATAGTATATGAACATGGATGGGCTGCTCACCAACAGGTATTAGCCAGCATGGTGAGTTTTTGTCTTTTCACCTCTGAATTTAAGATCAAGAAACATCATAGTCTTTTTTCTCAGTTTCCTGCTAAGGCAAAATGAATGTATATGAAAATGGTAAACATTTTTCCAATAGATAATCATGCTAGATAAAAATAAATCCTGACTCTTATTCCTAGGAGGCTGAAAATTCACCAACAAAGGCAGCAGTTGGTGCCCAAAGACAGAGGGTGCTAAGAATCTTTTGAGTGTGGTCCCAAACTGCCATTTGATGATGACTATTTATTTAGGTAATTACAATTGCAGATCACTTTCAAGTAAAAGAATATTGCAAGACTTAGATGCAAAACAGGTCATTATTCAACTTTGTGAAATTAAAAGAAAAAGTGAAGAGACAATTGATTTAAAAAGTGGACATGTATTCTACTATAAAAGCACAAATGTCAGAAATACAAGTGGAGTAGGATTCATTATAAATAAAATGTGAAAGAACAACATTGAGGCGATTGATGGTGTATCAGACAAAGTAGCAAGATTAGTTATACAACTTAATAGTAATTACCAAATGCAGATAATTCAGATGTATGCTCCAACAAATTCTCATTGTGATGATGTAGTAGAAGATTTTTATATTAATTTACAAAAAGCTTTTTATCAGAGTAAACAACATTTTAAAACTGTTATGGGAGAGTTTAACGCTAGGATTGGTAAACAAATGAAATATGAAAGTGCTATAGGTAATTTTGGATATGGTAATAGAAATGAGCGAGGACATAAACTTGTGGAATTTGCAGAAAAAGAAAAACTTTATATTATAAATTTTTTTTGAGAAGTGTCTTAAAAGAAAATGGACATATAAGCATTCAAATAAAGATATAGCAAAATTGGGCTATATTTTGACTAACAGAAAATGTATATTTCAAGATTGTAATGTTCTTAATAAATTTAACACAAGAAGTGATCATTGATTACTAAGATGTAAAATATGTGTTAATGCAAAAGTACAGAGACAAAAAAATTATTATGAAAAACAATATTTACTGTTGTCGGTATCAAATATTAGTAGATTTTGAACATGGTACAAATTTGAATGAAATTAATATGAAAATAACTGATATAAAAATAACTGATACACTTTTAAAAACTGCAACAAAGATAGCTGGTAAAAAAACAGCAATTGACCAATAAAATTTCTACTGAGACTAGATAATTTATGAAGAACACAAGGAATAAGAAGATATATAAAATGATGCATTAAAATGGATTCAAAATCTCAAATTTTGTAAAATGTTGTGGAAAAAAGTAGAAAATGATATAAAAAGTATAACTGTGAACTAGCAAGAAAAGCTGTAGAAGAAAATAGAAATCTCAAGAGTGTAAAAATGACATTTTGTATTGATAGGAAATTTATATCTGCAATAAGAAAAATAGATGGAATTATTACTAAAAAGAGAAAGCACATCTTGAAATGGGTAGAAGACTTCTATCAGAAATTACATAGTAATAAAGAACAAGTACCTCCTATATCTATTATATCTTCTGGATTGCAAAAAATTTTAAATGAAAAAGTGGGACAAGCCATTAAATTATGAAGAAAGGAAAGGCTCCAGAGAATGATGGAATTTTAATTGATATATTAAAAGAAACAGGTAAAGAAATAAAAAAGTTTTAAGCAAAGTTATATACCAAATGTCTGAATGATAAAGATGAATCAGGAGATTGGAATAATGCACTAAATATAATATTTAAAAAAGGTGATAAAAATATTAGCAATTAGTGATCTAACAGACTTTTATCACTTTTATAGAAAATTCTTACCAAGATAATTATAACTCATCACCAGATAACATTGGGTTTCCCTAACCAAGAGAACAATCTAGATTTAAGGGTGGTTTTATAAGGGTGGTTTTATTACAGTAGATCATATCCAGGTATTGAGAGAAGTTATAGAAATTACAAATGAATATGAGTTGCCATTATACTTTGGATTTGTAGAATATAAAAAGCATTTGATTCTATAAACAGCATTGGATTATCAAGAGATAGATTCAGGATATTGTCATATTTTAAATAATATTTATAAAAATGCAACAGCAACAATTACATTACATAATGATACTAGAAAAGTCAACATTGAGAAGGGTGAAAGACAGGATGATGGCAGTGCTGCAAGAAGTATTTTGCAGATTAAAATGGGAAGCTAAGAGTGAAATTCAATGGAGATTATTTAAGTCATTGAGAATTTGCTGATGATCTAGTTGTCTTTGCAAATAATGCTTTAGAATGCAGGAAATTAAGAAAGAAGGACTAAAGATAAATGTTAAAAAGGCTGAAGTAATGTTTAATGGATTTTTTCAAAATATGAAAATAAAGATTTAGTATGATGAGTTAGAAAAAATTAACATTCACAAATACCTTGGTCAGATTATTAACATAGATGGAAACATAATATATGAAATTTAATCATAAAATTAAACTTTGTTGGAGTGCTTTTGATAGAAATAACTTGATACTAAAAGAAATTATGTGTATGCTTTTGAAATAAAAGGTTTATAGTAAACATGTTTTACCAGTGCTTATCTGTATATCTGAGACTTGGAAATTTAATAGAAGAACAATGCAGAGACTTTAGACCACTCAAAGCAGTATGGAAAGATGCATGTTAAAAGTGTCAAGCAGAGACTTTAAATGCAATATATGGCAAAGAGAACAAACAGGTGGTACTAACCTCAATGAAAAAATTAAAAGCTGAAGTGAAGTTTTACTGGGCATGTTGCTAGAAAAGATGATAATAGATAGACAGTTGAAATCTTAAACTGGATTCCAAGAGATTGTAAAAGATTTAAAAAGAGACCACATGCGACATGGATAGATGAAATAAGAATCTGTGCAAGGATGATGTGAAGAAGTTATATATTGAAGAAGTTGGATTGAACTTGGAGAGACCTTTATCCTGTAGTTGATTGATAATGGTCAATGATGATAATGATGAACCAAGTACCAGTATGTTCAACTACAATGAGAATGGATAACATAACAATTTTTATGAGCTCAATTGAACACCCACATCAAAGAAAATGATTTTAGACATGTTGAATGCATGTATAGTATTAGAACATCGTGATAAGTAGAAATCAATAATTAAATAAATAACTATTAAATCATGTCTAAAATACACCTGAGTCAGACAAGAAAAACACAGACTTAATAATAGGCAATATGTAAAGAGTGTACCATTAATAAATGTGAAATGGCTTGGAGCAGCAAGGTACCCAATGATATACTATCTTGAAATCTATAGGCAAACAAATACTTAATTACATATACATAAAACAAGTCAATGATAGTAATGAGAGGAAAAAAAACTAATAAGAATGGATGAACAAATTTCACAGGAAACTATAAATAATAATAGGAATGAGATGGAGTTCTCTACTTCTATCAGTAGAAAAAAATCTACTTTAATACAAGTACCTGGGGTTCATAAGCAAAACTGATTACTCTCCTCAGATGCAGGTGGTGAACCAAACAACTTTTTAAATTTCAGAGACCCTAGCAATGAAATGAATCAAGCACCAGGATTGAATTTAGCATAGGCTACTGGAAATTTAATGACAATGGAATGAATGTTCTAGGTGATCATCATGATGAAAGTAGATATAAATAGCATGATATCAGAACTTACTAATAGAATGGAAACAAATATAAACAACTTGGAAGAAGATCTGAAAGCCAAAATGATAGGATTAAAAATGTACTATCTGCTGGTATGAAACAACAGTCCCTGAGTAGCAATAATGTTCAGAAAGAGATAGAGAATTCAGACAAGAACTAGGAGAAATAAGAAGAGAGATGGAATAAAAGGCCACACAATGCCAGCAAATATTCAAAGTCTTTAGATGCACTATTTTGAGTGAAATAGACCTTAAATTTTGCGATATGATTCAGGACCATGAAGACTTCAAGAGTGAAGTGCACACAGGCAAGAGAAGTACCAAAAGGAATGAAGAAAAAAATCAAGGATACACAAACAGAAATGAATTACCTCCATTTGTGACACAACTTTGAAACAGTAGCAAACAATAAGGCCATTGAATAAATGGGCTACAACATACAGTTTCTCAAAGACAAACTATCTGCAAATTAAATGGAAAATCTTTCAAACACACCAGATCAAAAGTATTAATAAAACATGCAACCAGGAAAACCAATTGAAGGAAGCAGTCAGTCAAAGGTCTGAGATCCTTGAATCCCAGTTTTGCCAAGGAAGTGCAGAATTGAGGATGAAACAGACTGGGGATTATCAAATGACTCTAACTGGCAGGGAAAAGTGGGATGAAGTGTCAGACAGCCTGGAAATCATCCTCAAGGTCTCCAATAGAATTAGTCTCCCATACCAAGAACCACCAGTAATAGAAGTATCTCCTTTTGACTTCAACATGGAAAGAATCATACCTAGCACATACAATGCTGACTAGGACATGCAGGTACCACTCTTCCTATGAACTCCACAAAAATGGCCAGTTTGTGCAACCACATGATATAAGTCAGCACCATCAACCAATTTGTGAAATTGATAATTACCTATAGCCACCTTCAAGAAAATGCATTGATGTAACAGAAGTAATTATTCCAGACGCTGTACAATTTTGAAGATTACCTGACATTACTAGCAAAGAATTTCTGGACCATAATAGTCAAGAAGCCCTGCTATATTAACTGTTCAAGGAGAAGTACTGATAAACACTAGGGGATACTGACAAAATTCTTTCACTGCCATCTTACCAAGTTGAGACTTTAAATACATACCACTTAAACAAAAGTTAAATAATAAGAATAGTCTAAAGAAATCTATACATACAGATCAAGCAATCTATCCTCTGAACAAACAGCAATGGCAAAAGTTATTAAACAGCATAAATTTGAAATGCAACCAATGTAACCAACAGAATGCCAGAAAAATGTAAAGAAGATGTGGCTGTTAATGCCATACACTATAAATGGCCAAAGAATAAATCACTGGAAAGGAAAATCTATATAGCAAACCTCTTCATATATGTTGACAAACAATAAAATGAAGACAAAATATGTTCAACACAAACTAGCCACCCTAATAACCCATGGAAAACCCAAAACCAGGGTATAGCAACCACACACCCAAAGTCCAACAGAAACAAAACTAGAGCAGTACTTGAGGCTATGTTCCTCATGTCAAGAATCAAAATGACACAGATTAATATGAACCAAACTCCAAATTGAGAAATCACTAATATGATGTGTCTTTGGGAAAGTAAACCCTGCTACTAGAGGCACTAAGTTACCATGGCTAATGGTAGGAAGGCCAAACTAGCACAGAAGCAACTCTAAATTCAAATAAAAATTGGCAATCCTCTATCATGTGTTTCTCATACTGAATGGCTAATACATGAGGTCATCTTAGGGACAGAATTCCTACACCTGAACACTTGCATTATTGATTTTTCTGATAAGACAATGATGACATCTTGGAGATGACACTGCTTTGGTGATATGACCTACAAAGTTGACTGTATAATATCTACTTTCTTATAGGCTCTCATAGAAAGCAAAATCACAGAATCCATCCTACTGGAAAGCAAGGATGCACTAAAATTGCAATCAGTTATAAATGATTTTTCTCAGAGATACTAAGAGTTTTCAACAATGAATTAAATTAATCCATGATTTAGCATTCCAATCCAAATCATACCCTATCTTATACCAGTATTGAGAACAGATATTCAAGCAGATTAACAAAATGCTGGATTGGGGGATCATTTCCAAATGCACTTCACCTTACTCTAACCCAGTTGTAACTGTGAAAAAGAATGGATCAATGAGATTTTGTTTAGATGCCAGGTAAGTGAACAAAATTACCATTCCATAAAGGAACATCTCACTGCCTATACATAAATCATTTGTGAAATTGGAAAAAGGTTCTTTTCTCTTTCAATCTAACCTCCAGCTATTTGCAGATTGAACTCAATCCAAAATATTGCCAATACATGACCTTTCATTACAATGATTTTATCTATCAGTTTAATAAGATTCCTTTTGGATTGATGAAATAGTGGTGCCAGTCTAATAAGATGTTTAGACAAAACCCTATGTCCTGAGGTCAAAGAGATCATAACCATTTATGTGAATGCTATAATAATTGCATCTGCCATGTTTGAAGAACATATTCAACACCTCACACTATTTTTATGGAGGGCTACAAAACAGATCAATGTCAACTTCAAAAAGAATGCATTAGTTTGCAACCATGTCCTCTTCTTAGGTCACACAATTGGTTTCATTGGGATAAGCCCTCATCCAGACAACATCAGTGCCATTCAACACTTTACAAAACCTACCAACAGAAAACAAATTCAATAATTTTTAGGCTTATGCAATTTTCATAATCATTTTTACCAGAAATTCTCTTACCAATAGAAATCAAATTCACTCATTTTTAGGCCTATATAATTTCTATAATCATTTCTAGCAGTTCTCTGTCCACATGGAACCATTGCAAAAACTCATAGAAAAGATGAGTGATGCAACTGAACCAAGGAACAAAATAGAACATTTGCAAATATTAAAACAGGATTCTTAGAGTAAATAATGTTAGCTTTCCTAATTTTAATAAACCATTCATTGTTCAAACAGACAGTAGTGGTTATGAATTAGGGGTAACTATCCCTGTTACAGGAGGATGGCCAACCTGGAGTCCTATATACTTTATTTTCCAGCTCTTGACACATCCATAAATAAATTGCATCATTACTAAAAAGGAAGCACTAGGAATAGGGTGAACATTTTGAAAATTTTTACAAATGCTTCTCACATCAGAAGTGATAGTGATCACTACCACAAAAGCTACAAATTCTTGAATCATACCTTCCTGATCATCAGCTGTCTAGTTATATGGAGTCTGCTGATACAGGAATTCAATTACACAATGCAATACTGTAAGGGATTCAAGAACATTGTGGCTCATACACTTAGTCAAAACCCATGTATATCAGAACAGAACCACTTATTGTAACATAATACCTACATTACAAATGTCAATATAATGGCTGATAGTAATGCAGATAACATTTTGGAGAACCTACCTCAATTCTATTTAAGGACCCAGATGTATACCCATTCATGAAAGTTTTAAACAGAGAGAAAGTTTTGGCCAGTAAAACTAATATTACAGTGTGTCTTCTGTTTTGTAAGCACCATAATGCCCATACAAATAAACACACACTGAATCATTGTTTTAACTGGCCAAAGGTCTAATTTGCTTAGGGTCAAGCCAGTAAACAAGAACTATATTTACTCTACCAAATCAATAAAACCAAAAAGACTAAACAAGATCCTAGTGATTGATTATTATGGTTCATTGCCCCCATTTAACAGAGAATAATACTTGTTAGTCACCTACATTCTCTTTTTTAAATATGTCACTGCTTACTCAATACCCCAAGCCAATACTAGACATTTGATAAAAAGTATTGGACACTCTCCAATTCCAATAATAGGAACAGTTTTAACAGATCATGGTACCCCTCTCCTATTCAAGGAATCAAAGAAATGGGAGAAAAATTATTGAATCAAAACATGTGCTAACCTCCATTAGGACTCCACAAACAAAGCCACATAAATGCATCATGCAGGAGCTTGTATATTTGTTTAGGACCTACTTAGAGGGAAGGTGTTAGGAACAGGTAAAGCAGACAAAATATGTGGATGACTACAGCAATTAGAGTGTACTTTAATCTAATCACACTTGTGCTATTGGCAAAATATTAACCTATGGCTACTCAATCTAAAATAGATGAAGAAAAGGATATACTAAGACTTATAAGCAACTTGCCACAATGGCAAATTATAGGAACCAAAATACAAGAAAATTTTCACACAAATTTAAGGTTGGAAATAAGGTTCTGATAAGATTATGATAAATTCCATACCTAAGTAGATTGCAGGAAAATAAATATCATAAATTCAATAATATATATATATATATATATATATATATATATATATATTATATAATGTTATATGGTTTATATATATATATATATATATAAACCATATAACATTGTTAATCAAACAGGTCCCAATGCATTTTGGATAAACCTGGAAGGAAATATTTGGAGCACATATAATGCCTGCATCTTAAAACCCTACTTTGGTAATCACACATCTAAAAAATAAAAGTAATCACCAAACAAAGTATAAAGGCAATATAAATCTCATCAAAGAAAAATAAAAACAACACATAACCAGTGCAAAAAAACATGACTAGGGATTTTAAGTTTGATGAGGGTATTCTCCAGTTAATGCCAAACACAATCACTGGGATACCTTGAGACTAGCCAAGACACATGTCAAACCATACCTATAAATTGATGCTCTAACATTTAGCAAGACCTTCATGAATCCAGTTAGTTGAGAAGGAACAAGAAGAAGGCTAGTAAATAAACCTTTGTGCCATCATTGAGCCATCATTGACAGAGACACACTACCAGTTAAGTCTCAACCATAAAACCATCAAAACATCTAAGTCTAGATGATCACCTCCCAAATGATATGGCCTAGCCATAAAAGAGATGGTTAAGATGCTCCAAATCAGCTGAAATAAATAAATAAAAAATACCTGAAGCAATCAAGAAATAGGTGTAAAACACTTCATCCAAACCAAACATAGCTCTATATTAGAGGCACATCAATACATTTATTGAGTGTTAACATTTTATTACATAAAATTTTAACCCATAAGGGTAGTGGAGTTGTAAGGTTGATGTACATCCAACAACCCACCTGCAACTAATCTACACCAGTAATTATCAAATAATAGTTACCTTTTGTCAAACACACACACACACACACACACACATATATATATATATATATATATATATATTCTAACCTGTATCTCATGCATCCTCACTTCAGAATAGTATATGATATAAAATAAAACAGGTTTTATCTCAGTTAATAATTAATAACTAAAATATTCAGCATTGAAATTAAAATGTTTCAGTAGCTCAAATTTAAACTACGAATAAGGTTCAATTTATAAAATAAATTAAATAAATATTTAATATTTTCATGAGATTTGAAGTGAAAATACAGGTGACAAGATAGATTACATTGAGCCAATATCCCACAGGATACTACCTCAATGGCATAAGAACACTATCCCCCCTTTATTACTAGTTCAAATAACAAACTCATAGTATTCTTACGACTTTAATAACTTCTACTCACTAAGATTAAACTAATAATTAAATCTTAATCTTCTATTTAATAATAATGTAGCTCAAATAAAATAATCGCAGGTTCATAAAGTTTATTCTAAGTTAATTTAAAAATACAGTAGTAAAATATCAGAAGGGATTTTATGTCATAATCTACTACACTGAAACTAATAATAATAAATAAAAGTAATAATATTCTTCATTGTTTAACTAATTCTGTATATCTTTTCTTTTTACTATAATTTTATTACCATAATAAAATAATGAAATAATCTAATATGATCTTATATCTTCATGTAATGATATAATAAATACGTGATAGCATTTTAATAATCGAACAAACAAAATATGTGTGGCAACTGATAGCATATAATGTAATATAATATTGTGATAACTGATTTATGACCAATAAAATAATGTAAGATTATGACTATTTAATTTTAATAAATACCAATAAAATATTTAAAATTCTTAAAATAATTCTCTATTTATCTTTTGTGCAAAAATATATATTTGTTTCAGTTATTATGTATATATCCTGATTTCATGCAGTGATGTGGAGAAATAAATAACTCAGACACAAAATTTTTGAAATAACAAAATTTAACAAAGTTTATTACTAACAACAAATAAATCAACAATTTATTTACACTATATACAGTGGATATCCTTAACTTTTTTTTACTTTACAGTTTGATCTACTGGGTTATAAAAAAAATAATTTATATTTCAATTATATTTTTATTTAGATTTAGGACAAAATTTAAAAAAATGTTACTATTTGGTTTCTCATTATGGTTAACTTATTACAAATATATTTATCTACTTTATTAGCTACAGCATTTTATCCTTAATATTATTAAATTATCTTATTTAAAAATTCATACTTAGAAAAATATTCTATAGAAAACAAAATTTTATAATGAGTATGGACTTCTCAAAAATATTAAAAAAAAATTTCATCTTGCAAAGTCAAAGATGTTACACAAAATATTATCCAAAAATTCAGTACTAGATTTTAGTATTTATTACACATTTACTAATCATAATATATTCTTCTTTAAGCCTTACTTTAGTATAATATAAGTGTAATCATTAATATATTTCTGTTAATCAATAAACAAAAAATATATACTAAGCATATTGTTTACATAATTTACTTTGTACTATTGTATTTTAAAAATATGCAATACTTATTTTCTCTTAAAAAAATAATAATAAAGCATTTAAAATTATTATCACTTTAAAGAAAATATCTTTGTTTAGATACTTTATTTTAAAAAAGTTTATATTTCATTTCCGAAATAAAATTCAAAATATATTCGATGATTCTTTTCTTTCCCTAGGATACTTTGGATCTTCAATTTTAAGTTATAATATTCTGCTCCTTATAAGCAAATAAACTAATCTTATCCAAAAAACGATAGCATAACCTAAGTTCTAAATTATTTATCATTTCTCTTAAACTTATCTTACTGAACGATGCAGGTACATGAAATAAAGATAGTGAAAACAGATGCATAGGATTAAGGAAGAAAGCTAGAGTATTACTCTTAACCTATCTCAAAATCATGGCACAGTGCGAAAAGATATGACATTTACCTGCCTAATATCCTCTAATACAGGAACAATGTTAAAGCTATTTCTTCAGCTTTATTAGAACATCAAATATTTTAAAGAAATATAAACACTGTCCAAATAAAATGTGTATCAGTCATAGGGCTATGTTAAATATGCTGATATTCACATAAAGACTAAATATTATTCCCATTCTTTATCATATCCTATTTTAAATATACATCATCTTGGTTTTACTGCTAACTATAGTACTTCCAAGTCACTATCTCAACATTATTTCTCAAGATTTTTTTATCTTACATCGATAAAATAACTATCTGCATTTACAAAACAATAAATAAAATTCATTAATAGTTAAACAATCTAGCTGTTCCACAAGAAAAGTCTGCTTACTTCCTCATTCTATATGCTTAATCATATACAATCTAACAGACAATATTTGAATATCCAATGACATGAAAATTTTAAAAGAATCACATAATTATTTGTTATGTTGGATTATATTACTAATAAAAAAATAATCAATGTATGCATATTTTCAAATCAATCCTATCTCATAATGTTTTTTTTTAAATGTTGTATGAAATGCGGTACATATAAGTAAAAAAAACTTTTACACTTCATTCTTCCAATTTATGGATGATCTAAAGAAAACAAAAAATATATACATTATAAATTATCAATAGTTATTATTATTACCAATAACCTTTATCTAGTCATCATGTTCAGTAGGCTTTTCTTTATCCACTTGAGCATTGCAGATATAAAAAATCCACACCCATACACTTTATATTAAAATATTTTTAGCTAAATTATTAGATTGTTATATTATAAAATTTTAATATTAATAAATTAATGTTTTTATGTTTTTCCTAATCTTATATAAAATTTTAGATTTAAACTAGGTTAACAAAATAAAAGGAATCAAAACTATAGTTACATTTTCTTGACAATAGTTCCTGATAAGTCCAAAATGCTTATTATTTTCTCTAGAGTTTTTCAAAAATGTCCTTCTCCAAGCACGTTAAAGTTTAAAATAAAATAATTATTAATCCATTTAATAAAATTTATAGAAAATAATTCTTAGCTTCAGTATTTAGGATGATAATTATTAAATCATAATATTAATTAATCCCGTGAAGCTTCTTAATCTTCTCTACCAATCAATCCATCAATCCATCTAATTTAACTTTAAAAATATTCAATAAACTTATAAATCTCTTTTAAAAAATAAAAAAAAATGTTACCTTAAGAAAGGATATAACATTTTACTCCTTTGAATATCATATTATATAAAATAATTCATGAAATATAATTGTCTTATTACTATTTAAAAATAAATCTTGGATAACCTTATAAATAATATGTTTCAATACATTTTTTCATTAGACTCTGTGTGATGTCCGTGCTGTGGTTTTTTTTTTTATGTACCAAAAAAATTCTCCAGTTATGCATAAATAAAACTGTATCAATAAATATTTCAAATATTTTTTCAGTGTTACAATTTATATCCATTTTATTTCATAGTATATCCATTTTTTATTGCGTAGTTTAGGTTAAACTTTTAGACAAAATACGACTGGTAAGTACTTTAAAAAATTAGAAAATCATCTCCACAAAGTTTCTAAATATATATATATATTTTTTAAAACTTTTTTTTGCAAAAACACTTTAAAATTATCAATTAGTTTTTGCAAAATAAACAATAAGAAAGTACCAAAAAAAATTGACTTTCTCTGGTTTCAATACATTATTAATCTCCCCCTATACCCCCGTGCAAATCATATTTATAGTCTGTAAGAATACGTATTCCTATTGGTTAATTCTTACTTTAGCTTGTGAACAAATTTACATATTTTTCGTTTATAGTAGAATTGAATTTCAAAATTAGAAATTATGACGTAATGAACTCAAAATATTATTTAAAATATTACTTTTAAAATAAATTATTATTTTATTAAAACTATTTAAACATTTAAAATAACTTTTAAAACAATTTTAATGACTTATTCCATTTCTTAATATTCAATTTATCTATTTTTATTTAATAAAATATTTAATTTTTATATTATGAATGTATTCGTCTTTATTACATTATTTAAACATGTTATACGATAGTTAACTTAATGTTTAATACTATTTACTTTTATGATAGGCAATAATTCTATCCAATTCTATAATATAACTTTTAAAATATTTTAAACTTTGTTATTATTTCAAACAAGCGTGTGTGTGACAGTATACATTAAAAGTCACATGATTAATAACTTTGACAGACGATTTTTAATCTATTTCTCTGCCTATATTTATAAAATTGATACACTTATTATATTATATAAAATAATTATAAAAAATTTGGAAGAACAATTTAGAAAATATAGAATTAGATATAATTTTCACCATCACAAAGTTTATTTTAAAAATATACTATATTAATTTTGACTATTTAAATATGATTACAAATCTAAATATAGCATTTATTAAATTATATGTTTTAAAGTATTAAAATCGGATTTTTAAATATACTTTTAATTTTTATAGCCATGTTATTTAATATGGCCAGCTTTTACAACCATATGAAACAATTTTTAAAGCTTTACATAACTATTTTTAAATAATTCGCTATAATTTTATATACTACATATTTTCTTTAGCTTCAAATTGTACTTTAAAGATATAATTGACTTACTATAATTAATGTATTAAAAGAACATATTCTAAAATTTAAAATTTTTAGTAATTGACTGTTATAAACTATTACTGACCTATAGAAAAGGGCACAATATATATATATATATATATATATATGTGTATATATATGTATGTGTATGTGTGTGTGTGTGTGTGTGTACACAAAGCATTGTGTTAAGTAAATTATTTTTTTGGAAAAAAAAAGAAAGTTTTAGATTAAACATTAAGAAAATAAATACTCTCAATATATCTCAGATATATACCTAATATAACTTACCACACATGTCATTAACTAACCAACATTATGACATGAATTTTGATAAAACAAAAGATGATGACCTAATGCCCAGATTGCTTGCAGGCTTGAAAATGAAAAGACTTTTAGATTATAAATTAAGAAAATAAATACTCTTACATATATACCTAATATAACTTACCACATGTGTCATTAACTAACCAACATTAAGACATGAATATAGATAAAACATAAAAGATGATGATCTAATGCCAAGATTACTTGCAGGCTTGAAAATGAAAAGACAATTCCAATAAATTATCTTAATTACATTACATTGTTGAACATTATGCAACATTAAACAAATACTGCAACACAGAAAATGAGCCTATCATGCAGTCCTACCATGATTAAGACCAAAGGGTATATAAACTTTTATCTTATACATATAGAGTTCACAAAACAAAATTGCATGAGAAAGTCGACATCTTGATAGCCATATCTTTAAACTACTTGTAAAGAACTCCAAGTTTTAATAAAATCATCATGAGAAAAGAAATAAACAACAGCCAGCAATCATCAAGAATACTTGGTTTTTTTTTAAAACACAATTTTTTATATGTAGAAACAATGATATAAAAGCTACATATACTAACAAGGGTATTGCCATGTGTTCAGGCTAAAAGAACTATGCTGTAGGAGCATACTCATCATACCTATAGAAGTGTTGTGACATATGGAATACCCATATTATTAAATATTGGTTAAGAACAATGACCTTTAGTGGAAGTTCAGCACTTTTTTCCAAGGAAACAACTGGCCAGTGCTAATGATTTACAATCATGGAATGAGTCCATGAGTGTGTGTTTAGTAAACTTTTGGTCAGTACACTTTTTGAGGATATCCATCACCAGGAATAAGAGACTGTGAACATAATGGACAATGCTTGCCAGAGTCAGAAATTTATTGTATTAATCCAATTGATTTGTATTTTTTTTAATGTGTTATTTATCATCTTATTTTTATTTTTCATTTTTTTCTTCTCATTTTCACATTTGGAAGCTTATATTTTAGAAATGAAAAATTTATTTTAAGCATATATGGTGGGAAAAGTTAGAATGAATAAGTGTTTATGGTATTAAATAAAATTTAGGTCTGTGTACCTTGCCAACAGCTTGATTTGTATTTTTTCTAATGTGTTATTTATCATCTTATTTTTATTTTTCATTTTTTTCTTCTCATTTTCACATTTGGAAGCTTATATTTTAGAAATGGAAATTTTATTTTACGCATATAGGGTAGGAAAAGTTAGAATGAATGAGTGTTTTATGGTATTAAATAAAATTTAGGTCTGTGTACCTTGCTAGCAGCTTGATGTCACTTGCCTATATATGGAATAAGTTATGATTTTGATGATGTTCCACATTAAGAGCATACCATTGTGACAGAACAGAGTTTTTGTTATTTATTAAATGTTTTACTAAAATTTTGTTGTATATTTATACTTTTGTGTTTATAGCTAATTTTCTTGAGTAGATAATCTTTCCTATCAACATGAAGGAATTACACATAGATATAGGGGGGTTCTCTCCTCCAAGAAGGATTATCACAATCATCATGAATCAGGCAGCAACTTTTAGTTTATGATGCAATGGTAAAATTAGTACATCATGTTCACCATCTTTTTAAAATTTTTTTATGCTAATTTAAACTTTTGTGGATAAAGATCGCCAGAATATGGATTTCCATCAGAGGATTTGGAAATAGGGTATCCATTGTATTTAACTTTTAAGGTGATATAAGGCCATCCTTGACTCATACAATTTCTTATGTTAATATTGTTAAATTAGATTTGTTATTTAATAAATGTTATTAAGTTATTTCAATCAATTTTGTCTTTGCCTTGTCACCATCATTATGCATTCACATCAGTAAAAATATATGCTAAACATTAATATCCACATATCTCTTCTTATGTGCATAATGATGATAAAAAATATTATGGGATAGAGTGTTAATTGATCTTCACTTATTATAGAAACACAGTAGTTGTTAACCTGAATAAGCCCATACCTAAAGAGAGCCAAGTACAAATTCTCCTTTGAGGTCAAATACTGAGCATAATGGAGCTTATAATAACATTTTAGAAAGAATTTACTTTATGTGGATACCTTTTGCTTCCTCTTTACTGCCTCAAAATCTATGTAGCTTCAAATTTTTTATCTATACTGCATATTATAGTTCTTATCATTACATCTGTTATTACTATATGATTATTCAAATAGCAAATGGGCATAGTAGGTTGCTATACCAACATGCACCAATTAGCATGGTAAGATTATTGTTCCTTTACTTTCTCCAAGATCTCAATTGCCTAATAATTTTTAACCAAAATACTGAGTTTTCTTAGTTATTAATAACTTTCAATTATTTTTAAGTGAAGGAGAATTTTATAGATTGAAAGAAGAACAGTTTAACATTAAATTGAATATTGTTAGACTTGCTGATTTTAGAAAATAAAGATAAAAAAACAATTGATCTAGAAAGTGGTATGCACTTTACTATAAAGGAATAAATATTGAAAACATGAGTGGAATGAGATTTTGTAAATAAAAAGGGGAATAATCACATTGTAGAAATTAATTGTATATTAAAAAGAATAGAAAAATTAAATATTTAAATTAATGGAAAATACCAATGCAGATTATTTAGGTATACCCCAACCAAATTGTCATTGTGATGAAGTAGAGGATTTGTATATATATTTAGAAATTGTGTTTGAATATATCAAACAATATTTTAAAATCATCATAGAAGACTTAAATATTAGAATAAGAAAAAAAATTGAAAAATAATGTGCTACATATAAATTTCACTTTGGTGGTAGAAATGACAGAGGATGAAGACTTGTGGACTTTGCAGAAAAATAAAACGAATACTTTCTTTGAGAAAAATGCTTAACAGAAGTGAATTGTGGAAACATCTAAATAAAGATACAGCAGAATTGGATATATTTTGATTAAGAGAAAAAATGTATTTCAAAAATGTAATAATTAATAGATTTAACATAGGAAAGGATCAACAATTTGTTAGACATAGGATACATGTTAATGAAAAACTAGAGAGATGAAACCTATAAAGAAAAACGGTATTAACAGGGACTAAAAGTGACATAACATTGGTGAATGGCAAAATACCAGCCACAATTTATAAAATATTAAGTTACACATTAATACACACAATGTGGAATATTTCAACCAAATGTGTATCAAAAGAATAAACTGGCCATACATGAATAATAGAATGGTGTTTAGCCTAAAAAAAATAAACTGATACAAATACTTAAAATAAAAAAAATGGGACATATATGCAATGGTACTACAAAAGAAATTGCACAAGTGGTGAGCTCCAAGATCTCAGCATTCCACTATGCAATAAAAGGGAAAAGAGCAGTTAATGCAGTTATTGGGATCCAAGAAGCATAAAATATAAAAAGGAACAAAAACTAATGCAATATTATGCTATCAAAGTTGATTATAAGTCAGATTTTGATCTAATAAATTGGTACTTAATAAATGCAATAAATGAACTAATACCTGAACCCAGATAAATGGTACATGCAATAAAGAATTACTTAACTAATGGCAGTATATTCTTAAAATTGTCAGTATATTCTTAAAAAAATTATATGAGAAAATCTAACTTCTTTATTTCCAAAAAGGAAATCCCACAAGGATCACCACTAATGGCTCTCTTGTTTGCAATCTATTTGAACCCTATGATTAAAGAAATACAAAACAGAGTTCCAGGCATATATCTACCACCCTTGAGTGCAAAAATTCAAACAATTGCATTCATTGATGACATGGTAATAATATTCCAAGATATTTACGACATGCAAATTATTATCAACATACTTGAAAAGTTTCAAAAACAACAGGATCAATAAAATCATCCACATGGCAATTAGCAACTGGGAAAATATTCCTAGTGATTTCCAAGCAAATTCATCAATGTTCTTAGAAATACTTTTATACCAATCGAAAACAAAAATGAACACATATCTAAACAAGCTAATCATTAATAAAATAGCTGAAAAAATAAATAACCTTTCACCCATAAAACTGTATGAAATAACTAATGCCAAAATATTTAATGGAATAGCCACAAGAATATTAAGTTACTATGACCCTTGGATAAACCTGAACAACAATACAGTAAATGAAATAAACAGAATAGCAAAAAAAGTATATTTGGGGAAGAACAAGCAAAATAATATCAATGGTAATGTTACAATTATCAATTAATAAAGGACAGCTCAATGTAATAGATCTATGAAAATATGTCATTTATTAAAGCAAAAACTCTAATAAATGTAATAAGTAAAACTCTCAATCAACCAGAATGTGACATAAAACTGTTTAAAAAGATGGAAAATGAAACAGGATCCTTTGACTTAAAAAGATGAGCTAAATATGCCTAATTTAAAAGAGCTAAAATACAGTATCCTTAAAAAATAACTAGTATCAGGAAAAATTATGACTAAACATATCAAGAGTACTAAGAAACTTTCAGTCAATCTATACACCCCAAAAATACATGAAAATCATCTATAAATTGATGAATGGGATATGACAATGTTTTTAAATAAAAAAAACTACATATGAATCTAGAGCCAGTGTGTTCAACCTGCAAGGATAGTGAAGAGATGATAATACACCTGGTCGAAGAGTGTAGAGCATTTAAAGAAATAAGATAATAATATTCAAACCTTCAATCGTTACTCTAAAAGATATGATTAACAAACACATCAAGAGATTTGATCCACACAATGCTATGGCATTTATTCACACAATTAGAACAACATGAAAAATAAGCTGTTCATTAATATTTGATAATAAAAAATATAATTGACTTAAAAAACTTGATAAAGGATTGGGGAAAATATTTTGAGAAATGTGTAAAACAAAAAGAAAACAAATGATTAAAATCTGGGGAGGAGCAGCACCTACAGCATACGAAATATGGCAATGAATAAGTTATGAAAAGAAGATATACAATGGACAAAGGCATAATAGCAACCTGCCAAAGATAAAATTAAGACAGACTAATAAGCACCAAAGCTTTTACACCAAATTACTAACACCCACTTATTAAGCTTAATACAAAGACATATAATTTCTTAAAGTAAGGTAAAAAAAATTATAAATAACCAAAAACAAAAAAGATTGGACAACAAAACCTTGTGTGTATGTGTATATATATATATATATACATATATATATATATATATATATATATATATATATATATATATCATTATCATTATCAACCATTATCAATCCACTGCAGAATGAAGGTCTCTCCAAGTTTAATCCATCTTCTCCGATATTTAGCTTCTCTTCTCCACATCACCCCTACACGTTTTCTTATTTCATCCATCCATCTTACATGTGGTCTCCTTCTGGGTCTTTTACAATCTCTTGGAATCCAGTTTAAAATTTCAATTGTCCATCTATTATCATCTCTTCTAGCAATATGTCCAGCCCAACTCCACTTCAATCTTTTAATTTTTTCAATGAGGTCAGTAACACCTGTTTGTTCTCTTACCCATACATTGCGTTTTCAATCTCTTCTTGTTACTCCCAACATACATCTCTCCATACTTCTTTGAGTGGTCTGAAGTCTCTGTATTGATCTTCTATTAAGTGTCCAAGTCTCAGATCCATAAGTAAGAACTGGTAAAACACATTTGTTAAAAACCTTTCTTTTCAAACACATAGGCATATTTCCTTTTAATATCAAGTTATTTCTACCAAAAGCACTCCAACCAAGTTTAATTCTATGATTAATTTCCTCTATTATGTTTCCATCTGTATTAATAATCTGACCAAGGTATTTGTAACTCTTAACTTCTTCTAATTCATCATAATCAATCTTTATTTTCATATTTTGAGCAAATCGATTAAACATTACTTTAGTCTTTTTAACATTTATCTTTAGTCCTACTTTCCTACTTTCATCTGATAACTCCTGCAACATTTCCTGCAGCTTGGAAGCATTATTTGCAAAAACAACTACATCATCTGCGAAATCTAAATGACTTAAATAATCTCCATTTACTTTCACTTTTTTAGTTTCCCATTTTAATCCACAAAATACTTCTTGCAGCACTGCTGTAAAAAGTTTTGGAGATATGGAGTCACCTTGTCTTACACCTTTCTCAATGTTGACTTTCCCAGTATCATTATGTAATCTAATTGTTGCTGTTGCATTTTTATAAATATTCTTTAAAATATGACAATATCCTGGATCTATACCTTGATGATCCAATGCTTTAATCACTGAAGAAATGTTTATAGAATCAAATGCCTTTTCATAATCTACAAATCCAAAACATAATGACAACTCATATTCATTTGTCCTTTCTATAACTTCTCTCAATACTTGAATATGATCTACTGTACTAAAACCACTTTTAAATCCAGCTTGTTCTCTTGGTTGGTGAAAATCCAAGGTTCTCTGTAGACGAGTTGTAATTATCTTGGTAAAAATTTTATATAAAACTGATAAAAGGCTGATAGGTCTGTAATTTCTAATATCTTCTTTATCACCTTTTTTAAATATTAATATTATTACTGCATTCTTCCAATCATCCGGTACATCTTTATCATTTAGACATTTGGTATATAACTTTGCTAATATTTTTTCTGTTTCTTCACCTGCTTCTTTTAATATATCAATTATAATTCCATCATTACCTGGAGCCTTTCCTTTCTTCATACATTTAATTGCATTTCTCACTTCTTCATTTAAAATTCTGGGCAATTCGGAAGATGTAATAGATATAGGAGGTACTTGTTCTTTATTACTATATAATTCTTGATAAAAATCTTCTACCAATTTCATAATGTCATCCCTCTTTTTAGTAATAATTCCATCATTTTTCCTTATTGCAGATATAAATTTCCTACCAATACCAAAATGTTGTTTTACATTCTTAAGACTTTTATTTTCTTCTACAGCTTTTCTTGCTAGTTCACAGTTATACTTTCTTATATCATTTTCAACTCTTTTCTGCACCATTTTACAAAATTCGAGATATTCAATTCTTTTTAATGCATCATTCTTGCATATCTTCATATTCCTTCTTTTCTTCATAAGTTCTCTAGTCTCAGTAGAAATTTTATTAGTCAATTGCTGCTTTTTTCTACCAGCTATCTTTGTTGCAGTTTTTAAAAGTGTATCAGTTATTTTCATATTAATTTCATTCAAATCTGAATCATGTTCAAAATCTACTAATACTTGAAACCGATTTGTAAGTTCTAATTTAAATTCATTAGAATGTTTCTGAAGATTAGGAATATCAACTGTAAATATAGTTTTTCTTAATAATTTTTGTCTCTCTAGTTTTACATTAACATGTATCTTACCCCTTACTAATCGATGATCACTTCCTGTGTTAAATTTATTAAGAACATTACAATCTTGAAATATGTATTTCCTGTTAGTCAAAATATAATCCAATTCCACTGTACCTTCATTTGGATGCTTCCATGTCCATTTCCTTCTAACATTTTTCTCAAAAAAAGAATTCATAATATAAAGTTTTTCCTTCTCTGCAAACTCCACAAGTCTATGTCCTCTCTCATTTCTATTACCATAACCAAAATTACCTACAACACTTTCATCTTTCATTTGTTTACCAATTCTAGCATTAAAATCTCCCATAACAATTTTAAAATGTTGTTTACTCTGATCAAAAGCCTTTTGTACATCCATATAAAAATCTTCTACTACTTCATCACTGTGAGAACTTGTTGGGGCATAAACCTGAATTATCTGCATTTGATATCTGCTATTAAGTTGTATAACTAATCTTGCCACTCTGTCTGATACACCATCAATCTCCACAATATTGTTCTTCCACTTTTTATTTATAATGAATCCTACTCCACTTGTATTTCCAATATTCGCCTTTATAATAGAGCATATGTCCACTTTTTAAATCAATTGTCTCTTCACCTTTTCTTCTAACTTCACAAAGTCCAATAATATCCCATTTAATATAAGAGAGTTCTTCTTCTAATTCTTGCAATCTTCCTTCACTTGAAAGTGATCTGCAGTTGTAAGTACCTAAATAAAAAGTCGTCATCAAATGGCAGCCTGGGTCCGCCTCCAGGATATTCTTAGCACCCTCTGCCTTCGGCCACCAACTGCTGCCTTGGTTGGTGACTTTACAGCCTCCTGGGATTAAGGGCCATGCTTTATTTTTGTCTGTCATAATTGTATAATTGGGAAAAATCTTTATCATTTACACAAACATTCATTCTGCCTTATCAGGCACTGAGAAGAAAGACCATGGTGTTTCTTGATCTTAAACTCAGAGGTAAAATGCCAATAAACTCACCATGCTGGCTAATGCGTGTTGGTGAGCAGCCCATCCATGTTCGTATACTATATGAATAAACATATAGTAATAACAGCTACAACGACAAGAACGTATGGAGTGGACATTAGGAATTTGCCCTGCTCAGTTCCTTTAAGGCCTCCAAGAGGAATCAAAGGGTCTCCTTTCAGTTAATAGCAAACTCCTTTCTGCAGCCTATATATATATATCTTTTAATAAAGGTAAATACTTAAAATAAAATATTTAAAATATGAGTAATTAGGAGATTATTTAATAATTTTATTGACCCATAAGAAGTTTGATGTTAATATATTATAAGTAAACATATCGGTGATTATTAAATAACATATATATATATATATATATATATATATATATATATATATATATATATATATATATATATATAATAAGAATGTGAATATTAATTACAATGTTAAAATCCTGGATGGTATTATATTTTTGATTTTAATAAAAAATTTGTAACTAGAGATTTTATATTTTGTAACATGAAGACTAACTATAATATTATATATATATGAGATTGTCATATAAGATTTTATACTTATAAATGCAATATTTAAATGTTATTTTTTTTTAAAAAAGTTACGTTTTATCATATATATTTTGTACAAGATTAATTTTGAGTCAATTTTCTTTAAAAAAAAAAAAAATTACTTACAAATTCTTTCAAAGTAAAAGCTCTAGCATTTGATTAAAAATAAAAATAAAAGGCCATTTAGAATGACTGATTTTTTTTTTTTTTTAATGAAATGAAAGATTATATATTCAGTTTGATATTCTATATTGCAAAATGGAATGTATACTACCTTTGTATTTATATGTTAGACCATTTCCATAATCTAATATTAAATATTGAATGTCTTTAGAAAAAATTGTAAACTTTATTTAAATTTTCCAATTACATTCAACTGTTAATAATAGCAAACAGGTTAGTATAGACACAACGTTTCTAATGGTATAATTCCCCTCTCTTCTTTAAGCGTTGTTGGGCTGACCAGTCACGATGCTAGCATGGGAATTAAACCTGAATCTTTACATTCTTAAATATTGAATTTTAAAGTAATGCTGTAACCAACTGAGCCATTCAACATTCAAGAATCTAAAGGTCCAGCTATGATTTCCATGCTAGTGTTGTCACTGGAGAGGCTTGCAACCCCCAAAAAGGAGGAGAATAAGACCACTTGAAATGTGTATATACTAACTTGTGTACTATTACTAACAATTAAATTTAATTATTAAAATTGAAATAAAAGTTTAATTTTTGTAAAAGGCATTCAATATTCCATACTAGATGATGAAAATAATCCACCATATAAATATAACTGAAATGCCATCATCCCGAACTTTCAGGAAAATAATACACGTGTTTAAAAAAAGTTGCAGATGTTGGTATATAATAAAATGAATAGTTTGGTTACTAGAATAAAGTATTTTTTTTAATTTTTCAACATTTAAAAATATTTATTTAGTAAAAGAAAAAAATATGAAACATTTATTACTTTGATATTCATTTGTTCAAGGGCTTGTTTGTTGCATCTTGCTGATTTACATCGTTCGAACTATTACCTCAAAATTTCAGTTAAACAATTTCAGCAATGTTTATAAGGTAATATTCTCATGTAGTTTTTATGATTTTCAGTTTATTTTTTCTGAAAATTGTGTTTAGAAATTTCATAATATCTTTCCACATTATTTTTTATCTGCAAATCTAGGTCAACTTCATCTTAATTTTTTAAAAAATATTTAATTAGGTTGCTCCTTTGTATTTGTGCTTCAATCTGGTCATCATATACATTTTAATGTTTTCCTATACTAATGTTTATTATTTGTTTAATACTGACAGTTATTAACCATTATTCGTTTTGAAAAATATCTTTAATTATATATAAAAAAAGCTTTTTTGTCAAGTGTTGGTGGCCTAGCGGTTAGCTTATCTGCCTTCCAAGCAGCTGGCTCAGGTTTACTTCCTGGTCAATGCTTTGACATATATATATATATATATGATCAATAGATGGAGCTTTACCAAGACCTCCAAAGAAGCGTATTTGTTTACATAAACGTCAGAGTCAATATTCACTGTCTCTTTCATTTTGCTCCACCCTCAGATCAGCTGATTTGCTCTCATCAGTGAAAAGATAGGAATTAGAAACTAGAATTAAATATTAACTCCAAGCATTTATGCAAAACGTTTCTATCAGTTTGCAAGCATGAATTTTTTAGACACCTAAATGTCTTCAAACTCAGCCTATCAAACTAGATAGCTATGTGGGTCTGATATCAGTTCAGTTTCTCCACATAATCAAAGCTTCTGCAATCTATATCATTGCAAGAAAACTTTAAAGGTACATTTATGAAAAACAAAACAAGTTTTATATACGTAAAAACCTGCTATCGCTTGTATTAATGATCAATAGATGGAGCTTTACCAAGACCTCCAAACAAGCGTATTTGTTTACATAAACGTCAGAGTCAATATTCACTGTCTCTTTCATTTTGCTCCACCCTCAGATCAGCTGATTTCAAGCTGATTTTCTCTCATCAGTGAAAAGATAGGAGTTAGAAACTAAACCTAAATATTAACTTCAAGCGTTTATGCAAAACGTTTCTATCAGTTTGCAAGCATGAAATTTTTAGATACCTAAATGTCTTCAAACTCAGCCTATAAAACTAGATAGCTATGTGGGTCTGATATCAGTTCAGTTTCTCCACATAATCAAAGCTTCTGCAATCTATATCATTGCAAGAAAACTTTAAAGGTACATTTATGAAACACAAAACAAGTTTTATATATGTAAAAACCTGCTATCGCTTGTATTAATGATCAATAGATGGAGCTTTACCAAGACCTCCAAACAAGTGTATTTGTTTACATAAACGTCAGAGTCAATATTCTCTGTCTCTTTCATTTTGCTCCACCCTCAGATCAGCTGATTTCAAGCTGATTTGCTCTCATCAGTGAAGGGATAGGAGTTAGAAACTAGACCTAAGTATTAAATCCAAGCGTTTATGCAAAACGTTTCTATCAGTTTGCAAGCATGAATTTTTTAGACACCTAAATGTCTTCAAACTCAGCCTATCAAACTAGATAGCTATGTGGGTCTGATATCAGTTCAGTTTCTCCACATAATCACGAATATGAAAATTTAATAATATGAATATAATGTGATATTATATAATTTAATTTAATGTTAATAATAAATAGTCATTCATAAACAAATAAAACCATTCTAGTTCCTCCCCACCCCCACCCCACCCCAAAAAAAAGAGAAAGAAAAAACTTTTCATGCAATGAGCTTCACTGATGAGAGCAAATCAGCTTGAAATCAGCTGATCTGAGGGTGGAGCAAAATGAAAGAGTTAGTGAATATTGACTCTGACGATTATGTAAACAAATACACTTGTTTGGAGGTCTTGGTAAAGCTCCATCTATTGATCATTAATACAAGCGATAGCAGGTTTTTACATATATAAAACTTGTTTTGTTTTTCATAAATGTACCTTTAAAGTTTTCTTTCAATGATATAGATTGCAGAAGCTTTGATTATGTGGAGAAACTGAACTGATATCAGACCCACATAGCTATCTAGTTTGATATGCTGAATTTGAAGACATTTAGGTGTCTAAAAAATTCATGCTTGCATACTGATAGAAACGTTTTGCATAAACGCTTGGAGTTAATATTTAGGTCTAGTTTCTAACTCATATCCCTTCACTGATGAGAGCAAATCAGCTTGAAATCAGCTGATCTGAGGGTGGAGCAAAATGAAAGAGACAGTGAATATTGACTCTGACGTTTATGTAAACAAATACGCTTGTTTGGAGGTCTTGGTAAAGCTCCATCTATTGATCATTAATACAAGCGATAGCAGGTTTTTACATATATAAAACTGTGTTTTGTTTTTCATATATATATATAAAGCTTTTTTAAAAAAAAAAAGAATTATATGTTGGGGGAAAAAAGCAATGGATATCTATACAAAGTTTTAAAATATGTCGTATTTGTTGGTAAAGAAATATGAAAATTTAATGATATAAAATATAATGTGATATTATATAATTTAATTTAATATTAATAATAAATAGTCATTCATAAACGAATAAAACCATTCTAGTTCCTCCCCACCCCTCAAAAAAAGAGAAATAAAAAACTTTTCTTGCAATGAGCTTTGCAATGATTATACAAACCAATCTGTTAAACACAAATGTGTCCATATACATGCTGATCCATTTTTCTGTTTACTTGGTCTATTGCGATGTTAACTTTTAATTTCTTCAGAAGAAAACTTATTTCTAAAATGCTTTAACATTATATCAATCAGTAAGTTCTCCAATGTATTTTATTCTCAAGGAAAATAATTGCACTTGTTTAGATTGGTTTTGAGATCATATTTTAAAGGAGACAGGAACTATTTTCCCTAAAACTATGCATGTTTTCAATATCGATTTTGGAAAGTTTTGCATTTTTCACTTGGTTTGTATGCCCAATCTAATAAAGGTATAATGTTACAATAGTAAATTCAGTAGTATTACAGCCAAAGAAACTGAAAATATATTGCTTTTATAATTTTCCCATTGTATTTTTAAAATTTTACAGATCATTTTTAAAAAAAACATAAAATGTCCAAATCCTACTTCCATACAATAAATTAAGTAAATTAACAAGTCTGTATATAGCTAATTTAGATGTAATAGTAATTTGTGATGAAATATTCTATCTTTTAACTTGTTAAAAGCAGCAGCAACATATAGGAGTCTGATATTGAAGTCCATCTTTCTACTTATAAAACTACCAAAGTATTCAAACTAGTTTATATTCTCAATTAAATAAACACCCCAATTAAAATTTGCTGAGGATTTTTTTTTCATTAGTACTTATAAAGAACTAGAGCTTTTGAAACACTAAGTAATAAGCCATAGTCTTTACATCTGTAATTCATTGTTTGAACTGGGCTTCCAAGAGTAAGTTCTTGTTTTTTGAATTTACTTGATTCCATTTAAAAATTTTATTCTCAAATCTGTATCACAATTTAATCTATCATACATTAAACTGCCTTTGAACAATTTCAAAAACCACTGACATAAAAATTAAAATGATATTGGAAAAAGTATACATTTTTTTCAACATGAGTTTTCATTTCAAATACCTCAGATTTTCCTCCATGAGTAATAACTTTTCCTTTCATTATATTATGTACAAGCTATATACTATTAATAAATTTCAATGGGCAATCAATTAATTACAAAAAACACCATAGAAGTCTTATTAACTGATTCAAATGACTCGACTAATTCAATAAAAAATATGTGAATTACTTCTTTGTTCTTATTATTTTTTTTTTTGCATTTATCTGACAAGATAAAACCTGTCTATAGTGCTTCTTAATTCTCTGAAACCACATTAAAGCTATGGATCAATTTATCAAGACTGAAAGCAACCTATTCAACAAAATTCTTGAAAATATCTTTGCTATAGTGTATAATAATAATATTTCATGATAATTAATGTTATCTTGTGTATTATCATTTTAAAAAAAAAATGGAACAATAAAATTAATCTTAAAATCTTCTGGCGCAATTTCATTGTACCATATAAACTTAAATTTTTTTTTTATCATTTTTCAAACTAACATATTATCCCCAAATTGAAAACTTCTCTGGGTATTTTATCATTTTAAGGATTACAAAGAGCTGTTTTGAATTTTCTCTGAATATCTTCGTCCAAATCTAAATGACTAAATAAAATGGACATATTAAAAGTTTTCATCTCAATTCTTGTATCATCATTGAAATATGATCAAACTATTTCCACCTATTCAAATGTCATTACCATTGTATAATGTCATTTGTGGATTTAGAAGGGTTGTAATAACATTTCTCAGTTCCATATGTTGACTTAGTACATCAAAAAGATCTAGATTGACAACAATCATAAATGTCTGCATTTTCTTTGTAGCTTATAGAATATCAAATTGTATAGAAAATTTCCATCTGTATATATTAAGAAAATATCAGAATTTAAATTTGTCAAATAATGTTTAATCCTAATCCTCAAATGCATTTTATATATGTTAAGTGCATAATAAATGTTTGTCTGATTAGCGCTGGCACCGAATTATTATTTTATCTTGATTAATAATACTTTGAAATATATAATTAAAAAAAATTTTAAAACATATATTTTAAAATTCAACTATTCCTTGAGCTAGTGACTAGAGCTAACTGTTAATAAAAGTTGAGTCTTACCAATATGTATCTGCCTATTTTATAAATTTTCTAGTTTCTAAGAGCCTAGTGATACCCTGGTATAGCAGATAGGTTTGAAAATGTCAGCCTGACTGTTATAATTGGCTTCTGAATGTGGCATGATACACTGTAACCATGAGTACTCTGAATTTTAAAAAAAAATATGCCAGGAACATTTTTTTCTGAAACAAATATTTTTTTTTGTTTTGTATTAATGTAAAGTAATAAATTTGAATGTCTTGTAAAATGTATTGCCAGAAAGAAAAATTGTGCATATATAAATAAACTATAGGAATAAAATGTAATTATTTATATAAACAGTAATTTTAGAAAATACTAATTAAAATATATTAAGTAACTGTTTTTGACTTGCCTTATTGATTATTTAAAGACTGATTAGTAAATGAAAAGTAGGAAAAAGAGAACTCTTGAGGGAAGAGGCACAGGCTTGGTTGGTGTGAAAAGGTAAGAATAGTCAAAAACATTTTTTTTAATTGTGTAATTACTAATCAAAGAAGTCATTTAAATTTTAGTGTTTAACCAATTTATGGAATGTAGGCTTGCTAACAATAAGTAAATTATTTTTTTTATAGTGTTTATTTTTTGAGGAAGTTCAGTGACATGTAATGGTATACATTTATGCCATTACATCACTATCAAATAATAAATGAAATATCAACAAATAAAACCAGGTACAAATTCTAAAAAAAAGGAAAATTAATAAAGTTGTTTAAACCAATATATATATATATATATATATATATATATATATATATATATATATATATATATATATATATATATATATATATATATATATATATATATATATATATATATATATATATATAAATTGCTCAGATGGAAAACTATTAAATAATTACTTAAAAGTAAGTTAAAGTAAAAAAGTAAAAATCTAAAGATAAAAAAAAGCTCAAAGGGAAGTAGGCAGACATGCATTGGATGCAGAAGTATGGACAGCAAGGGAGGCAATTCAAGGAGAAATGGGATGGTCAAGTTTTCATATGAGAGATGCAAAATGTAAAATGAAAATGTTTGGTAGATTGCAGTTTATGGATAATAAAAGAATAGCTAAAATAGTATTTAATTGGGTTATGAGTAAAGGGCAGGTAACAAGATGGGTGAGAAAGATAATGAGGTATGCAAAAGATTTGGATAAAGAATTTATATCAATATATTTGTACAAAAAATGGGATGATTGTGTTAAGAGGATTATTGAGTGTTATAGTAGTAAGGAATGGGATAAAAGAATAAATTTATTAATAAAGAATAGGGAGTTAGAGAGATGGAGAAATAGTATGGAGAGTAAAAAGAGTTTAAATATATATAGAAATAGACAGAATATTAGATGTGAGATAATATATGATAATAGTAAGGAAAGTAATTTATTGTTTAAGGCTCGAACGGGATCTTTAGCTACAAAAAGATATACATGTAAATGGAAAAATATGGATGATTTATTTTGTAAATTATGTAAGGAAGGAATAGAAAATATTAGGCATTTGCTAATTGAATGTAAATGTTTGAAAACAGAAAGGGTACATATAATAAAGTTGTGGAAAAATAAATACGAAAAGAGTGATTATACAGAAAGTGAATCATTGGTTTTTATGCTGGGTTTGGGAAAAGATAAGGGGGATTTAGATATAAAGGTTATAGAGTTGACAAAGATTATGTTGTGGAAATGGGATAGAGCAGATTATGGGTAAATTTAGACTGGTGAATGTAAAATAAAGTGGCTAACAGGTTTATCTGGGCATAATTGCTGAGATATTCTTGACTTTATTTAAGGAGAAGCCATAATACATCACATCACATCACATGTTATTGGCTCCCTGTTTTAGTTACCTAAATTATATTTTAGAGAATTTTATTTTCTCTAAAAGGTTTTCAATTGACCAGAGTAACCTTTTAGGTTCCTTTGTACAAAAGAATTATGGCACCATCACACAACAAGTAAGCTTGATTAAAATATTTCTTTGAAGCGCTGCTAAAAACAACTGTCAGCCATGTAAATTTTCTAGAGATTTCTATTGAAAGACTGAATTTTCAGGGAATATTTTGATTCAAGGCAGCTTTTCTGACTGGGTGAGAGTGTCTAATTGTTGGGAGGACCCCTGAGGGTCTGAATCCTAGTTTTTATATGAGGTGGAGCTGGGAAAAATGTGCTCTGGAGATCGATACCAGAATTGGATAGCTCATTTATTTGTTAACAATAGTAGTGCTATTTATTTAGACTTTAATACTTGCTTTTTAAACCTAAAAGTTTAATTCAAAAGAATTTTTCCACAATAGTAAATTGTTTCTCATTGTACCTGATCATTTATTTCAAGTGCTGCTTTATCTTTTATCCATGCATTTGATGCTGGATCATGGACTATGTCTTTTATAACGTTTTTACCAGATTTGGATGGCTCATTCATTTGTTAAAAATGACAACGTTATTCATTGCAGTTTTGTGCTTGCATTTTAGACCTGAGATTTCACTTGTGAAAAAGATTTTTTTCCACTATAATGAATTATTTTAGACTGTATCTGAACATTTGATTTCAAGTTTTGCTTAATTATTCAACCTTACATTCTATATTAAATGTTTTTTTTTTCTATCTTGAATGCTGAATTGTACTAATCTATAATTTTAACATTTGACTATATGAATTAGTGCTTCTGGTTTTCATAGATAATCAGAGTACTGAAACATGATGGACACTATTCAATATGTGATTTTAATGGATAAATGACTCTATGTACATCTTTGATTGCTCTATAGATCTAGAATTATATTGTGGTATAACACATAATCCAAGCATCTGGTTACTACATATACATTAAAGTTCTTGGTTTTGGAAAGTGATCATGAGTTTTTTATGCAAGGCATTGAAAATCCTGGAGATTTACACTATGATTTTAAACTTAGCAATTATTATGACATTGGTTTGTTAACAGTTGCATCTCATCATATGGATTGTGCTTCCAGTTTTTTCATTTGATTTTTACCAATAGTTAAGGACCTCACGGATTAAGGCTTCTAGTTTTTTTATAAGTTGTCTGGAAGCTGAAACATGATGGACAAAACTCAAATTCCCAAAGAGTTCAACTGTGATTTGGACATTGGATTGGGGCTACTGTGTCACTCATCTTTGTGGTCTCGAGACATTCTGTTGCTTGGAGAGCTCCTGGTCTTGGAGGGGGGCTGAGATGTGGGTGTATTGGGTTCTAGTATGGGCTTTAGATAAGAGAGTGTGGCACTTGGGAAGATTCCTGGGGCCTGAATTCTGGTTCTTACAGGGGGACTGGGATGTGAGTGCTATTGGGAATTAGTATGGGTTTCATCATTCTCATCTTCAGGACAATGGAGATGATGTGATGCATTGTGGTTTTAATCTCTTTGTTCTTTATGTGATTCATAGCTTGGTTATTAGACTTTGTGATAATCTGTAGATAGCATGTGATGTAAGCATGTAAGATTTACATTTTTAATTAGTGCTATGGTTTAAACTTAGAATTGGGCTGCTGTGTTACTCATCTCTGCTTCTGGATGGCAGGGTTTGGTGCTTGGAAAGTCTCACAAGCCTGGGTTTTGGAGGGGATTTGGGTGCTATGGGATTAGTAAGGGCATTGGATGAAAGAGTCTGAGCTTTGGAACTACCCCAAGGCCTGGTTTCTAGTCATTAGCAGAGGGGGATGGGACATGGGTACTGTGGGGATTAGTATGGGTTTCCACTTTCTCATCTTTTGGATCATGGAGATGATGTGATTCTTGGTAACTGTGATCCATCTAGTTGCCATTAAGGTCAGGGGAAACTATAAGAGAAGCTATGAATGGCAAGATATATATATATATATATATATATATATATATATATATATAAGATATATATATTGTATATATATATATATATATATATATATACATACAATTCAGGGTTTTTCTGTTCACTTGGTAAATCATGTTTTGCATTGTAAATCATAGTTTGAATCTTATATATCACTACATATGACATGTAAATTCAAAGATTGATATTATGTTAATAAATCATATTTTGAGAAAAAAAAAGAATAGTATTTTTTTAAAAAGTAATGTAAAAGAAAATAATTTAAAATGTTTCTTAGTTTCTATTAAAAAAAGTATGTTTAAATGTTAAGTAAAATGGAAATAATTCTTCTATTGAAATGTAATAAATGTAAAGCAAATGAGACCTTGGAACATTTAAGCAATGGAAAGTCAATTAAGAGATAAAAATTAAAAGATTATGGTGTCTCCTGTTTTGGAGCAGACGAGCCAATGCAGTCACAAACAAACTCACAGTCCAGAAAGGAAAACCATCATGGCCAATAAGATTGGAGGAATGTCAGGATTGATCAAACCAAAAATTTGGTGATAAGGGAAGTTTAATACTATAAAAAGTTAAATTATTGAATGGATGAATAAATTAATAATTAACTAGTTATTGACTATTGATTAAATGGTAGTGACCAGTTAGAAATATTTTGCAGCTGTATTGCAGACTCAACAATGTAGGAGTCTAGATTTAGTTTTCTTTATTTGTGCTGGCTGAGATGGCCTCCCAAATTATGGTTCCTGAATGAATGGCAAACAGCAGTTTCCTCCCCCAAGAACAAGCTGCAAAATGTTATAACTAGGACAGACTTCCCTAAATCTGCTGCAATCTAGAGGATTCATAAAAAACTTATCATGGGGAGTATAAATTTTAATATTCAATATAACTTTTAAATATCTTAAACAACCTTTCAAGTAGTAACCTAAGTGTAATTTTTAAATAAGCTCTTATTTGATGATCAAATAAACTCAAAATTAATCATTAATGTTTGTTTCTATTTTATGTATAACTTTTGCTACTAATCATTTCCATTTTTGTAAACTAAACAATTAAATTTAAAGTTAAGTGTAGCTACTGCATAGATTCATTAAGTTTAGATTAAATTATATGGGATTATTTTTGGACTATTTGATTCGTAGTTGAATTGATGCAGGTGGGAGAACATTTTATATCAATATAATCTCAGGCCCATTATCACACAGGGCTTAGGACCCAACTGAATGCATTGTTATCAGTGATAGACGTATTCCCTAAACCATTTGATTTCCTATGCTCTACAAATTTGGACTATAAGTCAATGAGGACCACTCTCTTTCATTTGGAGCATTTCATTTTCTCAATAGTTTTATATATGATTTCTTTGCCAGACAAATGCACATTCATGTATTGGATGAGAATCACTATTTTCATAATATCATGCTACAGATGCACATTCCTATCAGCATGGTTTCATGATAACATGGATGTTGCATTGGTTTCATCTGTGTATCAGGAAGCTAGCATTGGTTTAACTGTGAACTTTTAGCCTGAGGTTAAATGATTTGATAGTCTTCAAGTGCATATTCTATGCAGCCTATCTGTGCTTAACATTACAGCCTATTAAATTTATATAAAAAAATTCCATCTGTACATATTAAGAAAAATATAAGAATTTAAATTTATTAAATAATGTTTAATCCTAATCCTCAAATCTGTTTTATATATGTTATGTGCATAATAAATGTTTGTCTTATTAGTGCTGGTAGTGAATTATTATTTTATCTTGATTAATAATACTTTGAAATATATAATTAAAAATAAGTTTGAAAAGATATATTATAAAACTCAACTACTCCTTGAGCTTGTGACTAGGGCTAACTGTCAATGAAGCTTGAATCTTACCAATATGTATTTGCATACTTTATAAATTTTCTAGGTTCTAACAGCTTAGTGTCACACTTGCATGGCAAGTAGGTTTAAAATAGCAGCCCAACCATATATATATATATATATATACATACAATGCATTGAAGATGAATAGCATATATATATATATATATATATATATATACATACAATGCATTGAAGATGAAACTATTCCACATAACAATTTATTTAGGCTTAATAAATTGTTTTGTGGAATAGTTTTACCTTCAATGCATTAGCGTATTATTAATTATAAGATAATGGTGAAATAAAAAAATATTTATTACAATATACATATAGTAAAAAAGATAGTCTGGTTTTCTTGCTGATCCTATAGCATACAAAATTATGGAGCATAATTTAGGAAATCTGCAAATTGATTTATCACGTGTGTGAGTTCCTTCAAATTCTTAACTTAAATAAAAAAAATTTAAAGGTAAGATATAATATTACATTGAATGTTTTAATGTGGACCATAATTCTTTCCACCCAAAGTGAAATATTTATAATTAACTTTAAAAACACTTTATATCTTATTTCTGTATAAATGATTGTGAATATATCCAACCTTTAAAACCATGCAATAATGTGTTCAATGTATTTATATAACCTATATAAAATGTGTCATATTTGTTGTGAAGATTCAATTATTTAAAAAAAATGTTTTTTTTTCATTATATATATAATCTGCTATTATTTTCACTGATTTCATAGCATGCAAAATTTAGAAGTGCTACAAATTTGTTTGTACAACTGAAATATTATACTGATAAAAATATAAAAAGAGTGTTTATTTATGAATTCTTTCAGTTATCTTTAAATAAATAAAAAATGACGTCTATAAATTGTAACGCTGTAAAATATTAGGATTTGAATATTTAGAAAAGAAAGGCATTGGTAGTTTTAATATTTTTGCAAATTTTTAATGTTAGTCTATTTTTAAAAAAGAATGCGAAGATATTTAAATAAGATATAAATTAATAATAAAAAAAAAAAAGGAACGTTTGTAATATTATCAACCTGAATTCCAACAAAAATATTTTTGATTTTATTTAAAAAAAAAAAGAATGTAACTAAATATTTTATATTTTTGTAACATGAAGATTAGATAAAATATTTAATATATCTAAGATTGTAATATAAGATTTTTATAGCTTATAATACAATTTTTAATTTAAAATATCTCAAGTCTTTACATTTTATCTTTATATATTTATTTTTTAGATTTATTTTGTGTTAATTTTCTTTAAAATAAGAAAATAGTGCTGCAGTTTACAAGTTCTTTCAAAGTAAAATATTTAGAAATTGTTTAAGAGGAAATAGCATTTAAATTTTGAAGAATTGAGTTTTTTCAATTTTGTTTAAAATCAAATTACAGATTACAAATTCAGTTCTGTTGTTTTAATTTCTATGATGAAATAAGTTCCGTTTCTATTAATAATTTATGAAAATTAGATTATAGTATTATAATTTTTATTTAATTTTTAAATAAGTATATTTGGTTATTGGAAAAATATGTAAGTTGTTTATTTTTCAAAATTGCAGTTCACAATTGGAAATATTTTTTTTTTATATAAATTGATTCCTGACTATCTCCTAAATTGTTGGTTAAGCCAATTCCAGAAATATTTATGACATATTTTCCAAGTAATCTTTGGATTTTCAGTTTTTTTCTGGAAATTAATTTTAGGGTTATTATACTACTATTTTCAAGTCTTGCTTAACTTAATTTTAATTTTAAAATTTTTTTAACATTTATATCCATATTATTTAATTTTCTAATCCAGTTATGTATTTTTTTATCTTTTAATGACAATTTAAGCATAAGGCATTTTATTTTTCCCTCTTATAGAGTTTTATTTTATTAATGATGATAATTATTAATTATTATTTACAGTTACAATACAATACATTTATTTTAAAAAATAAAATCTGATTTAATATTTTATTTTTTAGATAAACCTATTAGTGTGATTTTAAAAAAAATTCTCTTTCTCAAATACTAATAAATTACAATGATTTCTTCTATTGAATAACAAGATGTTTAAATTTAATCCCTAAATGTATTTATTGAATTTTATTTAATAAATACTTATTTAAAAATATTTTTAAAAAATCGAATACTTGAAACAAAATCTAAGGAAATTTGATACCGATATGAAGTTTGAAATTGTATGTCTTGTATCCATTGCTAATAAAACTTATTAGAAGTGATACTTCAGATTTGATATTTATCTTAGTGTGGTGGTAAGGGACTCAAAATTCATGATATCCTCTAGTGATTCCAACCAAAATAGAAAAAAGAACTGCATGAGTATTTGAACTAAATAGCTATGCTCAAGCCATAACACTGGCATTAAAAAATCACTTGACCTGCTAAAAAAGTATTTATTCAATTTATTATTTATTCCAGTAATTTGTTTAAATTTGTTATAAATTTAAAATATTATGAAATTTACTTGAACTATAATAATTAAAGGGATTTGAACCTGGACTTTCAATCTTCCTACAGCCATCCACTTTATATCCAATACACACTGAAAAATATAAATGATCTCCAATATACATACTTTTTGCTGAACCATCATTTATCAGTTGGTCAATGTTATCATCTCTTTTTCTATATATCTCTCTCTCACACACACACAAACACACACACACACACACACATATATATATATATATATATATATATATATATTGTAACGTTTATTTATATACATTACAAATATATTGGCATTTGGTAAAAGCTAAAAAAGTAAATTTAGATTTTTTTTTGATTAGTATAATTTGTGTTAAAACGTGCAATGAAGGTTAAAATTGTCATTCTTATTTTTTTTATCTAATTGGAAAGAATAAATGACATACAGATTACTAATCCAGATAAATTAAAAGAATTCCAAAAGTATAAGCTAAAAGAAAAATATTTTAGCTAATTAAAGATGGAAGAATAATGCTAAAAAAAAAGAGAACTTTATAACTTAAATTTAAGAGAGAGTGTATAAGATTATTATCTTATATGCTGATAAAAAGACAAAAGAGTGCGCAGAAGTTCCAAAAATGAAGCGCGATATAAAAAGGAGATGACAACTTCAATCTGGGTCTTCTCTTTAACTTCTAGTTACGTCTCTGAAAGTTGGAGGTTTCTATGAGCATAACCTGTGGCAAGAAATATACTTCTACACAGGTATGCCCCTTGCTGTACCAAGCTGTCACGCAAGCATGGAAACGGGACTTGTGAAGACCGCTTTTTGCAATAAAAGGGTCACTACAACTGTGCCTTTTCTCCAGCTATAGAATGGAACAATAATGGAAGACGCTGGCAGGAGAGACCAATGGAAATTCTCATGATCTGGGATCCCATAAACCTACATGAACTTACCGGTAAGTTAAGAATAAATTTTCCTGATAGTGACTTAAAAGTTTGCAAACAATTATTTATCTAAGCTTAGACTACCATCCTGATATAGACTTTTCGTATTCAAGGGACTTTCTAATAAAGAATTTTATACAAGATCTTGGGACATTATTAAATTGCTTTAATTGCTTAATCTGTTTTTGTTAATCGATTCATTATCTGGATTAGTGTGTGTGTGTACTTTCCTGTTTAGTTAATTCGTAATTTAACTTATAAATATGTTTAGTTTGTTAGAATAAAAGAGATTTTACTTTTATCAACCTTTTCATTGTGCGTTATTAATAGTAGTTATTATTTTTTTATTATTAAATCTATTAGTAGTTTAATAAGATTTAAAAACGGAATTTACCTTGCCAATGTATTTAAACAAGCCCAGAAATAATAATCAAAAAGGAGAAAATAGTTCTCGTTACGGTATGATGCAATACCGATTAGTTTAAAAGCACTTTTTTCTGTTTAGTTTACGAGTTACAATATGTTTGACGCCGACTCAGTGGGTCTAACGACTCTGGCGCCCTCATGTGGAAATTAAAAACTGAGTCAGCTCATGATTGTACTTAGCAATAATTCTAGGCTGAGTTGATCAGGAAATATAACTATGTTTTTAGAATAGAAATATAACTTTCTTCTTTTTTGACATAGCTTGATCAACTCACGCGCAGTTTATATTTGTGTGTAAGAGGCCTAGCAAAACGAAAAATGTTACAATATATATATATATATATATATATATATATATATTGTCTATACTCAACAATATAATTATAAGGGATTTAAAATCAGACTTTCAAGCTCCCTACATCTATCCAATTTATCTTATATGATCAGTATACATGTCCACATACATTTGAAAAAAATAAATGATCTCTAATGGATGTATTTTGTGCTGAACATGCACTCATCAGCTGGTCCAGATTACAATCTCCCCCACATATATACAAACAGTGCTCAGTTTATATTAATATTGCAAATATTGAAACTTTAATGGAAAACTCCAATCTCCAACTCTTCAGCCATATATCTCATTGAAAATTTGAAAATGGAATGCTCAAAGTTTTTGTTGATGCCAATATTATTGTCATACCATTGTTTACCTTAAGTCAATCTGACTCCTCACCCATAGGCTTTAACATGACCTATATGTGATAGGTCAGACTGTCTTATGGTCAACATGAGTATGACAATATTGGCATCAAAAAAACCTTTGAACTTTTCATCTTCAAATTTTTAATGAGATGGATGGCTGAAGAATTGGAGAGTGGAGCTTGTCCATTAAAGTTTGAAGATTTTTTATCTTCATATATATATATATATATATGTGGGGGGGGGAGATTGTGATCTAGATCGATTGATGAGTTTTGGTTCAGCACAAAATACATACATTGGAGATCATCTATTTTTTCACATGTATGTGGCCATGTGTATCATTTGTATAAGATGAATTGGATAGATGTAGGGAGCTTGAAATTCTGAGTTCAAACCCTTACATTCAGCATGATATACATATATTGGATATCATTTATCTTTTTCACATGCATGTGGTCATGGGTATCTGTTATACTGGATATTGTGGATGACTGTAGGGAGTTTGAAAGTCTGGTTTTAAATCTTCTTTAATCACATCTGGATTAAGAATAAGCACTATACATGTATTTACATTAAACTATAGTAATAATTTTGCAATATTAACATTTTGATACTTTTTTTTGAAACATATATTAATAGAAAAAGTTTACATACTAAAATAACATCTGTTGTAAAATATAACTTCTTATTAAATTAACTATTGAAATAAAAAGTTTTACTTTATTAAAACTAAATTTGTTATATCAAATATATGTTATTTTGGACTTAATTTTAAAATAATATTTTTTTGATTTGGTGTTTTATTTTTTATAAAAAATATTGTAAAAATGAAATAGCTTTAATTAAAGCAATGTATTTTTAATGTGATATTAATATTTTTAATTTATTATCTTTTCTTTTAATTATTATTCATCATTGTGATTATTATCAAATAGTTATAAATAAGTTCTAACTATTAATATAAAACTATGCTCATGTTCATTTTAAATTATTTTTAAAAATATCCTATATGAGTGTAAAGTTAAAACAGATATCTGAGCTCAAGGATTCAAACTTTTCTTGAACTCCTAAACAATAAACTATTTGATATTAGTTTATTTTTACCTTTAAGGATATCCACTGGTTATATAATTTGCAATTAAAAAACGATGCTCCCTAATACATATTAATAATGTAGTTAATTATTTAAAAGGTTACAGTAATTTGACAATCCCAATATTAAATTAAGCTCAGTAATTTCATTAAGTTTTTTTGTTTTTAGTCATCTGAGAAAGTATATCATTTCAAACATATTTAGATATTAATAAATTATTCTATCACTGTTCATCATCTAAGTAAAAAGATGTGTCTTGAAAATTCTAATTTCATTATCGTCACATTTATAAAATTAAAAAAACATACACATTTGCCATTATACTTTCATAATATTGTGGAATATGTAATTTTGTTTTGTCTTTTGGTTTCATCAGTAATAAACAATATATCTTACATAACATTTGAAGACAAACCGGCTAGATATAGCCTATTTGAAATAAAATACTGTTTTAAAATATGTACTACTCTTCAAAATCAGTTTGCTTTTCTTTCTAAAAAAAAAGTGCTAAAATATATAACTGGATCTAAATGTTTAAGCTGATTTATAATTAACCAACATAAAAGTTGAAGGTTCTTCATTCTTTACAGGATAATAAAGTGTCTGAGTTTTTTGAACATTAAGTTTTTATACATTACATTTGATATATTACAATGTTCTAGAGACTATGTTTTGAATTGTTTGGAATATATAATTACAGACATGCTATAAATTTAGAAGTCAAAGATGGCTTTAGTTTATTTTTCATCAAGTTAAAATGTTAACTATCAGTTTTATGTTGCACAGTAATACCTGTTTTATGAAATCATATATAAAATATTTCAAAGATTGCTGTCAGAAAAAATGGAAAACAAAGTTATATCTAGTATACAGTTCTATTTAATAAAAGTTTTTATTGCAAATTTATCATATTTTGTATCACCAATAATAATACTTGTTATATTTTTAAATAATATCGTAATAGTAATAAAATATGAATAAATTTATGTGAACAACAGCTATCTTCAAGTATTCTTCGATTTTTTTCTAAATTAAGTAATTCAAAAGCTTTGAATAAATCATTAAAAGCTGTATATAAAAACACTAATTTATGTATGCCATTTTTCTTGCTTTTTCTAATACCACACTGAATAATAACTTATTTAATAATAACTTATTTAATAAACTTCACTGAAAACACTTTTGCTATTATGAATGTTAATGATAAAGATGGCTAGACTTTTTTTTAATTATTTTTATAAAATAGTTATGTTACAAACATTTTTAAGATCACATAGTTTATTTTTATGGGTTTATTTATCTCTAAAAATTTAATTGTTTTAAAGTAACATATTAATATATAATTTTTAAAGAACCATCCTAATAATCGACCTGAATTCATTATCTTTAATTTTTTAGACCAGTGTTTCCCAACCTGTGGTATGCGTACCACTGGTGGTACGCGAGTTGCTGGTTGGTGGTACACAAAAAATAATCAATAATGACAGACATAAAAAAAAATTAAATCATAAAAATATAGAACAGTTTTTTCCTATAATTCATAAAAAATATTTTAATTAATAATATTATACAGTAAAGTTGTTAATATGTACAGTCGATAACGATCTTTAATGTTAATGATAAAATTGAAAGTATGATTAAGAAATTAGATTTTTGGAAACAGTAATGTATATAAGTATCGAAAACAATCAACTGGAAGTATTCGAAACTTTACATATTTTTTTGTTTGAAAATAAGGTTAGTCTGTCTCAAGATATACAAGAAAATATAATATTACATTTAACTGGATTAAAATTGTCTTTCATGGAATATTTTCCAAAACCCGAAAACACAAATGATAATTGGATTTCAAACCCCTTCTATGCAGAAAATTTAGAAAAAGCTACATCATTATCAATAAAGGGTAAAGAAAATTTAATAGAATTATCATGTGACAAAACTTTACAAGTAGAATTCAAATGACACAATCTAATTAATTTTTGGTTAAACATTAAAGAATATGAACAACTTTCTGAGAAAGCTCTTAAATTATTATTACCATTTACCAGTAAGGTATTAGTAGGAAAAGCTTTTTCTTCATATATATTTTTTTAAAAATAAGTATCCAAGCAGATTGAATGCAGCTGTAGACTTAAGAGTATACCTTGATCTTTTGAACCAAATTTCAAAAAAATTATGTTGTTCAAAACAAGCACAAAGATCTCATTAAATTTATTTTAAAAATATTTGATTATGATAAGAAAATATACTAATTGTTTTTTTTATAATTTTGTGTTTTTATTAAAACCATTTATTAGTAAACGAAATATGACAAAATAGTAGATAAATAATGAGTCGGATCAAGGCAAATCAATCTAAATTATTTAATTTGAAAGAATATACCAGAAAAGGATCATACCCAGAAATTAGACTCTCATTAATTCTTGATCATCTATTGTGGATTACTAGATGTAAGCTAGTATTTAATCATCAAAATTTTAATCCTATTAACTTCATGCTGAACAATATAAAGAAAACAAGAACAAGAGATAGCCTGATAACCCCTGAGGTTATTTTTACCATGACTTGGGATATGCTGTATTTATCTTCTCCATGGCCCAACCAATAGCAAGATGCTCCAAAAAAGAGAAAACACTCAAATTCGGGAAAACCAAATGAAGGAATGAGAAAACACTTTGAACAAAATATGTACCAAATAACCTTTAATGTAATAATGTAATCTTTAATAAATTATTTTGGAAAAAATATGAAGCTTTGAACAAACACATACATATAAATATGTTACAGTGAGTTTATAATTTCAGTGAGTTTATAATCTGGCATGACATTTAGGCATGTTTCAATGTAATTTGTCTCATTATGAGATGTGAATACTTACATGGTCACCCTATAATACTTATAATGCAAATAAAATAACACATTCACATTAACAAATTTTATGACATACAATCATTTTTACGAAGTGGTACAATTTAGCATGATGTACTATCAAGTGGTACGTCAGCCAAAAAAGGTTGGGAAACACTGTTTTAGACTACAAAAGAAATTTTAATGTCATTAATTTGTACAGAGTTGTTCAAATCTAGATGAATTGATCATAAATATTTGATTAAATAAAGTCATTTGAATTCTGGTATTATTATTCAAAGAAAAGTTCAAATATTACTTTTGTATATTAAATTTTATTATCATATAAAAATATTACATATTAAATTAATAGATTATGACATTGCTTTTAAATTCATATATTATTTTTACCATATTAAAAAAATATTAAATGAATTCAATAATAACTTTATTTTATATACATCTGAAATTCAAAAATTATTTTTACATCTTTTGTTTGTCATAGAATTTTAGCTTTAATTCCCAGTGGAGCTCCATATTTTGTCATTGAAACAGTCTGAGAAAAACATGCTTTTTAATCAAGTCACTGATGATATAATTAATCTCAATAAACTAGTCAGAATTACTCAAATTCACAAAACTGTTTTTAAAAGAGTTCAATGCCTTAGTGTTATGAGTATCTTTAAATGCTCAAACTGGAAGTTTTAGTACTTAACAACTGTTTAATTCTACGGTGAATACCGAATCCCATTTATAACAACTAGGTTTTATTTCTTTCCTTATTCATTTGTAATTCAATAAATAGGGAAAGTCAACTATACAGGAAATATTAAAAAATATAATCATTTTTACTGCTTAGCACTCCTTTCGTCCAGGCCAATCATATTCATAGTACAAAGACATATATGTGTGAGAATGAACATGTAGATTAATTAATATGCAAATCTGTAAATTTACATATACCATTTGCATAATAATGCACTGCATGTGTCTTTTTTATCATTACATGAATGTCGTTTGTGACAAACCAGATCTCTTTGTGTTTTCTCTTTCAATTATTATAGTTTGTGCAAACAACTATTCATGTGAAGTGGATCAAAATTATGACCTGATTCGATCTAATGCTCCATGGTGAGTAGCGTTACTAGATTAGAACAGCACAAGTATATATATATATATAAATTTTCTAAAATAGGCTCTAACAAAAAGTCAGTATTCTTAGTATGGCAGATTGACTCAGTCATATTTTTGATCTGCTTTACATTAAAGTTTTTTGCACTGAGCACAATGATCAAAAGAGAAATTACAAAAAGTCATAGTTTATCATAAACAATGCCCGTGCAACAAATAAAAAAGATTCATGCATCATATTATTATGCATGTAGTAAATGTAAATTTACAAACTTTCATACTAATTAACCTATAAATTCTCTCTTCTACATACCTATCCTGGTGTTATGCATATGACTGGCTGGTCAAAAGCAGTGCTAAGTGGTAAAAACAATTACAATTTTTAATTCTTATTGTATAGTAGATCTTCCCTATTTATTGAATTAAAAGCTATTTATGTTTACATTTTATATTTTTAATGTATATACAAGATAAGATATAATTTTAATGTCATTTTTGCCTTATAAAAATTATCTCAATATTCTACAATGTCTCATGCAATGTTGATGTTTCTTTTAAATTATGATATGTGACTATGCCATATTGAATATATTGCATAAGATGACATTCTTTGGAATATCAAGCATCCAAATTTTTGTAGCAATTTTAACTATGTAAATTAAGTTTTATAATAATGAAATCATGTATTGTAAAAAAATTGATGACAATAAGCCATTTGAAATTACAAAGCCAAATTTTGGATTAAATTTATTATGTTGTCCAACAAATACATTCAAGTTTTTGAGAAATTTTATTTTTGATCTTACATTAGTAGTAATGCAATAGCTTTATAAAACAAAAGGCAAAAACTTCATTTAAATTTTAAATCTAATGTTAAAACGTAAGCACTGATAGAATAGATTATTATTCTTTCTATTCCTATATCTGTTAATTATAGTGATACCAAATACCATGTCGAATGTCAATGAATGAAACACTATTCTATAGACTACTCATTCAGAAATAAATTATAGATATTTACCAGTTCACTTAGACATTTTTTCTCTGCAATAATATTTTTACTAAAAGAAATATATCAATATTAAGTTTGACAGCTATTTAACAAATCATGCCTAAATTAATTATGATGTAGAGTTCATATATTGAATTGCTTACATTAAGTTAAAATATAAACCATTATATTTATTACCATATTTTGTATCATATTTTTCCATATTTTTCTTTCATTATTATAACTGACTAACATCGTTTGAAATATTAAATTAATGACTTTTCATTTAGATTTTGTAAGATATAGTGTTGCTAGATTCCCTGGGTATTGCTTGAATACTTGTGTAATCAGGGTTATTCCTAAATAGTATGCCAGGAAGACAATCATTTGAGAATGATAACTTTTTATAAATTCAATTTTAAACATCTGATTACTGATTGGCTGGCTTTATACAATATCATAATTAGGAACCTATTAGTCTGTTAAACCTGTTCCAGTTTTTGATTTCTCAATATTCATTATTTTGAATAGTGTTCACAGTCATACTTACTTGTTTATAAAATGGGAAACATTGGAGCCTAATATACATAATATAAACTATGGAACTATGATTGTACAAATATAAAATTTCACTATTATAGTCACTGAAGGGAAATAAATAATGTCATAAGAAACTTGAGATGATTGTGACTTTGTACATGAAATTGAAGATGAAAGAAATTTTAAAAAATGGAGTAAATGCAAAAGATCACAGAAATGATACATAAAGAAAAGCTTATATAATTAGCAATATCTAGTTTTGAAAAATTAACATATTAGCATCATATCCTGTAAGGCAGAAAAAATATTCTTAGTTGGTTACTACTTATCAATTTTTACAGATAACCCATATATGAATGTAACTTTCTATTTCCAAACTGTGGACTTAAGATAGTTGCCTGAATTCAGCAGTGAATTACATCATTATTAAATTATATTTATATACTGTGTAATCCTATGATTCAAGGATTTAAGTTAATATCAATTATTAATAAGATTTTGTTTTTATGATGTACTTTTTATTTATATACATAAATAATAAGTTATTCTTTTCTCTCTCTCTCTCACTGTCCTCTTTATTTCTATCTTTCTCTCTCTCTCTCTCTCTCTCTTTCTCTATCTATCTATCTATCTATCTATCTATCTATCTATCTATCTATCTATCTATCTATCTATCTATCTATCTATCTATCTATCTATCTATCTATCTATCTATCTATCTATCTATATATATATATATAATAAAATTTATATCTGTGTGGTGATAAGCTTTAAGAAATGTATAATTATTTTTCCTTCAATATTTTTGGTTTTCCATTCAGATTAATGCATTATTAGTGCTGTACGTGAATGAAATTGCATTAAGCTAAATGGAAAACCAAAAACATCAAAGGAAAAATAATTATGCATTTCATAAAGCATATCAACATTCATATGCAAAATTTATTACATATAACCAGCAAAGTTTAAAACAAAATTATATGTATATATACTGTAACCTGAAGAATTGAGAAAAAGGCAAATATATAGGTACCACACAGTAAACAGTTGATCAATCAAAGTCCAACATATTGGGTAAGTCAAAATTGTAACTTTAATAAGATTAATAGTGATAACTGGATACAGGGCTTATGATTTATCAATACACTAAAACATATAGCATTAATAATGAGTTCAGTAATACAAATGATAATATAGGCTAAGTTTAGGGTTATGCATATGTTGCTACAATAATTAAACTTTAAGATTTTTTTTTAGAATAAAACTAGATTACAATACTATTAAATTAATATTTATCACTACATTTTAATTAACTGTAAATTAGATTACTTGTACTTCTAAAATTAAATAATACTTTTTATTGGCAACTAGCCTAAATATATGAGACATTCTCTAAAGTTTAAAGTTATTTTAAAGTTCTTTTATATTATTTTTATTTAAATAAAAAAATATCACAGCTGAACCAAGATTATTTTTGTTTTATTACTCTAAAAAATTAAATTCATTTATACCTTAAATCAATAATAACTTTATGGTTAAGCACACAAAATTATAAAAGAGCTAACTTACCAAGTTTAAATATAAAATTATTATTATAAGACTATTTTTAAATTATTACCATCTTATAATATCTATTATGAAATGACTAATAAGTTGCCCATTAATTATTATTTAGCACTGAAATTTATTTACTTGAAAAAATTAAACTAATTAATTTTTTTTTTAATAAAGTACCCATCATAAGACTTGACATTCAGTTGAACTGCAAAAACTTAAAGTCCATATATATATATATATATTAATTCTAATGTTTTCACGGATAAAAGATGTCATATTATTATTACTATTTGCGGGATATTCCGTGTAGTAAAAGGTAAATTTAATATTGTTGTGAAGAGAGTTTAAAAAATTAAAAAAGTCATCAAGAGCATGCTTACCATGAGGCCAAATAACAAAGGTATCATCAACATACCTCAGCCATATAGATGGTTTTTTAACTGCTAAAGTCAAAATTTTATTTTCCAAATCCTCCATAAAAATAGAAGCTAATGCTGGAGAAATTGGTGAACCCATAGCTAGACCTGATGTTTGTTTATACATATGCCCATCAAAAACAAAAAATGTATTCGATAAGCAGTGTTCAATCAAAACCACGGCAAAATTAGGCAACTGAATATTTTTTAAAACTTGAATCGCTTCATTTACAGGTACACTAGTAAAAAGTGAAACAATGTCAAAACTTACCAAAATATCATTCTTAGTCAATTTAATATCCCGGATAAGCTCAAGAAAATGATTAGCATCTTTAACATATGATGACATCGTTGTTAAATGCGGCTGTAAAAAAGAAGTCAAAAAACGAGCTAGTGTCTGTGTAGGTGAACCAACTGCACTTACAATCGGTCTCAATGGAATATCTGGCTTGTGAACTTTTGGTAAACCATATAATTTTGGATAAAAAGAAGATTTTTCCCTCGGAGTAAGCTGTATCTTTGTTTCTAAATCTAGATCAGTAGAATAAATTAATGCTTTCGTTTTCTTTTCAAGATAAGTCATAGGATCTCTATAAATTTTTTTATAAATATTATCATTTAATAAATCATGTATTTTTTTAAAATAATCAGCCTTATTTAAAATTACTGTAGTATTACCCTTATCTGCCGGAAGAATAGTAATAGATTTGTCATTTTTTAAAGCAAACAAAGCTCTTCTTTCATTAATTGATAAATTAGTTTTAGGTGGTTTTGCCTTATTTAAAATATCGTATATTTTCCCCCTCACTATATCTGCATCCCCGCAAGGTATTTTTGATAGACTACTTTCCACAGGTAAATTTAATATTGTTGTGAAGAGAGTTTAAAAAATTAAAAAAGTCATCAAGAGCATGCTTACCATAAGGCCAAATAACAAAGGTATCATCAACATACCTCAGCCATATAGATGGTTTTTTAACTGCTAAAGTCAAAATTTTATTTTCCAAATCCTCCATAAAAATAGAAGCTAATGCTGGAGAAATTGGTGAACCCATAGCTACACGAAATATCCCTCAAATAGTAATAATAATATGACATATATATATATCATATTATTATTACTACACGGAATATCCCGCAAATAGTAATAATAATATGATATCTTTATCCGTGAAAATATTAGAATATATATATATATATTATAACAGTTATATTGATATACCAAAGTTACATTATTATATTTTGGGTGAAATAATGTGTTATATTCATTTAATTAATTTTACCCCTTATTAAAAATAAATTACTTTAAATTCATTATGGAGATGACCACAAAAAATTATAAATACAGTTAAAGTTTTGATATGTAAATGAAGTTGAAAAATATTAAAATGAGATAGATTATTTGTTCCTATTGCACACCTTTTAAAGATATGAATAAGGTAAAACAAACTATCTATCAAGCAAAAGAAAAAATATACACAAGAGGTGAAAATTTATAATTATATTTTAATTTATTTAAAGTGATGAAAATACTCTTTGTACTGAAGCATGTATGAAAGATGAAATGCTAATTTAAAATAAATAGTTCATTGGTTCTAATTTAGTTCAATGCCCAATCTATTTTCCTTATCTAGTTTAAAAACTGTTATAGGTAAATCGAATTCTGCAAACGGATTGCCAGCAAAGAAATAAGAATACTAATGTCATGTACAATTTCCTTTAATGTTTTACTTAATGATACTGAAAGGAAGAAAAATATTTTAAAAAAAAGACTTTCAAGACAGTGGTAAGATATTCTAAAGCCAGAATCTTTAATGCCTTGATATTGTTTTTTTTCTTTGTGAATATTCTGAACAAATAAATGAAAAGAATATTGAGCTTTTAAAAAACTAAAGAATGAAAATAATTTTTGGAATGTCAAAAATGACATTATTTTTTATTCCTGAAGGAACTACAAAAATATATCTGAACTTGAATTATTTGTAGTATGAACTGTCTCATAATTTCTAATAATAAAGTAAATGAAACTATTTCCAGAAAATCTATTTAGCAATAAATGATAATTCTTTCTTTTATGTGAGAAGTTATCACATAAAGTTACAAAGTGAGAAACATTTGAACTTTTATTATAGTTTCTGGCTTGAAAAGTACTTAAGAAAGAAAATATCCCAAAGAAGAGTTTAATAGTTTATTTTATTATCTATTTATTGATTTATTATTTTATTTTGTCATTAACAAATTATTTTATTTATAAACTTATTATTATTTTATGCATTCATTAAAACAAATACAGAATAAAAAACATTGCTATTTTATAAAACATACTAATTAAATATATTGAGTTATACTTCTATATTTTATCTTATACATATCATTTGCTGATAAAATTTACACAATTAGTGCCACACACATTATCTGTAGAACCTCCTCCCATAGGTCTCTTCAATGTGCTATGTTTGGAGTGTACAGGTACTAAAGCAAATAAATATTGGTATGAAGAATGAGCTTTAGTTAATTAACTAAGATGGTCTCATATTATTCTACATATACACTTTGCAGTGCTTCTGCTTCTATCAACCAGAGTTACTGTTATATATATATATATATATATATAACAGTATATATAATAGTAACTCTATATATATATATATATATATATATATATATATATATATATATATATATATATATGTAGTAATCGACCAGAATTATATATATGGAAGTAGAAAATAACCAACTTAACCAACTTCTATTCTTAGATGTTTTAATTGAAAAAATAATGTTTCTTTATCCCATGATATATATATATATATATATATATATATATATATATATATATATATATATATATATATATATATATATATATATGGAAAGCAAACACTCACTGGGAGATATCTACATTTCTCTTCTCATCACTATCCAGCACAATTATTTTCAGTGACAAAGATGTATTGTTCACCAAGATATCTATGCTACTAAATAAATGCTTCTTTATAAGGGTTTTTATCACAGAATTGTTAATAGGGCTTATTTATATAATAATAAAAAGATTTTAGTTCTTCAAAAATTAAGCTGTTCTCCATAAATAAAGTGAATAACTGATAAAATTGGTAATGTTTTAAAGAAAATTAATATCCACACAATTGACACTACATCTAAAAAAATAATGAAGTATTTCCATGCTCTAATTGTAAAATTCTTTTGGAATCTCATGGTGTATATGAAATACCATATAGAGTTTGTTTACATTCATACATTGGACAGACCAATCATAGAATAAACATAAAAAAGAAAGAACATATTTTGGCAATTAGAAAAAATATATAATTCATCAGCCATTTATTCACATATTAAATTAACAAACCATGACATCAATTTTAATAAAACATATATTCTGGCAAAAATTGAACAATAAGACTAAAACTGCTAAGGGAAGCTTTAGGATTTTTTAAAAGTCTTAAGAGCATAAATGAAAAGTGTGAATTAAAGAAAATTAACACTATTTGGAAAAAAGCTATTGGAGGATAAAATATTTTTTTAAAACTTCTCAACTAATAGAATTTAAGAATGAGGAGAAAATAACAAAAGAAAAAAACTTATTTCAAATCTTATCACACACATTTTTATGATTTGACAAAGAAGAATCTCTGAGGAAAGTACTTATTATTGTACTGAAATGCAGCTATTTAGCTATTATATTTTTATTACATGAAAGCTTCTAGAGATAATACTATGAATATATATATATATATATTGAGACCATGCTATTTGCCACAGTCCTTTTTCAAAGAACTGAAAATAGCTAGTTTTGTAAACAAATTAAAAAAAAAATTAGTTAATAATATTTTGTATTAATTTTGTATTAAAAATAAGCTTAAATTTGTTATATAAAGGGTTAATAAATCTATCTAAAGTAGTTAAAACTTATATTGATATAATTTTAAAGATAGAAGTAATATATAATTTATTATTTGAAAGGTAAAATTAATTAATGTTTATTATAAGTAAAATTATAATGTTAAAACAGAAGGTTAACTGAAATATTTATTGTTATATAAGTTTTCTAATTTGTTTTAAAATTCAAACAAAGCAAACTATTATTATTAAATATTTTCTAAACACACTTGGTTTCTTAGTTTCTTAATTCTCTTTTGTAATTATTTTAATGTTAAGGCTCGCTGTCTGTGTTGGCAACCGAACATATACATATGATTCGATTTAAAATTATTTTAGTCAGTTCATTATCCGATATTAATGTCAGTTCAGGGGTCTCTGATCCTCACCAACTGTTGAGTTAGTTTCTTGGCGTGTAGTACTGTGCCATCGATTTCTACTAATCTGAGCTGGTGAGTTGGGTTTGAATTCAGTTTGACCAGCCTGAGTTTGGAAAACCAAAAGCTCATAGTTATGACTCGGCCTGGCTTTCTGTGTTCCACGTGCACCTAAAAGGCATAAGACTTGTCAGATACAAGCCACCATGGAACTTTCGATCATCGACCAGCTATTGTCTTTCAATTTCATTTTATAGCTCATAAGTCGTCAGCACCATTACCTCTTTGTTCCAGTAAAGCCCGCTCTGATGCTCGTAATTTGTGATGAAGTGATTTCAATTAAAGTCAAACAAATTCTCAGTTATCTCAAATTAAATAAGTTTTCCAATAAAGATTAAAGTTATGTCCTAAAATATGTATCTTGCTCTTCATGAATGGATTTGCAAATGTGAAAATAAATATCACATTCGTTCTTATAAAATTAGAGTAATAATTTCCTTTACTAATGAATACCTTTATCTGCCTTTATTTTCTTGTTGGGGGCATAGACATAGAATTCCAATATTGAGTAATACTCATTGGCATATAATAAAGACTGCCACTCTTATTATAATTATAAACTATGTTAAAGGCTAGAGGTGATTCATATAATTATTATTTAAAATTCAAACAAAACAAACTATTATTATTAAATATTTTCTAAACATACTTGGTTTCTTAGTTTCTTAATTCTCTTTTATAATTATTTTAATGTTAAGGCTCGCTGTCTGTGTTGGCAACCTGAACATATACATATGATTCGATTTAAAATTATTTTAGTCAGTTCATTATCCGATATTAATGTCAATTCAGGGGTCTCTTATCCTCACCAACCGTTGAGCTAGTTTATTGGTGCATAGCACTGTGCTGTTGATTTCTACTAATCTGAGCTGGTGAGTTGGGTTTGAATTCAGTTTGACCCGCCTGAGTTGTATCCAACTTGTGTTTAGGTGTTGGTGTTTTTCGACTGGTACATGATTATGTTTTTGGCCGCCCAATCATTGGAGCTCGATTTAATAAACCCCACACACCCTGTAGATAGTAATTATGATTTTAGTTACTCAGTCAATTGAGATCTCTAATAAAGTAAATGTTTCTGTAAAGTGATATTTTTGTAGAATGTCATATATATTAAGAGAAATGATATGCGATCTATAATGCATAACTGAAATATTTAATAAATTCAAATGTCATTTTGTAATTTTCTTTCTTAGAATTAAATGTTTTCAAGATTATTTTTTAAATGTTCTTCAGCAAAAGATTCGTTAGTTAAAATAATGATTCAAAGAAAAGTAATAAGATAGAATATATATATATAAATTAATTATACGTGTACTATATCAGTATATATATTATACGTTTGTGTTATACGCGTTCGTGACAGTAGGAAAATTATCGTTAGAAAAGTCGTAAGAGCAGATCAAAGCAAGGGGTAAAATAAATGAAATATTTTGTCTGTGTCAAGATTAATTATAGGTATCTCAGTCTTATAGTTAAAAATATCCAATATGATATCATGTTAAAAGTTTTAAATTTCAAAGTATTGCTTGCTAGCACATGTATCTAACGTTCACACCGTATTCTGAGTAGCCTCAAAGCAAAACGAAGATCTTCAAACTGGAGATTATCTGTCAAGCGGTCTGATGTGGTGTGACAATACGCTTGAATGACAATAATTTCTAGAGTAACCTCAAAGCAGGTGAAGACCTTTTGTGTACACCAAGCAGCGAGATGCAGTTGGCAAAATGCTTAAATGGTTTACACGCTTTCATGCTAGCAAGATTAAAAATGATATCAACAAATAAAAGTTTTTGTGTAATATTAATTTTGACATTTTTTTTCTTTGTGTGTGAAAGCCTCATGCTTAGTTATATTGATAGTTGAACTCCTATATTTAAACTCAGGTCAGGAACATGTCAGTTGTTAATAAATAAGAAACAACTCATCAATCAAATTATTTTTTCTCAAAATTAATTCAATTATATGTGGTTTGGGGGGTCAATGGGTTATTTCACATGCCCTATTGATCTCATTTTGCTCACTGGCGCCCATATAAATAAATTTGTCAACAAATTTGATTGTCAGTATAGTAGTGGGTCAGTTGTCTAAATAATAAAAACTAAATGTGTCCAATACAGAGAATAATGTGTACTACCTGCTAATATATATATATTTGTATATCACTAATTATTTGTATAGTTTTTTTTTCAAACATGGGAGAAAAGTTGAACAGAGGGAAAGTGAGTAATGTTTGTTTTTCTTATCTTTAATAGTTTTTTCTAAATAAAATACATGTCTCATTCAAAGAATTAATAGAAAGAGCTAACCAAGAAAACATAGGCAAACTAAAACTAAACTAAAAAAGGCAGACTACATAGATTGGGGAAATAATATACAGCAGCTAATGAAGATAGGAACAATGAGACCAGTAGTCAGAGACCTAATTAATTGTACTAAAGAAAAAGTTATTATTTAAGTATTCAGAAAAGAGTGCCACAAGTTTGTGATTCACATTGTTAATTTATATTATTTACTTATTTTCAAAAATGGAAAGAGACTTTACATATGATTCTCAGAGAAATGAAAGAAGACAGGAAGCTAATGATGATGATGATGTAAAGGATTTTAAAGGTTGAGGAAACATGAGGGACCCAAACCAACCCAGAGATTGCAAAGCATCCTCAAGCAATGGACACTTACAAAGCTCCAAGAGGAGAAGATGATCAGACCACACCAAAAGAAGTTGTGGATAGCAAAAAGGATGACAGTGGAGAATATGAGTCAAATCAAGAAACAGTCGAAGAAGTGGATATAAATACAGAAAGAAAACAAGATGTTCAGACAACTAATAAAATAAAACCAAAAGTAGAAATGGGATGGATGATGAATCCTCAACTTAGTATGATGAATTTACAGATGCCATTTCCTGGATCCTCGATACAGACTAAAATTTTCAAAGAAGACCCAGGAGGGAACCCCCTCGCTCATTTAGATAATGTTAAAGAATTTTTTTTGTGCGTTTAGTCGTAGAAAAGGCCATAGAATTACTGACAGATATAGACTATGGGAACTTCACACCAACCAGAAAAGACCAAGACTATGACCATTATCAAAAGTTAAAACCATATGTGCCACCTGATCTAGGGAAACAATAAGACAACCATTAAATGAAGAGACAGATATATATATACAGATGACCGACTGACACAACGATAGGAAAAATGAGACTTCATTAACGGACCTTATTATAAGCTAGATATTAAAAAAATAATCACAATGAGACAGGTATAATTTTGCAGTTTGTACAGATGATATTATTCATGCTAGACTACCAACTAGCCAAGTACACTTATGTGACTGTATCACGTATAAGTAAAGATATTTTTTTTTCATTTTTTTTTGAAGTGAAAAGAAATGAAGCAGTCGGATCTGAGTTCGATCCTAGCTTCATGACATCTAGCCATAAGCCATTCAAACCCTAGTACTAACCTTGAATTTCCGATGCAATGGGGCTTTATACGTTCAATCCACGCTAATTTTCATAAAGAGTAACTTATTTCATAAATGCATATTAAAATTAATTAGTTTCAGATTTAAATTGATCAATTCTATTAATAAATTCATGATAGAATTATTCATGAATTTATATATTATAACTGCATGGATTGTGCGTATATATTTGTAAATATTTAAATATATATAATTGTTTGAAAGTTTCATTGTGTCGGGAATGTTTGGTTTTATTTTTAAATAATTTGTTAAAGTTTTAATGATTAAAAGCTACATTCTTTCAATAAGCTTTCAGATTTTTCCTTTCCAAAAACAATAGTTAAAGTTTCATTAATTAGAAAAAAAGATAAGGATTTCCTAATTAAAATCATTTTCTGATTTTAAAAATTTATTTTCTAATTAGAAAATGAATTCAAGTTAATGAGTTTGAAAGCCTTATCGAAGGAATGTATCTAAAAACAACCAGTAAATCTAAAAACATTGATAATGAAAGAAGCGCTAGCCTGAAGGCATCAGAGGACAGTATATATAGCTCTGAAAAGTTTGGAGAAAAAAGCCATCTTTGTTGTAGAGAAGTGCAGTAAACTCAGTGCATTTTAAATACTGTTTCGATTATGGTGAAGGGCTAGAACATGAGGAATCTGGCTACAGTTCCTGAAGCCCTTTGAGAATCTTCAATGAAGCTGCTAAATTCTTTCTGGACAAATCAGGCTGCCAAAATCAAATAAAATGCTGTTCAAGTAATCAATAAAATGGTGCCTACATTTTACCAACTCGGACATGTAACCTAAGGAGCCGAGCCTGGAAGAAATGGGTAATATATTTCTATAATGAACCTTAAATTTTCTGGCCAGTTCCAAACTTTACTTTACACTTTTCTTAAAGAGCTCTTCTCATTTAAATGTAATACTCTATGTAAACCCTTTTATTCATGCTATTTTAAATTATATAAATTCTCTCAATCTCTAATCTTCAAATTTAACTTTCTTTTCTTATGATGGTGGTTCATTTATTTTATTATATATATTTATTAAGTAATTTATATAATGTTATTTTAATTATATGCCAATAATCCTTCGACTCGATGAGCCCCTTTGTTCCATTGGCTTTATGCAAATAATAATATATTAATTCTAATAGTAATTCTTGCCCATACAGTTCTATTAATCATTGAGTCAAAAGAAATTATTAAATGATTGTTATTTTTATAATTGGTTAATAATAAATTATTAGCTCCATTTTTAATCTATGCCACCACTATTTTCTCATTTCACTAATATTTATTTATTTATTCAAATATAATCTTAAAATGTTTTTTGCAAAGGGCCGATAAAGGACTCAAATATATTCTAATTCAACTTTGCTATTTCTATTAAGATTCAGGAAAGGCACGATGATTGGGGCATAATTAATATGATTTACAAATACTTTAAAATACTGTTAGTTAAAAGCTCATTCGACTTTAATTCATTTGATCAAGTCATCACGTAGAGCATTTTATAATTGGGTTTTATTTTTCAAATGGTGACTATCACATCATCATCTTTGACCATTGCTGACATAGGGTGATCTTTTGCTCCATTATGCTTGTCGATAATAATATTACTGTTATTTTAAATTATTGAGGAAGAAAGCACTTCCTCTCCTGTTCATGTTATATTTGGAACACTAAAGGCTCATAGTTACGACTTGGCCTGGCTTTCCATGTTCCATGTCTACCTAAAGGCATAAGATTTGTCAGATACAAGCCACCATGTGACTTCGATCATCAACCAGCTATTGTCTTTCAATTTCATTTTATAGCTCATAAGTCATCAGCACCGTTACCTCTCTGTTCCAGTAAAACCCGCTCTGGTGCTCATAATTCGTGATGAAGTGATTTCAATTAAAGTCAAACAAATTCTCAGTTATCTCAAATTAAATAAGTTTTCCAATAAATATTAAAGTTATGCCCTAAAATATGTATCTTGCTCTTCATGAATGGATTTGCGAATGTGAAAATAAATATCACATTCGTTCGTATAAAATTAGAGTAATAATTTTCTTTACTAATAAATACCTTTATCTGACTTTATTTTCTTGTTGGGGCATAGACATAGAATTCCAATATTGCATATTACTCATTGGCATATAATAAGGACCGCCACTCTTATTATAATTATAAACTATGTTAAAGGCTAGAGGTGATTAATATAATCATTATTTAAAATTCAAACAAAACAAACTATTATTATTAAATATTTTCTAAACACACTTGGTTTCTTAGTTTCTTAATTCTTTTTTATAATTATTTTAATGTTAAGGCTCACTGTCTGTGTTGGCAACCTGAACATATACATATGCTTCGATTTAAAATTATTTTAGTCAGTTCATTATCCGATATTAATGTCAGTTCAGGGTTCTCGGATCCTCACCAACTGTTGAGCTAGTTTCTTGGTGCATAGCACTGTGCTGTCGATTTCTACTAATCTGAGATGGTGAGTTGGATTTGAATTCAGTTTGAACTGCCTGAGTTTGGATCCGACTTGTGCAGGTGTTGGTGTTTTTTCGACTGGGACAATATATATATATGAGTGTATTTATTTTCCTAGTGTTTCATTTAAAACTTATCTTTTTTTTTTAAAAAAAAAATAATTTACTTAACATGATGTTTTGCATACATATTTGTGTTTTACAAAAAATAAATGTTGTTTGATAATTATTTGATTAGGCTTAGTATAGTGTAGATTAGTGCAGGTGGGTTGTTGGTTGTAAGTCACCCTTACAATACCAACCAGACTAGCCAAAAAAAAAAAAAAAATCAAAGGTTTCACTTCTACAAGCAGACTTCCCAAGTGTAATGAACTACAAAAATAACACCATATTTATATAAAACATGACTCACAAATCCATTTACTTTCTATCAACCATTAATATTAAAATAACTTTTAAATAAGTCAATTGCTTCAGAATAATAAATTTTCAATAGTAAAGATTTTTTTTAATTCTTTTTTTATTTCATTTCTCTCAAAGAAGACAACCTTAGATTCATCAAAACTAATAGTGTAGCCTGTATCAAATTTTATGGACATACAAAGCAGAACCTATATATTTATTTTTAATCTTACTTTTATTAACCTTTATTCTTTCATTTAAACTCAAACAACTCTGATCTATGTAAATCTTCTTACAAAAACAAGGAATAAATTGCACTACACCAGGAATAGTCCTCCTATCAAAAATTTCCTTTGTATTATTTAATAAATTATTCAAAGTAATACCTCCTTTCCAAGCAATTTTTTTTATTTCCAGACAAATTGCTATTATTACATACAATTTTATAAAAAGACAATTTAAATGGCAAAGAAATAAAATCATATTATTTTATCCTTTATATTCTTATAAATATTAGTATTAAATAAAATACTTTTAATAAATTTATCAGAGTAGCCTTCACTCAAATAATCTTTAAAAAACTGACTTTTCTAAAACAAACTACCCCACTAGAATTATTTAATTTCTTGTTCCTATAACAATATTTTTTAAAGCAGCTACTACTTTATGAGACACAGACTGATAGCGACAAGGTTTAATTATAGATCTTAATTCTTTACATTTAACAAAATGACTGCATACTAACAATTAGTCTTTAGATTTCTAGTCACTAAACGATCTAAAAATTTTAACATAACAAATTCTAACGCCTTTCCTTCTACCACATATCTTATAGAAGGATTAAAACAATTAAACGCATCTACAAATTTTCTTCAATTTATCTTTCTCAATTACAAACAAACAATCATCCACATATCTAACAAATAACTTTAAATATAAACAGTTCTTTTTAATAATAATTTCCACATCAAATAATTAATATAAACCGAACAAACTAAAGAAGAAATAATATAACCTATTATCTACCCTTTCTTAATTTTTTTAAAAAATACCCTTATAAATAAACTACATAGATTCCTCTGATAATAAAAGCAAATCCTTAATTTTATTTTTTGATAAAGATCCTTGCTTAACCAACACAAACATAAGAACATCAATATTACTTAACCTATTAACAGTCTGATACAAACTCTCAATATCTAAACTGCCAAATACCCAATTACTTTCCATTTTAAAATTATTAATCTTATCAAAAGCCTCAAAAAGAAGAAGAAACTGTGTAACGACCAAAATTATCAAATTGTTTTAAAAAATTATCCAAGAATCTGGAAATACCATCTATAACACTACCTGTAAAATAAAATAAAAGAAAACCATTTTCATGAGTTATATACACAAATATCTTAGTTGATATGAAGCATTTTAAAAAATCTCCTCTACTAATTTTTTTTTTAATTTGCCATTTTCTTCATAATATCTATTAACTTTCTTTTAATGACATTACATGGATCTTTATCTAAAAGCATATATTTACCATAAATTTAATTCTCTATCCATTTCTCTATGAACTTAGCTCCTTTCATAATGACAAACTGACTATCTTTGTCTTCATAAGAAATGATCACAGCATTAGCAATTAACCTATCCTAAAAAGAACAGAAAATTTTATTGTTAATCCTAAGAGGTTAAACAACTTAAGAATAGGTTAACTGCTAATGCTGGGATCATTTTTTATGAAGACAAAGCTGGTCAGTTTGTCATTATGAAAGAAGATGAGTTCAGAAGGAAAATGGATAGAGAATTAAATAATGAATATATGTTTTTAGATAAAGATCTGGGTAATGTGATTAAAAAAAAGTTGATAGATATTATGAAGAAAATGTTAAATTTAATTTTTTTTAATAAAGTAAATTATTTAAAATGTTATCCAAATTATTTCATAACAGCTAAGATGTTTGTGAATATTAAGACTCATAAAGATAGTTTCCTTTATTTTTGATTTTACAGAAAGTGTTGTAGAGGGTATTTCTAGATTCCTGAATAATTTTTTAAAACAATTTCTTGATTTCTTCATTACAGTCATTACACAGATTCTTCTTCTATTGAGGCAAAATTTTGATAAGATTAATAATTTCAAAGTGTATTTGGCAGGTTAGATATTGACAATATATATCAGGTTAATAAGTTAAGCAGTATTGATGTTCTTACATCTGTCTGTGTTGAATAAGCAAACAACTTTATCAAAAAATAAATTAATGTAATTAAAGATTTGCTTTTATTATTAGAGGATTCTATTTATTTTACTTATAAAAGTAATTTTTATAAAATTAAGGAAAGGTGGATAATAGGAAATTATTTCTCCTTTAGTTTGTTCAGTTTATATTAATTATTTGGAAGAGGGAATTATTATTAAAAAGAATTGTTTATATTTAAAGTTAATTGATAGATATGTGGATGATTGTTTGTTTGTAGTCAAGAATGATGAATTGAAAGAATTTGTAAATGAGTTTAATTGTTTTGATCCATCTATAAGATATATGGTAGAAGGAGTGGTGTTAGATTTTGTTAAGTTAAATTTTTTAGATATTTTGGTAATTAAAAATGTAAATACTAATTGTTTAGTATGCAGTCATTTTGTTAAAAGTAAGAATTAAGGTCTATAATTAAACCTGACAGCTATCAGTCTGTATCTCATAAAGTAGCTGCTTAAAAAAATTATTGTTATAGAATAAAAAATTAAATAATTCTAGTGAGGTATCTTTGTTTCAAAAAGATCAATTTTATAAGGATTATTTGAGTGTCGGTTACTCTGATAAATTTGTTAAAAGTATTTTATTTAATAGTAATATTTGTAAAGATGTAAAGGATAAAAAATATGATTTTATTTCTTTGCCATTTAAATTGTTTTCTCATAAAATTATATGTAAGAATAGCAATTTGTCCAGAAATAAGAAAATTGTTTGGAAAAGGGGTATCACTTTGAATAATTTATTAAATAATACAAAGAAAATTTTTGATAGGAGGAATATTCCTGATATAGTGTATTTTATCCCTTGTTTTTGTAAGAATTTTTCCATAGGTCAGATTAGTTAGAGTTTAAATGAAAGAATAAATGCTCATAAAAGTAGAGTTAGAATTAAATATCTTAGTTTTGCTTTGTAAGTCCGTGAAAAAGAAACAGCCCACTCTATTAATTTTAATGAAGCTAATGTTGTATTCTTTAGGAAAAAAGAAATAAAAAGAAGAATTTTTATTATTGAAAATTTATTATTCTGAAGCAATTAACTTATTTAAAAGTTCTTTTAATATTAAGTGTAGAAGGGAAGTAAATAGATTTGTGGCAAATGTTTAATGTAAATATGGTGTTGTTTTTATAGTTCTTTACACTTGAGAAGTCTGCTTGTAGCAGTGAAACTTTTGTTTGTGTTTTTGATTTTTTTTTTTTGACTAGTCTGGTTGAGTTTGGATTTGTGGTAATTTTAATTATTTATTGACTAGTTTAACTTTATTCTTGTAATGTATATAATGTATTAATGGCATCACTGTACACAATTCTAATCTTTTATTAACATTTTTTTATTAAGGCTTTAGAGATATATTTAATAGACTGGTAATATTTCTTTGCAATTTTGGGTATAAAAGTACAATCATTAATGAGCCATAATGGAATTGTCTTTAGAGCATGAGTGTTAATTCTTATAAATATTGTATCTTTTACCAGTCCTATTTAGTAAAAACCCTGTTTAGTTGCTCAAAAATAGGTTACCCTGAACACTATCTAGATTGCATAACTGATTGACAATTCTAATTAACATTAGTAATTTTATAATTTACTCTAACTATGGTTACTTGGAAAGTGCAAACTTTACTTGAGACAAAGTCAAGCCTTAAAAGAAGATAGCATTTATATAGTTAAGCTGCTGACAAGACTTAAAGCTGATATAACTTTTTAGCAAAAGCTGTTTACCAAAAAAAAAGCAGAAAGTTTAGTTAAAGAGCTTCTTATTTTTTAATGATATCCATCAGACTTTCTCCTATAATCTTTGATATCCAGTTTAATAAAGTTGAATATTTCTATGTAATCATAAAAATAGAGTATTTTTTTTCTTAAAAAGAGTTCTAAGGAAGTTATAAAATATATTGATGCAAAAGAATTGGAAATTTATAAATATTATATGAAGTCATGTTATTAAATTTTAAAATTAATTCTATTTAAATAATTTGTAAAATAAATTGAATAAAAAACAGTGGAGTAATTTTCATAAAACATTATTGTTTCCAGGACAGCAAAGATACATTCAAAGAATTTATTGAATCTAATGCTTTCCAGTTATAATGAATGACTATTAGAGATGTAATGTCGGTTTTAGAAAACTGAGAATAACTAGAAACAAAATTTTTATTGAAAAATACACTTAAATAAAAGTGTTTGAAGAAAAAAAAAAGATTTATATAAGCATTTTCTAATTTGGTCAAGGCATTTGATTCACTAAATCAAAGTAAGTTCTATCCAAAAAAAATTATTCTTATTATACAATTATACATGATAAAATAAGACTGTTATTATTGCTGCTATAAAATCTGAGCATTTGAAGTTATAATTCATATTAACAAAAATAAATATTAGCTCAGTTTTATTTTCATTTTTATATCAGTATTGTTTTGAAACTGATTATAGAAAATTTCATGAAGCACTCAACAGGTTGTTTTGCCTTTAATTTGTAAGAATTGAAAATAAAACCAAAAGCATTAAATCACTAGTTTCTAGATTTACACAGTATGCTAATATAAAATGCTTTCAGAGTTAATTCAAAATCAATCTACAGAATATTCTTAATATTTGAACATAAATAATTTTTTAGCAACTTTTAGTGTAGATGGTTATCATCTTGAGAATGTCAATTTTAAAATATTAGATTTTTTTTAAAATAAAAAGGCAATCTTATAACTTAAAGTGCAACACAACCTTCATTGAACTAGGGATCTTCATGATAGCAATATTATTATTTAACTAAATTGATTGTTCATGGAACTGTTATTCCTCCCAATTTATTATATGTAAGCAAGATTTGAATCTTATATTGACATAACAGAAAGGTATTTTTAAAAATTTATTTAAGGATATTTCACAAACATTTAAAAATAAGATGTAAAAAATTATAAGACCAATTAGCATAATTTTTCAACTTTCTGAGTGTGAACTTATCAAGTTTATTGCAGTTAACCCACATTTTCATTGGAAATAAAAAGTAATAAACTTTTTAAAAATATTTTTATAATGAACTTGAACATATTTTTATGAGAGAGGCAGATCTTACTTACATTAATTCACTGTACAGAAATGTTATATTGAATGATTTCATTTGAAAAAAAAAGATTGAAAATGGAATACAATTGAAAACTATAGTTAGATTAGGTCCTAGAGTAGTGCAAAAACTAATGTTCATGATAAAAAAAATTAATGTGGAGCATTTCAAAATATAAATGAACATGTAATATATACACATAGGTATTTGTGGTTTGTGAATTAGTTTCTATATATTATTATTAATTGTAATAGTAATATTGTTGTTATTATTATTATTATTATTATTATTATTATTATTATTATTATTATTATTATTATTATTATTATTATTATTATTATTATTATTATTATTATTATTATTATTATTATTATTATTATTATTATTATTATTATTATTATTATTATTATTATTATTATTATTACTTTTGAAAAATAATTACTTGAAAAATTGATAATTTATGATATAGATAAAAATATTTTGCTAATTATCTTATAATAATCTAGAGATCAAGGGTGGTAAATCTAGATATTTTGAACATCATTATAAGAAATCCAATGTTAAAGTTATCTCTGTTAAAATAATAAATAATGAATCAGTAAAAAATTGAATCCATAATTCATTTACATCTTTCATGGGATAAACATATTAAACATAAAGTTTAAGATCATTAAATTTTGTAATTTATAAAATTAGAAATACTTTTACTATAAATAGTTTTTTTTTCTAAATTAACTTATAGTACTCAGAGAGTGGCCAATTAATTTTTATATCTGAGATCTGAGACAATCTTTAAGCACTATGCATTTTAAAATTATTAAAAAGACTCATTTAAAATAGTATACTGAACTTAGAAATGAATTTAGTTGATAAAATATAATATTAAATATAAATATATTTATTAAAAAGTATTTTTTTAAACTTAAGGTATCCTTTAAAAGCCATTTTCAATTTATGGCCAATGCTCTGGTTTACCCATGGAACCAGCCTTCATAGTATGTCTCTATGAATGGTACAGGAGGAAGTATAGGCTCATATCATTTAAGGCCTAAAGACTTCCTAAAAATTTTCTTGAAGGATTATGATAAACAAGAGATTGAATTATGATACTCTGTATACACCTTATTAAAAATTTTATCTGCTGAACTGTTATTTATTGAAAATGTTTTGTATAGTCAATTTAAATTTTTTTATTCTATTGAATTATTTACAAAATAGGTGAGCATTATTGATCAATCATTTTATAACAAAACTCTCAGCAAATATCAATAGTGTTCTATAGAAACAGCTTATATTTTATTATCCACATTTATAAATAATATTAATATTGTGTTTAAATTTAGTTAATAATTTAGAAAAAAATAAGATGCTACTCTAATTATTACAATTATTGTTATTTTGACTGGTATGAGTTTTTTTTATATCTATATGCGCTTTTTTCCATGATAGATTCTTTCACTTAACGTTTATTATAATTAATGATAATTAAATTAAATAAATTAAGTAAAAATTATTATTGATTTTTCAATTTTTTTTCAGAGATGGAATATCAATACTCATTTTTTTAGTATCAATTAATCAATTTAATGCAAATATAATAATTATCAGATATTAAAGTTCTGCAATTGATAAAAATACATCCTCAATTTTTAATAATTTTTATACCATTCTCTTAGTTTTATATATTATATTATTATATACTGCCCATTGACTAAAATTAGACATCAATAAAATAGTAATACTTATATATAATAATATCTTCAAGGAACCGTTTAAAATAATTCTTACTGTTAGTCGTTCTAAAATGTCATGATATTTAGAAAATAACATAAAAATTATTATCAAAATCACATAACTATGGATTTTTTTTTTCAAAAATTAATACATTATATTTTCATTAAAACTATATTATATATTGTTATCATTACGTGTTATTAATTAAATATATTATTTGTATTTTTAATGATTTAAAAGCCATTACATATGCAAATTATCAACAGTTAGTTGCATTGTAAATCTTAATCAGTCCACTGTAAGATAAAAATCTTTTCAAGTTTAATCCAGTTTCTCACATTAATAATTTCTCCACATCATTCTAGAAAATTTCATTATCTCATCTATTCAGCTTACATGTAGTCTCCTTCTTTTTTATATAATCTTTTGGGATTCTCTTTAAGATTTCATTTGAATATTTCTTGCCACTATTTCTAACATATCCAGTTCACTTCTATTTTAACTGCTAATTTTGTACCCACATTTTTTTTTTATGTGTATTATTTTTTACTAAGCATCTAAATTTAAGTTTTACACATTAATTCCACTAGTAAATCCTGTTTCAAAAAATATACATATTTCCTTTAAATATTAAATTATTTATACTAAAACTTAACTCAAATTTAATTCTAAGTTTAATTTTATGAAGTATGTTTACATGTGTATTAATAATCTAACCAAATATTTGAAGTAAATAACTACTTCCAGTTCATTATCAACAGTTTTTATTTTCTCCAAAATCTAATGAATATTGCTTAAGATAGTTTAACCTTTTATGTTAAGTTCTACTTTTATTGTTTTCATCAAGAAGCATCAACTAGTAATATTTTTGGATGCAATGAAGCATTATTGAAAAGCTGCATCATTTGCAAAAACTAAATGACTTAAATAATATCCACTTATTGTTATTTTTTATTGTCATTAATATGTACAAAATGAAGATTTGGAATCACTCTAATGTACACGTTTATTAATAATTAATGTTCCTTTTTGATAAATATTTAAAATTTGATAAGATCTTGATTTAATAGATTGATATTCCAAAGTTTTAATCATAGAAATACATATGATATCAATTCCTTTTTTATAATGTAAAATTAAAAATATAATGGCAATTCATATTCATTGGTACTTTCTTTAATATATCATAATATTTTATAAAATCTACTATGCTATTATCATTTTTAGATCCACCTTATTCAAAGTTCTTCTTAAATAATTTGGAAATGATCTTTATAAAAATCCTATGTAGAATTGATAAAAGATTATGAGATTTGTAGTTTTTAATATCTTCTTTTTCAGGTGTCTCAATCTCTACCTGCATTTGCTGCCTCTTTATTATTCAAACATTTATTCAATATCTTTACAACAATATTGATATTCTTTCACTTAATTTTTTTTAATAATTGATAATAATTTTGTTATATTTTGGATCTTTTTATTTTTCATAGATGTAATTAAAGAATCTACTTTTTTTTTCTTATAGTATATGTTTGTTTGAAAACATTTCCAAACATTTCATGATATCATCCCACTTTGTAATATAAGTGTGGATATTTTCTTTACTTTTTTTTCTTCTCATGTGCCATAGCATCAGCAGGGAAGTGAACCCACTAATCCAGGACAACTTCTTGTAAGGCAGCTGTGCTGACCTCTTGATCACCAATGCTTGACTATTTTCTTTACTTTGATAATTTAAATTGTCTTTAATACTAAATGCTATGTTATGGTTTTGAGACTTTTGGGTTTATTTTTGTATTGTTTTTATTGCCAACTCACCTATTATATTTTCTTATATTATTATTAATGTTTTTCATATTATTTTACAACATCCAGATTTTCCATTCTTATAAATAAATTATTATTACTTATTTTCATACTTTTTCCTTTTTTTTTTTGTAGGATTACTTGACTTCTGATTAAAATTTATGGGTAAATTCATGTTTTGTTATACCAGATAAATATGTGACAGATTCTGATTGTTTGAATTCATTAAAGTCTGAACTGTCATCAAAATCTTTTTTAAAATGATTTGTAAGTTTTAGTTTAGATATATTGGGAGGAGTGTTCTTGAAGATTTATAATATTATTTTCTAGTACTCTTTCTTAATTGAATTTGAATAACTAGTTTTGTATAAACATGTATTCTATAACTCAATACTTACTGTTTACTCACTTAGTTGAATCAATTAAAGAAATTAATATATGTTTATTTAGTCGGAATAGAATCCATTTCTGCTGCATTTTCATTTGTTTACTTCTTATCAATGAAACCAATAGTCAAGAATTAATCTGGGAACTTTGAATGTGACAGTTTTATCTAGTATTTACTGTATATTCAATTCTATCTTACAATCAATGGTCTGGCACAATGTTAACACATATGATAAAAGAAAACATGGAGAGTCATATGATGCGTTTATTTCTAAATTTAAAATAAGCATCTTGATTTTAAGACTGAACAGTGGAAATTATTCTTTTAAACAGTGAAGAAATAAATAACTTATGAAATAAATGATAAACAAAAGAGAAACTCCTGAAGCATATATTTATCTTGGTACATTCTTCAAACTTCAAATTTGAGGAAATATTGTTTTGAAATTATTGTTAAGAAAAGATATAAAATTTCACAAGTGGCTTAGTATTTATATTTATTGGTTATTATCTAAATTGTATCAAAAGATATTTTTAAAGAAATTTCACATTCCTTTGTTTTTGTATGTAGAGATAGCTGATAAGTAAAAAAAAAAAGCATTTCTTGATCTTTTAATTTTATTGTGTACCATATCATATAATATAATCTTTATGAATAATCATATTAACCGTTTTTAATATGTTTACTCCAAGTATAATTTGTTTTTTTTTTAAAACAAAGCGTGATTTTTGTTTAACAGTTGTATTTTCATTGCATAAAATGTTATGCAATGATTTTTATTATTATTAAAAAATGATTTTTTAAATACTTCAATGAGCAATTATTTTCAAGGAAGAACGTGATATGAAAATTTTTGTTTGGAAGGAAATATATACTGAAAATTAAATTTGAATGAAATTTTTAAAACGTTAAACGATTTAAAGATAGATTTACCTAATAAATAAAATTAATTAAAGTTTAGCATTTTATATCAATCTTTGGTCTTACATAAAGTTTATTCTCATAATTATATGAACATTTTAAATTAAGAATTTATATTTTTATTAAAATTAATTTATACTTTCACTATTAAAAAGTATCTTCTATTGATATATTTGATTATAAAAAGTCTTTTTTTTTTTCAATATACATTTTATGCCACTATTTTTGTTTGTCTATTTTTATAGACTTTTTATTTTGTTTGATTCTTCACATATATAGTAACAGGATACTATCTTACACTACTGTTATCAGATTATGTTTGGTCATGAGTGTAACTAATTTAAAAGCCCAATCATTAACTATGATGAGCATACTGAGGGGATTATTAGCTTACAGCCTATTATTGAAAATATTAATTTCACATAGTAATATCATGCTACCTAAGTATTCTACAATATTTATTAGTTCTGGCTAATTATATTTAAAAAAACCAGAACAGGACTACTAGCAATCTAGATATAACTTATATTTTTTGATGAGATCCTTTTAGCTTCAGATCATGGCTCTGGGGATTTATGAACCTCACTGGTAATATTGCAAGCTTTACTTAACTTGATGAAATATAAAAATGAAAAGTAAACAACAGATGTAATAATTACATTTTTATTCTGGTAGTAATATCCAAGTTGTCTTTACATTCTTTCAAACAATTGTTATTACCAATCTTAATAAGGCACTTGCATCACTATGTAATAATATTATAGCATTACTTTTTCTTTAAGTAAATACATATCCTAATAAAAATATATATTTTATTGACCAGATGCCAAGCTAAAGTTGAAATTATATACATGATAAAAAATACATAGCATATTTAAAAAATAATAGATAATGTACATGTATAAAAAAATCACAAAATATAAATACACACCTTACTCTAAGATAAACCTATGAGTGGGTGTTTTAATATCAAAAAGAATTGATATTGGTTAATAATTTACTAAGAGAAAGAAGAAAGTATATATATTCATTTATAAATAATTGTGAAAATTTTAATTTTTATGTTTCCTGTCCATTCTCAGAGTTTTAATCTGAAATAAAACAGTTTAATAATTGATAGTTGAAGTCTCTTTATCATTTGTTTTTGAAGTTTAAATTTTTCATTCACTAATTACTTCTAGGCATGTTATAATTATAAAAATTTGTGTCCATGTAGTTTTGAAAAAATTGTGAATTATGCCAAATTTAATAAAATGGGTCATTGTAATTCTTCTATGATCAGTTTGAAGTTTGCCATTTGTTTGGCTCATCCTTGTTCTTCTTTATTCTTCTGTTTGTAATACACATTTAAATATTTATATATGATATAGCTTTTCTTCAAGCTAAGTTATACAGGATAAACATTTCACTTTCTTCTTCCAAAAAGCACAATGCAATTGGGAATGAACTTCTAAAGTTTTCTGAGTGAACCATTTTTTAGAATTTATATATATATATATATATATATTGTAACATTTTTCACATTTTGATAGGATCTGGTAGACCTTCTTTTACTCACCGTAAATTTAGTGAAAGTTAATCAAGCTGTGAATGCAGAAAATGCAAATATTTTGTTCATATTTCTATAAAACATAGCTATATTTCCTGATTAACTGGCCTACCAATTATTTTGACTTACACTAATGGCAGAATCAGCTTTATATTTATTTTTATAAGGGCACCAGGATTCATGTAAGAATCTGCTGAAATCCATCACATCACATAAGGTAAATTAAAAAGAAAATAAGTTAACGGATGGGATTATGATTTCCTGTAACTTTTTTTTTAGAGAATATTATTCCTGGAGCTTAGTGATCAAATATTGGCAAAGGTAAATTATACACTTGAATGCTAATAAACTAAACATTAATAAATTTAATAACTATCCTTAATAATGCACAATGAAAAGTTGATATTATAAATAAACATTTTATTCTAACAAATTAAAATATTTAATGATAAATTACTAATAAGTTGGAAAGAATGCACACAGGCTAATCCCGAAATGAATCAATTAATTAAAAAACGGTTAAACAATTACAGTTCACTTCCAAATTTCTTCTAGAAAGTTCTTTGAAATGAAAGTCTCTTGAATGAGAAAATTAATGTCTCTATCAGGTTTATATTATAAGCTTAATTTTAGTCACAATTGAAATAATTAATCATAGCTTACCAGTAAGTTTAGTAAGTTTATGAAAATTGTTGATTACCATGCACAGTTTTTTATGAGGTAAAAAGAGCTCATGGCCATTTATTTTAACTTGTTCTTGATCCTGGTTCTAAAGGCTAGTCACAAAAGCTTTTCTGGGGTTGACAGTTTTTATGATGAACAATGTCAAAAGCTTCAATCCACTCTGGCATGAAGAATTATTTCAGTGTAGAGTGGTCCTGATTTCATGATCCAGGACCAGTCAAAAGAAAAACAGACAAGACCCAGATTACACTGGTATTTTTTCTTTTATACAAGAGGTCCAGTTTTCAAACTTCTGTGCATATTTTTTTTGTCCTTTTATCAATATACAAGATAATAAATAATCTTGTACATTTTTTTAAAATTAAGTTACAAACTCTTTTTATTAAAACATAATTCTGTCATCTTTAAAAAGCTTCCAAAAAGGTTTTACTGATGGTAATCTGCATGTGGAATTATCTTTTCTTTAGTTTATCTGGATTAGTAATCTGTGTGTCTTTTATTCTTTCCAATTTTAACTTTTATTTTTAATCACATAAAAAAAATATGAACGAAAAATATAACTTTCATTGTATGTTTTAAAAAAAAAATTATACAAACTAAAAAAAAAAATTAATTGCATCTTTTAATAAGATTGCTAAATTTACTTTTTTTTTTTAACTTTTACCAAATGCTATCTGTACCATATATAAATAAAAGGTACACCATATATAAATAAAAGGTACAATATATAACATTACAATTCAATGTCTGTATTTCTTTGAATCAATATACATAGTCTTATAATTGAATATGTATAAATACAGTAATTAGATATATTTAAAGTATAACTTTAAAAGTTTATTTACTTAGGAGCACTTTGACTATCCTCATAGTCTTTGTCAACTAACACTTTGAAAAGTTAACCTTCCCACAATTCTGTGATCTTAACATTTGCTGCCTGTCTGTTAATTAAGTATTTTTTGTATCTGTATATTAACTTAGCCTCCTATATTTTCCTTTTGTTGTTATTTTTTCAATTTGCAATATTTTTACATTATTATAATTTAAGTTAAAATCATAAATACATAACTTATTATGGTCATAAAAATGGATGCTAAAACATTATTATTTACTTTGCAATTTTGCTTCATTTCTGATCCCTTTTTAATAACAGCAAGTGCTTTTTAGTTCTTTTTTTCAAGGTGCATCTCAATTCCCCTGTATATCTGCTACCACACCTACATATCCATTTATAAATGATGCAATTTTTATTTATAAATGAGGTTTTATCTTTAGAGTTATTTATTAATTTGTTTAATATAGGAGATGTGTAAAATGCAATGTCACATATACCTTTATAAATTTTATTATAAAATTTACTTGATCATTCGAAATATAAGATATTGATATTCATATTTTTTATTTATAAATATTCAATTATAAGATTACACACACACACACACACACATATATATATATATATATATATATATATATATATATATATATATATATATATATATATATATATATAAATTCATTGCAGTTTTTAATTATAATGGACTCTCCCTCTGACTTTAGTGTATATATATGCAGTCTGATGGTTTTCCCTATTAAAAAAAATCTGCTAGCTAACATGAATGTATTCTGCTTAAAAAATACCCTCTGCCAAAATGTATACTAACCTAAATTTACAGGATAGATTTTTATAGATTATTGGACTCGATTAAGTTAATTCAAGGTCTATAAGGTATTTATTCATAAACAGCATAATTAAACATCTATCTTAGCATTATAAAGAAAAGATTATGATGATTAATCATGATTGAAAACAGAGAAAGAGAAAGGAATATTTTTATTTTCTTTTAGTACTATAAACTTATTTTGAACTACCATAATTTTATAAGTGGAAAATTAGTCTAAACTTCTTATCATGGATAACTTTTATAAAATTGTTTCTCTCCCTCTCTCTTTTTTCCAAAAATAAATTTTGCAATCAGTTAACAATTTTTTTTTCTTTTTATAAAATATTTCTTTGAGAGAAAATGCAAAGAAACTCATTCACACATACTAGAAGAAAATGTAGTGAGGATTTAGAATTAAATCACTAATAATTAGTGTTATAAAGTTTAACCTTTTATCTGTCAAGAGTTTTAATAATTAACATACTATTAATAACTTTTAAATTTGATATTTAGATTATCAAATGACTTGTTGAACTATATTATTTATTAGATTTACAAACTTACAGCCATTCAAAAAAGCCTCTTGGGAGACTATATATATATATATATATATATTTAAACCACCAAACATCACATGATCACCAATTCTTATACTTACACAAACTGTTTACACAGAGGCTAAATTCTCCATCCAGCTTGTGTAAGCATAAGAAATGGTGATCATGTGATATTTAGTGGTATAAAACCAATTCTTCCCAATAGGATTATGGTGATTATGATTATTAAAGAACCAAAGACACCAGAAAGTATGGATGCTGAACTGAGTTCAGATCTATACAACTATACACGCTAATGAGCTTGAATTGAAAACATTGTGTTTTCATTTTGGAATCAAAGCTTTATGGTTAGCTAATAAGATAAAAGGTGGCTGATTGAGGCTTGCATTTGTTCCTAAGATCTAGGTGTAGTGCTGTCAGATCCAAGGCTCCTCACTGAGTAGGCACTAGATAGAAATTTTATGCACAAACTTTCTTGCAACCATTGATTACACTGGATTGCACTGAGGGCTACTGTATAGAGAGTTTAACCTCTGTGTAAATACATATTTAAATTGTATAACTGTGTTATTTACTTAGTCTTATCTTGTTAATAAATGTTGATTTAATAATTATGAAAATTTCAATGGAAGGTAAGATTTAAAAAAAGTTACTGCAGAAGTAATACGTTAGGTGGTTGAAAAAAATATAAAACATTTGAAATATTATAAAATAATAAGTCTATAATTTATAAATATATATAATTATTAACTATATATAGTAATTAGTTTCATGGAATTCAGTTGCTGACATACAATTGATAAATTATATATATATATATATATATATGTGTGTGTGTGTGTGTGTGTGTGTGTTTTCAAAAGTTTTTCTTGAAGCATGACTGAAGTGAACATTAATTTAATAAAGATTTTTTTCTTTCATTCTAAAATAGAATCAAGCATTTTTAATTTAAATATTAAAAATTACCATATTAATGTATTAAGGAATAGAAATTTACTTTTAGAATTATTTTATGAGATTTTGTTCAGAATAATATAGTGGTGAAATGATGTGCATTGGTTTTGTCACATATATTTAAGTATATGATGACATCTTTTGAATATATTATTTATATCTAAGTTTTTTATAATTATGTAGTATGTTGAGATATATAATAAATAAAGTAAGATAAATAAGTATTATTAAAAAAATAGTGTAATAAGATATAATGATTACAATGCAGAGATAGATCTCCTTAAATTTATATAAAGTATGACAATTTAGATTTTAAAAAAACAGTGACAGAAATATAAGAATAATGCAGGTTAATAGCAAAGAGGTTAGTCATAGTAAAAATATAGATGTTTGTCGATGATTTATATGACATAACTATGTTACAATAAATACAAAATCAATTGTGCAATAATAAAAACAGCTATAACTGAGATAAAGTCAGACAAAGCAAAACTAATTTCTGATATTTCATTTGATAAGTAACTGTTTTGAATAAAGAACTGTTTTAAAGAAGTGAGTAATATTTGTATTAGTATTTATGCTTTAAAAAATTTCTAATCAACTTTATTTTCAGAAGTTATAATACTTCTTAACAAAAAAAAAAAAATCCTGATAAAGTAAAATGCGAAAATGACAGAGCAATCGATTTAATAGAACATGCATCATTAAAAATGGTATACATTTAAAATAGGTTTTACTTGTTTATGTTGAAAAAATAGTTTGTATATAAAAAAGCATAAAGGGAAAGAAATTCAATTAGATTGATGAGTATTGGTAAAGGTATGCAAGAAAAGAAAGCTTTTTAAATTTTATTTCATAATAAACATTAATGTTTATGCTTATTTCATCTATATTTTTTAGTTCTTAGATAAAAATACGAACAAACTATATATATATATATATATATATATATATATATATATATAGGCTTTTAGTTCTTAGATAAAAATACGAACATCAAAATATATATATCAAAATATTAATATATAACAAACTAACCAAAGGAAATACATATAAAAACAAAAAAATAAAGACTTATAAATCCAATAAATAATATAATATTTCAACCAGAGGACTGGACTGGTTTTCATCAGAAAGAAAAAAAATACACAGTAAAATGGCGATAATCAAAAATTACAGATTTGTTTATATATATATATGGAAATATTAATTCTCATAATTTGTGTATTATATATCAATGTACAAAAATACTAACAGTTTCATTAATAATAGAATATAATTAATAACTATAGTTTCAACAGCTCTAACTGTATTTAAAAATACAATTCTCAATCACGCACCTTCTGAGTCATGAATCTTGTATTTGCATGGTTAAAATTGTAACAATTGGTTGTATTCCATAACTTATCCATTCTTTAATTTATCCTACATTAATTAGAAAATTTTGAAGTCATAAAGATATTTTACATTTTTTTACTGCAATATGATTTATTTTAATTCAACAACAACGCCAAAATTTCCATCTGAAAATAATTTGGTGCATTTGTCAATAATAAACTATAACTGAATGGCTTTAGTGTTCAGAAGTTTATAAGATGTAGCACTGGATAAGACAAAATTAGGTTTAATCCTGTGAATATCCAAATCCAAAATCTGCCACTTTACAACTGCACCCAACTATGCAACATCATTAATTCATTGCAGACTCAGGTGATATTTAATTTATTGTAATTCTAAGTGATATTTGTTTCTTTCTTTTTATTCTTTTAATTTAACAGGTTTTTTTAATATAGTACAATCACATAGGAACAAGGCAGCTTTGAATTTTTATAATATTGATTTTATTTGATCATTTGTTTTACTGATGAATTCTTTTAAAATCTTGGTGGAATTTGTAAAATCCATCAATAAATCAATAGATTTGTCTTTTTTGTAAAATAATAAAATAAGCTTTTTTCCTTTGAATAAACTTAAAAGTTTCTCTAGTTTTTTATGCTGGGTTTTTGTGAAATATTTTATTAATTTAAAAGTGCAATTGAAAATAGTGTAGTATAGTTACTATATTTAGAACTCATTGAGTATCTAATTTTGAAAATATAATATCCAAGAGAGGAGAATTCATGAACTTTATTTTTCTACATTATATCACTTGCAAAAAAATTAATTTGTCAACTGAATAGAATACAATTTTTGTACTGAAACTTTAAAATTGATTGATGTTAAACTTACAAAGTGATTTACAATTACTGAATATTTTATTTCCAAAATTATTCAAATTTGAACATTTTTAATTTAAACTTGGTATTTTATTTTAAAATTTTAACAAAGTTTTATCTATGTTATTGTATGATTGTTGCTTTGGTCAACATTTCTTTATTTAATATAAGTATTTTTTTCATTATTATTTAAATACTTGTAATCATCTATTTCTTTTATTTTGTCATTGTTTTGTATAAAATTTAATTTGGTTTATTATATATTTTATCTATATTCTTTTTATTAAGAGCTTTTTATCTTCATATTGTTTGTTAGTGAACAAATCTCAAAGTAAATATTTTACAATTTGCATTTATTTGATTCGTCCAGGTTTGTAATTTTGGATTTGTAACTTTATTTTTTAATTATTTTTATGTATTGCTTTTTTATTGTAACTTTAGATGAATATATATATATATATATATATATTACTTTTAAATAGTATGAAAATATTTTTAACTGGCTTATCCTTTCTTATTGTCATTTGTGAAAATAATTTTGTAATTTTTCATCAAATTTTTAAAATTATTAAATATTTTATTGGAATTCTCAAGTGCTTTTACTATATTTTAACTACTTATATTTTCTTCATAATATTGCTTTCATTTTTAATTTTACCAATGTGTTTGTTGTTGACTTTTTAAAAAGCTTGATTATTGATTTTAGGAATAAATTGTACTATAGGAAATAAAGTTCATATATAATATCCATCATCATCACCACCACCACCACCATCATCATCATCATCATTATTACTACTACTACTACTACTACTACTACTACTACTACTACTACTACTACTACTACTACTACTACTACTACTACTACTACTACTACTACTACTACTACTACTACTACTACTACTACTACTACTACTACTACTACTACTACTACTACTACTACTACTACTACTACTACTACTACTACTACTACTACTACTACTACTACTACTACTACTACTACTACTACTACTACTACTACTACTACTACTACTACTACTACTACTACTACTACTACTACTACTACTACTACTAATGGTACAGTAATAGTAACATCAACAAATTATTTTATTAATAATCAATTATTACATGAAATTTTGAATAAAATTGCAAAATGGTTGTATAATCATGATTTATTGTTGAATTATAATAAAACAATGTATATAATTTTCCATTGCAAAAATGATTATACACAGGCTCTGAAAATAAAATAGAAAAAACATGAAATTTTATATTTAGGAATTACATTACATTCACATCTTCCATGGGAAAAACACATTCACATTCTAAGCATGAAACTAAGAAAACTGAATTTTCTTTCTACAGAAATCATATTACCTCTTTTATAGCTATGTTTCAAATTGCTTCTATATTATTTTAATTGACATTTGCAAAATATTTCAATATATAGGTTGTTAATATCAAGAGAAATAAGGAAAGGTGTAAATGTATACTACCACAAAAAGTTATTTTAGATACTTATAAATCAATTTATGTCTGTAAAATTGCACATATTATAACAATATAGGGAAGAATCAAGTCTCCATTAATAATAATACAAAATAAATCTTTAAATTATCCAGCAACTAAGTTATATTATGACAGAATTATTTACAGTAAACCAGTTATATATAATTAATCTTCTTTATGGTTATTTTGAAACATTGCAAACAAATTTATCTTGGATGACTTTTTTAGTAACCACTCATATAAATGATAGATCTCACCTAAAAAAAACGTTTACTATTAAAATACTTAGAACCTAAATATAAGTTTATTAAAGTATTAAGTTCTTTATAAAAAATGGATATATAAAAATGTTCAAGGAATGATATGTTATAACTATTTTTCAAATGTTTTGAATATAAATATTTATTATTTGACTTATATGTTATTTTTTATTATTGTTTCATGTATATTAGGAATTTGTAAAATGTTGTCAGTGAAAATTTATGAAGATGAAATTAAATTAAATTATTATTACTACAAAGTAAAAATAAATAACATTTTATAATTACATAATGTTATAATTAACAATATAAAATGATGAAATTTTATATAAAGTTAATTCTAATATATATATAAGACTTCTATATACAAATTTTATTTAACATGTAAATATATGTTCACAATGTGCGATAAAAAAACAATCGAGTACTTAAAAAAATGCACAATAAAATAAAACAAAAAGAAAATTCAGTGTTAAAAAAGACAAATATTAACAAGTGTTAAGGAATAAAATAAAATAATAGTAACAAAAGAAAAGGAAGTAATAAGTTTATAAAATGAGGCGGTTTGATGATTTGGGGAAGTTCGTGTATTAAGAAAAAAATATCAATGCAGGATATTAAAAAAATGTAAAATGCCAATTAATATAAGATTATTATATAAAAAAAAGAGTAAACACATAAGTAATATAATGCGCTATGCTTAAGATTAAAACTCAAATCACTGGAAAATGCAAATAAATGTTGTCTAAATATATAGAAAAAAATAAAAAGTTTAATATAAAAAACTATATCAAAACAAAAACTGCGATGCAATTGTTTCCGATTTTTAATATTGTGCCTATTCACATCTCCATTCTCTTTCTTTTTCTTTTTTATCTCAATTTTCTTTACCTTATATTAAAAGTATGTGTGTATATATACATTAAAAAATATTGTATAGTTAATTGATCCAAAATATCATATGATACGCAAGCAAAATAAATTGTAGGATTGAGCATAACTCTTGTATTCAGTTAACTCAATTATGTTTTTGTTTTCTTTACTTACCTGAAAGGTGATATTAAAACCTTTATCTTTTGCGCCAAACTCTCTATAATTGACCTAAAATACATTCATTTATGCTACAAATATAATATTTTTACTTAGCAAGTTACAGTATTTTTACTTAGATCATTAAATCACTGTTCGCCTTAATATATATATATATATATATATATATATATATATATATATATATATATATATGCTTTATGCTATACATATATATATATATATATATATATGTAAAGCATAAACCAAAGCAAATACATACGATGATTGTAATTCAAAATGTAAGTAGCATGTTAATAGAGAAATTATTGAAAACTACTATAATAGTTCTTTTATAATATACTATATGGTGTCAAAAGTCCTTAACTTCAAATAAATTATTTCATATTTCAAACTCAAACTTTATTCATTACATTATAACTAGATTCTAAATTAATATTTAAATAATGTATATCAAGTTCTCTGCTCCAAAGCAGATTAAATCAACTAAGCAATAAGATACTATAATGAACCAATAGAAAAACACTTGATAATCATCACTGCCATTCGAAAAACATATTAAGCTGTATTTTTTTATAAATCAATACTTCCATTAGATGGTTGTTTTAGTATTATATACCATGAATAATTTTAATTATATGCTTCTTTGAGATATTCTCTCATGTAAAGATAAATATCATATTAGATTTAAAAATTAATGTTTGAATGTCTGTGTAACTGAATTGTATTCACATAATGAGTTGTATATGAATACTAATATTTGCTTAAAACATTTTCTATTCTGCATTGTAAATTTTGCAGATCCCCTTTCTATCAAAAACAAAATAACAAATACTTTATCACAACAATAATCTCAAATATTATAAATTATTAACTACAATTTATTTTAATGTATAATACAGTTTTTCCAGAAAACAATTTATAAACAATAATGTACTATAATTATTAATAACCCTCCATTTTCAAGTCATTTATTCCCCTTCTCATAATATTAATGTTACTATCTCAAAATCAGAGGTAAATTATAATATTATAAATACTAAAATAAAATAAAAACATTATCAAACACACTTTTATATGTACATAACACAAAACAAATACAAAATTTGATTATAGTCATATTTTTAAATAAGTGGAAAGTCTTCTTCAAAGCTAAAAAAATACATAATGCATATTACAATAGACAAAAATTAATTTAAATAATTTAAGGTAAATCTAATTATTATAGTAAATTTAATATTTATATATTATGTGTAATTATTATTATATTAAATAGTAAATTTAAACAACATTTAAAGCTTTATATTTAAGTTGTAACTTTTTAGCTTACATATATATTAATTTTTGAGAGAAAAAAACATTACTTTTAAAATATTATTATATTTATTTATTTTCTGTTTACTTTTTAAATCATAATAATTTTCACATCTAGTTTTTAACATTTAAATTATTTAATTTTTTTTCTAATCATTTTCCACTACTTAAAAAAACATTAAACTATTAAAAAACTACTTAAAATTTCACCTTGTAAGCAAGTAGTTGGTTGCAGGCAGTTGTGGGTTCGCCTCCCGGATGATGCTATGACATATGGAAAAAAAAAAAAAAGAAAAGAAAAAAAAATTTCTTTACCTGCACTCTCTCTATATTTATTTTTTATAAACAGCTATGTAATCATTTAAAATAATATATATATATATATGCAATAAACATAAGCATTTATATATATATATATATATATATATATATATATATATAAATGCTTTTGTTTATTGAAAATTAAAAAAACATTTTTATTTAATAACAAGTGATATTTTTACATATAACTTGAAATAAAGATGTGGGATATTGAGAAATTAATTAATTCAATCATTAGTTTTAAAAATTAGTGATTAAATTAATTAATTTATGGACACCCCATAGTTTTATCTCAAGTTAAATACAAAACCTCAATTGTGGTTGGAGAAAATAGTTATTTTTGTTTTTTTAGGGCACAGTAAATAATATATATATATATAAATTTAACTTAATAAGATTGGAATCTTTTCGTAATTATTTCAATTTTAATCAAAAATAATTATAAAAACAATGTTGCAGTTTGTGTAATATGCAAAAAAAATCATACAATAAACATTAATTACAATATTATTTTGTTTATAAAATAAGTTTTTTTTTTTTTTTTTAAAAAAAAAAAAACTTTTTTACTGAAGAGAAACAAAATTTAAAGCAACTTTTGCAATCAAGAGGAATTAATATTTGTTTTCATTTGTATTTAAATTTACTGTAAACTTTTTTAAAAAATATATATATTAATAATTCAAACAAATTTTTTTAACACAGTATTCAAATTATAAACAATATATTCTTTACCAGAAGTACTTTCAATTGTATAACTGACAATCTTTATCAACTATTAATGCAAATGTTCTGTTATTTTTATATTAGCTGATTGTCTATTCATTAAACTCTATTCCTAGATATCACCATTGCTTCCTTAATTTTTCGTTTTTCATTATACCTTTCAATTTGAATATTTTTTACATCTCTATTGTCAAATTTAAAACCATAATTACATACTCTATTGTGATAAAAAATAATTGATGGAGTATTCACACTTACTGAAGATACATTTCTTTCTATACATGTTTATAAGTATGAATACTCCATCAATTATTTTTTATCACAATAGAGCATGTAATTATGGTTTTAAATTTGACAATAAAGATGTAAAAATTATTCAAATTGAAAGGTGTAATGAAAAATGAAAAATTAAGGAAGCAATGATGATATCTAGGAATAGAGAGGGTTTAATGAATAGACAATCAGCTAATATTAAAACAACAGAATTGTGGGAAATTTGAATGGATTGAATGATGGGTTATATAAGTTTATTTTGTGTACATTTGTATTAATGGTTGATAAAGATTGTCAGTTATACAATCGAAAGTACTTTCGGTAAAAAATATATTGTTTATAATTTGAAGACTGTGTTAAATAAATTTGTTTGAATTATTATTATATGATTTAAAAATACAGACATTTAATGGTTATATATATATATATATATATATATATATATATATATATATATATACCTTCTTTTGCATATTACTGAAAACTGACAGAACTGATGTTAATATGTTTGAAATTCAATCTGCCAATTCCGTTCTGCTAAATATATGAGGTGTTTGTCTAAAGTATTTAATTTGTTATATTGCTGTGTCATAGATATTCAATATGTACAAAATTTTAAATATATCTATTTGATAAAAGTAGTTTTAAAATCAATTACAAAGTTTACCCTCAACAAACAAAGAAAATTTCTAAGTTAAATAAAAGCATTTAAAAATATTATAAGGAAACGAAATTTTATAAATGAATTGATTTTGTTTTTAATTTGTATTTACTATAATTTTATTTTTGTTGTATAGTTAATATCTTATTTTTTAAACTTAATATTATTAATCTATTTTTATCTAATCAATACCAATTAATATACATATATTTAAATAATTTAATTATTAAAAACCAACATTTTTGAACCTAAATGTTTATTTGAACTAAATCTAAATCTTTTATCAAAATGCCTCTTAAATTTTTCTTTTTCTCTTATATGAATATATCATTTTTTATACTTTTATCAGCACATTTATAATGTTTCTCTAGTATTTATAAAAGTAGTATGCTTTTTATCTCCTTTATGTCATTTTAACAATATTTTAAATGATTTTTTTTTGTTTTTCCAACATATTTATTTGGTATGTTTTTAGAAAATATTCTTTACAGTTTATTACAACTTAGAATCAATTGCATACATTAGATGAAATTCCAATTTAGACAACAATTCTTATCAATTGTTTCCTTGTCACTTTTTCATTTTAAAATATTTTATTAATTAAAATATCCAAGTGAGCTACTTTATTTTTTTGTTCTCTTTCTATTATAAATTTAATATTTTTATTTATTTTGGTTAACATACTTCAATAAAATGATTATTTATTTTTGACTTTTATTAAATGCTGTATTATCAAATAATTATCTACACATCTTTTTTTTAAAAAAAAAGTCAGTACATTTTAATTTTTATAATATTATTTATAAAGTTATTCATATATATATATATATATATATATATATATATATATATATATATATATATACACACTTAATAATTTTTCTATTAATTTTAAATGTTAATTCTTCACAATTGTAATTCAATTAACTCAATTAACGTTTTAATTTTAATGAATATTCTTATAACAACATTATTACAAAAAACTTCTCAGACTATAATTCCTAAATTTCTTTCCTTAGACAAAATATTTTTTATCAAGTTAAATTTCATAAATGTGTTAGGCATACTAAATACCATATTAAGAGAATATAGAATTTATAATATATTGTACTTTATAAGGTTTAATTAATTTTATAAATATTTCTCAAACTTCAGTCACATGTAAAAAAAGTATGATTAATTTGTCATTTAATTTTGTAGACTGTCATCTTTTAAGACTGAACCACAAATCATATTTTAAAACTTTACATTATTTCACTGTTTAAAATGTTTGATCTAACGTCTTGTAAACATAAATTTTGCTTCTAATATTGACATTTACAAATATATAATTGATTATAGTTAGATCTTTTCCATAATAAATACCTTTAGACTTTACACTATTATATTCTCTTTATAATCTATAAGCATATAATATAAAATATCATTATTTAACAGATAACCATATATTTTTATATTTGCATTTTTGCTTTCTCTTTTTGTCACTTAAATCTGGGATTCAAATTTTTATGAACTCTGAAGTCATTCCATTATTTATTTATACTTTTATGTATGTATGTAATTTTATTAATACTATAATCAAGAAGTGTTAATCATCATTGATTTTATAAGTAACAAATTTACTGTTTTGCATTGTTGTTTATTGGTGTAATATTTGTCTGCCAATGTGGGTGGAGTAATCAGAGTTGATTTTCTGCTAATGCATTGCAGATTTTGTTCTGTGTGGTTTAGTGGCAGCTCTTGAGAAGTGAATGTTCCTAAATTAATTGTTAACTAAAAAGAATGAAATCAAATCTCAGTTTGATCAACTAAATGTAACTGTCCTCAATCCATCAATTTGATTTTCAAATGCTATTAGAATTTCAAGCGCATGTCCTATTGATTATTATTTCTAAAATGTTTAAATTAAGTTGTCTCATCATTTTTCTCAGAATAAAAGTAATTATATATGTTCAGAAAAATGTATCTAACTTAAGTATCATTTGTATGTTTAAAAAAAAATAATTAGGCGTAGCGAATCTTCTTATTAATTACAAAAAATATTTATGAAAAATTTTCTTTAGCTTTTATGCAGGGTTCTGATTTTTTTTCTTTTACTTTTCTCTTATTTAATTTAATTCTTTTATTTAAAAAAAATTGTCTTTTTATATACGATTTAAACAAGTTGTATTATAAATTGCATTATCTAATTGCTGTAAAAGTCTATGCGTTGTAAAAAAAAAAAAAATGTTTCTTTACTTTTAAAGATTTGGTTCTTTAAAAAAAAAAGACAATTGTCTACAAAATTTTTAATTTTTATGTTCAAATATACATAGTTTTTTTAGAAGTTTAATTATATTATCATATGTACATATGTGTGTGTTTCTAATTCTGTCATACGTATTGTATAAAAAACTGTAAATGATTACATATGATTAAAAAAGCAATAAGCACATTTGATTAAAAAAAAAAGTAACAAATTATTTCCTTTTTTAATTGAAAGTAAATATATAAAAAGCAATAAATTAATAGCAGATGTTTTTTTTCTCTTTATAATAAAGTCCATTCGTATGTTTTACCAGTTTGAGATGGATATTAGTTATTCTTATAAGGTCATTAAATTTTTCACTAAAATAATTTAAAAATTGACAAGACTTATACTATCTATTAATTGAATATAAATTCAAACTGAATATTTGAGAAAGAAAATTTATACTACAATATGTTACTTTAATTAAAAAAATGTACTTAAATTAATATTTCAATAACTAAAAAAAGCAAATTTTTAATCTATGAAAGCATTGACTAAACTGTATACTACATTTCCCCCCTCCAATCAATACTTAGCAAGATTACCCCTTGCTTCTTTCTTTATTAAATTCCATTTACATATGACAGCAAGACTTCAAAAAGCTTTAATATGCCCTGAGTTATTGTCTTTATATGGTATAAAAAAAATTTTGGGGGGATAAAATTAACAAGTTTTATCTTTTTTTTGTTGTTGGCATATTGTTATTATAATTCAAGCCTTATTCATTTCATTAAAAAATAATACTAATAACAATATAGTTCATATGTTTTCTTATTGATACTCTCATAACTTATATTGAAAATTAATCAATAAAAATTTTTGTAGTGTTTTCAAAACATTAATCAACAACATTAGTCCAGTTATGTTTTTAAAGTCAATAGTGGCAGAAGTCACAGTTACTTTGGAAAAATATATAGCTAAAACGTTATAAAAAATGCTGACAATCTTTTTATTTCTCTTGGCATGAATCGTCTTTATTTTTATCATTACACATAGAAAACAAAAAAGAAAAATTATATTTATATATATTGTAACAGAATAAAAATGATGATAATGGTAAATGATAACTTTAATATAATCTAAATGAAAATATAGCCCAATTATTGATGCCATTTGTAATTGAATACAAATATGGGCTATACTGTATTCTTAATCATAGGCTAATTATTGATTGTCACTTACAACAGAATAAAAATATGAATCAAGGAAGAGCTATCTTAATTTATTAATGTCTGAGAATTGTTGTGTCATTTGTAACAGAATGAAATTAATAAACTAAATGAAAGTGAGTATCAGTCAATGAATAACAATCTTGCATTTAATTCAATAAAAAATAATATTTGTTATAAACTCATAAATTCAAACAGAATTTAGAATGGATAGAAAACAAATTCATTACTTTATATCCTAAGCTATAGCATTATTTGCAATCAATTAAAAATAAAGCAATAACACTAAATATCACTATCATATAAATAACAGTAAATGACTATTATATAGATCCCTTATAATAAAATGAAAATAATAACAAAGAATTAGGCAGATAAATCTTAATATTTCTTATGAGTCAAAACACTGTTTATAATAATACAAACTTATAGTAAAAGTTAAATGTTATTTAAATTTATATTTAAATGAAATAATTCATGGATTGATGAAATAATTTTAATATGCCCTACAAGTTTACAATATTAATGATATCAAACTAATTATATGACTCAATAATTGATTTCTAATTACAACTATTTAAAATAAAAAATAATACTTAGCTATACTATTCTACTAATGCCAATATGCACTTATTACCTAAGTCAATTATAATAAAACTAAATAATCAATAATAAAATTAATTATCCTAACATATCTCTACCATCACCATCTTATAATACTATAAAATAAAATTATTATATTAAATAATATCAATCATATCAATATAAAAAATAAATATTAGATTCCTAGTTGATGCTTATTCAAACACATTTGACAAATTATATTTAATTAATCTTCAGTTTAATAAAGCTAAATTGTAACTTTAGACTGCACTTATCAAAACATATGAAAGATTATTAGTGTTTATAATAATCAAATATTAATATTAAAATGTAATATTTAAACTGAATTTATGATCTACATTAATAAACTTTAAATATAATTCAAACAAATTGCTCTAATTTGTAACAAAATAAAATATATTATTACCAGCTACATAACTGAACAAAATTATGATTTTTATGGCTGTATGCTGATTTAATATAATATTCACATTAATCAATAATGATTTAAAATAAAATATGTGAACATATAATTGCAATTACCTTTACTCACATTCATAATTATCATATTTGTACGTTTATCAATCATCAAATCAATTCCTATATAATTTTTATCTTAACATAAGAATTACTTATTACTAGCAAAATAATTACAATAAGCTTCTAATTACTTATTGAATATTTAAGAAGGTCAAATCAATTAATTTATTATTGTGTAAAAATCTATATCTGGATAGATAATAAACATTAAATTCAATACAAAGAAAATGGTATATAATTATAATTTCTTACCTATTCTATGGTTTGAATTCCAAACTATTTTATAACTGCTTCTAAAGAATCGTATGGTATAATCAATTATGGTTATCATCTTAGCCAAATATGATTAACCAATAAATTTGCATTTTAAAATTGAATGACAACCAAGCAAGTTTACTTGCTTTAAAATAATTCAAAATTTATTAATGAATGGATATAAATTAAAATCATATAGATTGTAATAATAGCTGGGTTCCAACCCTGTTACAAAGAGAGTAAATGAAGTATGCTAACCACCCAAAGGAGTGAAAGATAATATATAAACTAAACATTCCATTGTAATTGTTTCTTGTAATTAATTGTACTAACAGATGTTGAATAGATTTTTATAAATGTAAAAAAGAAAAAAAATGAAAAAGGATAGTTATATGCAATTTGTTTTTTATTACTTATTTCTGAAGGTTATTGTTGAAAATGATATTGGTATTGGCACATAAATTTGTTTTAACAATAAAAAAATGAAATATAAAATTAAAGAGAAAAGTAATGTAAAGACTTTACAATTTGCACTGTGGGTGATTTCTCTTTATCAGAATACTTGATGTTAGAAATTCTAAGGAGTGGCAATTAAGTAGAGTTAAACAATGAAAAACAAAAACCATGATAAAAGCATTCCAGAGGGAATGGTGAGGTGGCATCTTGATAAACTGGCTCAAGACTTGTGTAAAAAAGAAAATGGTAGGTGGGAGAGGGAGAATTATGATTATAAAAAAAGAAAGAAAGGATTATTCTTTAAAAAAAGTGACTAAAAAATTAAAAAGAAAAAAGTGAGAAAAGTAAAAAGAAAAGACATATTTAAAAAGTGGATATAATGGACACCACCAAAATACTGGGTAGAAATATACATGTAGGTTCATTAAACCTGCTCTCGAAGTATAGCTGATCTGTACCATTCTTTCAAGATGACCCAGACCATGTAGACTCCAGCCATATAAACTAATTCAGCAAAGTAATTCTGGATCTACAGAACAGTTGGAATTTTGTGACATAATTCAGAATAACAGACCTTGCTCATCCTGAATGGATTCTCAGATTCATATTGAAATATTATTTATCTGCAAGTTCAGTGAATATAGCCTTTGGGAATTACTACCATGAATACTGTAAGCTTACAGGACAATCATCTCCTCGAATGAAACCTCAAACTTCAAGCAGATAACTATGACTTTATTGATACTAATAAATATAAAATTATCAAATGCCAATACTAAGATGTATGTGCTTATTCAAATTTAAATAAAAGGGAAAAGGGAAACTAAAATAATTTAATCTGATGTAAACTTTGGTGTATACTTGCCCTCATTCATATGAGTCTATTATCATTGTATTTATATATTGTGTATCTGTATTGTGTGATAGTGTTATTAACCTATATGTAAAGTAATAAATATTGTGGGTTTTTTTTTCAAACTATTAATATATAGTATGTTATTTATATTATGGGGCCCATTCAATCTTGGCATGTTAGTTATTTCTTATAATGGCCTGCTAATATTCCTGGCCACATATTTCACAAAAATGGTAATTTTCAGGTTAGACATGAAATATTATTTACACGTAAAATTTTGCCATAATAGAAATTAAAGTATAATGTCCTTCTTTCATAGACATAGTTTTCCAAGCCTTGAGAACAAGCTAGCTAGGATAGGGCACCTGAGTAAGATCAGTTAGAACTGTTTTGTGTTTTTGAGGATTATAATTCTTCCTATGTGGCAAGATTGGTGCTTGAGATTAGACATGACCAATGCTCATAAATATACTTGGCCGAAGCTATGGTGATAATTTACTCATATTAAAGTTTTAGATTAGAATCATGGGTAGTCTGTTAATATATAAATATATGACAAATAAAAATTTTAAATATATTCTTATAATCTGATTATGCTTTAAGCAATAGGTTTTCAAATAACATTAATTCTTTTAAATGAAATGTGATTATGTATTAAAATTTATCTATAAAATGCTCCAACCAGTAATCCTGATTCACATCATGCCCTCCTAATATACCAAAAAGGGCTCTTCAGCCCTCACAGCGATTGGCAAGATAAGAATTCTCCTTGACAACATTAGGTTCAACAGGAAGTCCAAGCCAGTTGCTGTGCAGGTGGACATATCAAAGGCATTTGACTCATTGATATGCAAACACTGCTGGAAAGGTTGGAGGACCTTCATGTCCAATAGGACAACCTGCTTCATAACAGGGAGAATCATGTATGCTCTAATGGCCAATACACCAATAACTTACCCTCTCAGTGCCTTTTTGTTTGCTTGCTATCTTAATTCTATTCTCAGAGGTATTAAGGACAGCCTTCCTGGTATATATATATTCTGAGACTTAAAAGAGCAATCGGGGGCACTAGCCTATATGGATAATGTTCTGGTTGTTCTTCCAGATCAAAAGCATCTCAAAACTTTATATGAGGTGCTTGATAGGTTCACCAGTCTCACAAGCCTTAAAAATAAACCAAGAGAAATCATCTGCCTGTGCAAATTGGTCTGAAAAAAAGATAAAATCTTGTTTTCAGGACAAACCCCTAAAGTTCTTGGACTTCCCAATATATAGATCACAGATAGCAATGTCAAAAGAAGTACTAAATAGTCCACAGATAAAACTACCCAAATCCTATCTAATGTATACCTCTCTCTTCATGGTAAAGTGGCTATTCTGAATATGAAAATATTCAGCAAGATAGCATACTATCTATCTGCTATAAATGCAAATAAATAATTCATTAAACGAATTAAAAAATACTGTTCTAATCTATTATGGAAGAGCCACACTGTTTCTATAAGCATTACTAATATGCAACAACTGAAAAGACTAAATGGAATGTCTCTCCATTCCATCCCATCTATCCTCTTTCAGAAAACACACACATTAATTTATAACCTTATACAGAAGTATGGCCAGGCCTGATCCTTGACTACATAATTCCCACAGATAATCCCCCTCCTAAGAACATGGGTTGGCTGGACCAATTACTGGACTGCAATAAATCTGCACAGATGTGAGATGGCTACTACATTCTACAATCTAATTCTCACACTATCAACCCAAAACTTGGGTTATCAAACCAAAGGTTCATATCACTTTTTAAATACTGGGCCTTGGAACCCAAATATCTGAACTACATAATCAAAATTAACCTGGATGCCATGCCCATCAACTACAAACTACTTCATCAAACATAAAATGATTCACCACTAGTGTTGACCCAACATGCTCAAATTGTGGCATAGAGGAAGAGATGTTTGACCATATAGTTAAGACATGCATGGGTCTAGGGTAGCATTAAGACAACCATATTCAACAATACAAAAGCAGATTATTACAAAGTCCTTAACCTTAAGGAACGTGTTTGTGAAAGAGTTATCCCCATCATTCAGATGTCTATTTTTCTAACATACTCCATCTGGACAGTTAGATGCAAAGCTCAATATAGCCTTCCTCATCCAGGTGAAGACCAATTTTTTAAACAAACTATGAACAAAGTTAAACAAAGAGATAAGACTCTTGCATCCAACTTCATCTACCAGGAATCCTGGAAGCTTTTTTAATTTCCTGGCAAATAGTCACTATAATTTTTTTTAAACTTGTACTCTCCATTTTCTAATATTTACACAAACTGTTAACATTGAATATTGTTGGTTCTTTCCAATGTTTACTCATATTGTCCTAATCCTTTTTTCTAATCCAATTTGATTTGTAACACTATTAGTCTAATAAACATTATTTGAGAAAAAACATATTAAAACTAAAAATATATGTGTAACTCAGACATGTAACACATATGCACTTTTCAAAATATAAAAGATAAAAAATATATAGTTAATTGAAATAAAAATATTCTAAGGATGAATTCACCTATTCATTCACTCTATTTTAAATTATTTTAAATAAAAAAAAATAATTGAAATTAATTCATAAACGATGAATAAGAAAATAAAGATTTTTTTAATTAAAATAATAATTACTAAGTTATGAAATATATATTTGAATTTAGAAAAACATAACACTCTTATACTTTAAGTATGTAAAATAAATCTCTATTCAATTTATACTTTATGTATGTAAAATAAATCTCTACTCAATTTAAATTATTCTACTGTTTATATTAATATACACTATAACTATAAAATTTTAAGCTTTCAAACTAAAATGTAATAATAGATATATAAATAATATATAGAAAAAAAGTGTTCACAAGTATATGTTTTTAAACAGTATATGCTTTTCTAGCTTTCAACTATTACAAGTCATAATTGAAAGCCAGTTAAGCACATACTGTTTTAAAATGTATTTTGTGAAAGCTAGCTTTTCTCTATATTGAAACAGTCAGCTTTGTCAATCCTACTGTTTCACCTACTATATTCTATAGTCGTATATATATATATATATATCACCAAATTCTCGTATATCATGTTATATATATATAGTCGTATATATATATATATATATCACCAAATTCTCGTATATCATGTTAATATTATCTTAAAAACAGGCTAAAATTAAACCTAAATATGTTAATTATATATGTGTCTGTATATCTTGACATATAGTATGTAAATTGTATCTATATACGTAAATCTCCATAAATATCCACATATATATTTCTAGTAATAAATAAATGGAAAATGTGTTGTATGTGTAACAAGAGACTACATATATGCAGAAATGAATAATGTTAACATAACCCTTTTCCTGCCTCTTATGAAGCTCCTCGTTGACATCTGATGTCACTCTAACTCTGCCAGTTCTTATGCTAAAATATTCATTTGAGAGGTATTGAATAGGTTTTTAAAAGTTCTGTAAGATGGTGCCCTCTTCCGATTTATTTTACAAGTAAAAAATAAAAAAAAACGCATTTAAACCTAAACAAAGAAAGAACATGAGTTGTGATTGGTTGTTACGGTGCTCTCAGCCGAAAAAGACATTCTGATTGTCTGGAAAGAACAAAGAAACCACCTGATCAAAGAAAATAAAGAAAAACGCTGAGATTTTCATTTCGAATATGATTTAAAGTATTATAAAAGTATATTTTAAGAAATTGCAAATTATTTTCAGATAGAATACTAAAAAAACAAAATTATTTTCGAAAAATATTGAAGATTTTAGTAAAAATATTTAAGATTTAGTAAAAAAAATATTTACTTTTCTATAACGTAAATGTCGACCTTTTTGTTTATATTATAGCTTTTATGTTGCCGAAATTGAATATTTTAGAATAAATAAATAGCAATTTATTTTTGAAAGAACTTTCGTTATCTTCATAACCTGAAAAATTAGTAATATACTTTTTATAAACGTATCTGAGTTGAATTTAATATTATAGGCGAATATGTTTTAACAATAGGCTTTGTCTTCAGTTTGTGAGTTGGCCAATTAAAAGATTTGATTTTTACCTCATACAACCAATAATATAATTAGCGGTTAAAAGGTTAAAACATTAAAATTTCTTTACTTAAAATATTTATTTTAAAAAAGTAATATTTGAAATTATTATATAATTCTGCATATATCGCTAAATTACATGATCGAGTTAAATATATAACAAAATGTTTTTCATCTTTTAGATTTGTTTTTCTAGAAAGGATGGCTCCATAAAAGTTACTCCTTCTGACTGTAAAATGACATAATTTCAATTTAAGGGTAAAATTAGATTTAAATTTAGAAATACGAATAAATTATCATGAGTGACTGAGGTTAAAACTGACCTAAAAGAAAAACAATCACAGCAGGATTCCGCTAATTTTTTAGAAGGAGTGAGAAAGCTGGAAAAGCGAATCTAAAAATAATGCAAAGAAAGAGAGGGGGATGAGCTAATATATAAACCTTAGCATCCATCTTTAAAAACACTCTCTAACATTATATTTTAAACAAAGCACTTGCAAAATTTGTGATGATGATGAAGTCAGGGCAGAAGGCTAATTTCTTTGCCTTCTCAATCTCAGTAAAATCTAACTGATGTGGGAAGTAATGCAGTAAGAGATGCCACCACCTAAAGAAGTTCCTCAATGATTAAACAGCCTGCCAGCAGAAAAGAAGAAAATGGTAATAAAATTCCTTCAATTTTAAAGACTTTCAACAAAAGTTAACTAATTCTTATAAGCTAGCAATCTAAAATCTATGGCCATAATAATAATTTAAATTAAACTCATTTCTTAAATGTAATTTTATTTTATTTTAATCCTAAAATCTTGCTTGATTTTATAAAGGGCTCATTGATTTATTAACTCATTTATGACTACCTGACTTATTCATTTCATGATTTATTAACAGATTTATTATTATTAGGAATTATTATTTGCATTAATAACACCGTTAATTTGTTAATTTGGGTTCTTTATGTATTGGTTTACTTACTGAATTTATTTGCTGATTTATTTATTATTGATTTAGTTTTATGTGTCCATCATATTCCAATTTCTTAAAAGCTATTTAGTTTTAACTTGCTTAAATCAATTGATTTTAAATGTTTTAGTATAACTTTTATTACGTATAATTCAAAATGACCTATTTTAAATAATAACTAAGTTTCTAAGATATTTTGTATATTTTAAGTTAATGATAATATTTGCAGTCATTAATTTGCATAAAAAGCTTAAAATTATAGAAACTGAATCAATCAAATCTCAGCTAATGTTATATAAATGCTCCTTTAGAATAGGCTAAAGCGAAGCCAAATTCCAGATTTCACTTAAGTGAAATATTTCTTTAAATCTACATTTATTTTTATATCTATGCCAAATCTTATTATTTTCCATTATGTATTTGTTTATGCTATATTTGTTCAAAACCGAGTTTTACTCATAATTAAATCATTAGTGAGAAATTATTATATTCTCATGTGTATATATGTAATTTTGCATATAATAACACAAACTGAAACTCTGTTTTGAAATGGATAAAATATCTTATTTAAGATAGAATTAAAATCTTACCACTACTTTAAAATAGATTTGCTTTAAATATAATATTTAAGTAATATTCAGTTGAAGTGATAACATACAACATAAATCTATAACTCTATACTGTAATTTTCCATACTATGCTGTAATCCTCCCTAGAATTATAAATGCCTATATAGATAGCTTTATAAATTGGATTCATAAGCTTTCCCTAATAGCATGATTATCGATGCTATCTAATGAACTGATATACAGTAGTTTCATGAAGGAAACTATTGTTTAGTGTCTTAAATTTTATTATATAATAATGCTGTAAGTGGTGCATATGTATCCTTAAGAAAGGCTACATGTACTCACTTGTTGCTGTATTCTTTAATGGGCATATGTGTTAGAGCTACACCATTTCTTTTAGTTTGGACAACTACCTTATATAGATGGCATATGGGTTTGCACCTCCTCATTCTGCATCCCCAGAAATGGAGCATGAGACTCCCCACTTAAATTAGCTGTTCAATCATCTGGACTAAATGTCTCTTATTTCCACAGCAGTGAGTATGGTAAAAGGGAATTGGTACTTGGTACAAATCCCATGAATAAGGCACATATATGATATGCAGGAACTCAGAATTGTATATTTCCTATATGCCTTGGTATCTGAAGTCTGACTGGCAATCATCAGTTCATCCCGCCATTATAATTGTATTTTCAGCTTTTATCTGAGTTCGAATCAAGATTAATAGGCATATTAGCTATATACAGAATATATTGATTATTCATGCTTAATAAAATATTATGTTCTTTATAAATGTTCACAACCACTTCTACTAAGTAGAGCAAATCTAGATCGTTATATAGCATAAACTAGGCATAGATATTCATGAGCAAATTCACTAAGTTATAAAGTAATATTAAGGTTCATGAAAGTGTATTTTCCAAACTATAATTTCTTTATCACCTGTGAGTGATAGATATATATAGCTAAGTAAATTAAAATATTTGTAACCTAAAACTACCATCACCTGCGAGTGATTAGAAATGCTATATATAAACCGGAATGGTGCTTATACATTAAACCATCACTTGCGAGTGATATACATATATATGACAAACCAAATAATTTGTAACTAGAAATTTAATATCACCTCCAAGTGATTCTACCCATCATCTATATATGTAAACCAAACTATGTATAACTCAGCCATAAATAATTGTATATCCAAAATCATCACCTATGTGTGAACCCAAAGCTGAAATGTAAATTATATCCCTTAATCACCTGCGAGTGAGGCAATGCATATAGGCATTGTATTTATTATTTTATTTATTATTTTAATATTTAACTTTTATTAAATTAATTTTAAATTTTACTTTTGTTTCATGTCTCAATGTTCCTCATCATTAAATCATTATTTATTATTAATGCGTTAGTTATTAAGAATCACTTCCTTATTTAGTAATTACATCCTAGCCACACGATATCTATATAGCTATACTAGTTAGAATATCAACTTTCCCCATAGTCTCTGCTTTACTGATGTTCTACTGCCAGCACATGATGAAGGAGAATACTGCTGTGGCCTCATATGTGTCATCTGTAAGGTAGTAAATCTCTGAGCAATAGTAAATGAACTAGGGCTATATCAGACCTGTGGTTTCACCACCATATTCTGGTCGGCCTTGGGATGATTTACAAAAACTCTATATTTTGTTACGTGAATGTACATATTTGACCATTACAATATGTTACTTCATATATCTATTATTAATGTATATGAGTAATAATATATTATCAAGCAAACTAATCAATCATCCTCAGATATGACATTTTCAAAATAGTATGTAGTTCTAATATCTATTTTTTACACCACAATCTGTGTTTTATTATTCCAGAAAGCTAGAAATATCACAAAAACCTACTACATTCAAAGCTCATTTTATTAATTCCAATTTTTTTTAAAATATCCATATTATTCCTTTATTTAACAGATTTGTGATGTTATAAATGTACAAACACTAATTTATATCCACTATGATGCAGTGTACATATTATTTTATTTAGAAAGTAATTAATTCATAAAACATAAATTAACAGATACTAGTTTTATCCATGACAATGCTATAAAAATTGAACTAATTTCTATCTTGTGTATATAAATCAAGCTCATAAAATTATATCAGCAGGTGAACATAATATTTGTGGACATTTTTCTGTTATTAGCATTTAGATATCAACATTCAAAAGTAGTTAATACCCATTTTAAAGCAAAGAAACATTCCAATGTTTTTGAAAATGCTAAGAATTAATTTTCATACTTTTAATAAATTGTCACCTCTCATAAGTTCCTGACAATCATGTCCCATTAACGGATAAATACTATTGTATTCACATCATTATTCTATCCATTTTATAATCATATACTTTTAAAAATAAATTTTAAAAAATCATAAGAAGGAACTTAGATTCACTTCTCTTGAAGCCAAGATGTGTGAGAGATCATTTAATCTGCTTAGTTCTATTCATAAACTTTTCCATTGATGAAAGAGAAACTATAGCAATGTTTTGTATTAACTCTTTTATCAATACATAATTTTCAATTCAACATTATACAAATAAAATAACAAACATACTTGAGATATGAAATATTTAGATATATTATTTATAACCTACTATTATGAATGCACTAACAAAAATATATATAATAAAGAAAATAATTTTATCAAGACTATAAACATTATTATTGCACATTCATTTTAAAATTGAATAAAGTCAATTCACAATTTTTATAAACTACAATTAATAATAAACATTTTTTCTCCAGTATTATATGTTCTCATAGCAGCATAGTTCAATACAGTCCAGATTAATATATTCACTATTAAAATAAATCCTTTTTTTTTACAATTGACATTACACCACATATTGAAATTTATTTCGAATTTCAATAGGTATAATATATATCAATAAATGCTTTGAGAATAATTGTAATAACTGTAAAACATATTTAATATTTCATGGCATTAATTTCAACTTTAATACATATCAATAAATGCTTTGAGAATAATTGTAATAACTGTAAAACATATTTAATATTCCGTAGTATTAATTTCAACTTTAGTACATCTACAAAAATGTGAATGCCATGTAACATATATAACCAGACTAAATTGTATCATATCTCATGAAGCTGTGTTGTAGTTTAAACATATTATGTAATGGTCAGCATTATTCAAGATATATTTACATGTAATATCATAAAATTATTAAAAATATAATTCTTTATATTGTTTATTTTGTATATAAACAAATAAATATTACTTAAATGATTAACAACAAATATATTATTTTATGACAAATTTCATTAAAGTAATAAAGAAAAAACATGAATATATACAAAATATTTATACAATTAATTAATAATTGACTAGTCAACAAAAATAAAAAATACATAATATTTCTATATAATAAATTAAAGTGGTATAAATTTTTCAAAGGGCATTCAGCAAATTATATAATATTTTCTTTTTTATTTCATTAATGAAAAAATTGATTGATCTTTGGAGACAAATATTTTATTCTCAACTACCATGAGAGAAGTATAATTCCCATTGAACAGTCAATATTATTATAATTAGACAATATATAATATGTATTTAACACAGATTCATTCTCATATAAGATAGGTTCATCCATATACATTCATTTTTTCAAACAATATTACATGGTAAAGTAGATGTCTAACTACATATTAGATAAATGAATGACTTTTTCTAAATAATATAATATATACAACTAATATCAACTTCAAATGGCCTTTGATGAAAAAATTACCAATCTTTGAACATTTAAACATAATGGTATTTGATGTTTAGACAAAGATAGTCAAGTTCAAAATATATTAAGTAAAAATTGGTCATTTTAAAATCAATATAGCAATAGATAAAACATTAAATTATTTTTAAAATGCACTTAAAGAACTTGCATTGTTTCAGTTTATTATTCTATTTAAAGTACCACTAATTTATTTATTAAATACATTTAAATGTGTTTAAATATTGTGTACTTTGATCTATAAATATAGTGCTTAATGATGCTTCTACAAATAATAGATTTATTTATTTTTAATCTGGATTTTCAATATTTATTTCAAATGTAAGTTAAAAAAGTAGAATGGTAATGTCTATCCAATATGAAAACAGCCTAATTTATTTTTATTTTAACTATAGTTTAAGTTACACTTCCTCAGAGATGAACAAATTGTTTTGGTTCATCTATTTCATTTAAATATTTTATTATTAGATGGTCAACTAAATCAAACATCTTAATGCAATCAATAAATCACATATACATTGTATTTCTTTCAGTTATTTGACATATGTCATCAATAATGTCTTTTGGTTCTCAATTTGTTCTAAATCCTGATCTTAAGGGATTTTCTTTTTTGTCAATGAAAAAGTTTAATATGCATTAAATGCTTTTCAATACAAACTTACTTACATGTTATCTAAAACAGATTGTATAACAGTTTTCATACTTTTTTAATGAATATTTTTGTGCAAAAGTACAAATCATTATTTTTTATCTATGACTATTAAAAATGGAACTTTAATGATTTTTTTTCACATTCTGTAAACCTTTTGAGCAAAGCCATCATGTCCTATGAATTTATTGTTTGGAAATATCAAAAGTTCAGTTTTGAAGATTTTTTTTTTGTATATCTTATCTCATTAAAATTATCCTGGCTGTAATCATTGCATTATAGATTTTATATATTTATAGAAAATTAGAAAATTTTCATGGACTGTCAGATGTAAATATTGTAACTTTTAATAAACTGTCCCATATATTATTCTAAATAAATTTGAACTATAAAATAATCAAACAAACAAACAATTATAATGCAATTGCAAACAGAAATCAAGTGATTGTTCATGATATTATTAAGCCAATTGTGCAATCGCTTCTTGATTTTTATTTTATTTTACAGAAGATTTATAAGTTAGACAATTATTTTATACATGTGACATATAAATTATAATAAATAATAAAAATCATATTCAACAGTTATATATATATATATATATATATATATATATATATCTGATGATAGTTATGATATATATATATATATATATATATCATCAACTATTATCAATCCACTGCAGGATAAAGGTCTTTCCGCGTTTAATCCATCTTTTCCGATCTTTAGCTTCTCTTCTCCACATCACCCCTGCACACCTTCTTAATTCATCCATCCATCTCACATGTGGTCTATTTCTGGGTCTTTTACAATCTCTTGGAATCCAAATTAAAATTTCATTGTCCATCTATTATCATCTCTTCTAGCAATATGTCCAACCCAACTCCACTTCAATCTTTTAATTTTTTCAATGACGTCAGTAACACCTGTTTGTTCTCTTACCCATACAATGTGTTTTCAATCTCTTCTTGTCACTCCCAACATACATCTCTCCATACTTCTTTGAGTGGTCGGAAGTCTTTGTATTGCTCTTCTTGTCCAAGTCTCAGATCCATAAGTAAAAACTGGTAAAACACATTTGTTAAAAAACCTTCCTTTTCAAACACATGAGCATATTTCTTTTAGTATCAAGTTATTTCTACCAAAATCATCCCAACCAAGTTTAATTCTATGATTAATTTCCTCCATTATGTTTTCAGCTGTATTAATAATCTGACCAAGATATTTGTAACTGTTAACTTATTCTAATTCATCGTAATCAAACTTTATTTTCATATTTTGAGAAAATTTATTAAACATTACTTTAGTCTTTTTAACATTTATCTTTAGTTCTACTTTCCTACTTTCATCTGGTGTATTAAAAAAAATTGAATATCTTGAATTTTGTAAAATGGTACGGAAAAAAGTTGAAAATGATATAAGAAAGTATAACTGTGAACTAGCAAGGAAAGCTGTAGTAGAAAATAAAAGTCTCAAGAATGTTAAACAACATTTTGGTATTGGTAGGAAATTTATATCTACAATAAGAAAAAAAGAAGGAATAATTACTAAAAAGAGAGATGACATCACGAAATTGCTAGAAGATTTTTATCAAGAATTATATAGTAATAAAGAACAAGTACCTCCTATATCTATTACATCTTCCAAATTGCCCAGAATTTTAAATGAAGAAGTGAGACATGCAATTAAATGTATGAAGAAAGGAAAGGCTCCAGGTAATGATGGAATTGTAATCGATATATTAAAAGAAGCAGGTGAAGAAATGAATTTTTTTTAGCAAAGTTATATACCAAATGTTTAAATGATAAAGATATACCGGATGATTGGAAGAATGCAGTAATAATATTAATATTTAAAAAAGGTGATAAAGACGATATTAGTAATTACTGGCCTATCAGCCTTTTATCAGTTTTATATAAAATTTTTACCAAGATAATTACAACTCGTCTACAGAGAACACTGGATTTCCACCACCCAAGAGAACAAGCTGGATTTAAAAGTGGTTTTAGTACAGTAGATCATATCCAGGTATTGAGAGAAGTTATAGAAATAACAAATGAATATGAGTAGTCATTATGTTTTGGATTTGTAGATTATGAAAGAATATTTGATTCTATAAACATTTCTTCAGTGATTAACACATTGGATCATCAAGGTATAGATCCAGGATATTGTCATATTTTAAAGAACATTTATAAAAATGCAACACCAACAATTAGATTACATAATGATACTGGGAAAGTCAACATTGAGAAAGATGTAAGACAAGATGACTCCATATTACCAAAACATTTTACTGCAGTGCTGCCAGAAGTATTTTGTGGATTAAAATGGGAAACTAAAGGAGTGAAAGTACATGGAGCTTATTTAAGTCATTTAGATTTCGCAGATGATGTAGTTGTTTTTGCAAATAATGCTTCAAAGCTGCAAGAAATGTTGCAGGAGTTATCATATATATATATATATATATATATATATATATATATATATATATATATATATATATATATATATATATATATATATATATATATATATATATATATATATACATCATTATCAACCATTATCAATCCACTGCAGGATGAAGGTCTCTCCAAGTTTAATCCATCTTCTCCGATCTTTAGCTTCTCTTCTCCACATCACCCCTACACATTTTTTTTATTTCATCCATCCATCTTACATGTGGTCTCCTTCTGGGTCTTTTACAATCTCTTGGAATACAGTTGAAAATTTCAATTGTCCATCTATTATCATCTCTTCTAGCAATATGTCCAGCCCAACTCCACTTCAATCTTTTAATTTTTTCAATGAGGTCAGTAACACCTGTTTGTTCTCTTACCCATACATTGCGTTTTCGATCTCTTCTTGTTACTCCCAACATACATCTCTCCATACTTCTTTGAGTGGTCTGAAGTCTCTGTATTGATCTTCTATTAAGTGTCCAAGTCTCAGATCCATAAGTAAGAACTGGTAAAACACATTTGTTAAAAACCTTTCTTTTCAAACACATAGGCATATTTCCTTTTAACATCAAGTTATTTCTACCAAAAGCACTCCAACCAAGTTTAATTCTATGATTAATTTCCTCTATTATGTTTCCATCTGTATTAATAATCTGACCAAGGTATTTGTAACTCTTAACTTCTTCTAATTCATCATAATCAATCTTTATTTTCATATTTTGAGCAAATCGATTAAACATTACTTTAGTCTTTTTAACATTTATCTTTAGTCCTACTTTCCTACTTTCATCTGATAACTCCTGCAACATTTCCTGCAGCTCGGAAGCATTATTTGCAAAAACAACTACATCATCTGCGAAATCTAAATGACTTAAATAATCTCCATTTACTTTCACTCCTTTAGTTTCCCATTTTAATCCACAAAATACTTCTTGCAGCACTGCTGTAAAAAGTTTTGGAGATATGGAGTCACCTTGTCTTACACCTTTCTCAATGTTGACTTTCCCAGTATCATTATGTAATCTAATTGTTGCTGTTGCATTTTTATAAATATTCTTTAAAATATGACAATATCATGGATCTATACCTTGATGATCCAATGCTTTAATCACTGAAGAAATGTTTATAGAATCAAATGCCTTTTCATAATCTGCAAATCCAAAACATAATGACAACTCATATTCATTTGTCCTTTCTATAACTTCTCTCAATACTTGAATATGATCTACTGTACTAAAACCACTTTTAAATCCAGCTTGTTCTCTTGGTTGGTGAAAATCCAAGGTTCTCTGTAGACGAGCTGTAATTATCTTGGTAAAATTTTTATATAAAACTGATAAAAGGCTGATAGGTCTGTAATTTCTAATATCTTCTTTATCACCTTTTTTAAATATTAATATTATTACTGCATTCTTCCAATCATCCGGTACATCTTTATCATTTAGACATTTGGTATATAACTTTGCTAATATTTTTTCTGTTTCTTCACCTGCTTCTTTTAATATATCAATTATAATTCCATCATTACCTGGAGCCTTTCCTTTTTTCATACATTTAATTGCATTTCTCACTTCTTCATTTAAAATTCTGGGCAATTCGGAAGATGTAATAGATATAGGAGGTACTTGTTCTTTATTACTATATAATTCTTGATAAAAATCTTCTACCAATTTCATAATGTCATCCCTCTTTTTAGTAATAATTCCATCTTTTTTCCTTATTGCAGATATAAATTTCCTACCAATACCAAAATGTTGTTTTACATTCTTAAGACTTTTATTTTCTTCTACAGCTTTTCTTGCTAGTTCACAGTTATACTTTCTTATATCATTTTCAACTCTTTTCCACACCATTTTACAAAATTCGAGATATTCAATTCTTTTTAATGCATCATTCTTGCATATCTTCATATTCCTTCTTTTCTTCATAAGTTCTCTAGTCTCAGTAGAAATTTTATTAGTCAATTGCTGCTTTTTTCTACCAGCTATCTTTGTTGCAGTTTTTAAAAGTGTATCAGTTATTTCCATATTAATTTCATTCAAATCTGAATCATGTTCAAAATCTACTAATACTTGAAACCGATTTGTAAGTTCTAATTTAAATTCATTAGAATGTTTCTGAAGATTAGGAATATCAACTGTAAATATAGTTTTTCTTAATAATTTTTGTCTCTCTAGTTTTACATTAACATGTATCTTACCCCTTACTAATCGATGATCACTTCCTGTGTTAAATTTATTAAGAACATTACAATCTTGAAATATGTATTTCATGTTAGTCAAAATTTAATCCAATTCTGCTGTACCTTCATTTGGATGCTTCCATGTCCATTTTCTTCTAACATTTTTCTCAAAAAAAGAATTCATAATATAAAGTTTTTCCTTCTCTGCAAACTCCACAAGTCTATGTCCTCTCTCATTTTTATTACCATAACCAAAATTACCTACAACACTTTCATCTTTCATTTGTTTACCAATTCTAGCATTAAAATCTCCCATAACAATTTTAAAATGTTGTTTACTCTGATCAAAAGCCTTTTGTACATCCATATAAAAATCTTCTACTACTTCATCACTGTGAGAACTTGTTGGGGCATAAACCTGAATTATCTGCATTTGATATCTGCTATTAAGTTGTATAACTAATCTTGCCACTCTGTCTGATACACCATCAATCTCCACAATATTGGTCTTCCACTTTTTATTTATAATGAATCCTACTCCACTTGTATTTCCAATATTTGTGCCTTTATAATAGAGCATATGTCCACTTTTTAAATCAATTGTTTCTTCACCTTTTCTTCTAACTTCACAAAGTCCAATAATATCCCATTTAATATAAGAGAGTTCTTCTTCTAATTCTTGCAATCTTCCTTCACTTGAAAGTGATCTGCAGTTGTAAGTACCTAAATAAAAAGTCGTCATCAAATGGCAGCCTGGGTCCGCCTCCAGGATATTCTTAGCACCCTCCACCTTCGGCCACCAACTGCTGCCTTGGTTGGTGACTTTACAGCCTCCTGGGATTAAGGGCCATGCTTTATTTTTGTCTGTCATAATTGTATAATTGGGAAAAATCTTTATCATTTACACAAACATTCATTCTGCCTTATCAGGCACTGAGAAGAAAGACCATGGTGTTTCTTGATCTTAAACTCAGAGGTAAAAAGCCAATAAACTCACCACGCTGGCTAATGCGTGTTGGTGAGCAGCCCATCCATGTTCGTATACTATATGAATAAACATATAGTAATAACAGCTGCAACAACAAGAACGTATGGAGTGGACATTAGGAATTTGCCCTGCTCGGTTTCTTTAAGGTCTCCAAGAGGAATCAAAGGGTCTCCTTTCAGTTAATAGCAAACTCCTTTCTGCAGCCTATATATATATAATATACAAATCAATATATATATCAAAATACAGTACAATTTATATATTGTGAAACGAATACAGATATCGAACTTTATTTATTGTATATATATATATATAATGGAGTGCATAGCTGTAGGGAATTTGAATATCTGAGTTTAAATCTCTTGTAATTACGTTAAGTTTAGTAAACAAAATATACTCATATTGAAATATATATATATATTGTGCCCTTTTGTATGGGTCTCCATAAATTGTTGTATCCATTTATTTAAAAAAATTTTAAATTTAAGATATATTTAGCTATATGATTTTAATTTTGTTTATAACAATCTTTTTAAAAGTGTAATTAAAGTAAGTCATGAGTGTTTGATATGTAAAAATTGTGCTGATGTTTAAGAGAGACATTTCAATAGGGATGATAATAGTATATGGTTGGGAAAACTGGCCATAAGCAATACTGCATTAATAAATTTAATAAATAAATGTTTAAAGTTAAAGTTTTAAAAGACAAGTTAAAATTAAATGCCTATATTTATTATTGATAAAAATTAATATTTAATAAATGAATATAAATATTTTAATCATTAGTATTATATGATAGAAGATTAATATTTGATTTTAATAATATCGAAGTATTATTTTAAAAGTTGTTAGAAAATATTATTTATTTTAAAAATATTTATTTTTAAAAAAATGTATTGTTAGTTTATTTTTAGATTATTACAAGCGTCTGTAGATCTGTTGTAAAGAAACAGATGTTAATTAAAATACGTACACACATGCTTGGGAGTATTTTAGTAAAGTTGCAAAGCTATTTTAAAAATTCTGTTATAAAATTTATAAATATTATATTGGTTATCACGAGATAAAAATAAAGATAATTAATGTGAAATATTAAATCTGATTTTTAAAAATACTGTTTAAAAACATGAACGAATAAAAATAGACTTAGTTTGTTTATAAAAATAATTTTATAAAAGTTAAACGTAAAAGTTAAGTAAGAAAGTATATTTTAAAAATGTTTAATAGATTTAAATAAATGATAAAGATTGATTTAAGAATTTAATAATGTGTTAAATAATAAATATTAAAAGTCATTATTTATTTTAATTCTGTCTTGTTGGTGAAATATGTAAATAAGCTAGCAAGTCAATTGTTTAATTCACCAATCAAGTGGGAGTTTTCTTCCAGTATAAAACCAAGGTTCAATTGTTAGGAGGGGACTTGTGATTGAAATTCTTAAAGTAAAAAGTGCTATTAAAAATAGCTAAGTGATTATAGACGCTCTAAAAATCGTTTTAAAATTATAAGAGAGTAGTTTTTTAAAAATAATTTATAAAAGTTACCGATGAATATGCAGTGTTAATTTATTGTAATTCCCTATTGATCGTTTCTTATTAATGCTCAATTTACTATCAAATAATCATGAGGACATCATATAAGGATAAAATGTATTGGAGACTTTATACTGAAAATTTAACAAACGCTGGATTGACTAGCAGAGTTATTAGATGCCTAACAGTAATACGTTGGACTTTGTATAAATTTAAAAGCTAATAGTAGTTAATTTTTATAAAATAGATATTTAAAAAATGAGAAATACTTCTTTATGAAGCAAGTATTTGTAAATTCTAAATTTAAATATATCTTGGTAAAGATATAATATGTAACAGTAAGTGTATAAATATTTGCCTTGTTAAGTCTTTATGGTATAAAAGACTAAATTCTGACAATTTTAAAAGGCAAATAAATTGAAAATTTAATAGGCCAAGAAATACTTATAAGTAAAAAAAATTATTGTATTATTAAAGTCTTAACGCTGGTCGTACAAAAGACTTTAAAAGTAATCTTACCTAAATATCTGTTACGGAATGCGCAAATCAACTCTACATGGATATCCAAATCAATTAAAAATAATTAAATCAGAACTTTGTAAATTATAGACTAATTCTAAAAATAATAACTTTTAAATAATATTTTTTTTCTTTAAAAGAAGTGAACCTGGATCCATAAACTATTTTAATTTTATTTTTGTTTTCTGATGGAACTGACTTTTATTTTTTATTTATTTTAAAAAAAGAACGTTTTCATTTTTATCATAAAAACTTTTAAAGAACACGTGATGTACCGGAAAAGGAAGTAATGTTTAGTGAAAATTTGTGCCTAGGAAAAAGAACAATGACAGCTGGATGAAAACACCGTTGGATGTTATGTAATATTTTATTTATTAACTAACATAAATATTTCATTAATTATTGATTTATTAAAGATAGGAAAGGTACATTTACATTTTTTTTAAAATAATAACTAAATACTAATATAACTTTTTATTGCATAAAGTTTATTTTATAATTATACAACACGTAATATTTTAAAGAATAATTGTTGAGTGTAAATGTGAAATTATTTTTGTAAAACTGGAATCCTGGAGGACATCGTGACCGACTGTACATTGAAGTATTATTTATGGTAAAATTGTGTAATAATAATAATAATTTGATGTATTTACTATGTTTTCTTTAGATCAACCAAATGTTATATGATTATTGAATGAATGTATTAATGTTTAAATAATATACACACATAAGAGTAATAATAGCAGTTTTATTTTAATATGCATATTTTAAATTGATGATATAAATTTAGTACAACGTAATATGAGAACCTAGAAATAATTATATGATTCTTTCGTGAATGAATTTCAATGTTTCTGTTCCAATATTAGAAATTAGATTTATTATACTAGTGTAAGTTATTTATTTTTTTTTTCTTTTAAAGTTAGTAAGAAGTATATAAGGTCTATATTTTATTTTATTTTTATTAGATGAGTTACGTTAATTTTACATAGAAATTTATATTTTTGATTGAAGGCTTATTGTAAATAGATGATGAGGTATAGGAGAGTTTGGATCGTTATTATTTTTTTGTTTTAAAATTGGTCATTTGTTTTACTGAAATTAAATAGGGTTAAAATGACTTTTGTAGGTAGTAGTTTTATAAAGGAATAGGAATAACAAGTAAAAGTGTAATAATTAAAAAATGGAAAAGAATCATAGAATTTTATTTAACATTATACTTTATAAAAGTTGAAATTATTGAATAATTTTAAAATATTATTTTTTTTTTTAAAAGTACATATACGTATTGCATATTTTAATAAGACATGTAGTATGACATTATATCGGAATGAAATAAACAGTGATAGTCAATAATTGTTATTATACTACAAAGTTATATCAGTTGATACATTAATTAATATTTGAGTCATACTGATAATAAATGTAATACAGCCTTATACATTATAATATAAATAACAGTAGGACTTAAGTGAAATAGCATTTAAATTATTAAAGTTGGTTTATTTACATACATGCTACATGAATGATATCTTACATAAAACCTTTTCTTATATTAATTGATAATAAGTAATGTTTATGTAAATTAAAGTCATAAACTTAATTGAATTTTATTAATAAAACATTCTCTGAAATGTATAAATTATCTACTTATAGTTATGGAAATAATAACAGTGTAAAAATCTTGTATTATTATTTTTCTTATTTTTTTTTATTTTCTTTAGTTCCATTTAAATGTAAATAGTGTAAATAAATTATTTGTTAAAGTTAATGTAAATAAATTTGTTAAGTTGTTTAAAAGATGTGTTGAATTCATTATTTTACACCACAGCATTTGACAACAGATAATTTGAATAAACATAATATTTGCACAATATGAATTTATTATTTTATTATTTGAGAAAGAAACACAATATTTTCTTAATATAATTTATAGAAATTGATTGACATTAACATATGATATTACAATGGTCATAAAATAATTATAATGCACAATATAAAAGTATAAGATTATTTATTGCCACAAATTGTTGAATTATAAGATTTTGGTTTATTTTAAAATTAAGATACTATATGGAAATGAAAGACATGCGTATGATTTGTTTATTTTCTTAATGATTAAAAGTATAACCCAATAGATAAGATTAAGATATACCCTAAAGATTATTATTGTTAGTGATTATTATTAGAATAAGTTAGGTGTATTTAGGTTTGATATTAAATCCCTTATCATTCCTATCTACATGAATTATTATTACTTTAAGATAATTAGAAGAACCTGAGATCATTTTAATTATATTTCCTTAACAATAGATTGAGATTTATTTATCTATTATTATTAAAGATAGTTCATTTATAAAAGTCATAAGAGTGCTGTAGAGTTAGGAATGAGATAATGAAGAAGTAATAGTATTCTTATGCCATTGAGACAGTGTCTTGGAAAGACATTGACTCAATGTAAATCTGATTACCAATTGTAACTTCACTTCACAGTCTCATGATTTTAATTAAATACTTATTTAATTAGTACATTATATTGAACTATATTAATCTGATAAGTTATAATATTATAAAAATATATTAAAGATAATTGTACATATTTTAGCCGAGCATAATAATTTGATTGAGCTAGTCATATTTTAAATTATATCATATATCGAGAAGTGAGGGTACAATATATATATATATATATATAATCAACCATTATCAATTCAATTCACTGCAGGATGAAGGTCTCTCCAAGTTCAATCCATCTTTTTATATTTTTAGCTTCTTTTCTCCACATCACCCCTGCACACTTTCTTATTTCATCCATCCCTTCACATGTGGTCTCTTTCTGGGTCTTTTACAATCTCTTGGATATATATATATATAAAGACTTTTTGGTGTATACTTTTCAAATATTAATAATCTATTTTAATGTTATGTGATGTGATGCACTGTGACTTCTCCTTATATGGAGTTAAGAATCTCTTAGCTACTATGTCAAGAGAAACCTGGTAGCCACTTTCCCTTTCCATTTTCCACTCTAAGTTTTTCTCATATTCTTCATTATCCTGCTCATCACATTTCCACAACATAATCTTTGTCAACTCGCATTTATATCTAAATCCCCCTTATCATTTCCCAACCCCAGTATAAAAAAAAAACAATAACACAGTTTCTCTATTATCACATTGTTAATATTTATTCTTCCAGAACTTTATTATTTGTGCTATTTCTGTTTTCAGACATTTACATTTAATTAACAGATGTCTAATAATTTCTATGTCTTCCTTACACAACTTTCAGATTAAATCCCCTACATTTTTCCATTTATGTGTATATTTCCTTGTTGCTTAAGATCCTGTTTGAGGATTAAACTGTAAACTACTTTCCTTGCTAGTATCATAAATTAATTTTCACCCAATATTCCATTATTTTTAAATATATTTAAACTTTTTTTACACTCCATACTAGTTCTACATCTCACCAACTCCCTATTTTTATTAATGCAGCTATTCTTCTATCTCATTTCTTGTCACTATAACACTCAATAATTTTCATAACACAATCATCCCACTTTTTATATAAGTATAGTGACATAAATTTTTTATCCACATTTTCCACAAACCATACTAACTTTCTCACCCTTTTTATTGCCAGCCCTTTACTTATAACCCAATTAAATACTATTTTGGCTATTCTCTTATTATCCATAAACTGCAATCTACTGAACATTTTTATTTTATTTTATACATATCTCATATAAAAATGTGACCATTCTATTTCTTCTTGAATTGCCTACTTTGCCATATACACATTTGTATCTAATGCATGTTTTCCTACTTCTCTTTGTACTTTTTTAAGTAATCTAACATCTATTTACTAACACATAACACATTGTTACCATATATTAATTGTGCTACTGCCATTATATGAAAACATTGTTAATTTCTTTATAAGTTTCTTTCTTTTCTTTGCTTCGTCTATCATTTTTCTCTCCCATTCATCCCATCAATTTCTCTGATTACTTAAGATGAGTTCCAAATAGTTACTTTATATCTTATCTTCTGTTTCCCTAGTAGTAATCATCACCAACTTACTGCATATATAGTACCATCTAGTATTTCATAATGGAAGTAAAATAACAATAATAACAAAATAAAACAGTAAATATAGTTAAACCTTCATATGGAGATCTAATATAAAATAGACTATATAACTTAAGAATATACAAAACAAATTAAATATATATATATAGATATACAACTTTATATAAGAATATATATATATATATATATATATTCTTATATAAAGTTGTATATCTATATGTATTATTTATTTTGTATATTGTGATAATACATAGTCATTTTTTTGAAGTTATATTGGATCTCTTTATGAATGTTTTATTTTATTTTAATAATGTTTTATTTTGTTACTGTTGTTATTTTACTTCAATTATGGAACACTAGATGGTCTTATATACGCAATAATTAGTTAATTTTAAAATAGATGATTACCATTTGAAAAGGGCATTAAACCATGTGCTAGAAAATAATTTCTATATATACAGTAATTAATATATATTTATATAATAGCTGTTGTATATGATTCTTATTCTTTGTTATAATTTATATAAAAGAACAGCATATTGGATTTCATTATTTTCATTTTTAATGATATGTAGCATACTAGAAATATCACAATTCCTTAAATATTTTACAACTAAAGGATAAAAGCTTTCTGTATGTTTTTATAAATAAATTTTACCTATGAAGTAATTAAGCAAACAAACAAGTTAAAAACGCCCATAAAGTATTTATTTCTGATTAAAACTGTTTTAATTACAGTTAAAAGCAAACATAATAAATGGTGATCATGTGATGTTTATTGGCTTATTTATCTTTGACTTACATTCCTTATATAAGCTAAGATAAAAAGCTAAATGCAGATTCACTTTGGGTTGAAAAATGACTCGGGCAAAGATTATTATTGAACAGTGTGATTTATACTTACAAAATCAATTTCAAATTGATTGTTTTTTTTGTTTTTTTGGTAACACTATAACTGCAATTCATGTAGAAAATTACACAGAAAATCCCACTAAAACTTTTATAAATTTATGAATATCTTCCAATTATTATATGTAGCTTTTTAGAAAAATATATATTTCTTTGTGACAATACTTAGAAAGTTATGATATTTTCAATTTTTCATAATATAAAACATTTATGTCTGATTTACAATTCTTATTAAACAAAAAACGGTCCCATTTTTGTTTTAAGATGGAACACAAATTCTATTGTTAAAAGGCAGATATCAATTTGTATTGCCAGTTTTTCGTTAATTGCTTTTCTGGATACATCAGAACTAAAATTTATCTAAAAAAATACATTTTAAAATGTTTAATATTTACACACACACAACACACGCGCGCGCGCACATATATATATATATGAGTTTATATTTAGTTTTTATTGCGTTTGAAATCTAGCTATTAGTATTTTTCTTTATAAAAGCAAGTTGGTTTGAATTATCTTTAAAGTCAAAATCAATATCACATTCATCTGATGACTTAATTTCTAATCCACTAATTAATTGTACACATCAGAGGTTTTGATTTATTCAAATCCTCTATGGTTATAATTAATATATCCATGCTAAACTACTGAATGCTTAATTAACCCAATAATATTTTGGATTAATCAAATATGAATTAAAAACACCTTCCAAGAAATATAAATTTTCACTTATATGTGAAAAGAAGATCCATTAAAATGCAAAAAAAAAAAAAGGAAATATAAAATATTCATACTCCTAATATATTAATAACCCATTTCCCTCCAAAGTTAAGTCTTATTTTATCTTCTTTTATTAAAAGAAATATTAAAAGTTATAAATACATTTTTAAAATACAAATCAATGCTATCATATCCATCACTTAATCAAATCATCTTAATCATTTTGTCAAGGGAGAAAAAAAATATTAAACTTCTTTACTATAGATTTATGCAATCACTTAAATGATAATAAAACGTTGATATGAATTATTACCATTTTGCAGATTAAAACTAATTTTAATTTAAAATATATAAGTTTAAATTAAATTAATACTTACATCTTTCTATATATGTATTTAGATTATGTATGGTAAATTTAAAGCAAATATTAAGAGACGACAATAATATTGTAACAATATTCAAATATTAGACATTATTTTAAATCTATCTATCTATCTATACCATTAAAAAAGTCAAAAATTTGAAGATTAAAATGATGATTAGCAGTAAGATAAATGGACTCGACCATTAAAATAATAAATCTACTATTGAATATTATAAAAATTGAATGAAATTGTATGTCATTATAAAAAGCCAGTGATTTGATTATCAGATGATGAAGTGGGCATAAATGACTTTTTTATATTCAAGATTTAAAATTCAACCTCAGATAATTAAAAAACTAAAAAAACAAGATATTTTAAGTGTATATAGCCAGAATTATCATCTCACTTTCGGTCATTATTGAGCCACTGTAGTATGAAGTTCTCTCTAAGTTCAATTCATTTTCTCTGATCTCTACCCTCTCTTCTCTACATCACCCAAGTGCACTTTCTTATTTTATTCATCCATCTCACCTTTCTTTTTAGGTCTTTTACAATTATTTGGAATCCAGTTTAAGTTTTAACAGTTCATCTACTATCATCTCTTCTAGAAATATTACCATACAAACTCAACTTCAGTCTTCTAACTCTTTCAATGATGTCAGTAATCCCTGTTTTGACTCTCACCCATATTTAATTTTTGATCTCTTTTGGCTACTCCTAATATACATCTCTCCATATTTCATTGATGGGTTTAAAGTCTCTGTATTGCTCTTCTAGTAAATGTCCAAGTCTCAGATTCTTAAGTAAGAACTAGTAAACCACATTTATTAAAAATCTTTTTTCAAACACATAGGCATATTGTTTTTAATAGTAAATTATGTTTTAATGAAAGCACTCCAACCACGTTTAATTCTATGATTAATTTTGTCCATTATGTTTTCATCTGTAATAATAATCATATCAAGGTATTGTAGTTGTTAACTTCTTCTAACTCTTCATTATCAATTTTTATTTTCTTCTTTTGAGAAAATCCTTTGAAGAGTATTTTAGGTTTTTTTTTACATTTTATCTTTACTTCTACTTTTTTACTTTCATCTGTTAACTTTTGCAACATTACCTGCAATTGTAAAGCATTATTTGCAAAAAAAAAAAAACTACATTATTTTCAAAATCCAGATGACTTAAATAATCTTTTTTTACGTTTACTTTCTTAGCTTCCATTTTAAAAAAAATAAACAAAATATTTCTTGCAAAACTGCTGTAAAGAGTTTTGGAGATATGGAGTCATCCTGTCATATGCCCATCCCAATTTTAACCTTCCTAGTAATCATTATGTAATATAACAGTTGCTGTTGCATTTTTAAAAATATTCTTCTACAGAATATGACAATATCCTGTGTCTATACCATGATGATTCAATGCTTTGATACTGAAAAAATGCTTACACAATCAAATGCATTTTCATAATTTATAAATCCAAAGCATAATGGCAACTCATATTTATTGGTTCTTTCTATAACTTCTCACAATACTTAAATATGATCCACTATTCTAAAATTACTTTTAAATTCATATTGCTCTTTTGGTTGGTTATAATCCAAAGCTCACAATAGACAAGTTGTAATTTTTTTGGTAATTTTTTTATAAAATTGACAAAAAACTATTAGGTATGTAATTTCCAATATATTTTTTATTGCCTATTTTAAAATGTTAATATTAAAGCTACATTCTTCCATTAATCTGGTATATCTTTACTATTTAGATATTTGGCAAACAACTTTGCCAAAAAAAATATATTTCTTCACCTGCTTTTTTTAAAGATATTGATTATAATTCCATCACAATCTGGAGATAATCCCTTCTTTATAAATATAATTGCAAGTCTCATTTTTTCATATAAAATCCTGGCAATTCAAAAGATATAGTAATTTTGGGAGGTACTTTTAAATTCTTTATTATTATATAATTCATAATAGAACTCTTTTACATATTTTATAATATTATCTCTTTTTTTAGTAAGAGTTGTAGATTTTTTTCTTATTGCAGAAATAAGATTTCTATCAATATTGAGATGTTGTTTGTTAGATTTTTATTCTCTTCTATAGATTTCCTTACTTTCTTATATCATTGTCAATTCTTTTTTACACCATTATACTAAATTTGAGATATTCAATCCTATTAATTCAATCATTTCTTCATATATTTTCTTGTTTCAAAAGAAATATTACAAGTTAAATGCTGATTTTTATAACAACTATTTTCCTTGCAATTTTTAATAGAATATCAGTTATCTTCTTATTAGTTCTGTCAAATCTAAACCATCTTCAAAAACTTATTTTTTTAAACAATTTGTAAATTCTAACTTAAATTAATTTAAGTGTGACTGAAGGTTAGGAATATCAATTGTAAATATTAACCTTTTCAATATTTTTTTGTCTCTCTTGTTTTGCATTTATAGGTATTTTGCATTTCAGTAATTGATCATTTTTTCTTGTATTGAATTTATTGAAAACACCTTAGTCTAAAAACACATTTTTTTTTGATCAAAACATAATCAAATTTTGTTCCACAATTATTTGGATTCTTCCATGACCACTTTTTTTTTATTATTTTCCTCAAGAAAAAGACTTCATAATAACAATTTTTTTATTGGACTTCTCATGTCTGTGCACTCAGTAAGTTCTGTCACAAATATTAAATTTACCCACAGCACTTTTCTTCTTTAATCATTTATTATTTAAAGTTTCCCAAAGTTGTTTCATTTAATCCAACATATTTTGTACTTTTATATAAAAAATCATCATACTTTTCACATTATTTAAATTTGTTAATGCATATACCTGAATTATATGCATTTGCTATTTTCTATTATCTCGAATAACTAATCTTAATACTCTATCTGATAGAGTATCAGTTTTTGAAATGTTGATCTTTCACATTTTATTTATAATGAATCATACTGTACTTGAACTTTATATATTTGTACCTTTTTAGTAAAATACATGTCCACTTTTTAAATCAATTCTCTCTTAATCATTTAAGGGCATTAAGATAAATTTGTTTTTCATTATTGTAAATACGAATTTAAAAAAAAAACATTCACATATATTCTTTTATTTTGCCTTCAAGAAACTCAACTGATATTTCATTTAAAATCTATTAGGAAACTAGAAATATCAATATAATTTCTTAATCTTAAAGTCAGACGTAATCATCCATCCATATTAATAGCTGCAGTGAAAAAATGCATGGAGTGAACAATAGGAATTTGTGATGGTCAATTTCTTTATTATTTTAAAGAGCAATCAAAGAGTCTTCTTTCAACTAACAGCAAACAATTTTTAAGTCTTTTCCATTATTGTGGTTTGCTGACATAATAGTGCAATGAGCATATTTATCGTGTAAATTATCCATTTATAAACCTAAAATAGATGATGTCAGTAGTTTCTCTGATGAAAACTTGTTTTGTGATTTGATCATACATGACACTATTTTAAAAAATAATACTACTGGTAAGTAAAAAGTACTATCCTTATTATCACACTTATTATAATGCAAACAACATCTAAATAATAAATATAAAATGAATAAAAAAATTCTTGTGATTATTCCATTTTTACATAATGTACTTTTAACATATTAGTTATTTAAATAGATATACAAAGTAAGTAGATATTGGTGATTTGTATGTAGAATATAGTGGCAGATATGATTTTATATACAATGATGTGTTTTGTTCTATATGTAACAAATGTCTTGTGGAAATGTGATTCATTATACTGAAGTGCTATTTTGATTTCAGGACAATATTTAATCACATGTAATATTATATTGAGAATTGGCATTATTGAAAAAGTAAAAATACTTCCTCTATTATATATGAGGGTATGAACAATAAATTATCTAATGCATTTGCAAATATTTGTAATTGAACTTGTTATAATCTTGAAAATCTCTCTCAAAATAAAACTCACTAGCCAATATTTCTCACTTTACATACATTTCATGGAAAATCTTGGAATTGTCAAGCTATTTGGGAGTTTGAACATTTTGACAAATGGTCATATATATATATATATATATATATATATATATATATATATATATATATATATATATATATATATATATATATATATATATATATATATATATATACTATATTCACATTAAATCACATTAAAGAATATTATAAAGAATATAATAAACTGATTAATGTTATAATAAATAATGAAAATAATTTACTATATATATACAAATAAAATGTCCATTAATTAAAACTATTGTAATAACAATAAAATAATAAATATAATGGTAAGTAATTATTATATACAGCCTTTCAATCTACAGAAGTACTTTTGGTTAATTCATTAACCCTCCTCAACTACTGTTAAATTCAATATATATATATATATATATATATATATATATATATATATAGTTATAGTTATAGTTATAGAAATTCATATAGATAATTATAATAAAATTATATTAAAATATGTTGCTAAAGTAGACAAATTAAAAGTAAGTATTCTATAGATTCACAACAAGTGTGAATACGAAAAATGGTAGTCATTAAAAATTTTAAATATAGATATGATAAATATAACATAGATCAAAATGTAGCTTATTTTCAAAAGAATAAATTTATTAAATTATATACATTTTATGAATATAATCTTAAAATTAGTAAAAATATCCTTTTTAATTCTATACAAAATGATTATAATGATGATAGTAATAATAGTTCTAGTAAGAAATGAATATTTTTATATTATTCTAAAATTTATAACACATTAATAAAAATGTAGTAACAGAATATATTTCCACAGGGGATTTGAAGTCATGGCCAATGGTACATAAAATATACATTACATTAAATGCTATATATCCTATTAAATGATCAACATGTACAAATATTGTAAATCTGAGCTTAAATAAGTGACTGATATTCAACAAGTTTGATGATAATGATTAGGATTTGTGATCACAAATTTTCCTAATAGTATTTTATTTGTTATAGATTCCAATAATAAAAAATTCCAGGTGCTAAACTGTCTCAAAAAAAAGTTTACTTAGAATACTAGTGAAATAATAAACATTATCAATGCAAATTATTACTGTGAGATCGCAGCATATTACCTAGTGGTTTGCATATCATACAGGATTATGGATGATTTATAAATATTCATATGTGTGTTTTAGTTATAATGCTTGAACTGATTTACAAAACAAACACATGCATTGCCAAAACAATAATTTAACAATTTATTAACATTGTAAAAAAAAAAAATAATTTGGATGGTTATATATAATAATGATAGAACATATTCTAATAATTAATGTCTTTTTAGTTTTATGTTTAAGCCTTTTTAATGTTATAACCTGAATATTTTACTGATAAATGATTTATAATCATAAACCATGGATTTTCAGATATCGGTGTTTTGTTTTTTTTTCTTGTTTGAAGTTGTGGTCGGTCATTTTCGTTAATTCACTTGGTGAATAAAATTCTTCTTCTTGCATGCTGGAGACATAAATTGTAGTTACAGAAGCATGGTGACATACATCATGTAGAATACCAATAGTTCTGTGGTGATTTATCAGTGTATCATTTTTTTCTCTTATTGGCATTTTTGAGACTATCTTGATTAAATTCCACAAACTTCGATGTTACTTACTGCATCAGATTGCATACTTGGGGTCTTCTAACTGATATGCTACTTGTTTTTGCCTAGCTTTATATAGTGAATACTTTACTACTAAAGGGAAATATTATTATAGCTGTTATGACAGTAAATATTGAAAAGTACTTTATTGCAGTCAATAATCTTTTTCACACAGCTTATTTCATTAAGGCTTTAAAGTATAGCTTCAGGATAGCATTCAGCATTGGAACAAAATTAATATCAAAATAAATGACTACATATTGTTTAAGAATTTTGAATGGCATCTTTTTACACCTTACTGTTATCTTTCTACTCACTGTTTATGGCATTGGCCACCAATTGAATAATAATAAAGTCCACCCACATATGATTTCATCACGTTCCAGTAATTGAATCACAATGTAGACCATTCACATGTGTTTTCATCACTTTGCAGCAATTAAACCATAATCTCAGACCTCCAAGTAAAATATTTCATTGTTCTCTTTTAAAAAGTGTGGGGGAAAACAACATATCAATATTATAATATATTATAATGAAACTAAAAAAAAAAATCCAACTTTTATTTTTTTACTTCTGATCTTTCAAATATCCTTCATTCATCATTTTTAATTTTAGGTTTAAATTCACTATTCTCTTTACTGCAGAATTGACAAGATTCTACTAACAAATCGATTCAGAACAAGCAAAACCAAAAAGTTCTCAAGATTACATTGAAATTTATCAACATGTATTTTAAAATTGACTAGCGATCAAAAATATCTTTTTTTTTTTTTGCAATCTTATTTATTATTATATTTCTACTCCCATATTACAGAGTAAATGATCAATAATATTATATATAAATATTAATAGTTTTTTTTTTTTAGTCTCGTGGACAATTTCTCATAATGTATATTCCTGCTTATACAAATCTACCCTATTGTTCAAACCTTTATGAATTAATTAATTCATTGCCTTTTGGCAGTTTATTTTAATAGCACATGATAAAGGCAGTTTGTACCTTTTTTTAAAAATATATATTTTTTTATTTTTATGTTGTGTTGCAATCTAACTAATAGGGTCTGCACTCAAGTTAACATGATTATAATATATATATATATATTATAATGATCGTATAGAAAAAGAGACTTAACGTATCTACACTACAGGGCGCCACTAGGCATTTGAACCTAGAAAATTTATAAGGAGGCAGATACATAAGTTTAATTTTTTTTTTATGTTATATATTTTGATTTGACTGTTAGCCCAATGTCACCAGCTCAGTGGAACAGCAGAGATAATAAAATAATTCTTATCTAAAAACATTTTCGAAATAAAGGAAACCACTGCCAGAAATAACACACAAACATTTATTTACACATATATAAGATTTAAAATTATTTTAGTATCAGTTTTACATTTTTAAAATTTAACTTACATTTTTAACTTTGATTTTAGATTTTAATTTACATTTTAATTTTTATAAATTTACATTTTAATTTTTATAAGTTTGCACAAATGGATTTATAAAAGTTTGTTTTATAATGTTGAGTATAGATCAGTTACATAGATTACACGGTTAAAAACATTTCAAAATAAACATAAACGATCAAAATATAAAGTCATTGATAAAATTGCAGAGGAAAATTTATAAGAAACCCAATGACATTCATAATAAGATGCCACATTGACACCAATAACTTAAAAGACATACAAATAAATACATTTTAGATACTCACCATAAGGTACCATTATTTACCGAATGTCTATATATTTTGATCAAATATGAAAACCAAAAACATAATTAACCGATAACGAATCTATGCAAGCGTCTATTCCCAACTTAAATTTAATGTGTTGAGTATGAATAGACTACATAGATTGCATTTGAAAAGAAAATATTTTATCCCTTATTTAACCTTACACCATCTATTGATCATAAATACAAGTGTTAGCAAGTTTAACTTGTTTTTTTTGTTTTTCATAAATGTACCTTTTGAGGTTTTCTTGCAATGATATATATTGCAGAGGCTTCTAATATATGGTGATACTGAAATGATATCAGACCCATATAGCTATCTGGCTTGCTATGCTGAGTTTGAAGACATTATGTGTCTAAAAAATTCACGCTTGCAAGCTGAATAGAAATTGTTTCATAAATGCTCAGAGTTACTGCTTAGATCTAGTTTCTTATTCCTACCCTTCACTGATGATAGCAAATCAGCTTAAAATCATGATCTGAAGGTGGAATTAGTGATAGAGATAGTGAATGCTTGCTCTGACATTTATCTAAACAAACATATGCTTGACAGTGTTTTTGGTAAAATGGCATCTATTGATCATAAATACAAGCGTTAGCAAGTTTAACTCTGTTTTTTTTTTGTTTTTCATATATATATATATTGTACCAACCAAAATTTGGTATAATTTCAGTACTTGAGATGAGATTAAGCATATTTTTCTTTTACTTTCTAAATTGCTTTAATAGTTAATGCATTAATCCTTAAATACTGAAATGGTTGCTATGATGATGGAATGTTAATGCAAGGAATGTATTATTATTACTACATAAATTAACAAATTAATCATATTTGTTTAAGATACACATATAAGTAATAAATTTATAATCTTATTACAATTATTATTGTTTCTTTATTCTGTGTCTCTTTATTTACTACATTCATTAATAGTCAGTTATAAATGTTACAAACAAATATTTAATACTCTCAGAAGATAAGTTATGTTATGTGTAGTATTTAAATTGGAATGATATGTATAAAGTAGATAATTCCAATGCAATATCGTGAGAATGTAGTGTAAATTGTTTTGGTTTGTGCTAAGTTAAAATAGTGTAATTTTTTTAAAATGTAATCATTATGATATTTTGCTTATTATTATTCCTAGAAGACATTTTAGTTTTGGAATGCAGGATGAATTTAATATTGGAGTGAAGTATGAGCATAATCTTTGTTTTTGATGATTATTATGACATCAATAATGTATGGCTATAAATAAGACTGCATGACTTAAATTTGCTCTCTAATACTCTGACTTTCATTGAAGCAAATCTGAATTATTTTGTATATTGTATTTTTATTTTATAAAAATCTGCTTGATAATTATAAATTAGTGGAATATAAATAATTGCATTTGTATTGATGGATGAGTTGGTATTTGAATACTTGTTAAAAAAAGGAGAAAGGTAATTTATAGCATACAAATTCATCTAATATTTCTGTGCTAGAGGAGGATTGATATATATATATATATTATAACGTTTTCCATTTTTCTAGGCCTCTACACGCTAATATAAACTGCATGCGAGTTGATTAAGCTATGTCAAAAAAAAAGAAAGTTGTATTTCTATCCTAAAAAGACAGATATATTTCCTGATCAACTCGGCCTAGTAATTTTTGAGAATTATGCTATCGATGAGATCAGCTTTGAATTTATTTGATAGGCACCCGAGTTCTACAAAACTCACTGAAACCGTCACATAACATCTCACAAATTAAAAAGAAAAAAAATGTTTTTAAACTAATCGGTATTGCATCATGCCGTAATGAGAATTATTTTCTCCTTTTTGATTATTATTCCTGGGCTTGTTTAAACATATTGGCAAGGTAAATTCTGTTTTAAATCTTATTAAACTAATAATAAATTTAATACTAAAAAAATAATAACTATTATTAATAACGCACAATGAAAAGGTTGATAAAAGTAAAATCTCTTTTATTCTAACAAACTAAAAATATTTATAAGTTAAATTACGAATTAACTAAACAGGAAAGTACACACACACTAATCCAGATAATGAATTGATTAACAAAAACAGTTAGATTAAGCAATTTAATAATGTCCCAAGATCTTGTATAAAATTCTTTATTAGACAGTCTCTTGAATACGAAAAGAAAAGTCTATATCAGGATGGTAGTCTAAGCTTAGATAAATAATTGTTTGCAAACTTTTAAGTCACAATCAGGAAAATTTATTCTTAACTTACCGGTAAGTTCATGTAGGTTTATGGGATCCCAGATCATGAGAATTTCCATTGGTCTCTCCTGCCGGTGTCTTCCATTATTGTTCCGTTCTATAGCTGCAGAAAAGGCACGGTTGTAGTGACCCTTTTATTGCAAAAAGCAGTCTTCACAAGTCCTGTTTCCATGCTTGCATGACAGCTTGGTACAGCAAGGGGCATACCTATGTAGAAGTATATTTCTTGCCACAGGTTATACTCACAGAAACCTCCAACTTTCAGAGATGTAACTAGAAGTTAAATGGAAAACCCAGATTGAAGTCATCTCCTTTTTATATTGCAATCCAGTTTATCAAACTTCTGTGCACTCTTTTGTCTTTTTATCAGCATATAAGATAATAATCTTGTACACTCTCTCTTAAATTTAAATTACAAAGTCTTAATTTTTTTTAGCATTATTCTTCCATCTTTAATTAGCTAAAATATTTTTCTTTAATTTATCTGGATTAGTAATCTGCATGTCATTCAGTCTTTCCAATTTTTATTTCCAATTAGATAATAAAAAAAATAAGAATGACAATTTTAACTTTCATTGCATGTTTTAACAAAAATTATACTAATCAAAAAAAAAATCTAAATTTACTTTTTTAGCTTTTACCAAATGCCAATATATTTGCAACGAATATAAATAAACATTACAATATATATATATATATATATATATATATATATATATATATATATATATATATATATATATATATATATATATATATATATATATATTTTGTAATGGAAAGTACTTGCTGCATTCCATTTAAATTGAAGAAAGAAGGCCCCAAACATTGGGAAAGCCAAATATAATGGAATGTATCTTTATATGATTTCAAATGAAAATGAATATATGAACTTTTGCAACAATAATCATTAGTTAACCAAGCCCCTAACTATGATACACCAAATGTAATGAATAATTAAATGAACATATTATGCTGACCACGTTTTGGCGTCCAAATGTAATGGAACATACTTTTACTCCATTATACCTATCATCAGTTAAGTGGGACCAACAGTTTGTGGTGCCAAATGCAATGGACAATATATCATATAAACATATTATACCTCAAATGTAATGGAACATCAATATATGAGAAGAAAATAATGCTTCAAACATTGGATGATAAACGTAATGGAATATATATAATCTAAATGAATCCAATTGTTGAGAAAGCCTAATATAATAGATTGTATGATTTAAATGAAGAAAAACAAAATTATCCCAGTTATATTTAAATAAATTGTTTATATGCCCTTTCAACTAGCTATACATGAAATAAATCTAAAATCATAGAGAGCAATGAGATCTATCACTATAATTTATTTTCAAAGTTGATATAACCAACTAATCAAATATATATATCAGAAACAAAGGGAATTCTATTAAATCCAATATACATATCTATTATGTAAATTTATGTATATCTAAACATATCAATGAATAATAATATGTGTAAGTGGCCTAAAGACTAAACAATAAGTAAAATATGAAGTTATCCTCTATTAAATTGTGAATTCAATTAATTTCATAATGACTCTGGCATTAAAAGAAAAATAAGAATAAAATATTAATACTCTTTCAAATAAATTACAAAGGCATTACTTATAAAACAAATAGTACATCCTTTATTTTTATATTAGGGTTTAATTTTAGGTAATATCAATGTTTTAAATACAAACCTAAATAATAAATATACATATATACTTGCAATAAGTATATATATTAAATAGATAAAGACATATCTGTGCTTAACAAGTAGGTATTAATATAAATACAAATCCATATTTATACTTTTCAGATATTTAAAATAATAAAAATAAAAAAAAATATTATATACAGCAAATATATATAAATTATTGTTTTGGTATGCATAAGAATCATTATATAAAGTTAAAAAAAAATGGAAATAAATTAATAATAAAACAATTTTTATAATAAAAATTTGCGAATATAAATTTACTTATTAAAATATACATAACAACTCATATGCAACCCAAACTTATAAGCCATACTTTAAGATTTTAAATTACTTAAGTGTTAATTTTGACACTTGTTAAGCGTTTATTGCTGTTAGAAAACAAGACGCTTGAATTGAATATTTATAAAATGTTATATTTTTATAATGAAAAATAAAAGTAAACAAAAATATCGATCTCAAAAATATATTTATATATCATTTATACATATAAAATTATTGACTACCTTTCAAAGTTCACATGTCTAGTTTTCCTTCAAAAGTCAACTTATTCCATTGTTTTATTTCTTTATCCATTTAATATTAGAATGCATTCTAGTTAAAGTGAAGAAACTATCACGTTAGAGAAAATTGTCAATTCTTGGATGTATGTATATTTTTATCCTTCTAAAATTTCTTTCCTTGAAAAATAAATAAATAAATTGAAATGTTGAATCCAATATATTAATTCTAGTTACCTCCAGGTTGTTATTAGATTGACCATTATAGATTACAGATAGCTATGTCAAATTTCGGCTTCAAACGCGATGAAATTCATGTGTTGAAATTTTCTTAGTTTTTCTTTTTAAACTGCCTTGGAATAAATGAAAGAAAATGGTGCAGCCTCTTGGCTGCGATATATCTCTATTAGCCTGTCATGATTTATGTATTTACCATAGAAATCTATCTTATTCCAATATTCTGAAGAATGGTAATTTCAAAGAAACAAAGTACAACAAAATTTTATCCTTTTGTTTTGTTAATCACTATCCTAATAATAATGGCTTCTTTTTTGTTGTTGTTGTTGCTGTTGTTCCACGTGCTAGCAAATGCTGTTTTGAAAACCATTGTTACACATGTTTTATTTTAAACAATTAACATTAAAAAAAAAAAAATATCAAGCATATATATAAAAAATATTAAATTGAAAATTTATTTGACAGCTTTAAAAATATACATAAATAATAATATTGCATTTTTTTAATAATCACTGCAAATAAAATAATTTTTTTATATAATCAACAATTTATATGTCTTCATTTATTTATAATAATTAAATATTCATAACGATGTACCATCAACATATAAATAAAATAATAACTTCAAACAATAACTATACCTAATAACCATAAACAATAATAATACTTCATATATAAACATCAACTCAAAGAGGTTTTTTTTTATATAACAAATGATAATTTTTAAAATATAGATAGACTTATCGATATTTACAATACCCCCTAATCCACCGAAAAAAAAATGTCTTTGCAAATAACTAATGAATTATGAGATATTGAAAAAAAATACTTCTCAAATTTGTAATTTTTCTAAGGACTAACATGGTTTAAAGAATATTACTTTTCTTATTAATAACCATATTCATTTATTTATATCTATCTTTCAGATCATCTAGATATTTGTCCAAGTTTTCTTTAAAAAAAAAATAATAATAATCAAAAGTGCCTTTTTAATTCTTCTTGAAAAGAATTTCCAGTATGTTGAACTTTGTGAAGAAGTTTGCCTTGATTTACAAGATTTTTATATAACATTTTGGTATAATTTAATTGCTTTTGAATAATTTTGAGATAAGTATCTAAAAAAATTTGCTATGATCTCTTTAGATTTTGCCTCTATATCCTTTAAATAAATAGTAACTTGATCATAAGCACTAACATAATTCTTAACTTTATCAATAACAGTTGCTATTTTATCAGATAATCTTACTTTTCCTTTGACTATCTTTATAAACATCGTCAACTTGAGTAAGTCTTTATTTTACTTCACTTGTTCTATGTTCAATTAAAAACAATTCTTTGGGCAATTTTGAATGGTATTCATTCAAATTTTCCAAATAATCCTTTAAAAATTGCAAATCAGATTGATGTGATACAACTTCAACATTAAAGAACTCTTGAAAATCATTTTATTTTACAACAATAACATTACTATATTAATTCTTTTCAGTTTAACTTTAGGTTTACTTAAATCTCTTTCCTTAGCTATATTTTCTCAAAGAAAATATTTACTAATCACATCATCACTTCTCATTTTAAGTTTAATTTTGGCTTTGCCAATTTCTTTTTCTTTATCAATAATCTTTCTTCTAAGAATTAAATTAAATATCTTTTCATTTATTCTTTTAAATTTTACCTTTGCTTTCCCTACATCTCTTTCCTTATCAATATTCTCTCTAAGAAAATCAATATTATTTATCTTTCCATCTATAACTTTTAAGTTTAACTTTGGCTTTTTCCAATATCTCTTCCTTTATTTACATTTTCTTTAAAAAAATCTATATTAATCAGATCATCTTCTATCATTTTAAGTTTGATCTTAGCTTTTCCAATTTCTTTTTCTACATCAATAATTTTTCTACCAATATTTAAATTGAATACCTTTTTATTTCTCTCAAATTTCAATAAGATATATCTTACGAACTTTGTCCTACTGGCATACTTGTAAATATCTTACGAACTTTGTCCTAGGTACAAATTACCACTCAAATATTTATGTTCTAATATATATAAAAATATGCTTTCTTTGTACCACACAAAATTACCATGATACTGTTCTTTATATTGACTTTGATAAACACATTCTGTTCTTTCTAGTAATTTTTGAGAGTTAATTTTAATCTTTTCTGGTGAACTTAATTCAACTTCTAAAGTTTGAACACCTTCATTCATTTTATTATAATGCATTTTTATTTCTCTTAACTCTAGAGTACTATTGTCTAACCATTGAAAACCTAACTGTCCAATTTCTAAATTGTCAACAGTGTCCTTTAATCTTTCACAACTTAATTCTACTTCTTCTGATTGCTTTTGTGAATTTAATTTTATTTCTAAGGATTTATCAACCATTTTAACACACTCTTCATTTTCATTAATATTTTCACTAGTCACATCTATGGGTTCTTTATATTCTTCCATTTTTTTATCAACTTTTGTGTCTAATCTCATAACACCATCATCTACCAAATTAACAAATGATTTATTATCATACACATCTTTATTAACTAACTTGACAGTATCTTTATTTTCTTCTGTCAAACTACTATACAAGTTAATATGTTTATTAACTATCTTAATTACTTGTGGATTTGCTTTTCTGGTTATTTTAACAAGTTGTCTATTTTCTGCCATACTTTTACTAATTAAACTAATAGGTTCTTTACACTTTTTCAAATCTGTACTAGTTACTTTAACAGATTTATCATTTACTTTACAAGATACTTCATGATTTGATATATCCTTATCAATTATCTCAACTGATGGCTTAGATTCAATTTCTATACTTTTAGATTCAATATTTTGTGATTTATTATTCTCCTCTAATTTATTTTTCAAATTAGCATCTACTATTGTAACATCTTGTCTAACTATCTCAACAGATGATTTACTATCTTCAACATTTTTATTAATAAATTGAGTTTCTTTCCAAATCCTTTCTTCAATCAACCTCACGAACTCATCGATATATTTATCAATTATTTGGATTCTCTCCTCAAATATACAATGTATAGATTCCCACCCACTATCTGTGTATTTATCAACTATCATTTCATTCTCCTTTTGATGATTATCAGCAACTATCTCAGAAGTTATTGGTTTCTCCATTAAATTCCTTACATCAAAATTACCACTAACTGGCATTTCATTACTGTTATCCATTATTACTAGTACTGTAATATTATATACTCATACAAAAAAAATCTAAGATATATATATATATATGTATATATATATATATATATATATATATATATATATATATATATATAGTAATTACCACAGATCAAGGGTTCACCATCTCCAATCATTATCCCAACAAGCAATTACTCAACTAAGCAAAGTACAAGCCTTTTAATTTTATTATTCATAGTAGCTATCCGACAATCTAAATTTCAGTTGTTTGAACTCATGAACTTCTTGGCGTAAAAAAAAATCTCATCTTGCACCATACATCAACAAATTTCTCTAATATATATATATATCAACAAATTTCTCTAATATATATATATATGTAGAGAGTAACAACTGATATCACTAAATAACATTTATTTATAGATAATGATAATAAATATTCCACACTTATACAATATTGAAATGTGGAAATTTCATATCAAATTCAATATAACCTTGAAATATTTAAAATACAATAAAATGTTCACATGCCTTGAAAACAACTAATTCAATAATATAGTGAGACAACTTTCTCATTCAAAATAATGGTAGTTAAATATAAAATGCTTAAATTGATGCCTATAAATTTTCTGGACCTTAAAACTTAACACCATTTTATAGACAAAAAAAAAAATCAACTTCACTAATTATTAGCTTTTGTGCCCAAAACACTATTTTACTAAAATTGTACTAATGCAATTTATTACCAACAAACATTCACTAATTGAACTTCATGTTTAAAAGTCACTTATAATGGAAAATAAAACATTGATATGTTTGTTTTTCAAGCCCTGATTGATAACCAATGTAATAGATTATTTGTCATCAAGAATAATCAATTAACCGAGCCCCGAAGTTTGGTGTTATATATTTATGTTATATACTCATCCATTCCTCTAAAGATCTGACAGATACTGACAGCCAAAAGATTGATTAGCACTTCACAACTTTGATATAGATAAAAGAATTCAATCACTACTTCCAAAGCATACAATGTTTCATGAACACTTAGATGATTATCACATTTCATTCTATCCAAGCTACTACAGCCCATAATAATTTTCTGAAAACACTATTACACTGCCCTGGTACATCCAAATCTTAGGGGCTATTATTTATAAAATATTTCCTTGCTCATCTTTGGGAGTCTTAGAGGCAAATATTATACATGTATCAAAAATAATTATACCTTACTCTCTCTGGAGTTTTAAAGGTAAAATCATGGCAGGACTACTGTTAACTGCTTCATGATAAATAATAACAAACATCAAATTTGGGTTGGAGCAGTAAATGAGATCAATCAATCGCAAGTGACATGAATGCATCACATCCTCAAGACAATGACAAAAATTCCCCATCCAACATCAATACTTGCAACAGAACCAACCAAACTCCAACAATCAAATATCCAATCCAACCTTCAAAATTATAGATTTTCTACAACATAAATTTTCCAAATATAGACAAAATTATTACGCTATAATTTAACACCATCAATATAATTTTTAAATTGAAATTAAACTGCTTCATGACTATATTTATCTTTCATCATTAAAAAAATACAATAACAATAACAATCACCATCTAAACATAAGGACAAAATATTCCCATTTATATAAAAAAAATTAAACACACAAAAATACTTCTCTTTCTTTAAACTATACATCTCATATCAATATATATATACTACACATCTCTCAGGTATGTGGGGTATTTCAAGCCCTAATTAGCTTATTTCGAGCCCTAGTTGTTGCGCCAAATGTAATGGAAAGTACTTGCTGCATTCCATTTAAATTGAAGAAAGAAGGCCCCAAACATTGGGAAAGCCAAATATAATGGAATGTATCTTTATATGATTTCAAATGAAAATAAATATATGAACTTTTGCAACAATAATCATTAGTTAACCAAGCCCCTAACTTTGATACACCAAATGTAATGAATAATTAAACGAACATATTATGCTGACCACGTTATGGCGTCCAAATATAATGGAACATACTTTTACTCCATTATACCAATCATCAGTTAACTGGGACCAACAGTTTGTGGTGCCAAATGTAATGGACAATATATCATATAAACATATTATACCTCAAATGTAATGGAACATCAATATATGAGAAGAAAATAATGCTTCAAACATTGGATGATAAACGTAATGGAATATATATAATCTAAATGAATCCAATTGTTGAGAAAGCCTAATATAATAGATTGTATGATTTAAATGAAGAAAGACAAAATTATCCCAGTTATATTTAAATAAATTGTTTATATGCCCTTTCAACTAGCTATACATGAAATAAATCTAAAATCATAGAGAGCAATGAGATCTATCACTATAATTTATTTTCAAGGTTGATATAACCAACTAATCAAATATATATATCAGAAACAAAGGGAATTCTATTAAATCCAATATACATATCTATTATGTAAATTTATGTATATCTAAACATATCAATGAATAATAATATGTGTAAGTGGCCTAAAGACTAAACAATAAGTAAAATATGAAGTTATCCTCTATTAAATTGTGAATTCAATTAATTTCATAATGACTCTGGCATTAAAAGAAAAATAAGAATAAAATATTAATACTCTTTCAAATAAATTACAAAGGCATTACTTATAAAACAAATAGTACATCCTTTATTTTTATATTAGGGTTTAATTTTAGGTAATATCAATGTTTTAAATACAAACCTAAATAATAAATATACATATATACTTGCAATAAGTATATATATTAAATAGATAAAGACATATCTGTGTTTAACAAGTAGGTATTAATATAAATACAAATCCATATTTATACTTTTCAGATATTTAAAATAATATATATATATATATATATAAAATACATATTTCACCATGTTAAACTTTAACACTGACTTCGATTTCACACAACCATCCACAGAGGCTTTGACCAAGTCAAACGTCATGTATTGATATTAAAAGTTTTTAACACGGATGAACCCGCAAAATATGTATTTTATATATTTAACCCGTGCAAATCTTCGTTTTAACATATATATATATATATTATATACAGCAAATATATATAAATTATTGTTTTGGTATGCATAAGAATCATTATATAAAGTTAAAAAAAAAAATGGAAATAAATTAATAATAAAACAATTTTTATAATAAAAATTTGCGAATATAAATTTACTTATTAAAATATACATAACAACTCATATGCAACCCAAACTTATAAGCCATACTTTAAGATTTTAAATTACTTAAGTGTTAATTTTGACACCTGTTAAACATTTATTGCTGTTAGAAAACAAGACGCTTGAATTGAATATTTATAAAACGTTATATTTTTATAATGAAAAATAAAAGTAAACAAAAATATCGATCTCAAAAATATATTTATATATCATTTATACATATAAAATCATTGACTATCTTTCAAAGTTCACATGTCTAGTTTTCCTTCAAAAGTCAACTTATTCAATTGTTTTATTTCTTTATCCATTTAATATTAGAATGCATTCTAGTTAAAGTGAAGAAACTATCACGTTAGAGAAAATTGTCAATTCTGGAATGTATGTATATTTTTATCCTTCTTACTAAAATTTCTTTCCTTGAAAAATAAATAAATAAATTGAAATGTTGAATCCAATATATTAATTCTAGTTACCTCCAGATTGTTATTAGATTGACCATTATAGATTCCAGATAGCTATGTCAAATTTCGGCTTCAAACGCGATGAAATTCATGTGTTAAAATTTTCTTAGTTTTTCTTTTTAAACTGCCTTGGAATAAATGAAAGAAAATGGTGCAGCCTCTTGGCTGTTATATATCTCTATTAGCCTGTCATGATTTATGTATTTACCATAGAAATCTATCTTATTCCAATATTCTGAAGAATGGTAATTTCAAAGAAACAAAGTACAACAAAATTTTATCCTTTTGTTTTTTTAATCACTATCCTAATAATAATGGCTTCTTTTTTTTTGTTGTTGTTGCTGTTGTTCCACGTGCTAGCAAATGCTGTTTTGAAAACCATTGTTACACATGTTTTATTTTAAACAATTAACATTAAAAAAAAAAATATCAAGCATATATATAAAAAATATTAAATTGAAAATTTATTTGACAGCTTTAAAAATATACATAAATAATAATATTGCATTTTTTTAATAATCACTGCAAATAAAATATTTTTTTTATATAATCAACAATTTATATGTCTTCATTTATTTATAATAATTAAATATTCATAACGATGTACCATCAACATATAAATAAAATAATAACTTCAAACAATAACTATACCTAATAACCATAAACAATAATAATACTTCATATATAAACATCAACTCAAAGAGGTTTTTTTTTTATATAACAAATGATAATTTTTAAAATATGGATAGACTTATCGATATTTACAATATATATAAACAAAGTGTTTTAATTATGAAACATTAAATTTGATAATACATTACTACATGAGAGTTATCAACTATGGATCTAGTGTCTGCTTATTTACAATGCCATTATGATGCCAAATGTGAATAATATAGAGGATATGAAAAAATAATAATACTTCAAGAATACTGGAATTTAACAAATATATTTTATTTTGAAAAACTGTTTGTAATATATCTTACCTTGTTTGAATTAACAAATATGATTAAATTATTTGACACTCGTAGAATAGACCTCTGAACCATTATGTTTTGGGAGTACTTACTTAGAAGAACTGTATCCAGGACATATATGAATGGCTTTTATTTATATATTTATTTGTATTATATTTTATTAACATTATTGATTACTATATTATGTTAGTTAATCATTTATTTATATGCATAAAATAGAAAAAAGTTAAGTTTAATGATTAAAATTCTAATTTGAAATATCATATGTTTATTTTTTGTTTATAAATTATTTTAATATGCATCTTGTAAATATTGAAGATTTGAAATGGTAGTATTTCAATAATTATTTATTGATATTATATTTCAAAAACAAAGTGAGCGAATAAACATACTTATTATTATAATTTATTTTAATAAATTATTATATTGTCAATAGTATAAAATAATCATAGCCTTGTTTTATTTTCAATTGTCTACCTAAGCAGCAACATTTTTGTCTCATAAATTTAAATATCACATAATAAACATTAAAATAGATGAATTTTTGCAGTATAAGTATCTATTTTTTATAAATATTATTTAGATAAAGGATATATTTCATGATGTTTAATTAGAGTGTGCATCATAAACATTTAATGTTTACTTGTTATTTTCATATTTATTGTTAATAAATTAAACAAATAAATTTGCTTAAGTCACCATTTTAGTTGTGAAAGCAAATCTATTGACTAATAAAATTTTAATTCATAGATGTCTTGATTTACATTTTATAATAAATAATCATAAAGTAATCCAGAAGTCACACGATTGGATTGATAAGTGTATATATTATTATATATTACATTCTTTCTTATAAATTTAATATATTATTATTATTTGAGCTAGATATATATTTTATATGATAATAGACTAATTATTTTATTATAGCTAGATATTTAGTAAATAAATAGAAAATCATATTTACTTTAATAGTTATGTATATTAATTATTTTGGAGAAAAACTCATTTTCAAACTAATTTGATAGTTTATAAAATACAAGTATTTTAAAACTAAGGCAAACATAATTAGATGTTAGTGTGTAATTTTAAACTATTATTTATTGGATGATAATTTTATGATGGTATAAAATTGGTAATTGTATGTATGGAAAATGATATTTTAATCATATTAATTAGAATGAGTTAACTTGTTTAAATTTGAAGCTTATCTATGTACTTTATATTTAATTTAGATATTGAGCTTTTATTATTCATATTTATTTAAAATAGAGTCCTAATAATTCTAGACATATAGGGTAGTTATAATTTATAATTTAATGACTAAGTTTTATTCATTTGAAGGATAATTTATTATAATTTGCTAATCATATTTGTAGGAATATTAAATACCAATCTTTCATTTATTTATGTTATGACAATTTGAGTGCCATAATTTGTAGGTCTATTTAAAATATTGGTATTCATTTTATATTACTACAAGTTGGTGTAAGTTATAAAGTATATTAGATATGTCGATATTGAACATTTAGTTTTTGTTATAGTTTAAGCATTGTAAACACTTTATCCTGTCATACCAAATCTTTCAAACAGGTTCTTCTTCTTCCCTTAGATGTGTTTCCACTATTGCTAATACCCCAAGCTCTTCATTTTCAATTGCTTTGTTTAATTGCTGCCATTTTTCTGGTCTCCTACCACCTTGCATATTCAAATACCCAATTTTAACAATTTTTTCTTTCCTAGCTACACTTTTATAAATTTTTTTGATCCTTTCTTCTCCATTATGTTTATGAATAACTTGCTTACCATTAATTTTACAGACCCATTCCCTCTCCACATTTACATTTATATCTAAATAAACTGCCCTTTGTTTATTCCTTACAGTCCATCCATTCTTCTTCTTTCTAATAACATTGCAATTTAAAATCCCACTCCCTTTCCCAAACTACATTCTTTATAAACCAGACTCCCTAAAACTTCACTTCCTTGTTTCCCTAAGTGCCACCCATCTTTACTATATAACTCTCTCTTCCCAATAAATTATATAACTCTCTCTTCCCAATAAAAAAATCCCACATATTCACAAATGTATCATCATTTCTCTCATATAATTCTTTCAATCTCTCATTTATAGAACATGCCCTATATAACATATCTTTTATCAAATCTTGGTAATAATCCAACTATTCCTACTCTTCCTTTAACCATACTCAAATTTATAATCAATTCTATACACTCACTCATTACTCTCTCTCTCTGATGACTTTGATAAATTATTAATCCCTACCATAACATACACATCTCTATCCTCTTGCTTCTTTACTTTATCTGTAACATCCCTAATTCTAGTTCCCGGCAAACATACTCTTACATACCTGTTCTTATTTTCCCTTGCAATTATATCTCCACATTCTCTTATTAATGAATCACCTATCAATATTGTCTTATAGTCTACTTTCTCTGCTTCATTCACAACCTTTTCTACCACCTTCTGGATTTCCATATCTATTTCTTCCTTATCATTTCTACTCAATAATTCATTTATCTGCTCACACTTCATCTCTAATGATTTTAATTTTGCTTCTATATCTTTTACCTCTTCCTCTATCTTACTTATTATTTGGACAACTATGTCCAACACACTACCTATTTTTTATTTATATCTCTTATCACTGCACTACAAACACACTCTATCCTGCCTTCCTCAACTATGTTTTCTTCCATTTCTCCTGACTTCCTGCCTTCCTCAACTACATTTTGCTCCATTTCTTCTGACTTTCTCTTTATGCTATCTACACCTTGAAACCACTTTTCACCTCTTTTATCACATTCATACACTGTCTACATAACCATAAACCTGTTATATTTTTCTTAGTCTTATTTAAGCATTTCAAGTGGAAAACCTCATCACATACATTACACTCTACCACAGTGTGCCTAATTTCCTTCTGATGATTATATATGCATTGTAAAATACAAATGCAATCCATATTACTTATTTTTCAAACCACCTATTCTATATTTGACTTTATACTTCCTCTCCTACTCTTCAGACCACTTTGCACAGAAAGATAAAAACTTCACTTTCAAAAAATCATTGATCAATAATCATGTGTACCTTAAGTCTCTAAAACATTATCTTTTACCTCAAAACAACTAACTGTTCTTAAATTAAAATTAAAAAAACTTTAGTAGCAAATTTAAACCAGCTAATTTTATGTACAACTTAGTTATAGGAATCCTTACGTTACATTTTATTAACACTTTACTCCATATACAGTAACTAACAAGACCTGGCTGATTTTTTAATGCACTAACATTTTCACATCCATCTTACTAAGTTGTTTTCAATTACAACTGAAATATTTAAGGACAGTTTTGATTGTAAAAAAATTTAAATTGGAGTGTGTGGATATGTAATATTTTTTTTTAAAAAAATGGAAGTCAGGAGTTATATTGTCAATGGTAAAGAAATAAGAATACATATAAAAAATAATTTATGTCCTCATTCAAATGATTTTTCTGATGTTGATGCTTTTAAAAGTAAATTATCAAAAGATGAAAATAACTCTGATATAAAGAAAGTAAAGCAAAAAATATTTTGTTAACTGAACAAAAAAATGACAGAGACCAAGTAGAAATAAATGATCACAAAATGATAAATAATTGAGCCTGAGGAAAATCATATTATTTCTAACTGTTATGACAACAGGAAGAATGAACTATTACAATTTCACAAAAGAAGCATTAAAGACTTTTTAGGAAACCTGATAGATTAATGAAGTATACATGCCATTGAAAGCATTATTTCTAACATATGGAGGATTGAAATGTCTGTGCATATATTATGTAAATCGTAAATAAAATAGATTTCATAAATTCATAAAGACAGTTTCTGAATTAATTATTGTAATTTTAAATTACTTTAAAAAAATCTACATATATTAATAGTTATAAGAAATTATTAGACTATTATGTAAATTAGTTATTGATGTGTAAAATATGAGATACATATAAAGAAAAACCAGTCTAAAACTAAAATTAGCAGAGGGATGGATAATTAATACATAAAAAGTGTGTGATCTAATAAATATGTCCCAAGAAAATTTGGAAAAATGACAATCCATTTATTTTTAATGACATATTGTCAGCTAAAGTAAAATATGAATTGTCAAAAGCGTAATTGTACTGGAAAGCATATATACATATATAGCAGCAATAAACACATGTGTGCAAAAATCCTTGTAATTGAAACACATAACTCAACTTACAATATTTTCCTAAGTACTTGTGAGAAGTGAGATATGCAACTAGAAAATTAATAATAGTCTATATTTATTTCTTATGGAATTCCAAATTATTCATTTCTTACTTATTATTGTTAAATAAATTGTTTTTTTTACTAAACCTATGTTATATATAGGGGATTTGAACTCAGACTTTCACATGACATCTCAAACTGCTGATCCACTTGATCACACACATATCTACACTGTAGAAAAAAGTCATATATTAAACTTACGTTAATTTATTTAAAATTTTGATCCTCTCCTGACTAGGATCTAATTAATACCCTTAGACCTTAGCAAAAAGTCATTACTGAATATTATTAAATAAGATTTTTATTTGTAGAAATCAGAACACTTCATTATTTTATTCAAAAACATTCAGGTAGAAAGTTCTTTCTTTTTTAGCAAAATAAATATTTGTTTTCAAGGATATATTGGTAAGATAGTAACGCAAATGAACTTACTAACACATGTGGACTTATGTCTACACGGCATGAAAAACATATACAGTAAATATATTTTATGTAGCTAACTTCTTTTACAAACTAATACTTAAAAATATAATTAGAATTACATTGATAAATTTACTTTTATAATTAAAAGCAGTTTTACTTTCTGAAGAATAATTTCTCAATAATTTATCAAAATAACTCATTTTGATATACATGTAAAAATGTAATTATTAATATTGTACAAATTTTGAAAATGATTATCACTTTATGTTAAAATTCTTGAATATAAATTTTCTCTGCATTTTTTTTTAAAAAATATATATAAATATTTATAAAAAATTCATAGACAAAAACTATAAATTATATCATCATTCCATTTTAAAGAGAAACAGGTTATTTAAATATATATACATGCATAGTGTGTGCTATTTTTTTGTTACATTTAAAGAAAAACAAATCCATTTTACATTGACATTAAAATTATGATGAATGAACTATGACCCAGAATGATATTAAATTTTCACATAAAAAGAAAGCTTATTGCCATTATTTTTTTATAATATTTACTTCCTCCATACTATATTAAATTGTAATGGTTTAAGTGAAACATATATCTATAATTCCATGATTTTTATGAAGTGTTACAGATTTTTACTTATCTATACCTGTTCTTCATTTCAAATATAAAATAGCTAATCTTCCATTAATTTAACATGTTAATATAGGCATACAAGTATCATATCTTTCCTTCAAAGTCTTACACAGTATCTGAAATGAGGTCTATTCCTTGCATAAATATGGTACACTATTATTAATATAAATAATAAATGTCTGCCCTCAATTATTATATAAAATGGCAAAGCACTGTCAGTTATTATCACTTTCAATTATTATTGATTTATTGCAGGATAAAGGTCTCTCAAAATTCAATTCAACTTCTCTGAATCTAGCCTCTCTTCTCCACATCATCCCAGCATACTTCTTAATTTTATCCATTCATCTATTACCATCACTTTTTAGAAATATGTTTACCCCAACTCCACTGCAATCTCATAATTGATTCATTCATGTAAGACATAACTGTGTTGGTTTTTCACTCATGTATTTCATTTTTAATCTTGTCTTGTTATACTTAATATGCATCTTTTTATACTTCATTGAGTGGTCTGAAGTCTCTGCTCTTAGAGTAGTTACTTGATCATTAGTTACACTTACATTTAGCTATATTTTTTTTATAAATATAAATAAGAAATATATTGAAAAATGGTCCTACGCTTATAATTATGTTAAATCTTAACATATGTGAATATAAATGGGTAAGTTTACATTTAATTAATTTAACTTGTATTAGAAAATATTATTAACAGAATTAAATATTTTTAGTTCATAAAAAAAATCAATACCTAATGCATTCATGCATTTATAACACTAAACCAAATCTTAATAAAAAAATTATTGTTTTATATTTTTTTACCATAATGTGCTAACCAATTGAAACAGAAAGAATAAAAATTATTGTTACATAGTGTTATTATTTTTTACTTATTAAATATACTTTTTTTTTTAATTTTATTCAAAAAAATTTTCTTCACTATGGTTTTGGGGATTCAATATGATGCTCCAATTAATTGTGTGTTCACATTCAAGAAGAGTTCTTTAGTTTTTAATTTAAAATATTTGGCCACTGAAGATTTAATTAACATAAAAATAAGTAGAAAGGCAAATTTCATTTTTTCTTGATAAGTCCATGCCCCCTTCTTCTTCTACAACTTTTTATCAGGACATTATAATTTGAAGGTACCAACTAATTATTATAATTTTCGTTTTATTAGAAAGTAAAAAAAAAAAAAAGTTAACAACTAATCACTTTAATGGTTTCAAAAATATATTCTAAACCTAGTGTCGGTAACAACTTTTATCATGTGAACTGATTATTATTACAAACAAAACAAACAAATCTTAAGCAATAATATTTTTTTATAAAGTTATAAAAAACTCTAAATATTTATCATTTCTTTAATTATGCAATTGTTTATTATTGTTAGCAATTATTATTATAAAACAAATAAATATGTTTGTTTAATGTGTGGGTATTTAAATTTATTTTCACATTTATGAAAGCATTTTTAACCCTTAAACTACTGTATTTTCTTTTAATATTTAAAATAAAGATTCCAATCTAACAGATTATGAAAGTCTTACTTGTACAAATACATATAAAAATAACATGTTTGATGAATTGATTGTTTATAAAATAAACTTTTTTCTGATAATTGATTTTATTTTATTTTGGTATTTTTCCTCCCTTTATTTAATTAAATATCTATCTCAATTCTAACTATCTCATCATATATATACTGTAACGGTCCAGTCGACGATGTGTTGAGAGGAAAGAGAGCAGGATAGATCTTATTACCATCGGACCTAGAGTCTTCGGATAGGATGCTGGATACGATGCGATGAAGTACATAACCCATAATTACATCTACACTCAATAGACTTGCTCATGGTTCATCTATTAAATCCAGATGCAATTCATCCACATCTTGCCACTCTCTTTCTGAACTATTGCCTTAGATTTCAAACTCAGGAAAAATTCGCGTTCGACTTTCTTGACAGGGATGTACCTACATAGACTGATAATAACTTAATTAGCTCACTCTATTTATTAGTAAGGAATAATCTTGATTTCATATTTATCTCTCATGCTCATAAAACCATAATGTGTATGTGCATGTGTAGAATATTGTTTTTAGGATTGAATGTAAATGATGGATCAATAAACTAAAGAGACTTTGTCAATTAAAAAAAACTTCACAATATTTATTTACAAAAACAAAGTATATAAAAACGTAGAACAAATTGTCAATCACTGTGAAAAAAAATTCAAAAAATATTTACAAGTGAAAAGAAAATTATTTAGATATATTCTCCTATACTTTCAACTTCAAGGTCTATGATGAGTATCTATCATACTGTTACTTAAGCAATTTAAAATTACCTATACCTTATTTCCTATAATAGATACCCATAATATAGATACTTATATATTCAAAAATAATGAAGACTTTATTGATTAAAATGAAGTTGCTAACTAACTTAATTAGAAATTTAATTGCAACTCTGGATACAGTATACGGTTCTAGGTGTGGAAGTTGGTTGATCTAAAACAACCACCTTGCATATATATATCAAGAAAGAAATATAATAAAGAAACAATATGTAATATGATAGTAAAGTAAATAGTAAAGTATATTAAGTCAAAGGGTTAGTCATACATACATTTAAACTATCTAAATAAGACTATTAGTCAAACATATGACAAATAATATGAATGGTCATAAGGCTCTTACTATTTAAGTACTCAATTTCATAGCCACGAATGAAAAAGTCAAACATTTTGGAAGAAAGTTACCTAAAATTTTATTAAAAAAAAAATTCAGATTTCTCAACCTTCCTTCCCTGCTCTCTTCACATTTTCTTACATTGGACTATTCCAAACTGTTGAATTTGACCATTTGTACTTCCGAGATATAAGACTGAGATAATAAAAATAAAATTAAAATAATAAGACATATCTATACAAAAGAAAAATCATAACATTTACAACATTTCATGAATCAATGAAGTGATCAGGCACAATTCTTCATCAGACTCCTTCTCACATAATAGATCTTACAATTTATGCATTTTTCTCATTATAAATATTGATGGCTCCTTGTTGCTTCTGAATGGCACATTATGTACATATTATATTAGTAGTAGATGATTTTGTTCCATTCTTCACACAGATTTCCATCATGCGTGGATCCAGCATATCAGGCACTTGAATATAGACAGGTAGCTATTAACTTCACATGGCTAGCAAATGCTTCACCCACTGACAATCAATTGCTCTAGCCAAAATACATGATATTATGCAATATATATATATATATATATGCAGTTCATATTCAATATATATATTTATATATGTGTGTGTACTATGAAATACAGTTGTTTATTATTTGCAATATTGGCTACATAATATATTCCCATTATTAAAATTTTATCTGAATAAACCATTCTAATTTCTTTGTTTTGCTTTTAAAAAAATCATCACACTTTTCTAAATTTATAAGCTATTTGAAACTTATCTGATCATTTAGTGTGTATGAAAATCTTCTGTTTGCTTCCTCAATTTTTCAAATGGAAAATAAAAAAAATGGCATTTGTAGGAACCCATATTCAAAAAGTGTCTATTTTGTAAGTGTTCAAAAAATAACTGCTTCAACAAAGTTGATTTTCCATGGAACACACAATTTTAAAGGAGTTGTAATTGTTTTTCTTTTTATACACGGCATCATTTCCACTGTTTATTTGCAGTGCATGCCTATTGTTATGGTATATAAATATTGCAATTATCAATTCATTAAAAAATAATTATATTATGTATGATTATTATCCCCCTCTAATATTCGGTTGCTTAGTACAATACTTCACCTTTTGCCCAGTGCTATGACCGTTTCATCATTTAAGTCATTGTTTACATTTATTATAATGCATGAGATCTTCAACACAATACAATTGTTATTATATATAAATATAAGTTTGTATGAATTTTCCCAATGTTTATATTTCATGATTAAACACTAGAATTAATTTTATTACAAATATATATATGTGTGATTTCATGGTAAATAACCTACGATACCCGCTATTTAATATAGCATTAGTATGTTGTCCTAATTGTTCATACATTTATATTTTCAAATAGGATTTTAGCGAAACTTATTATGTACTTTATATTAACACTCCAATTAAAACACAATCCAATATTTCAGGAGGCTAAGATTTGTGTGGGTGTGATTTAAGCTACCCTCACAATACATACAACTAAAAATATGTTCATTGTAAATTGATATAGATACATTAATAAAAATAATGCTTCTTTCCCTCTATGTCATTTAATATATATATATATATATATATATATATATATATATATATATATATATATATGAGTCTTTTATCAGTTTTATACAAAAATTTTACCAAGATAAATACAACTCGTCTACAGAGAACATTGGATTTCCACCAACCAAAAGAAGGTATTGAGAGAAGTTATAGAAAGGACAAATGAATATGAGTTGCCATTATGTTTTGGAGTTGTAGATTATGAAAATGCATTTGATTCTATAAACATTTCTTTAGTGATTAAATCATTGGATCATCAAGGTATAGATCCAGAATATTGTCATATTTTAAAGAATATTTATAAAAATGCAACAGCAACAATTAGATTACATAATTATATTGAGAAAGTCAACATTGAGAAAGGTGTAAGATAAGGAGACTCCATATCTCTGAAACTTTTTACAGCATTGTTGCAAGAAGTATTTTGTAGATTAAAATGGGAAACTAAAGGAGTGAAAGTAAATGGAGATTATTTAAGTCATTTAGATTCTGCAGATGATATAGTTGTTTTTGCAAATAATCCTTCAGAGTTTCAAGAAATGCTGCAGGACTTATCAGATGAAAGTAGGAAAGTAGGACTAAAAATGTTAAAAAGACTAAAGTAATGTTTAATCGATTTGCTCAAAATATGAAAATAAAGATGGATTATCATGAATTAGAAGAACTTAACAGTTACAAATGCCTTGATCATATTGTTAATACATATGGAAATATAATGGATGAAATTAATCATAGAATTAAACTTGGTTAGAGTGCTTTTAGTAGAAATAACTTGATAATAAAAGGAAATATGTCTATGTGTTTGAAAAGGAAGGTTTTTAACAAATGTGTTTTGCCAGTTTTTATTTATGGATCTGAGACTTGGACCCTTAATAGAAGAGCAATACAAAGAATCCAGACTACTCAAAGAAGTATGGAGAGATGCATGTTGGTAGTAAGAAGAAGAGATCAAAAACACAAAGTATGGGTAAGAAAACAAACAGGTGTTACTGACATCATTGAAAAAATTAAAAGATTGAAGTGAGGTTGGGATGGACATATTGCTAGAAAAGATGATAATAGATGGACAATTGAAATCTTAAACTGGATTCCAAGAGATTTAAAAGACCCAGCAAGTTAACATGTTTGAGATGGATGGATGAAATAAGTAAGTGTGCAGGGGTGATGTGGAGAAGTGAAGCTAAATATCAGAGAAGATGGATTAAACTTGGAAAGACCTTCATCCTGCAATGTATTGATAATTGTTGTTGTTGATGATGATATCTATAGCATTTAATTAAAAGCAAAATTCAAGCAATTAATGTGTGGATTAAAAAATATGAAACATATTAATGAACAAATAGATTTTCTTTTGACTATACATTTTCTTTTTATAATGATATAATAAAATAAAACTCATTGACAAATAAAATATAAAAATGATAGAATAAAAAGAGAATATATCTCCTCTGAATTATCAACTTCTAACTTTTTGACATTTTGGAAATTATTGTTTTCAATAACATGTTTGAAAAGTATTTTGTAATAGAACATAATTTTCACACAGAAAGAAGTCTAAATACATATTCATATAGGAGTATAAACAAAATACCATGATAGCCATTTTTTAAAAATGATTAACAATGTGAGAAATATATTTAAACTAAAATCCTAAACATTGATCAATTTAGTAGTATAACTAAGTGTAAAAAGTTATATTTTTGTGATACCACTGTTGATAACTCTTGTATTATTATTTTATGTAAATAATACATAAATATATAAGTATGAGGACAGCTTCATATTATGTATATGTTTTTATTCTACTAATATAAGCAAAGCTTTGGGCATATATGTTTTAGACTCCTGCTCATAATTATTATTTACACAAATATATATTTTTGTCATTCCTTTATACTTTTATTTTTTTAATAATATTCTACAAGCATGAGCAAAGCCTTGGGTATTGCTAGTATATATATATATATATATATATATATATATATATATAGAATATATATATATATATATATATATATATATTCTAACCTGTAAACTCATGCATCCTGACTTCAGAATAGTATATGATATAAAATAAAATGGGTTCTAGCTCAGTTATTAATTAATAAATAAAATATTCAACATTAAAATTAAAATGTTTCACTACCTCAAATTTAAAATACGAATAAGATTCAGTTTATAAAAATAAATTAAATAAATATTTAATATTTTCATGAGACTTGAAGTGAAAATACAGGTGACAAGATAGATTGCATTGAGCCAATATCCCACAGGATACTACCTCAATGGCATAAGAACAATATCCCCCCATATTACAATTTCAAATAACAAACTCATACTATTTTTACAATCTTAATAATTTCTACTCACTAAGATTAAACTAATAATTAAATCTTAATCTTCTATTTAATAATAATCTAGCTCAAATAAAATAATATCAGGTTCATAAAGTTTATTCTAAGTTAATTTAAAAATACGGTAGTAAAATATGAGAAGGGATTTTATGTCATAATCTACTACACTGAAACTAATAATAATAAATAACAGTAATCATATTCTTCATTGTTTAACTAATTCTGTATATCTTTTCTTTTTACTATAATTTTATTACCATAATAAAATAATGAAATAATATAATATGATCTTATATCTCCATGTAATGATATAATAAATATGTGGTAGCATTTTAATAATCTGACAAACAAAATATGTGTGACAACAGATAGCATATAATTTAATATAATATTGTGATAACTGATTTATGACCAATAAAATAATGTAAGATTATGATTATTTAATTATAATGAATACCAATAAAATATTTAAAATTCTTAAAATAATTCTCTATTTATCTTTTGTGCAAAATTATATATTTGTTTCAATTATTATGCATATATCATGACTTCATGCAGCGATGTGGAGAAATAAATAACTCGGACACAAAATTTTTAAAATAACAAAATTTAACAAAGTTTATTACTAACAACAAATAAATAAACAATTTATTTACACTATTTACAGTGGATATCTTTAACTTTTTTACTTTACAGTTTGATCTACCGGGTTATAAAAAATAATTTATATTTCAATTATATCTTTATTTAGATTTAGGACAAAATTTTAAAAAAATGTTACTATTTGGTTTCTCATTATGTTTAACTTATTACAAATATATTTATCTACTTTATTAGCAACAGCATTTTATCCTTAAATTTATTAAACTATTTTATTTTAAAAATTCATACTTAGAAAACATTCTATAGAAAACAAAATTTTATAATGAGTATGGACTTCTCAAAATATTAAAAATTTCATCTTGCAAAGTCAAAGATGTTACAAAAAATATTATCCAAAATTCAGTACTAGATTTTAATATTTATCACACAATGTTTACTAATCATAATATATTCTTCTTTAGTATGATATAAGTGTAATCATCAATATATTTCTGTTAAGCAATAAACAAAAAATATACTATGCATATTGTTTACATAATTTACTTTGTACTATTGTATTTTAAAAATATGCAATACTTATTTTTCTCTTTAAAAAAATAATAATACTAAAGCATTTAAAATTATTATCACTTTAAAGAAAATATCTTTGTTTAGATACTTTATTTTAAAAAAGTTTATATTCCATTTCCAAAATAAAATTCAAAATATATTCTATGATTCTTTTTTTTCCTTAGGATACTTTGGATCTTCAATTTTAAGTTATAATGTCCTATTCCTTCTAAGCAAATAAACCAATCTTATACAAAACGATAGCATAACCTAAGTTCTAAATTATTTATCATTTCTTTTAAACATATCTTACTGAATGATGCAGTTACATGAAATAAAGATAGCGAAAACAGATGCATAGGATTAAGGAAGAAAGCTAAAGTATTACTCTTAACATATCTCAAAATCATGGCACAGTGCAAAGAGGTATGACATTTACCTGCCTAATATTCTCTAGTACAGGGACGATGTTAAAGCTATTTCTTCAGCTTTATTAGAACATCAAATATTTAAAGAAATATAAACACTGTCCAAATAAAATGTGTATCAGTCATAGGGCTTTGTTAACTATGCTGATATTCACATAAAGACTAAATATTATTTTCATTCCTTATAACATCCTATTTCTTAAAACATCATCTTGGTTTTCTGTTCACTAAGTACTTCCAAGCCACTATCTCAACATTATTTCTCAAGATTTTCCACCTCTTACATCGATAAATAACTATCTGCATTTACAAAACAATAAATAAAATTCATTAATAGTTAAACAATCTAGCTGTTCCACAAGAAGAGTCTGCTTACTTCATTATTCTATATGTCTAATCATATACAATCTACTTAGACAATATTTGAATATCCAATAACATGAAAATTTTAAAAGAATCACATAATTATTTGTTATGTTGGATTATATCACTAAAAAAAAAAAGTCAAAAAAAAATTGTCATATGCATATTTTCAAATCAATCCTATCTCATAATGTTTTTTAAAATGTATAAAAAATACGTTTACACTTATAATAATAAAAAAAAAGCTTTTACACTTCATCCTTACAATTCATAGATGATCTAAAGAAAAACAAAAGAAAATATACATTATAAATTATCAATAGTTATTATTATTACCAATAACCTTTATCTAGTCATCGTGTTCAGTAGGCTTCCTTTATCCACTTGAGCATTACAGATATAAAAAAAAAATTCACACCCATACACTTTATATTAAAATATTTTTAGCTAAATTATTAGATTGTTATATTAAAAAATTTTAATATTAATAAATTAATGTTTTTATGTTTTTCCTAATCTTATATAAAAATTTAGATTTAAACTAGGTTAACAAACTAAAAGGAATCAAAACTATAATTACATATTTTCTTGACGATAGTTCCTGATAAGTCCAAAATGTTTATTATTTTCTCTAGAGTTTTAAAAAATGTTCTCCTCCAAGTGCGTCAAAGTTTAAAATAAAAATAATTATTAATCCATTTAGTAAAATTTATAAAATAATCCTTGGTTTTAGTATTTAGGATGATAATTATTAAATCATAAAATTAATTAGTCCTGTGAAGCTTCTTAATCTTCTCTACCAATATTCTCTGCGTATCCGATGCATCAATCCATCTAATTTAACTTTAAAAATATTTGATAAACTTTTAAGTACTATTTGTATTTCCATGGATCCATTTTTTATTTTCACTTTTTTATATAAGTTTCCTTCTTAATACATTTAAACTTTCATTTGGTATTTTTATAAATCTCTTTTAAAATAAAAAACTTCAAGTACTTTTAAACAAATCTTTTCTAAATACATTTTAAATAATTCTAAGATCGGATATTTTAATATCAAAAACACTTCTGTAACATATTCTCCTGGGTTCTTTCTTTAATTCTTGAAAATATTTTTTAAAAATGTTACCTTCAGAAAGGATACAACATTTTACTCCTTTTGATACAATATATTATAAAATGATTCATGAAATATAATTGTCTTATTACTATTTAAAAAATAAATCAATCTTGGATAAACTTATAAATAATACGTTTCAATACATTTTTTTTTTTTTTTAGACTCCGTATAATGTCCGAGCTGTGATTCTTTATGTACCAAAACAGTTCTTTGGTGAAATATTAATAAAGCTGTATCAATAAATATTCCAAACATTTTTACAGTATTACAATTTCTATCCATTTTATTTCATAGTATTTCCATCCTTTATTGCGAAGTTTAGGTTAATTTTTTAGATAAAATACGACTGGTAAGTACTTTAAAAAATTAGAAAATCATCTCCACAAAGTTTCTAAATTATTATATTTTAACACCCTCTTTTGCAAAAATACTTTTAAAAATTATCAATTAGCTTTTTGCAAATAAAACGATAAGAAAGTACTAAAAAAATTGAATAAAATAAAAATTTTAAAAATACTATCTTTTTTTGATAGTTATACTTTACCTTTCTTCTGTTTCAATACATTATTAATCTCCCCCGATAACTTAGTTACGATGATATTTATAGTCTGTAAGAATACCTATTCCTATTGGTTAAATTTTACTTTAGCTTGAGAACAAATTTACATATTTTTAGTTTATAGTAGAATTAAATTTCAAAATTAGAAATTATGACGTAATGAACTTAAAATATTATTTAAAATATTACTTTTAATTCAATTATAATTTTATTTAAATTATTTAATCTTTCAAAATAACTTTTAAAATAACATTTAATAACTTATTACATTTCTTAATATTCAATTTATCTATTTTTATTTAAATAAAATATTTAATTTTTATATTATGAATGTATTCGTGTTTATTACATTATTTAAAACATTACATATGATAGTTAACTTAATATTTATTATTATTTGCTAGGTGACAATTCCATCCAATTCTATAATATAACTTTTAAAATATTTTAAACTTTGTTACTTTAAATACAAACAAGCATGTGTGTGAAAGTATTAGTATACAAGTCACATGATTAATAACTTTGACAGACGATTTTCAATCTATTTCTCTGCCTAGACTAATAAAATTGATATACTTATTATATTATATAAAATAATTATAAAAAAAATTGGAAGAACAATTTAGAAAATATAGATTTAAATACAATTCTCACCATCATAAAGTTTATTTTTAAAATATATTATATTAATTTTGACTATTACATATGATTATAAATTTAAACACTGTATTTATTAACTTATCAGTTTTAAACTATTAAAATCGAATTTAGTAAATATACTTTTAATTTTTATAGCTGTGTTATTTAATATGGCCAGCTTTTACAACCATATGAAACAATATTTCAAACTTTACATAACCATTTTTTAAATAATTCGCTATAATTTTATATACTACATAGTTGCTTTAGCCTCAAATTGTACTTTAAAGATATAATCGACAAACTATAATTAATGTATTAAAAGAACATATTCAAAAATTAAAAATTTTTAGTAATTGACTGTTATGAACTATTACTGACCTATGGAAAAGGGCACAATATATATATATATATATATATGGATATATATACAATATATATATATATATATATTGAAGCAGTCGGATATGAGTTCAATCCTAGCTTCATGACATCTAGCCATAGCCCACTTCAAACACATAATACTAACCTTAAATTTCTGATGCAATGGGGCTTTATATGTTCAATCCACGCTAATTTTCATAAAGAAAACTTATTTTATAAATGCATACTAAAATTAATTAATTTCAGTTAACAATTAATCAATGCTATTAATAAATTCATGATAGAATTATTCATGAATTTATATATTATAACTGCGTGGATTGTGCATATATATTTGTAAATTTTAAATATATATAATTGTTCGAAAGTTTCATTGCGTCGGGAATGTTTTTTTTACTTTTAAATAATTTGTTAAAATTTTATTGATTATCTTTCGATAAGCTTTCAGATTTTCCCTTTCCAAAAACAACAGTTAAAGTTTATTAATTAGAAAAAAAAGATAAGGATTCCCTAATTAAAATCATTTCTGATTTTAAGAATTCATTTTCTAATTAGAAAATGAATTCAAGTTAATGAGTTTGAAAGCCTTATCGAAGGAATGTATCTAAAAACAACCAGTAAATCTAAAAACATCGATAATGAAAGAAGCGCTAGCCAGAAGGCATCAGAGGACAGGTATATAGCTCTGAAAAGTTTGGAGAAGAAAAAAAGCCATCTTTGTTGTAGAGAAGTGCAGTGAACTCTATGCGTTTAAAAATCATAAGTTTAAATAGTGTTTCGATCATGGTGAAGGGCTAAAACATCAGGAATCTGGCTATCAGTTCCTGAAATCCCCTGAAAATATTCAATGGAGCTGCTAAATCTTTTCCGGACCAATCATGCTGCTAAAATTATGAAAAGCCACTAAAATGCTGTTCCAGTGATTGACTAAATGCATGCCTACATTTTTTACCAACTCAGACATGTAACCTAAGGGAACCAGCCCTGGAAGAAATGGGTAATATATTTCCATAATGAACCTTAAGCTTTATGGTCAGTTTCCGAACTTTACTTTACACTCCCTTTTAGAGCTCTTTTATTCTTTAATAATCTTTATAGAACCTTTTATTTATGCTACTGTAAACTTATATCGTAATTCTCTCAACCTCTAGTCTTTAAACTTTCTCTTATCTTACTTGGTGGTTCATTTATTATATATATATTTGTGTGCTTTATTAATGTCGTTCATTTTTAATTATATGCCAATAATCTTCCGACTCGATGAGCTCCTTTGTTCTATTTGCCTCATGCAAATAATATAATATTAATTCTAATAGTAGTTCTCGCCCATTAGAACTAAATTTATAAGTTCTGTCAATCATCGAGTCGAAAGAAATTATTACATGTTTACTATTTTTATAATTGGCTAATAATAAATTATTAGCTCCGCTTCCAACCTATATCCCCAGCTCCTATCTAATTTACAAATGTTTATATATCCACATAATGTTAAAAAGCTATTTTCTCGTTTCACTAATGCATATTTATTCAAATATAATGTTAAAACATGTTTTTATTTTTGCAAAAGGGCCGATAAAGGAATTAAATACATTCTAATTCAGATTGTTTTCACTGTCTATAAATATTCAGGAAGGGCATGATATTTGAGATATGATGAATATAATTTTATAATGCGTTAAAATAGTTTTACTTTAAAGCTCGTTTGACTTTAATTAAATTGATCAAGTCATCACGTAGAGCATTCTATCACTGGGTTTTATTTTTCAAATGGTGACTAGCAAGTTATCATCTTCAACGTTGCTGGCGTAGGGCTATCTTTCATTTCATTAGGCTGATCGGTGATCATATTTCTGTTATTTTAAATTATCGAGGAAGAAAGCACTTCCTCTCCTGTTCATATTAGTCAAAGGGCATAAGACTTGTCAGATGCAAGCCGCCATAGGACTTCGATTATCGACTAGCTATCGTCTTTCAATTTCATTTTATAGCTCATAATTTGTCAGTACCATTGCCTCTCTGTTCTGGTAAAGCCCGCTCTGATGCTCATAATTCATGATGAAGTGATTTCGATTAAAGTCAAACAAATTCTCAGTTATATTTATTTAAATAAGTTTTCCAATAAAGATTAAAGTTATGCCCTAAAATACGTATCTTGCTTTTGATGAATGGATTTGCAAATGTGAAAATAAATACCACATTATTTTGAATAAAAATTACAGTAATAATTTCCTTTACTAATGAATACCTTTATCTGCCTTTTATTTCTTGTTGGGGGCATAGACATAGACTTTCAAATATTGTGTAATACTCTTTGGCATATAATAAGGACTGCCACTCTTATTATAATTATAAATTTTGTTAAAGGCTAGAGGTTATTAATATAATCATTATTTAAAATTCAAACAAAACAAATTATTATTATTATTAAATATTTTCCAAACACACTTGGTTTCTTAGTGCTTAATTCTTTCATAAATTTTAATGTTAATATTCGCTGTCTGTATTGGCAACCCGAACATATATATATGATTCGATTTAAAATTATTTTAGTTAGTTTATGATCAGATATTAATGTCAGTTCAGGGATCTCTGATCCTCACCAACCATTGCGCAAGTTTCTTGGTGCATAGCACTGTGCCGTTGGTTTAGATTTCTACTAATCTGAGCTGTTGGGTTGGGTTTGAATTCAGTTTTGGTTCAGCTGAGTTTGAATCTGACTTGCAGTGGGGATTTTTTGACTGGTACAATATATATATATATGAATACTTGATTTATTGTTTTATTTTTTTTATTTTTTAGTAAACAAAATTGTTAAAAACCTATGTTAATATTCATGAGACATAAAAATGATTTAATATTAAATATATATATATATATATTGAACCACCCACCTTCTTTATGTATAATGACTGACAACAATGAATAGAAAAAAAACCTAAAACTCTACCTTCTTTACTATCCAATCTTTAAAGGTGCTTGGTCCTCAGGTAAAGTGCAAAATATCATTGGCAACAAACTACCAATAACAGAAACACTCGACTACTGGATAAATACTAATCAAACAAACACTTTATTTATTTTAAGGTAAACCCTTTAGGTGCCAATTAATTACATTCGTAATCAACATGTTTATCTAATCAGCACTAAATCTAGTACCTCATCAGATTGCAACTACCTTTTAAGTAAAATAAAACTCCACCCTCTCTGATAATCTTATCTCAATAATAATGATAATTTACTGAGAGAAAACATTAACGTCTTTAAACAACAAATCCTTATTTTAAAAAATATAGTTTCTCTATTCTTTTAATTTTAACTTAATTTTTTCTTGTTAATAATTAAATGTCTCCATTCCCATATCATTAGAATATTGTTCAACATAAATGTATCTATTCAAAATATAAACATAATATTTAAATGACATTTTAAATATTTCCTTTTCTTAAAAAAAACAAACAAACAATCATTTTGCTTATAAGTTAAACACACATACTCTTTTCATTTTAAATAAATATTTTAATATATTATATTACTCTTTTTATTTTAAATAAATAATTAAATACATTATATTACTCTTTTCATTTTAAACAAATATTTTAATACATTATATTAAATAAAATATACTTGACATATTAGATTAAGATACACCCATAAATACACACAATGTCTTTAAACGTAATTAAATACAGAAGCCGGTATCATTTATATTTCCTAAATATTATTTTATAAACTCTAAAGTTTTATTTATCACAGTTTATTCTTTTTATTTTGAAAGGAAATCAAAAATGAGAGAAGACTAAAATCAAAAGTTACCTAGGATTTTGAAAATTCAAAATGTCGTACACAGCACAATGTAGTTTCTCTAAAAATTATTTATTACCAGTTAGCACTAACTTCAAGCAAACCTTCCTTGACTCCATGATATTATACAACTTTCGTGGATTTTTCATCATTGACACCCTGGTACTTTATTGCTTTACTTGACCATGATTTACCCACCGAACTACCTGCTCATGTTATTCGCAGTGAGGTTTCAGCTGATTGTACAATATGGTAATTTAACACTGCATCATTTTGGTAGACATAACAATTTATATAATTGTTATAGCTGTAACTTCAAGAAATATTTTTAAATGTTTTTAAGATTTCCAAAATAAATGGAATGTTGAAAGTTTTTAAAACGTCTTAACAATGAAAAATTTTTGTTATCTCCAGCGTTTATTGTTTCGTGAAATTACTGTCCTTTACTTCACTCTGATTGGGCTTCTATTTTTTCTTCAAAACTTTTACACATACACACACACACATTTAATTGTTCTATTATAAAACAAAACGAAATTCCCTTTATTATTATTTTTTTATTATTACAAACTAATCAAAATAATATTAAATCATTTTATTTATAAGATCGATTTTTTTTGTCTTCTTAAAAAAAAAAAATCTTAACCTCTTTAAAAGCAATTATTATTTATTTTCTTTAATAAAAAAACTCCTACCCTACTCTTTAGCTTTTTAATTTTTTCTTTCAACTTTTAACTTTTATTCCCACTTTATTTTTTAAAAGACGAAATTTATGAGATATTAATACTTTTAAATAACACTACAATTCAATAAAAATGTACTTTGGTACAATATATTATTTTACTTTGTTTACTATTAAATAATACATGTCAATTTCTACAAACCAGAACACTTATTTATGTGTGGGATATTAAAAGCAAAATTATTTTTAAAATATTATGTAAATTACAGCACATCCTTATAGTGAACAAACAGGCCAATCTTTTAAACAGGATAATTTTCAATTGAATATTATCTAAAAAGCATTTAGCCTTTATGAACCTGGGGACCAGCAAAAATAGAAATATTTCACAGACAAGCAGAAAGCTTAATGTTATATTTTCTTAGACTTAAACTGCTTAAACCCAGGTGATGCAGCAATTGTTATAACTGGTTATAATGTACTGGTTACTATGTATCACAATGGTGTTGCTTTCCTTCACACTTCAATCACTTGCTCTTGAGTTGCATGCAGTGCACTGAAATGGAAAGCAATCCAATTACAATTGTCCTCAATAATGTGCATGTGTTACTTAAATTAATTACTATATTGTTAAAATATGCAAGGACAAAATGTTATTTAACTGAATTTCAAGAAATATCATAGATAATGTAATTAAACATTGTTCTAATTTTTTTTTTATTTTCTATATTTTATGCTGACTTAAATTAAATTATAACTGCAGTTACATTATATATGTATGATTCATTTGCATTTTAATTAAAAATATATATATAATCACTTTTTAAGGCTAAAAAATATGGTAATTGCACAAAATAAATATTCATATTATATGGCATTTAAGAAATCCTATCTTAAGACAGAAAAAAAACGATTGTAGAGAATTACAAAGAAATCATGTCATGTCAAGCTTAAGAGGTTATTTGTGAGCTCTATATATAACAATTGTAAAGAATATTTTATTTATTAATATTATTGTTCTAAAATTACAACGCTGTAGCTTTGTTACAAAATTTAATATGCATGGCCCTAGCATTGTTTCAAAAAGGAAGTACTGCTTTAACATCCATTCTATTTCTTTGTTTATTTTTTATTACTAATATTGCTGAAAATTAATTTTCACATAAATGAGGTAAAAAAAAAATTTCAATAATTTAAAAGTTGGAAATTCTTTTTCAAGTGATAGCCAAAATTAAAACAATTATTGTATTTTATGTCTAGACACAAGAGTGACATCAGATGACAATTCAATCAACTTTTCTTTTACACGAGATTCAAGTGTGCATGATTTTATATCTTCCAAAAAAGGAATATTAATCCAGAGATTATCTTTACAATAAACCTTATTTTCAGGAAAATAATTATTAAAGTTTTCAGCTAATGTCCTTAAATGTAGATTTATTACACCAAACATCAGTTCTGGATGATATCAGCAGCAATCAAAAATTCTCCCAAAAAATGTAAACATATCTATATCGTTTTCTTCCATGTGACTAATTCAAAATGAGTTTTTTTTTTTAATACATCCATTTTATTTTCTAATGTAAAAATATTTGTACAAGATTCCTAGATAGAAAGACTAAGTCCATTAAGAATGTCAAATATATCCACCAAGTATGCAAGTTTAGCCACACCCATTCATCATTTAACAAAGCCCTATTAGGACAGATTTTTCATTTTCCAGAAACTACTTGAGTCTCAGTTTGAAAAGGCTTGCAAAAACTATTTCTCTCAATAACCATGTTAGTGGTGTGAATCTATGTTCTCACATAGTATTGCGAAAAATATGGAGTTCATATCTCAACTATGAATTTCATTACTGATATTAACAGCATCATTCATCAGTTATTTAGTTCAGCAGAAATCTTTTCATCTAGGTGTCTCAATGGATTATGCAGTGAGTGAACATAACTTCCAAATACATGAGTTTCTTTATTTTTATAACAAATTTTAAACAATGTACAGTCATGCTAGCACCACTATCCATACAAACTCCTATGCATTTACTTCAGTTTAAGTCCTGCACTTGGAAATATTCATCAAGAACATTAAACATTTCTGAATTAGTAATCCATGCAAATAAAGCAAGGCAATAAAAAATTCTTTCCTTATGTTTTTATCTTTGTTATAATTCATGAAGCAAAGTAGGATAGCATGGTTACTCACATGTGTCGATTTGTCAAGTTGAATCACAAAACATTTCAATTTCTCTACATTCTCTACAATTTGTTCTTCAAAATCAATTTCCATATCAACAATTTCCTCTTAATAGTAATATACAAAAGTACTTCAGGCTCTAATTTTTTTAGTAGCTTGAGGACCCAAAATTTCTTGTACAACATCCAAGATGAAATACTTTACTAATTTCTCTCCAATCATAAATGGTGTTTTTGTTTTAGCTGTTCAAAAAATGACCAAATAAGAAACTTGAAGCAGCAACTTGCCACTAATCAACAGCATACTCATTTGATTATTTTACATTTCATGTGATCATGTAATCTTCAAAAATGTCCAATGACTTAAGTAAAATTTCCATGATTTGAATGCAAATGACAAACAAGATTGAATGGGTTCATAGCATCATTTGACAGAATTTCAGAACATACATATTACATATAAAAACCATGGTAATAGTTCATTGATAGAAGCAAAATGAAATACCAAGTTTTAAATTCTCTTTATTTTAATGCCTACCAAAATTATATTTTTTTTTTTAGCTTTATACTGCATATTCCAAATTATCAACATATTTCTTTTTCTTCAATTGTTCTAAACCTAAGCAATATTACTTGGCATACTTTCAGAATTATCACTATTTTTCAATTTAATATTGTTCTTGTCTCTACTCAAAAAGAAAGTTAAAAGGTTTGGCTATTTGACTTATATTGTTTCCATTTGGTGAGATTTCAATTTTTACAAAAGAAATATCCCAACAATATGAAATAATAAGCAATAAACAAAGATAATATGCACAATTGCAATAAAAAAGATTTGCTAGATTTCACCAATAAGCAAGCTGGCACAATACTGCAATACCTAATAAGTATAACAGCAGAAGTATAAGAAATGGGGGAATTGTCATAATACTGAAATTCATTTGATGTCCATCTTAGTCCATGTTTGATAACACACAGTATTTTGTAGACTATTAAGGTCACATGATACTGCTATCAAAACTGTCATTTTTGTAAAATAACTCCAAAAAGCATTTGCAGAAGATTTATACATTATTTAATTAATAACAGATATAGGATATATTGAAGCTGTTATGTGTCTCAAAACATACAACAACATAGTAGTGTGTGTGCACATATATATATTTTTTTACATTTATATTTTATTTCCCCTCCCCCCCCCCCCGACCCGTCTCGCCTGTTTTTCTTGGTGGGGTGGAGACTAACCACACCCACCCAAAAAAAAAAAAACTTTCTTTTTTCTTAATCTCACCATCAAAAAAAAACTGATTAACAATCTCTATTCTTATAATTGCTCTTAATTTATTAAAACCCACACACAAAAAAAAAAAAAAAAAAAAAAACTCAATTTATTTATTACCCTAAAAAATAAAAAAAAGCAAATTTTTTTTTTTTATTATAAACCACCAAAGAACACAAAAATTTTTTTCTATATACACTCCTAATTTTACATATTTGTAATGCAAGCCAATATAAGCAGTGACACTGACTTGTTATTTTCTTTATATATATATATATTCTAACCAATAAAAAGAAATTAATTCTATCTAGAAATTTATTTTATTTCTTTTATTGATATAATTTCCAGTATTAATTAGTTATTATTATTATTTCCAACCCAATATCTAACCAGTTAGTTAGTTGGTTTATCCGCACTTGTGCCACTAATTTTTATCTGGTTGGTTGCTATGGCAACCAAAATAAAAAAGCAACATATCTATTAATTTTCCAATATGATCTAAAATACTTTTCATATAATACAATTGTACATACAATTCTCTTAAGCTATGCCACGCTTGTAATATTGATCATAATTGATCACTCCTTAATTTAAGAGCACTTATAATAATGACATTAATCTCAGGGTTTTCTGTTATATTTAAGAAAAATGCTCGGCAGTATTGTGTTGTCGCATATGACTGACATTCTGGTCGCTATAGGAAACATTTACCTTATTTAAATTCCGGGTATCCTCATCCCCATATCAACTATTATAATATTTAAAGAGATGATAACCAGATTCAATAACAACGCATAATTTTGAATAATACAGCCCTTTTTATCCAGAATCTCAGTCGGAATGATGAAAAGACAAGGGTGCTTTTGTGTCCTTCCATCATCCATGAAAACACCATAATTTAACTAAGATTTATTACTTAGACACTTCACTTAAATGTGTACGGAACAATGTGCAACCAAAGCTAGTAGTTTGGGAATAAAGTCATTTTTACACACACATAAAATAAAATGTCTTGGTCTGAAGTTTTCAATCCCATAAATAATTCTTATTAAACTAAAATATAATGAAATATTCCAATCTGCTTAAATTTATCTGTCTGGTGTATTGAGTTTTAGGAGTTTAATGATTTCGGACTCAAGGAAAGTATTGCAAGTATTATGCAAATACACTTTTATTTAGCACACAAGAAAAATGACTCTAAACAACGTGTAACAAGACTATAATTTATTATTAAAGTTTAACAAGATTATAATTTATTATTAAAGTTTAACAGGACTATACTTTATTCTTAAAACACTAAACAAACATATATAATTTATTCGATCCCATATGGATAAAACAACATGTAACTAACATTAATTTGTCTATACTTTTAGACCTGGATTAGAACTACTACTTCATCTTTTTACAATTATGCAAATTGAATAAAAAAAATACATATTATTATCGATACATCAACTCATCCGTTTAGTGTATCTTATATGAGCTTCTACTTAACTTTATTAACTAAATATTAGTTTTGGAATAAAAAACAATCTGATTATATGCAATACGTAAAACGATTTTTATGATAATATATTTAATTAAACGATGGTTTGTATTTAGATAACTTATTATAATTTATGGGCTATTTGTCAAACGTTATACTTACTATTTTTATATTTAACTTAATACCACTTAAGCTGTGATACACACTTTATTCATAAGGATAATTTACATTATTAGTGTTGCTTACTCATTAACCAGAATTAAACATTGTATTTGAATTCTCCATGGGTAAATAAGTGTTTCTAAATCACGCAATTTTAAACTTACTCTCTCCATTGACTTACATGTGAATTACTAGCAATATTCCACCGCACAATCCAGATATTGATCATAGTACTAGCACACTATTTATACTTAAATGGATCTTGAGGAATTAACACCTCCAATATACCTGTTATCTTGCCCTAAGTTTCTAAACAAAACACAATAATCAACACCTTCCATGGTGGAATTATCTCTATTTTCTCATGAGGAATATGGAATAACACCGAAGGTCAGTAGAGTTAACTACTACATTAAAATATTTTGGTGGTTTCTTGCCTTTTACCTGGGCATCATACGAACACACACCAAATATAATCCTCTCCTGGGATTTAAACGAATGAAGTATACTACATGCGAGATAAATTCTTGATTGTCCTAACTATGAGAAGCGATCACTTGGGCTATAAAACATGCCCGAATACTAGATTTAACTATTCCCCTCATGGAAAACAAAGCTTTTGGGGAAATCATTTTCATCCCACAAAATAAACATATTATAAAGATTACCTATGCTGATATTAAGCATATACTGATGCTTTATCTGGGCAAGACAAGCAACTACACTAATTATACTAAAATTATGTTACGGGGTATATTTAGATCAACATCTGAAATCAATGGATATCACAGAATAAAAGTATAATAATTTTCATTTTACCAAAGGAACATTCAACAAGTAATTGGTAGCATATTATCTCGAACTAAATAAAGTGAATGTGTTAATAAAGAATAATTGGGAATAAGTTCCTCAATTAATACAGTATAAATTCGTTTCAAGCTTTAGACAAGAAATATCTTGTATAGCAATTCTTTTTAATTACTTCTGATAATTTTTTTTTTTATACCCATTAAATATCTAAATATTTTCTTTCTTTTACGTATCTAACATAAAAAAATTTCTACCTACAATTGTATGTAATAATTAAAACATATTTTATAGATTTTTTTTTTCCATGTCAAATATAAATTTAACCTAGAATAATTACATGAAAACATACCTTTATGATTACAAGGTCATTTAAATATTACTTGACTATACAGCCTTTAACCTGTTGATATAAAAAAAAATACACATAATTTTACAAATTAGTAAAAAAAATCATTACTTAACAAGTGCTTATTATCTCACTAAAAAAATGTTTTCCTTTGGGCAATTTATCCAGATGAAGAACTTGATCCAGTCGTAGTTCACGAAGCAAATTTAAAATAAGAAACACATTTTATTATTTCATTTATATAAAAGTTGCCTCCATTCTGGTGCACTTAATAAATTAGGCAAAGAAAAAAAAAACATAGCGGCATTGGATGTTAACTCTTCCTTGAATTAACTGCTATAATTTTGGGATCCAAGAAAACAATACATATTCTAACGTAGACGAATATTTTATTCTAAACAATAACACACACAATTCTTTTCCTTTTCTATTATTGATGATACGTACCATTTTTAGCTAGCTGGCTTATGAATAAAAAAATAATGCGCGAATTTTCCAAGATACTATTATTATAATGACTGCAACTGACTTACGTGGATATGAAGTTTTAATGACTCCAATTGATGTATAATATAACATATTATATTATGGTTATAATTAAGTCACTAATGTTTTTAGTTTTTTTTTCCTACTCTGGGAATTGTAATTTTTCTTTAATAGGGAATTCTCCGTAAAATGCACACATACAAATTTTCCGATATTTGCCTTGAGAAAATTTATATATATATTTTTTTTTTTAAAATATACAGGTGCATAAGTAAATATCATTTATCATTAATATTATTTCTAGATAATTTTCAGTGAATAAAACATATTTTAACGTAGGGAACTTACATTATTTTCAAAGGCAGACAATTTCTTTTAGAAAGAGCATGAAATTTTTCTAGTTAACTTTCCTTGGCTTTTATAATATGTCTTTTAATTATAATTTTTCTTTTATACCATGAAAAGATCATTAAATAAGGTAAAGTTAACAAATAATTGATTATTTCCTGGAAATTACTTATATTACATAATTTAAATATAATGACATTTTCCGTGATTGCTGTAGTTAATATGGTCATTTTGAACTTTAGCACAAGATAGTATTTTTTTTGCATATAAAAAGCTTTAAATAGGTAGATAGCAAAAGAGATCAGGATGTCTCACCAAAAAGGATTAGCCACACATGATATTATTAAAATTTTACTTGACTTATATTTATTTCTGCAATTAAAAATGAAAAAAAATTTGTTACCGAATTTCAGCACTGCTTCTTCCTTGAAAAACTAATGTCAGACTATCTTTCTTCAAAAAAAAAAAAAAAAAAAATTGGTTGTCTTGTTTTAGCGACCTCTTATAGAAAAATACTCATTTAATTATACCATAAATAAAGGAAAGAAAAAAAACCCATTACAATCATATAGTTTCCGTATTATTTACCTGGATTACAAAGTAATTTGAAAATATGAAAAATAATAAATATATTAAATTAACAATCATTGATGTATAATTCTTTAAACATTATATATAAAAAAAACTACCAGAAGTTATTGTGCTTTATGATACGACACTCATCCACTCTCCCCTCTAACCATCCAAAATCAATTACTGTTTATGATATGTGCTTTTATACTATATTAAATTGCTCTTATTGTTAATATTTTAATTAAATTATTCATGCTCTTCTTCAAAATGACATTGAATTACTAAATTTATTAGTTATTTGCTTAAAACACGTTAAAGTGAGTAAATAGCATATTTTATTAATCACTTAATATTATTATCATTTTATTTTTTTATTTTCTAAAAAAGGATAGCATTGTTTTCCTGTGGAAATAATGCCAAATAAACCAAGTGTCAATAACACTAGGTTACAATATATATATATATATATATATATATATATATATATATATATATATATATATATATATATATATATATATATATATATATATATATATATATAAGTTGAAAGAAAAAGTAGAAATAAACACATTTTTTATATTTTCTATATTACATTGGAATAACAGTTATGGATTAAATAATTTTGAATTTTTTTTTTTTTTATTATAAATTAAACATTTAAAAAAGTCTAAGTTACAATAGATATATTAGTAATTATAAAATACCAGTATCCATTTGATTAAAGAAGTTGTTTTTTATTAGAGCTTGAGTAACATGTTTTGATAGGAATCCTACAAAGGTTTTTGAAAAAATTAAAGTAAATTGAAAAGAATCAACTTTTTTTTAATCAAGCTAAAGAAAACTTATTTTTAATTATTGGGGTTTTTTTCATCCTGACTATAAAAAGATTGGAAAAAAGATTAAGGAATTTTTTAGAGTTTTAAAGTTTTACAGATTATGACAAGATTACTACTACCATGAAGATTATAACTAAAAACAAAAAAGTACATATCCAGATACTGCTACTAGTTCATTATGGTATAGTTTGAAATTACATGAAAGTAAAGGGTCTTGTTTTTTGTCTTTTCCATAACCCTGATTGTGTACTAGATGGCTGGCTTACTTGAAATCCATCAAATAATAGAGACTAAATAGAGATATTTGAATGTCAACAGTTATCAGATTATATCTTTCCTGAAGATGACTATAACCTGGTCTACTGTTTACAAGGGATAAGCTTACCAGAGTCCCTCAGCTTGCTGAAGAATTACTTATGTATACTGTTTTATTTATATACAGAGAATATAAGGGATTTGTACTCAGATTTTCAAGCACCTTCAACTATCCACACTGTCTCATACAACTGATACACATGACAACACACATGTAGTGTGTGGGAGATAATAATCTGGATCAACTGATGATTGCTGGTTTAGCATGAAATACATATATTGGTGATTATTTATTTTTTCTCATGTGTGTGGTCATGTGTTTTAGTTGTATGAGATAGTGTGGATAGTTGAAGGGTTCTTGAAAGACTGAGTTCAAATCCCTTATATTTACAATTAAGCTCCAGGTCTGTGAAGAGTGCCTGGTTTTCAAATATTTATATACAGAGAAGCAAAGATAAAGCTATTGCATCATATATATATATATGTCATATTATTATTACTATTTGCGGGATATTCCGTGTAGTAAAAAAGCTAAATGCTGACATTTCAGTACAATATCAAGTACTTGATATTGTACTGAAACATCAGCATTTAGCTTTTTCACTACATGGAATATCCCGCAAATAGTAATAATAATATGACATCTTTTATCCGTGAAAATATTAGAATTAATATATATAAAGTGCAGCTGGTGAATTATTTTAAATAATTTCTTTAGTGAAAATGAGTTATAATTTTTTAAATTACAATTTTTTTTAAGTAAACAACTTTATTCAAAAACAGTACAATGCATTTTCAATATATTTTATTTAAAAAAAATTCAAAAATCTTTCTATTTTAGGACATAAAAGAACTTGCTGGAGTATTTTTTTAAATGTTTACAATTAATTAGGAATAATTAGTTAAAAAAGAAAAAGAAAACTTTTTTAACCATTAGATAATGAATTAATTAATAACTTTGATTCATTCTATTTTTATATATATATACATCATATGTGTGTATTTATGTATTATTTAAAACAAATTGAATTTTTTTATAAGTCTATGACAATTTGAACATGTTCATTTTTAAATGACTATACAGAACATCTGAGTGCTTATATATCACTGTGAATTTTATGTATATTTTTAACATGGAATTAATTGTAAAAATATTTTTATGAGTGTATTATTTTGACAAATTAAAATATCATATGATATAAAGATCAGTGTGCATAAACTCTTAAATGGGTGTCCACATATATATACAAAAACAGCATTATTTATGTATCATTAAAAGCTGATAGCTTATTTTTTTAGTATTGTATGATTATTCCCATATGTTACAGTGCATATGTAAGCTCATGTAGATGTGTGTTAAATAGACACATATATTATAATTAATTATATTTTTATTACTAGTTTATAACAATTCAAATATATTCATTTTATATTATATAGACAAGTTTTTATTCTGATATATAGGTGTTTTATGAAAACCTATTGGGATATATATGTAAATTACAATGTAATAGTGAATTTTTGGTATTAATCAAAATAAGAAGGCTTAATTTATATAAAGAGCCATATTCTGCAGAGCTTAATTAAATTTTTATTGTTATTAATAATTGAAATTTCATTATTAAAATTAACCCAGTGAATTTATTCAATCATAGAATAGATTTCAAATATTATATGTTGGCATTATACCTCTTGTTCATAATAATAGAGTTTTCATTCACTGAGCTGGATTCAGATATAATGGTCTGCTATATAAAAGGGATTTATTTTTAGTATTTATTGGCACTTACTTGATGATGATCCTGGTTTGTGCAAAGGGAATGTCCTTTAAAGTCCATGCACTGCATTTCATTTTTAATTATTTAAAAATTAAATTTATAGTTGGCCCATACATTAATAATACTAAATATTAAGAGCATTGATAATGATCAGCAAGTTTTAGTATCTCAGCATTATTTAACTTATTATTGTAGCACCTAAATATGTACATCCAGATAATTATTGCTTGTATTCCTGCCCTAGCTTTGACAGTGACTAAATAATTACCCTGGTCTATAGTAGATCTATTTCAAATCCAGTCACAAGATTGACTGTTGAATTATTTTTATTGTTGATCATTCATCATGATAAATGATTATTGTTTTTATGAAATGCTGGTGAACTTATAGTTATCTATAGTTAGTTTTTCCATTCTCTCATGTTCATCCCTCATGATCATTTCTCATATTATTTGTATATTTAAATTTTGTATTGGTTTGAGGCTGATGATAATGAGTGCCATAACCCCAGATTAACCCAAAAATTCTCCCTATCATCACAATATATAATAACAATATTTAATTGTAATAAGCAGGAAATATGCTTTGCATATCTAATTTTTATAAAGATTTCTGATACACTGAAGATGAATAACATTTTCACTGCAAATATAAGTAATTGCCACAGAAAAAAATACAAATTTTATTCAGCACATGCTAAAAATATACTTTGTTATATACAGAATTAAAATATATAATTAATAGCTTGCCTAAATTACAGTACATTTTTTTTTAACTAAGTTTTTATTTAATGTTTTTGTACTAATAGAAATTCATATTTCTTCCCAGGCAAAAATGCTTCTGTGTAAGGGTAAAGAATATTCACAAAAAATTTCATCTCTTATAATATTAAAAATATGAAAGTTAACTGTATATTGTATTTTGTAAACAAATTTTTATTTAATTAAACTGTATTTTAAAAAGGTATATGTTTGATTTAAAATGCTTTTTTAAATAGTACTATAAAAAAAAATGTTATTTGTTAAATAAATACAAAAAAAAAAGAAAAGAATTACTGTTATTATAATATAAAATGCTTAAAATAGCAATGTATATAATGTTAATATTTTTATATACTCTTTATTTTAATTTCAAATGCTGATGATAAAATGTAAAATTATTTTTTAAAAAAGCTGCATCTAAAATGTACTTGCCATACACTCTATTTAGGGATTAGTGTGTTTTTTTTTAATTAATAATAAATATTTCCTTATTAATTATTGCTTTTTCCAATTTTAAGTTGTTTAATCAGATACTGCATATTTTGAATGTGAGGAAATGTGTTATCTCCCCCCCCCCTTAAAATATAAGATTCTTATTGAAAACCAGTTATTCTCATTGTCCAGAGTAAGGTTGTGTATATTTAATGAGATATTTTATTAATTTTTATTTTGAGTTTAGCAATTATCTTATTAAGCATACAACCAATTAAAAACTATAATAGTAACTTGAAATATTTTCAGTGTTTGCACATATACCGAACTATTTGTATCATCTAATATTGAGTATTAAATGTCTTTAAAAAAAATTAAATACATTCCACAGTTAGTAATAGCACACAGATTAGTATATGCACAATATTTTAAGTGGTATTATTCTCCTCTCTTCTTCAAGTGTCATTGGCCTGACTACTGACAGTACTAGCATGGTAATTGAACCTGGACCTTTAGATTTTTGAATATTGAATTTTAAGGTAATGCTCTCATCAACTGAGCCATCCTGCCAAAGGCAACAGTCAGAAGAAATTGTATATACTTATCTATGAGATTTCTCCTGATTTTTCCTCTTTTTCTAAGGCGAATAGTCCAATATATAAATACAATTATAATATCATCATCACAAACCTTCAGACAAATACTTTCATTGTTTGTATTTATAAGTATGTAAAAATCTTTTAATACAAGATATATATTTTACCTACTAAAATGTGTGATGTTATTCTGGAAACATATCCCAGTTTCAATTTGCAAAGAAGGGCTTCTCCATACTCTCTGTGATCAGGGAGGTAAAAATCCTCTGTGATCATATCAGATCCAAAAATATATACAAACCTATTGCCATTCAGTTGGACATCTCTGAGCCATTTGATTCAGTATATGTCAACATCCTGCTCAATTGCCTCTCAGCACTAGACTTTCCTACTCAAACCATTCAGATATTGGACACCTCTACTAAATAACAGATTGGTCCACATTTCCCTGAATGGTTTTTTTACAGATGGTTTTGTTCCTTCTTGATCCATACCCCAATAACCTCCTAATGGTCTCCTATTCATCTTCTGCTTAAACCCCCTTTTTAAACAGATTGAGGCAGTGCTCCCAGGAATCTATGTACCCCATCTGAAGATACACTGTAAAGCATTTGCCTACATAAATGAAGTACTTGTCACCCTACCTTCCCCAAAAATATCTAAAACCCCTCATCCAAATGATCAAAAAAATTTTCCAAATCCTCCAAACTTTCCTTCAACCTTAACAAGTCATCGACCTGGAAAATCAACACCAGCTAGATCTCATTGCCTTTCTCAGTGGACCCCAAACTTTTTGCAATTCACCATATACAAGTCACCACAAGCGAGGTCAATACAAATACAGAATTCCATCAATGAAGCCATCACCAACACAGTTAAAAACCTTGTCAAAGTTTACCTATTTCTGCAAGGGAATATTGTGCTCCTCAACATCAAGATAATGGTGAAGATTAGCTACTATCGACCCATCATAAACATGACAAAGACATTCAACACCAAAATCAATCAAATCTGAGTATGGCTTTTATGAAATGGTAAAACAGTGACCATAGGAATTGAATGCATGCAGCAGTATAGGAAAATTATGGTATGTCATTGCGCCACTCTCTGATCCACATCCTCCAAAAGAAATTTCCCCAGATTGTAACTGAACAACCAGTCATTCTGTCAGATAGACCTCTACCCTTGAAGATAAGCTGGCTAAATCAGATACTTGGCTACTTTCTCACTCACAATGGTCAACCCTAGTATTCAGACAGAAAATCTCTATTTGGGATGCTCATGACCTCTTATTTCCCACTCAAAACTCTACCCTTCCTTACCTTGGTGGTAAGAATCAGTTGGTCACCAGGTTTTTCAAACATCTCAAGCTGGAGCCAAGGTTCCTGAATTTCCTAGTGAAAATCAACCTAGATTCACTCCAGACAAACTGGTTCCTGCACTACAGGATATTCTTCAAGAACATAGATCCTACATGTCACAACTGCCACAGAACCTTTCAAATCTTTGACCACATGATAAATGATTGCCCAGCATATGACAAAATCAGAACATTCATTGCTCACAACTGTTACATTTCCCTGAACAAAATATTAGACATCAAGAGCTTCCTGTCTAGGAATTATGTCATCTCAAGACTTTTGACCTTCATCACTTATGCCACCTGGATGGCCAGATGTTGCAACAAGTTCACCGTTTCTCATCCCAAGCCTGAAGACATATTCATTTCTAAGTTGAAGGAAGTTTGCCATAAGGACAGTATCATCTCATCTAGATTTTTATTTGACAACATATGGAGCCTGATTAAGCTGGATTAAACAACACCAGTGAGCACATCAGACCATCTGGTTGCCTGAGCAACATGGATAACTATTATTTTATTTACAATTGTATCATTTTTACATATGTTTTTTTAATAAAGTTATTTATAAATAAAATTTGTGATGAATTTCAGTATGTAGTAAAATATAAGTCATCATCTTTTTTGTTGATTTTGATGGTGGATATATTAACTTATGAAGTACTAAATTGTATTGCTATGATAACAATAATATTGACATAAAATTGTTTATTATTAATTGTATTGTATAACATTGGGAATAGACATTATTCATTTTAAAATAAATATATAAATAATAAATCATATAGTTTGGATAAGTTTATCTTTTGCAATTATATGTACTTTGTTCATGAATTCACAATAATAAATTATAAATAATACTATTAACTGTTCTAATGTCTCAAATATATTTGTTTTATTTGTATGAAATTATATGAAGAATATATATATTTGAAATTATATGAAGAATATATATATTTCCAGTGTACCATAGTGAAAATGTGACATTGTTTAATTTGTTAGAATGAAAAATAGTATTTGTATTGTGAAATGTATTTTTTTTTTTTGTATATATAATAATTTTAAAAATATTTATTTTTATTTTTTGTACAATGGAATTTTTATTAGAGAGACACTGCTTTGAATTCACCAGAGTTAACTTTGAACATTACTATAATTTTCTATAAAGTAAATGTAATAATATTAAATTGTGCTTTCACACTTCCAACATAAAGCTATAACAACAGATTAAAAACTAAATTAAATGGCTGAGCACTTTCAAGAAGATGTATTTCTCATATTCATAGCCAGTTATGATCCTTTCTTTGGAATCATTATATAATTGAATCTGATATGCAAATTATATGCAAATGAGTCACTAAGACCATCTTTTAGATATTGCAAAACATGCATCCTTACAATTAATGGTGAAAGAGTCCTCTGCTATAAAGTATGCTTCTTTTACCTTTCGCTTAATATCATGCCTCTCAGTACAAACTAATTTTGCAGATGTGGGTTCAAACACATGTCCTGACAATTTTTGATGTTGAACAAAAATTGAAGTGCATTCTGGATTCGTATGTGCCTTATTGTATCTATACTTGTGTTGTGATATCCTAGTAGTTATGGTGGCTCTCATTTCACCATAGCTTTACATTGGAAGTGTGAAAGCACGATTTAATATTATTATATTGAAGACAAATGTAAAGTATAAATATACAGGTTATAAAATAAATGGAAAAGTTATAAATAGAGCTGAATAGACAAAACATTCTCTCTCTCTACTTTGGCTTCAATAGAAGTAAGTCTAAGTTCATTCTTATTATTTTATTTTAAAATATATGTTAATGAAATGGATAAAATGATGTGGTGAACTGCAATATTTTCCCAGAACTACACAATGAATCTAGAATTTGTGAGAGGTGGCAATTTAATACAAAAATGAAAAGTAATTGAAATTTAATTCTTAGCATTTAAAAACCATTTGAATGTTTCTTCACTTCCAAAAATGGATATTATCTGCTTTTCAATGATGAGATATAAATGTTAACAACAAAAAAATGTATACAGCGATTATGTTCATCTACTGATATAAATTTATAAGCATGACAGATAATTTACACACAGGGATAAAAATCATTTTAATTTCCACAACATAGTAATAAATGAAATTAGCATCTGTTCACTTGTAATGTTTTGGGAATTAATTACTTGCTAAATAAAAGGATATCTACATTGCATGCTCATATATATATATATATATATATATATGAGCATGCATATGTATGAAACATTACAATTAACCAAATGTATATATATTAATGTTTGAACACTTATAACCTTATATAGATCAAATATCCACAGGATAAAAAAAATAATTTGAATATTTGAAACATTACAATTAACCAAATGTACCTTAAAACTTATAGCTTTTTATGATATTTCTACCGTTTCTGAAATAATAAAACAGTGTTGGATCATGGTTTAATAAAAAAAAACAATTAGAACTAGAATACTATTCTAAAAAGGCCACATCTAAATACTATTATTCAGATCATTTGCTTTTATGTATTATTATTTTTATTATTATAAGTATTTAATCTTATTATACTTGACTTGGTTAATAGGGGTATATTGTTATTAGTACAATAGCAAGGATGAGTTAACAGTACTTTTATTTTATTTAGTTGTAATTAGAAATCAGTTATTGAATTATATATATTTTGTTAGATATCATTGATATTATAAACTTGTAGGGCATATTAAAATTATTATTTCATCAATCAATGAATCATTTTATTTAAATATAAAAAGAAATATTTGATTTTTGGTACAAGTTTGTATTGTTATAAACAGTATATTGATTCAAAACAAATATTAAAGTTTATCTATATAAATCTTTGTCATTATTTGCATTCTATTATAAGGAATCTATATTATGGGAATATACTATTATTTATATGGCAGTGTTATTTAGTTTTATTGTTTTATATTGATATATTGAAAATAACATTTATATTTTAGGGTAGTTTGAGATAATGTTTTATTTGTTTTTTATCCATTTTAAATGCTATTGGAATTTATGAAGTTATAACAAAGATTATTATCATTATTTTATTAACTTAAGTGGTAGATTGTTATTTATTGATTGATATTCATTTTATTTTAGTTTATTATTCTCATTCTGTTACAAGTGATATTACAATTCATGGATGTTATTAAATTAAGATTTTCTTCCTTAGTTTATTATGTTTATTCTGTTACAAATGGCCCCCAAAACTCTGGGACATTAAAAGAAGAGCACATTCTCATATTTATTCTATTACAAATAGCAACCAATGAATGGACTACATTTTATTCAGACTATATGATCACCAGATGAATCTTTACCAATAGCCCACTATCAAGATTTATTTACATAAACACTGAGAGAGATAGAATTCAATCTTTTTCAAATTGTCTCCAACCTTTAAACCATGGTTTTAAGCCAGTTGGCTCACATCAGTAAAGGGTAGAAAGACTAGAAACTAGATCTAAACACAAACTCTGCAAATGGCATTTATGAAACACATTTCTATCAGCCTGAAAGCATAATTTTTTTCAGATACATAAATATCTTCAAATACAGTCAAACAAACCAGATAGCTATATGGGTCTGAATTCAGTTCAGTTTCACCATATATTAAAAGCATCTGAAATCTATATCATTGCAAAAACCTTCAAGGGTACATTTATGATAAACAAAACAAGTTATAAATTTCATAACTTGCTCATAGATTGCATTTTATGATCACTAGATGGAGCTTTACCAATAGCCCACTATCAAGCTTTGTTTACATAAATGCTGAGAGAGAGATTTCAATATCTCTTTCAAATTGTCTCCAACCTTTAAACCATGGCTTCAAGCTAGTTGGCTCACATCAGTAAAGGGTAGGAAGACTAGAAACTAGATCTAAATACCAACTCTGAAATCAGCATTTATGAAAAACCTTTCTATCATCTTGAAAGCATGAATTTTTCAGATATGTAAATATCTCATATCCAGTCAAACAAACTAGATAGCCATATGGGTCTGAATTCAGTTCAGTTTCACCATACAGTAAAAGTGTCTGCAATCTATATCATTGGAAAAATCTTCAAGGGTCCATTTATGATAAACAAAACAAGTTATAAATTTCATAACTTGCTCTTAGCTTACATTTTATGATCACTAGTAGTAGCCCACTATCAAGTTTTGTTTACATAAACACTTTTAAGCATTTATTTTTATATAGCATATGTTTACAATTGTATACATTCAAATATCAGCCTTTTTAAGCTTATATATAAGCATTTGAGTCATAGGAATAAGAGGATTCCTTTTATTCCTGCATAAATACTATATCTTGTATTGGTGAAAAAGTATTCATTTATTATTAACACTCACAAAACATATGCACAATTAGCTTTAAAAGGCTGATATTTGAATGTATAAATGCTTTTACTATATGGTGAAACTGAACTGAATTCAAACCCATATAGCTATCTAGTTTGTTGACTGGATTTGAAGATATTTACATATCTGAAAAATTCATGCTTCCAAGCTGATAAAAACGTGTTTCATAAATGCTGATTGCAGAGTTGCTCCTTAGATCTAGTTTCTAGTCTTTCTCTCCTTTATTGACATGAACCAACTAGCTCGAAACCATGATTTAAAGGTTGGAGACAATTTGAAAGAGATATTGAATTCTATCTCTCTTTCAGTGTTTATGTAAACAAAGCCTGATAGTGGGCTATTGGTAAAGCTCCATCTAGTGATCATAAAATGCAAGCTACGAGCAAGTTACGAAATTTATAACTTGTTTTGTTTATCATAAATGTACCTTTGAAGGTTTTTGCAATGATATAGATTGCAGAGGCTTTTACTATATGGTGAATCTGAACTGAATTCAGACTCATATAGCTATCTAGTTTGTTTGGCTGGATTTGAAGATATTTACCTGTCTAAAAAATTAATGCTTTCAAGCTGATAAAAATGTGTTTCATAAATGCTGATTGCAGAGTTGGTGTTTAGATCTAGTTTCTAGTCTTCCTACCCTTTACTGATGTGAGCCAACTAGCTCAAAACTATTGTTTAAAGTTGGAGACAATTTGAAAGAGATATTGAATTCTCTCTCAGCATTTATGTAAACAAAGTTTGATAGTGGGCTATTGGTAAAGCTCCATCTAGTGATCATAAAATGCATGCTATGAGCAAGTTATGAAATTAATAACTTGTTTTGTTTATTATATATATATATATATATATATATGTGTGTGTGTGTGTGTGTGTGTGTGTATTAGACTTTACAAGCATAAAGCTAAACTAGTCAATATATAAATAAAATTACCCCAAATCCAAAATTCAACCAGACCAGCAAAAAAATAATATTAAAACCCAACCAAATGTTTCACTGCTACAAGAAGACTTCTCAAGTGTAAAGACTACAAAAACTACACAATATACATAATATTAAACATTACCCACAAATCCATTCACTTCCCATCCACCCTTAATATTAAAAGAACTCCTAAATAAGTTAATTGCTTCAGAATAATAAATTTTTAATAATAAAGATTTTTTAATACTTCTTACGATTTCATTTCTTTCAAAGAAGATAACCTTAGCTCCATCAAAATTAATAGTGTGGCTTGTATTTTTTTCTTGGACATACAAGAAAGAACTAAGATATCAAAGTAGAGTTAAAAAAATAGATATCTTAGTTCTGCTTTGTATTTCCATGAAAAAGATACAGGCCACACTATTAATTTTGATGGAGCTAAGGTTGTCTTCTTTGAGAGAAATGAATCTTTATTATTGAAAATTTATTATTCTGAAGCAATTAACTTATTTAAGAGTTATTTTAATATTAAGGGTGGGTGGGAAGTGAATGGATTTGTGGGTAATGTTTAATATTATGTATATTGTGTAGTTTTTGTAGTCTTTACACTTGAGAAATCTGCTTGTAGCAGTGAAACCTTTGGTTGTGTTTTAATATTATTTTTTTGCTGGTCTGGTTGAATTTTGGATTTGGTGTAATTTTAATTATATATTAGACTGTAACATTTCTTAATTAGATATGCATATTAAATTATATTTTATAGATATTAGAGTAATTTAAATTTGGAAAAATTAAAATCAAATTATTTCAAAAATTGCTAAAAACGATTTTAATATTGTTCAAAAAATTAGGTGGCAGTTTAAAATATCTCAAGTCTTATCAATGATTCATATATAGTTTGAGAAATTTAAGTTTGTATAAACAGTGAAGTTAATAAAATAAAAATGACTTTTGGTTTCAAATATGAAATATAACATATATTACTAAAGAATATCAAACACATTTATTACATTTTTAATGTATTATAAAAAAAGTATGGCATAATATCTCGACATAAATAAAATATGCATATAATATAGTTTATTAGATATTTGTGAAGAAGCTTATGATGTTGGGGTTAGATGCTTAATAAAATCATGATTAATGTCTGATCGAACTTAGAATCTTTTTTTAAAAATCTAAATCAAGCTTAGAACATTCTCGTATTTAATTCATAGTCACTTATCTAAATATGTAATTAAAATTTGCAAAATGGGTATTTTTAATTAAAGTGTAAAACAGAGAAGAAAAAACTGTAAACCTTCCTGATATTGAATTTGACTACATTAGAAAAATTGACTTTTTCTTTATTGTTCCCTAGAAGAATGCAGTAAATGCAATTTAAAGTCTTATCTTTTATATATTAAAAATAAATAAATAACTTCTTTTAATCAAACCTAATTATATTAGTGGGTTTTAATAAATAAGCAGGAAAAAAACAAGTAAAAAATAAATGAATAAAGTTATGAAGAAATATAATAAAGTTACTATTCAATCAAAGTCATACTGCAGAAATCTGAAGCACAAACTCATGTGAGACTTACATTTGGAAAGAAATTAAATAAAAAAAGCTTTACAAATAATAAACTAAAAAATATAATAAACTGATTACTGTATTTTTATTATTAGAAAATTGAATAAAACATTTCACTTAATAAACTTAAACACTGAAATAAAAATTAATAATGACATTAATGCAATATCAGGAATAAATAAACAAAATATGAGCAGGTTTTTGTATACTTAATAAAAACGAAGATTCAGATCATTAAAAAAGTGAAGCTTAAAGCTACTATAATATATATGAATAATAATATGAGCATGACGTACCTTATCTGCTTGTCAGAACAGTCATGATTAAGGACAGGAATAGGGAATTTAAACAAAAGTTGCAAACAGTCCTTTAGCACTCAATAAAATAAGATTTATTAAAACAATATATTTTTGTAATTTTATTGTTTCTAAATTATTCTAGAATTGTTTTATCTCTTCTTAATTTTGATAGTATTCAAATAAGAAAAATTATTTCTAAATATATAAATAAAAACGAATAAATCTAACCACACATCACTGTGTATATATATATATATAAATACAACCTTTTATAAAATTGAAAGAAACCCCCCCCTCATGAAATCATGTTTTGTATAGATATGAATAGATGCAGAAGTTTAATATATATTCTGCCAAGAAATAATACTTAATAAAAAAATTAATATGGCTTAAAATATTGCTATAAAATTGAAAATAATCTATTTATAGAGTGATAGACTGATATGTAAAACTAAAGCTTTAGAATAAAGGCACAAATTACAAACGTAAAGACAAATATTTATATTAATAATAATAAAAAAACATACATAAGTTATTTATTTTAATAAGTAAAAAGAATCTTTTACTTTTTTTTTCCATAAAATACGTAAGAATATAAATGCATAGTTTTTTTTATTTTTTATGCATAGTTGAGTGAACCAAATCACATTTTTGCAAATTCTTTTCTTTTCTTTTTTCACGTTGAAAAATAAAATCATTCTTGTAATTCAATCCATTTTTAGTCTTGCATGGGATTATCTAAAAACTTGCATTCTATGGTCTATTGAGTGGGTGTTTTGATCTTTTTGACTTTCTCTATTGTAATCCCCATTCACCAATTCACTGCTTTACTTCCAATACAGTGGACTTTAGTAGATTTATTTCTAAAAACTGCTTTTCATAATTATGTTGAAAAGATATTTTTCCTTAGTAAATTGTTACTTGTGTTTGCTTTATTCTATATATGTTAACCTTTTTGGTTCAAAAGTTAAGTGATTAAGGCTAGCTGAAGGTCACTGAATACCAAGACTGTCCTTTCCACTTTAACAAATTGACCCTACCCAACTTGTTAAAAGCCTGTATTGCTGAAAAGATTTTATTTACTTATTCTAGTATTATATTTCTAAATCTTTAGGCTGAAAAAGAAAAGATTGGTAAGTTCAAATAATTTTTCACAATAGTGTTATTTTTTTTTTTTAGTCCTATGTTGATGTACACAATACAAAGATTAATATTTGAAATAATTTCCAATTTTTTTAATATTATTTTAACCACATTTACAAACTATTAAATAAAATAAAATCAATGGTGTATTAATTATTATGTTACATTTCACCATTATTATTTTCAACCATTATTAATCCACTGCTAGATTAAAGTCTCTCCATATATGAATAAACATCAGTCTCATTTTTTAAATAAATGAAAAATTTGTTTAGACAATTAAATGATTTTGATTAAAGAACAGGACCAATTTATTTATTTATATACTTTGTTTACATATTTCTTGTGTTACTTTACTAATTTAGTAAAAATAATTTTAAGAATATTATTACTCAAATTTGTACCTATTTCAATTCATCACCTGATGCACTGTCTCATTATCAAACCATGTTTTGTGTTAAATAAAAGTAAATTGTTATATTCTTTACTAAATGTATTTATTTTTCTAATGCTTTTTTCTTTTTATCATAACTTAAAGTAGTTAATAATATTCTGCTTTGTTGAATTATTTAAAAATAAAGGTACTTAGCTTGATTCATGCATTAGCATTATCCTGATGACTTCATACAATATATTGCAAGTAATTATTTGTTGTTGTTGTTTTTTTGATAAATAAATAGGGGTATCTCTAGATTATTCCATTCAGAGATATCTGATAAAACCATCTGGTATCTCTTAAAGGTGATTGATATCATAACTTTTATTAATATTATGTTAACTCATTAATCAGAATATATATTGATCTTTAATTCCAAACCCACATAGAAATTTTTTAGAAAACTTACTGAAAATAAAAATATTATTTTTTATGCTATTATTGCCAAGTTTGAGCAAGTAAAATGATTATTATATGCAAATTACTCTCCTCATTAAACTACCAATTTAATTTCCAGTTTGAATCACATTCATTAGACTTCCAAGATTATCAAACTATTATATTTTACATTTTGGCACACATTTTAATTATTACTAATTCCACTCTAAATCTTATTAACATAATTATTGATTACATTATCTTCAATAATTTGTTTCTTTTTACTTTTTTTAAACCTCATACTTTTCAAAATCAATATTCTTAACAAAATCATTATTTTCTTTTTTATTTTGCTAAGATTTTTTTTTTTTTAATGAAACAAAATTTAACTTTTTTTTTATCTAGCAGATATCAAGTTTCACGCAGATATACTTAGTACATTATTACATGTGATAGTAGTATTTAATGAAAACTTATATAAAGGGACTTCTTGACATAGTGGGAATTCAGATTGGGCAAATCATAACAATTTTTTCCGGTAGCAGATGTCTTAGCCTAGAAAGTTATCCAAAGTTATTTAGCAAATAGATATTTAACTATTAATAGCTAAAAAGTAAAAAATGCACTGATTGTAAATATATTTGTAATAGGATGTGTTTTTTTTATTACTAATCGAGGATTTGTCATATTCTATAAGTATTAGCTTACAGTTAACTTTACATTTATCTTTATTCAGTTTGTATTGTTTCAGAAATCACTCAGTGATTTATTTCTTGGGCATTAAAATTGTTTTCTTCAAGATTGGAATTTTTCTCATTTCTTTACTAATAGCCAAAGTATTTATAACACTTCACTTACTATGAGTTAAAAGAGTTTTAGACAATATCTTTCTATACAACGGTGTCATTAAACTTATCAAATTAGCATTAACACTGCAATCACTTAACAGCAATAACATTTTTACTTTTAAATTTTTAAAAGTTTTTTGATAAACTAACAAACCAAACGTATTTTTTATATATTAATAATATAAGTTAGTCAAAAATTACTTTTTGGAAATTTGGCTTATGAATTACTGTAGTAATACCTTTGGACTTACTTGTTAAGTGAGTAATATTTATATTTCCTGCATTCTTTATTCAATAGCTGTAATTCATTTATAGGCTTATTAAAATTATTAGAATTTTTATCTTGATTCCTATTTAAAATTGATAAGCTGGCCTGATTAATATTACAAAAATTGATACTAATATAAAGTTGCAGCACTTTCAAATGTTAGCACGTGATTTATTTACATACCATAATATTTTTGGCATTAATACTAAAAAGTGGACGTTGTTTCAAGTTTATTAAAAAATGATTATTTGAGAATATTATTTGTGAATGATTGCAGTAAAATATTTTATCTTTAGTTGTACCTTGACAGTATTTAACAGAGTGATGATGATAAAAAATCGAGAGTTAATAATTGTTGATTCCTAGATGAGAAAAAAATATGTTTAGCTAAATAAATATCAGCTTATTACTTTGATGTTATAAATAAATCTTTTAAAGTAAATTGTCACAAACATAAATGAAATCAATACAAATTTTGAAAGATAAAATAAATAAAAACCAGATATCATTTATTAATGTAGACAGAAAAATTTCAGTTATTCAAAATTTTTTCACCTTTTCTTGTGTAGTCAAAATTTAAATATTACTAGTGTTTAAAAAAACTAGCAAGTACTCTGAAATAAATAAAACAAAACTTTAAAGAATTATAATTTCATTATTTTAAACTTTTGCTGCATATATATATATAGTTAGTAAATATATTATAGGGGATTTGAACACAGACTTTCAAGCTCTCTTCAGCCATCTATTGTATCTCATACAATTAATACACATGACCACACACATGTGAAAAACATAAATGATCTTCAATATACATATTTTGTTCTGAACCAGCACTCATCAGTTGATGCAGATCATCATCTCCCATATATATAATCAGTGCCCGGTTTATATGTTAATAAAATATATTTACTAATGTTTAGGAATATTTTACACTATGTTAAAATGTAGCAAATAAAACTACCAATGGAAATGTCATTAAGAAAAAAAATTATAATAATATTGGTAACATAAACTGCAATAAGAAAAAATACAGAAACAATTCATATCTTTGATGTGGTTAAATGAGATATGTTTCACTCAAACTGATTAAAGAAGAAATAAATAAGATAGAGTGAAGAGGGGGTGGGTGTTGTTTTTTTCAATTAATTTTTTTCTATATATTTTTATTCCTATTCCTTTTTTTTTTTTGCTATATTATACTGACTCTAATCAAAACCGATTATCAATATTTATGCTATCAATAATAATCTTGGCATATTTTTATTTTGTATTTCTCACTATCAAGCACAATTTTATTACATTGAAGAGAGAAAGTGAGAGAAAAAAATCCTAATAGAAATTAACTACGCCTAATCAAATTTAAATAGCTCTTAATTGCTCTTATAACGTGTTAAATTGATTTACATGTGTAGGGCATTAAAATGTAGATTAGCATATGTATATTTACATAATGCTACAGCCTGATGTTTCAATGACAGTGAGGGCGCTGTTCTCCAGAGTTCACATTCCACGCCACTGATGATATCAGACAAGATATAATAACAGGAGAAATTTACAATAAAATTTTAAATTATGATCATGTGAAATTATGTCCTCATAAATATAAGAACTATAACAACAAAAAACGAGAGTATATATTAATAATAAATTAATTAAAAATTATGATTTAAAAATTAAATAAAATAAAACTATATTTAAGTCTCTTGCTTTTTTAAAAATATTACATTTTTTTACATGGCCAATAAACAATGAAATGTGATAAAATCGCGGGGGAAAATAGTAATAATAGTTACGTGGTCAGTTGCTTGGAAAACCAAATGACGTCCGATTACGTTTTACATTTTTAGTAATAGTAATACGAACAAAAATATTCAGCAAATAAAGCATAACATTTTATGTCCAATATATATAATACTGAAAAAAATTTTTTTAAAAAAATACAAAATATGTTGTTTACAAAAATAAAACAAATAATTATTAATAAATTATAGATACAAATGGTTTGTGCGTGTGTGTGCTTGTATACAAAAATGTACTCAATTATGTACATGCATGTACAGTATAAGTTTTATAGTATTTGTGAGAAAATAGATTTTTCTCATTCTCTATCGTCATATATATATATAAAACTGTACTTGTTTTTAATATATATATAAAACTGCAATAATTCATTTTAGTCAAAATATCATTATTATCGGCTTTATTTATTTAAAATACAAATATTATTTGTTTAAGAATTCATTTTTATCAATTTATTTCTTATTATAGGCACACATTGATTTATACCAGTAAAATATGCTCACAGAAACAAAAATAACTGAAAAAAAAAAAAACGCATTAGTATTAAAAAACATAAAAATGAGAATTATTATAAAATCTCATAGTTTTAAATAATGATCTCAAATATTAATATGTATATATATTATTTATTTAAGAAAATTATATATATATTGTAAGTGCATGCGTGTTGTTATGTGTACATATAAACTGTAAGTATGTGCTTTTACGTTTATAAAAATATGTATATACATAATTATACAAGAGTGAAATACACATGATTATGTTTTTTAATTTTTTAATGTATATGTAACATATATATATAAACCATTCAAATATCATCACTTATCAAGTGGGCAGCATTTTTTTATTCTTCAAAGGCTATTTAAAAACTGATTTATCTTTTATGATACACCTATAACAACAATAAAGAAGAAAACTTATTAGTTCTTGATTTAAAAAAATATCTTTTTATATAGTGGATTAAATTTACAACTGGATAAAAAAGGATTAACTTCTGTTTTTATTTGTGATACAAACTACATAAAGCCGTGATATTTTTTTTTTTTTTTTAAATTAATATTTAGGTAATAATTCCAGTCACTTAAAAATAAAAAGAATTCTAAATTTGGGCGGATTTTTTTAAAACTATTCAAAAAACTATCAAATAATAAAACATCTAATTATTAATACAAAAGTTGCAAATATTCAGAATTTCTATTCTTCTAAATATCAATTCTTATTACTTAATAATAACTTTTCTAAATTGTTTTTTAAAACAATTATAAATCGGTAGAAAAATTAAAGCACAGAATGTTATACGCTTAAAGTCCATTTCATTTTCACCTAGAATACTATTTAATATTTGTAAATTGCATCACCATAACCGTCATGTTTAAATTTAAACTAATAACTTGTTCATTAACGTGTTTTATTTAAACTGAGATTGAATATATATATTACACACTAATATTTTAAAATATAGCCATTCATTATTATACAATAAAAAGTAAAACTAAATGCTATGATATGTTAAAAAGATTGAAAACAATTTGCCACAAATAATAATTATGCTTAATAAATGCAGATATACATAGATATTTAAATATATATTTTATCTAGTTAAACTTTACAGTATTTAAACAGAAATCATGTTAGATAATACAAATTAAAATAGATATTGAAAATATACGCAAACATATATTTGGCGATGTCTGTTAGTGTATATACTGCATATAAAATGCTGATATTTAAATAGCTTCTATTGTAATTAAGCAATACATTTTATCTTAATTAAAAGCATATATAATTTACAAACAAAAAAAAATTTTTATAGTTCTTACCATCCTTTTTTAAATAATGAGGGTTTTATTAAATATTAGGCATCAACTTTACTATATAAATTCAAACCTTTTATTACTTCATGAATCTTTAAAGCTTATCTGGATATAGAAAACCAGTCACATATTACTTAATAAAATACAAATCCATATTCTTTACCACAATGACTAAGTGAACTACAAACATAAAGTATTATGCAATATATTTAAAAGAGGGGGGGACTAGAAGAAGAAAGAGAGAAATTTCTATTCAGCAGCCATCATGATTTAACTTTGAGCTTCTTATTCACAAGTCCATAGCGATTTTTCAAATAAACAAAGCAGTATTCATCGTAGCTTAGTCAACCTGATAAAGCCTGACTGCACTATGACAAGTGATTTACCAACCAGTGGCTATGATGAAACTATAAAGGCCTTGAATAGTAACATGAGTGAAATGGGGGCTAAAATTCACAGTCAAGGACAAAATGGCAGCCTTATTTTGCAGTCCATTTTAAACATTTATTTTTATGCTTTCATTGCAACAAAATGACACGTCTCAAAGCAAAGATCTTTTGGGATAAATAATTTACGAAAAAAAAAATTGCATATGCGCACTGCTTATAATCAAATGCATTAATTCAGATGTTAAATAAGAAATAAAATATAAAACGAACATTTTAAATAAAAATGTAATTATTAATAATATTATTCTTTTAGGAAGCTAAACGCGTAATGTTTGCTAATATCCTATAAGCAGATCATCCCTGAACTACGTATCCATATATAATATATATAGTAATAAGTGTGAATAATGTTATTTCTTATCATTATCACCGTTTTAAAATATGCATATAAATTGTTTACATGAGATTAAATATTCTGTCTAAGTATTTATATTGCAATATATATCCACAAACATAATAGTGTAATACACACAGATATATAAATATATACACTGCTAATAATTTAATTGATAAGAAACAAAATATTTTATAATTTCGGTATTTAATTATCTATTATAGCAAACTATCTGTGAAATAATTATTTATAAATTTTTAATTACAATTTTCAAACACTATAATACTTTAAAAAGAAGAGGGGGGGGGGGCAGATATTTGCGCGGTAGTCATTTTGAAGCTTGCACATGTGTTCATTTAAATAATATTCATAAACTAACAATTATAAAAAAAATCTGTAAAATCAGCAAACGGAAACTTTAAAAAATATATTCATCCCAAATTTCATAATCGTAATTTTAAATTTAAAATTCAATTATCAGCTAAAATTAATTATTTTATTTATTGACTAACATAAGATGTCATTTAAAGGAAGCGCATCATGGCTGCCACAGTTTGTGGAAGCAGCACTTAAATATCATATGATAGGTATCTCCAAATGTCTGCGGTTAGTATTTTTTATACAAATTCTATAACCAAGATATTTAAATAGGAGAGAAGATAACAGAGTCTTCTTAACTGTTACAGGCATTCCAGGGGGTGTACATAATTGTAAAACGTTGACAAATTGCCGTGATCACTTAATAGTAAAAATCTGCATTCACACCAACATCTTCACCGAAAAAAAAAAAAAAAAAAAATATTTTAAATATAAAAAAAAAAAATGATTTAAAAAAAAAAAATAGTAATAATGCACTGTTACTATAATATCATGTGAAAACAGTTACATTTCTATTTATGGGTATGATACATTAGATTTTTTCCTCTTTTCAATTCACATTCAATTTTTCCTCACATATTATATATAAAAAACTTTTATTTACAAATTTATTTAAATATTTAGACATTTTGTGATACATGTAAACCTTATTTAGAATCTTCTTCACTTCTCCCAGTAAAAAAAAAAAAAAAAAGAGAAGAAAATGTAATTTAAGTTCATCATAAATATTTATTCACAGCAGTATATGACTATAAATTAATTTGCATACATAATTTATAATATTAGTATATACATGTGCACAATTTTTATCTGTTTATATACACACAATCAATCCTTTCATTATAATAGTAATATATTTATTTATTAGTCTATGCGTTTTCTTTTTACGCTATAATTGGCATGACTATCATTATAAAATTCATTCAACCTATCTATCCATTTAAAAAAAATACTTGCTCTTTGATAGGTGTGCATAAATTATTTCATATAAATAAAAAATAAACTCACTATACATTTAATTTAAATAAAGTTTTGAAATAAACATTTTTGAAAAATTATAAATCATCAATGAAAATAAGAAAAAATAAAGATAGTTGTAAAGTATCAATTAACCATATATAAATATGTATGTATGCAGTAGTTAATAAAATTAGTAAATTAAATAATAAGAGTCTGAATGGATTTTTAATAATATATAATGCTTCAACAATAAATAACAATGAGTGAACTTATTTAAAGCATCAATATTATTACTCTGTATTACTTTCAATTATTTTTTTTTAGTACTATGAGACTAACAAAACAATTACATGAACAGTTTTCCCAAAAGTCATGATGTTTGAGTATTAAAATTAAAAAATAAACACAATAGTTTAGTTTAATTTCATTTTACTGAGATACCTCTCCCTTATATTTCTCAATAATAAATCATCCTAGGATATCATTATCTCTTAAGTCTATTATTTTCATTGTTATTTTAAACTAAACAGAAAATACCATGAATTAATATCCACATTATTTTGACAATCAAAAAGCATATTTAATTTTTATTGTAGAAAAAAAAATTATCATAGAAAAAGCATATTTCACAATATACAGTGTATGCTACTTAAAATAGCAATCGTATTAAAAGCTAGCCAGAACTTTTATTTATTTATTTATTTATTGGTATACTCATATATAGAGAGTTAATTCCAGTATTTTGTTTTATCGTATTTTATCTGATATTACTTACATATATATTTATAATAAGCAATTGTTCTTCACACTATAGATGGAAATATTGAAGTGATATCAGAAATGTCTATATATTTATTTAGATACATTTCAACTATGATGTAACCAGGCAATAAATAATTAAAAACTATTATAGAAACTGGATGACATTATCTAGAAATAATATGTCTATCCCATTCTTTTTTGTTTAAAAATAGATGAAATGAAAATGCTATTTCTTTTGTTTTCAACACAATATTAATTGATTATTACCTAATTATAACATAACTGAAACATATCTAGATAAATACATAGTGATACCATTATAATTTCATTATGTTAACATTTTATAATCTTGAAGACATAGCTTTTACAGGTGAAAGGTGTATTATACATGCTATTTTTCAGAAAAAAACATGTAAAATGTACAGTCATTTTCAAAATTATAATATATATATAATTCTAATATTTTTATGGATAAATGAATTCAAAGAAATGAGGAGATAATATCCATTAAATAGAGATATACTTTAACTTTTGATGTTACTAAGAAATTATCAGTTACTACTAATAAACAATTATAGGTTTACGAAAAAAAAAAACTTGCATGGCCTCAGGAATTGTTAATTAGTAGTAATTGAAAATTTCTTAGTAATATCAAAAGTTAAAGTGTATTTTATGGATATTAACTCCTTGTTTCTATTCATTATTATAATAACAATCCATATAAACATTTAATTATATATATATAATCATAGTGTGGATAGTTGAAGGGTGCTTGAAAATCTGAGTTCAAATCCTCTATACTTATCATCATAATTTTTAAACATTATCAATCTATTACAGGATGGAAATATCAAATTTAATCCAGTTTTTCCAATCCATAGCATTTTTTTTCCACATCATTCCAGCAAACTTTTTTATTTCATCTATTATTCCTCACATGGTTTCATTATAAATCTTAACAATTTGAATCCAGTTTAAAGCACCATCAATTTATCTATTTTTAATATTTTCTCATGCCATATTTATCTCAATTTTATTTCATCCTTTTAATTATTTTAATAATATCAGTAATATCTGTTTGTTATCTCACTCATATATTTTACTTTTGATTAACCTTTGTTTTTCCTATATTTATTTTTCTAAACTCCTCTGTAGGATCTTAAATCTCTGTATCACTATTCTAATTAGTATCCAAGTCTTAATTCCTTAAAGAAGTATTATTAAATACATATAAATATTTTCTTTTAATCATTAGTTATTTCTATGAAAAACACCCTATCAAACTTAAATCTGTCATTAATTTTATTTATTATTTTTTTATATATGCATACTTATAATGATATTTGTGCATTAATATCTAGATATATGCATTCATTTATAACAAACACATTTATTTCTAATTTTATGTATCATCATTATCATTTTCAATCATTATAAATCCATTATAGGTTGAAGATCTCTCCACATTTAATTGAATTTCTCCAATGAATAGTTTCTCTTCTCCACATCATACCAATAAAGATTTTTATATTATCCATTCTTCTTACATATGGTCCATATCTAAGTCTTTTACAATCTCATGGAACCCATTTCAGAACTTCAGCTTTCCATCTATTATTATCTTTCTTAGGAAGACATCCAGATCAGTTCAATCTTAATCTTTTAATTCTTTCACTTATATTAATAATATGTGTTTGTTCTCTCACTCAAATGTTTCACTTTTGAACCCTTCTTGTTATTTCTAATATACATACAAATATATATTGACATTTTATTTAGACTTTTTATGTATTTTTTTAATAATTCCCTGTAACTATAAGTGGAAAACCTTCACAACTTTTACTCTAGATTTTAAATAAGGAAGATAGTACAGATATTAATACTTTATATGTATGAAAATTTAAAGTAATTATGATTTTTTATATATTTCTATAAGTAAACAATTCTTTCTAATAGTGAACTATATATAATAATACATTTTTATATAGACTTTATACATGTAAATATTGAAAGTTTATTAATTCAAATGTAGTTGTCTATAATATTTGTTTATATATATATATATGTAAAATAAATAAAATGTCCGTTAATTAAAAACAAAATTGTAATTATAATTGAAATAATAAATTTAACAGTTTAAAAACTATTACAAACAGTCCTTAAATCTGCAGAAGTACTTTCGGTTAATTTCTTAAACCTGCCTCAGCTGCCATTAAATTTAAAAACAAAAGTGGAAGCAAATGTCATCAATTCAAATTCCACGAATCTCGTATTTTAATGTTAGCAGCTTGTCGATTTATTAAATGCATTTTATTCCTGTTTATAAAAATTAAAGAGGCAGTTTTTATAAACAGGAATAAAATGCATTTAGTAAATCGACAAGCTGCTAACATTAAAATACAAGATTCATGGAATTTGAATTGATGACATTTGTTTCCACTTGTTTTTAAATTTAATGGCAGTTGAGGCAGGTTTAAGAAATTAACCGAAAGTACTTCTGCAGATTTAAGGATTGTTTGTAATAGTTTTAAACCGTTAAATTTATTATTTCAATTATAATATATATATAAACAAAATAAATCATCTATTATAGATTAATAATTGTAATATTAATTAAAACTACAATTATTTTTTAATTGTAATAATGAATATACTTTATAGTTTTAATTGTTATATATATATATATATATATATATACTTTATAGTTATATATATATAGTTATATATATATTATTATTATTATTGATCAATGTTGGATATTAAACTAAATTTACATAGAGAGTAAAATAAGTATACAAATATTTTAAACCCTGATAGTTGATAAATCTGATGATTAATGCTTTTTCGTTCGCTTTTGGGAAAACTTTATAAAACAATTATTATATTACTATAGCTAGTTTTGAAATTAAACTGAGAGAGTATAAACTTCTCAAGCACTTATGACTATCACCAGCCAATCAGATCAAGCACTGAGACAGAGAATTTAACAAGAAAAAGGTGGTTCCACCTTCTTCTTTACTTGTCTTTCTATATATCCAAGCCAATATAAAGTACTTAGGTCTGAAAGCATGAATCTTAAATATCTTCACACTCAGCACACTGAGTTTAAATTACAAATATATAGCATGAAATCTTTTGATTTACTATGCAGTAGTTTTTCAATGTTATAACTTGCAGAAACGTATGTAAATAATATTTATTTTTTTTTAGTTCAGAGTATAAGTTTTCTCATTATAGTTGCTAACTTATATCATATTTTTCTTAATCTCACTAAATAAATGTCTGCCTACTTTTATTTAATATTCATGACTTTAAAAGAATATTTATAACTCTTGTTATATTCTATTGATAGGTATTAAGATTTTGTTTACTTAGAAAATATAAACAAGTGATTTACAAAAATAAAAAAAAGTAAAATGAAAACATTTATGCCCATTAAATTTTTATATAAAAACATCGTTTTTTTTGTGTGTATATTTTTAAATGGTAATGAATTGTTTTGTGGACCGAATTGCTAATTTCAACCCTTTCAAATGCTGACATTTTCTATTGTTAAACCAGGTATCTGTTTTCATCAATGTTCAACCTTTCATTTCAGAATAAAGTTTTTATTTTACATTAAAACTCAATAAATTGGACTTGATTTCATTTTAATTTAGTTTATATTTGAACTTTGCAAACAGTGCTAATCATTCTGAAGGGAAAGAGTCTTCAGAAAATGAACAATTTTTTTTTAATTTTAAAACCTGAATTAATAAATATCAACCTCTGATAAATCTATCAAATTCTTTTCTAAAATTTTAAAATTGCTTCATTTTTTAGAATATTTGAAAAAATTATCTTACACCATAATATTATTTGTTGACATTACAATCAAATTTATTAACTGCTGTTCTTAAAAATAAAATATATATGAATGAAATACTATATATGTATTCCTTTTCTTGTAAATAATTGTTAAACAATTATTGTAAAGAAGTAATCAAAAATATTTAATAAATTATTTTGCAAATGACATGGAAACCAGAGAGAATCATGTCTTGGAGACTATAATTTTTCTTTTGTGAACAAAAAAAAAAATCCTTTGAAGATTTTCAATTATCTGGAAAATACTGTCCTTTTTAATTTTTTTTTTTAATTAATAAATCAATAATTCCTACACTGCATGTTTAACATTTAAAAAAACACACTTAGTTGAAATAATGGTAGAAGAGAGATTTAAAGGTCCAGAATTATCATACTATTTCTAGAGTAAACAATTCATGGAAATTATTAGAACTATACTAAAAGGAGTAGTTTTAAAATAATTTGATGAATATGTATTGTTGTTGTTTTCAGATAGAAGATTTATTTTTGAATACTAGTGAAGAAAATGATTCAATAAACACCTCTTTTAAAATATGTCACCATTAAAACAACTTTAACATACTATAGAAATGGTAGACTGAAGAGCTTAAGATTTTCTGTAATGAAATGCAATTTGTCACTTTTGTTATGCAAATATTATATTACTTCCCAAGAAAGTAAACTTTTATTTAGTTATATATTTTCTCTTAAAAACCAAAAACTCATTCTGAGTTTTTAACACAACAATATATCTTCTCTATTAGCACATTCGATGTAAAAACACTAACAACACTTTAAAATATTTTATGTATAATACTAAAACTGTTTATCTGTTCCAATAGATATATGACTAGTAATAATTATGAATTAGAACAGTTAAAATATTACATTTAAAATCTAAAATAAAGCATAGCCATAAAAAATAAATAATTAAAAAAATATAACATAGTGAGTGATAAAAATAATGACTATAATATAATGAATGAATGCAAATAATTCAAATTTTACTTCATGGATAATATAAGCACATGTATGTATATATATATATTAAGGTTTTAAATGTTGATTTAACTTTTCAAGTTAAATGTATTTATTTTGTTAAACATTTGTACAGATAAATTATCAAAATATATTTTTAAAATTTGTTTGTTATAGAATAAATATGTGTTATGATGAAATAATTTTATTTAAAAACAAAACAATTCAAGAATTAAACAATGAGGATTGCCAATTCCTTAACAAGCTTTATGATAAATGCTTAGCCAGAGCCAGCATTTTAAATATCTCTGTTAGGAACCCCCCCCCCACAAATCCCTGATCATGGTTTCATGCTTTGGCACTCCTCAGAGAGGTGCCAGGGTAGGTTCAGACTGAGGAATGCCAAAACACAAAATCATGGTCAGGAGTTTGGGGAGGGGGTTCCTGACAGAGATATTTAAAAATGCTGGCTCTGGCTAAGCATTTATCATAAAGCTTGTTGAGGAATTGGCAATCCTCATTGTTTATAACTTACAAGCTTAAAAGAATAGGATCATGTGATCTATGACTTACTTTAAGCAAAATAAATGTTTCAACTACATTCTGTAAAAATAAAAGTGAACTCATTTAAGATTACATATTTGTTAATTTTAATATTAACTGACTGAAGTTTTTAATAAAGAGACATAAAATATATGCAAAATGTCATTTTACAGTAAACAGAAAAATACATTCGCAATTTCAAAAACATAAGATGAATTATGTTATGATATTAAGTATCAAAATAAATTGCTAAAACTCTAACTATCTTAACTTCAATAAATAATTGTGAATAAAAAGACAGTTTTTTATTACATTAACCTCAATATCAATATTTTTAACATCTAAATTAGAAATTAATTATTGGTTGTGTAAAATCTTTTATTAATTGTAAAAAAATATTTATATTAAATGTCCTATTATTGGAATTAAAATGATTAAACTTAATATCTATAGATGAGAAGTTGATTGTGCATATGCTGAAATGATCATAAATTAACAGAAATTTTTAAACAAATTGACTGTTCCGGTGAAATTACTATTCTATGTAACAAAAAGTAATTCATTCATTGTTTATATTAAATAACTGTTTATGATTACTATTATTTTTCAGTCTATTCTGATAATGTGTAAAGTATTTTGTTTCCAATTTTTCCATCATTCAAAATTTCCAATGATCATAAATCCTATCAAAATGAGAATAAATACCACATTTTTTAAATAAAATATTTATCATCAACATGACTTTTATAATCAAACTTGAAGTATTTGGTCCTATATTCTTTTTTTACAATTGTAATAAACAAAATATAGCATAATTCTTTCATCTATAAATGACAACTGCATTGAAAATAGTAATTCAATTTAACCCTCTATCATAGAGTCAACTATTAAACCAAAAGTAATAAAAATAATAATAATCAAATGGTTTATTGCTCATGAATTCATAAAAAAAATTTAAGTATCGTAAGTAAAAGAACTGACCACCATTAACGAATCTTGAGTTCCTGAGAATACTAGCATTAATCCAATCTATGTGGAATAGCAAAAATAATAAGGCATCATATGGTAGTATCAAACAAGTTCAACATTAGTGTTTAATGTTTATTGATGATTCAGTATTATTGCTCTTAATGAACTTATAATTCCAATATATGCATCATATCATTTTTTACTCTATGCAGAAACTCTTTAGTATGGAGAGATCTATGTTTAGATAAACAGAAAAAGATCTAAATAAAATTTTTTAAAAAAGTTATTATTTACATAAAAGAATAAGATGAAGTATATTAAGCAGTCAATAAAAATGATAGTAGTTGAACAACTGAATGACAAAAGACTGTGTGAATAGCTGAAATAAGAAAAGATTCTATACTGTCCTGGAAAATAGAATCTATATAACAGGTAAATACAATGAAACTTCAAGAGACCATCTTACAGCATATGATACTGATTAAATTAATAATGATGTGTAATTAAAATGTGCAATTTAAACACATCAAGCTGCTAATAATAAAAATATGTATCCTATAACTTATAAAATAAGATACATAGGGAAAACAAGTATAAAAATTTATATATAAAGCAAAATAAAATTAAGATTGATAGTCAAATTTTTAGACTTTATAATTTTGTATAATAATTTTAAATATAATTTGTGATAAATGATTTCGGTGAGTCCATATATATATATATATATATATATATATATATATAGACAAATCTTTCTTTAAGATTGAGTAAGTTTACACATTCATATATTTAGAGAGAAAGAAATAGCTGCATATTACAGTAATTAGCACATCAAGATATATCACAGCAATGTTGTATGCAATTCAATGTAAAATATAAAGGTTTTTAAATTTTAACCAGGCTTTATGAAGCTAGTTTGTAACCATCTTCAGCTAGATATCTATATTATAAAGTGATTAACAAATATTTTGCTATTTGTAGCAAGAATAGAACTATATAACATTTGTTTTTTGAACTTATGCATTCCTTTACAGTTCATTTCTATAAATTGGATCTTTATATTATCAAGATGTTCTAATTCTGTTATTTCGCAAATTTATGTGCTGTAACTCTAATTAAATAGTCCTATGTTGAGATTAAAAAGCAATATCAAATCAAAAAGAGCATATTTATTTATATTTAAAATATAAAAGATACAATTAATTCACATAAATATATTACAAATTGTATTTAAAAACTGTACTCATTAATTAATGTATGTGTCATTTTGCACTAATAATCATTTTTTTTGTATATCCCTAAATATCCTACTTTGTATTCCAGGTATAAACATATCCCAGATTTTTTGAAAATCATTGAGCTAAAGAATAGAACAAAAAAATAAACAATGTAAACTATCTGTAATTTAATTAGACATGAATATTATCTCTTTCTTCATAATTTCTTTATAGAGAGATACTAGATAAATGTTTGACCTGTGATAAGATATTTAAGACTATATAATAATCTTTTTTAAACAATTATTTGGTGATCAATATTATTTCATTATTATTGTTGGTTTTTTTTAAAAAAATGTTAGTAAGTTTGATTATCACCAAATATTTTATTAAAAAATGTTTTTTTGAATAACAACTTTTAAGTTATAAATGTTTTTAATGTGACAGAAACATATCTCAAAATATCACACTATTATATGATATAAGAATATTATAGAGTTATGATAGATATAGAATGATTCATGATGAATTTAATGTGAGCATGAAAGTTGTTAATGATACATATTGTAAGAGATGGCTTACAACGAACCTTCACACCTGTCCCAGTTTTTTTTTCACAAGGTTTGAATTCAGACCAAGTGGTAGGCAACTAATTTATTCTACATACCTGCTTATACAAATGTAGTATATACATATATAAACATACATATAAACTAATATGTTTGAGAAATTAATTCTTTTTTATCTATTGTGAGAAAGCAAACAAATTTGTTATATACATGAAGTATATACATATATAAACATACATGTAAACTAATATGTTTGTTTATTTGTATAAATTAATTGTTTTTCTTTTATTTATTTAATATCATTAACTAAAATACTAATTAATTGACTTATAAAATGAACATAATCAAAAGTCAAAATTATATGAGGTCAAAATTGTTGCTAAGTGATCGAGTTTGGAATAATGAAGATTTAATAATAATAATAATAATAATAATAATAATAATAATAATAATAATAATAATAATAATAATAATAATAATAATAATAATAATAATAATAATAATAATAATAATAATAATAATAATAATAATAATAATAATAATAATAATAATAATAATAATAATAATAATAATAATAATAATAATAATAATAATAATAATAATAATAATAATAATAATAATAATAATAATAATAATAATAATAATAATAATAATAATAATAATAATAATAATAATAATAATAATAATAATAATAATTTGTTTTTTTTTTTATTAAGTTGTAATTCACTTGTGGTCTAACATTAGAACTGTCAAAATATAAATAAAAAAAAGTCTTATTTTTTAAAAAAAGAAAAGAAAAATATTCAGCATTTAAAAAGGAAAGAAAACAATAAGAATATATATTTTAAAATTTAATGTCGATAGTTAATTAATACAAAGTCTATAATTTGGATAGAATAAAACTGGAAATTTAAACTTTAATTTATAATTAGCAGGAATGAACTAGTGATTTAATTTATTCTGCAAGATTGAATTCGTTATTATGGAAATGATGCAAAGAAAATGTGAAACTATTAGAAATTGATTGTTTTCTTTAAAAGATATTTTTATATATATTTAATCCACAGTAAATAATAGTTAATTATAAAGGAATAATTACAATGTGTGTGGGGTAAAAAAAATAATACCAGCAGCATTTCAAAGCTAGCTTTGATGTCATTATGAAATTGTGAAATAATGAAATTATGAAATTTTTAAAGTTTCCATCAAAAATGTCTGTTTTATAAAATGCTGGTAAACATCAATCTTCAATGGATTTATATACATTCAGAAGAGCTAATTGGTATGTGTTTGTTTTAACCAAGCAGCATAAAATATTATTAACAGAGTTGGTGAACAAGAACGTTATACATGGAGATTGACATTTAAATTTGTAAACTCTTAACTGTAGACAAATGCTTGCTTTTCTCAAGATAACTATATTTTGGTTTGATTCACGTGTTTATTATTTTTTTGCTTTTATTATTGCTATTTGAAAGTTTATGTATTGTAATTTTTTTATTGTGTATTCAAGATTCATTTTTCAAATTTGATCACCTGCAATTTAAAAGTGGAAGCAGTAAATAGATATGTGTCATATACTGATGTATGTTAAAAAAAGAAACACAATCAATTAATATACATAATTTTTAATTAAAGTAAATTTACAGATTCCTCTGGAAATTCAACATTGATCCATCAAGGTGACCTCAAGTAAGGGGTTTATATATTTAACATTGAGGGCAAACTTTAGGACCAACAAAACTATATTATTTACTAATAAGTTTTAATAATATTTACTTGTAATTTTTTTTGTTTATTTCTGAGTGCACAATTACCCACTTGAGTAAATGGTCTTTCATATCATTAATTTTTATTATGACTTACACACACATATAGATGGGAGTGGGGCTATATATATACTTTTTAATAAAAAAAATAGTTATAAATATATTTATCCTAACCTAAAAATATCATTCTAATAATTACATTAATGGGGTAGTTGTAGAATTAGTGAACTCTCATTTTGCTTTTCTTTTTTTTTTGTTTTATGGATATATTTAATGAACTATATAATTTAATTTTGTATATAATATACTTCAAATTATTTTGTTTCTGTTGTGTGAAGCCATCAAAATGATAGAAAACCATTCTTGATAACTGAATATTTATTTATGTTATTATTTTTTGTTTGTAAATATTTATTATATATGTTGTTAATTAATGATCTCTGTTTGATCATCACCATCATCAACCACTAGATGTTTGATCATCATCATTGTGCATTGATAGCACTAGATGCTTGATCATCACCATCATCATTGTGCATTTATTCCACTAGATGTTTGATTATTACCATCATTATTGTGCATTTATATCATTAAAAGTTTCATCATCACATTATGAATTTATATCATTAAAGGTTTGATCATCATCATCATCATTATGCATTGCTCTCCTAAATGATTGATCATCATCAGCAGTATTTTGCTTTTATATATATATATTGTACCCTTACTTCTGGATATATAAAATATATATAAAAGCGCACAATATATATATATATATATATATATATATATATATATATATTTGCTTAATAATTAAGTAATTCCATCCCTGAAAAGAGTTGACCACATAAACTCCATGAGTTTGAATTCTGTGGAGTAATGGGGCCTAGAAAGAGAGATGTAATGGATATGCATTAATCTAGGTCATATTGAAATATTGTAAGTAAATTATAAGTTAGTATAGTGAAAATAGATGTGATTTGGAACTGGGCATTTCATTGTAACATCTTTAGCATCCTATTCAAAGGCCTAGGTCTGACAGTAGTGAGATGTGCTCCCTTTGTTATATGCCATTCTTGATTCAGTAACATCTGACACACCCAAATGTGCCATTGAATCACATTATGTTTGAATGGCATGTTTTTATGATTTATAATCATCTGTATTGAGTGTTAATATTTTTAATTATTCCAAAAAATAAAATGCATGATTTGATGATATTTTAGTATATATAGTACTTTTAAATTCAAAGCAATTGTTCTTTAAAAATAGATTTAACAGTGTAGTTTGTTGCATTTTTAGTTGTTATAATATATTAGTATATATGTTTTTTAACAGCATTTGAATATTTTACTAATATTTTAATATTGTTAATTAATATCAAAAAAATAAAAAGTGATATATATATATATATATATATTGTAACGGGAGAAAGATCTTTGAGATTCGCATATACTGACCCCAGGGGCGCCACTAGTCCGAAAATAGGAATTAGACATTTATTTTAGAGTGGACAGGATATGCGAATCAAAAGGCACTGAACTACACTCAGGGAGGAACAAGATATCTTAAACATTATTTAGACAATTGAGAAATCAAAGCACAAAGACAAACGTCAGCCAAATTAAGTTTAAACAATTTATTAATTTTATTAAAAGTTGTGCAATAGCAAGACATCTAGCCATGAATATAAAAGTGACTTATGTTAACATACGTATATTTACCAGAGAGTGCACAAGAGTACGACAAACATGAAGGCATTAAACATTTTGGCAATAAAATTCTCTCACTTAAAATATAAGAAATGGTTAGGATAATATCTTCTTGCTGGCCAGTTGTAAAATTACAAAAACAAACAACAACCCTAGCTTCCTGAATCAGGGATAATAAAACAGTTACTTTCCTGCTGGAAATCAATGTAACCAGCGTGGATGTCCGAGCAGTAATATTCTAATGACTGTCATTAAAACGCCGCAGGACTGCTGCGCATAATACTACATTGAAAGTAAACATGGTTGATCTCACCTACAAAACAGCAATAGATATTTAATTACGATCTTACGTAATCCAGAAAGAAATAGACTATTTTCAGATAACCCAAAGAAATAACTTGACAAATAGCCAGCAAAAAATTTTTGTTGTTTGCACAAACAGCGCAAATGAAACATGTTTAAAGATTCTTTATTGTACAACTAAGAGCAGGAAAATAAGTAAAGATTATGAACACTGCCAATGTGTTTTATAATAGTTAACAAAATAATCATGTATATATTAAACATATAAAATACAATCACCTTATGCACCCCTTGATAAATGAAAATTGCAAACAAACTTGGAATCTTAAAACTAAGATTCTAAGACACACTTTAAATACTAGAAAAGAGTACATACAGATAATAAATAATTAAAAAAAACAATTAATACCATTTTAAAACATATTTATCATTAGATTGAGTGGAGATTTAATTAAACGCAATTTATTTACCCTGGCTAGAATAGGAAAAATTTAGCTTACGGTAAGACAGAGTCCTAGTGATTTAGTGACGAGTGCGTACTTTTGATAATAGTTCATCTTTCAGGTTCTTTGACAACAGAAAGGTAGAGGCAGTGTTTATTTTAGAGGTTCATGGCATGACTGAAGAAGAGCTGGTAGTCATGGGTCTGTCCTTTGTTTTAAATTAGCCAGACATTCTAATGATGACAAAACTCACAGCGGTGGATTTTGACATCTTGCACAGCAATGAAGTTTGTCAATAATTATTTAAGTTTTTAGTAGGAATTAAATGTCCGAACAGCTACTCACAATGGTATCTCTTTGCCTGCCATAATCCAATTGTGTATCTAATAATGAATCTCTTCTCTCTCCAAAAATTGGTGGGCTATCCTTGCCTCACTACATTTCCCGTGCAAAACTTTCATTAGTGTCCATACTATATTCCAGGCAGGGCAAATATTAATTTCCCACTCAATCTAATTTAAGACTTCCAACCATGGATAATTGAAACAAAAATGACAAATACAAAACTAAATCTCCACTTTTTAGAATTAACTTTAAAAATAATTACAATAAAAGCAACAGGAATATATAATTAGCAAGCTTGCCTGTTTTTAATCAAATTGATTAAAACAGACGGTGAAAGTAAACTATTTTACAAGCAATTTTATAAACATTAAATAATCTATTTTAAAATATAAATGTGTATGTGTTTTAAATAATAATAAAAAATTGAGCATTAGACATTTAATGAAAATGAAGTTGTTTTCCCTTTTTAATTTTAGTAATAAAACAATTGAATCGGAAATCAATCCGGCTCAACTGCCTCAACACGTGATCAAAAAAAAAAAAACATTCCTGCAACTTTTTTCCTTTTTTTAAACTAAAAACATTTCAAAAACTACCCCTAGGAATTTGGCTGAATGCACTCATGAAAAACCAAAACAATATTTTATTTCTTACATTTATCCATTCTCATAAATCATTAACAATTTTTTTTTTGTCTGTTTTAAAACAATCTGTCCGATTTCTAAAAGCCGAACCTTTAACTTTTGTCTGGTGGTTCTTTTACTCTTTTTATTCATTTTCTGAAATAAGTTTTTTTCCCTCTCTTATATTTTACCTGCCTAGAATTTATGATTTTGTCTCTTTCCCATTCTGTTTTGCTTTCTAGTGTATATACCTGAATCTTTTTCTTAACAAAACTTCCCAATTCTTCATCTTTTCATACTTTATTTTTAGTCATATCAACACTAGTAAATGGCAACACTTCATTTCCCACAGACTTTTTGCGTGCCTTGAATAAGATTGCTTTATAAATGGCTTTTATTTCTGTTTTAAAATCATATTCCGAAAACTTTTCCTTAGTTTTTAATCCCTGTTCACAACTAACAGTTATTTTACTCAACTCATTTTTAACCTCTTTAAGTAACTTATAACTGTCTCCAAGATTTTCTTTCTCCACCACACTATCTATTTCTCTCCACCCTCTACTTATTTCAAACTTTATTTCCACCCTCTCTGTCCTAGTACTCTCCTGTGCTACTTCAATTTCTATATCTTTTATGACTACTTTTTCTACTTCCTGGCTCTCTTTACTCATCTCATTTTTCAAATCCTTTTCCATCTCCACTTCTTTTTGTATTCCTTGAGTTTCTTCTACTCTTCCTGTCATTTCTCTTCTCATTTCTGCTCTCAGCTCCTCCAGTATTGTTTGTTGACTCTGTTTTATTTCTATATTTTGTTTTGTCATCTCCAATATTAACCTTATCAGCATCTGTGTCTCGCTCTCTTCTTTATCTACTATCTGAGGATATTTAAATGAAACAGGGCTTTCTTCCAAACCTGCCGCCCTGTTGCCTTCTTCTTTCCCTTCCATTTTTACACATGTTTAACTCGCTATACTAACTTTTTTTTTTAAAACAAAAATCTCAAAGCAAATAAACACTATTTATTTATATGCAAGAAGCTCCACGATGATGTGCCAAAAATTACTATATATGTAATGGGAGAAAGATCTTTGAGATTCGCATATACTGACCCTGGGGGCGCCACTAGTCCGAAAATAGAAAGTAGACATTTACTTTAGGGTGGACAGGATATGTGAATCAAACGGCACTGAACTACACTCAGGGAGGAACAAGATATCTTAAACATTATTTAGACAGTTGAGAACTCAAAGCACAAAGACAAACATCAGCCAAATTAAGTTTAAACAATTTATTAATTTTATTAAAAGTTGTGCAATAGAGTGAAGACATCTAGCCATGAATATAAAAGTGACTTATGTTAACATACGTATATTTACCAGAGAGTGCACAAGAGTACGACAAACATGAAGGCATTAAACATTTTGGCAATAAAATTCTCTCACTTAAAATATAAGAAATGGTTAGGATAATATCTTCTTGCTGGCCAGTTGTAAAATTACAAAAATAAACAACAACCCTGAATCAGGGATAATAAAACAGTTACTGTCCCGCCGGAAATCAATGTAACCAGCGCGGACGTCCGAGCAGTAATATTCCAATGACTGTCGTTAAAATGCTGCAGGACTGCGGTGCATAATACCAGATTCAAAGTAAACATGGTTGATCTCACCTACAAGACAGCAACAGATATTTAATTATGATCTTATGTAATCCAGAAAGAAATAGACTATTTTCAGACAACCCGAAGAAATAACTTGACAAATAGCCAGCAAAAAGATTTTGTTGTTTGCACAAATAGTGCAAATGAAACATGTTTAAAGATTCTTTATTGTACAACTAAGGGCAGAAAAATAAATAAAGATTATGAAAACTGCCAATGTGTTTTGTAATAATTAACAAAATAATCAGGTATATATTAAACATATAAAATACAATCACCTTATGCACCCCCTGATAAACGAAAATTGCAAACAAACTTGGAATCTTAAAACTAAGATTCCAAGACACACTTTAAATACTAGAAAAGAGTACATACAGATAATAAATAATTAAAAAAAACAATTAATACCATTTTAAAACATATTTATCATTAGATTGAGCGGAGATTTAATTAAATGCAATTTATTTACCCTGGCTAGAATAGGAAAAAATTTAGCTTACGGTAAAACAGAGTCCTAGTGATTTAGTGACGAGTGCACACTTTTGATAATAGTTCATCTTTTAGGTCCTTTGACAGTGTCAAGGTAGAGGCAGTGTTTATTTTAGAGTTCATGGCATGACTGAAGAAGAGCTGGTAGTTGTGGGTCCGTCCTTTGTTTTAAATTAGCCAGACATTCTAATGATGGCAAAACTCACAGTGGTGGATTTTGACATCTTGCACAGCAACGAAGTTTGTCAATAATTATTTAAGTTTTTAGTAGGAATTAAATGTCTGAACAGCTACTCACAATGGTATCTTTTTGCCTGCCGTAATCCAAGTGTATATCTAATAATGAATCACTTCTCTCTCCAAAAATTGGCGGGCTATCCTTCCCTCACTACATTTCCTAACTTTCATTAGTGTCCATTCTATATTCCAGGCAGGGCAAATATTAATTTCCTGCTCAATCTAACTTAAGACTTCCAACCAGAGATAATTGAAACAAAAATGACAAATACAAAACTAAATCTCGGCTTTTTAGAATTAACTTTAAAAATAATTACAATAAAAGCAATAGGAATATATAATTAGCAAGCTTGCCTGTTTTTAATCAAATTGATTAAAACAGATGGTGAAAGTAAACTATTTTACAATCAATTTTATAAACATTAAATAATCTATTTTAAAATATAAATGCGTATGTGTTTTAAATAATAATAAAAAATTGAGCATTAGACATTTAATGAAAATGAAGTTGTTTTCCCTTTTTAATTTTAGTAATAAAACAATTGAATGAGAAATCAATCCGGCTCAATATATATATATATATATATATATATATATATATATATATATATATATATATATTATATACTTAATGTTTTTCATGGTTATATGATGTAGATAAATTGTAACTTTTTGGGATATACCGTGTCTTATTTTCCATTGAGCACCGATATTTCGATGGAATAGCAACCGCCATTTTCAAGGTTAACTTTTGAAAGAAAAACCATTAGATTTTAACAAATAACGTGGCTGTGTGCGAGATGGGAAATGAGATTCCAGTTCAGCATTCACAATATGAGGCTTATCAAAATGTTTATTTTCCTCAGTATTTTTTTTACCTGTTAATTTTAAGTTAATATTGGATAAAAAAAGAGAGGTTTCCACATAGCTGGAATACGTTGTGCTTCATCAGTTCTATTTAAACCAGTAGATCTCTTTAATATTTCAATTGACTCTCTCATGGTTCTTAAATCATATCTTTTCAAATTAGCAAGTATTTTTGTATTGTCAAAATTAGGTTTGTGACCAGTTTTTAAATAATGGGAAGTAAAAACTGATGTGCTAATTTTTTGTTGAAAAGCATTTTTATGTTCCTTAATTCTGACATTAATTCCTCTATTAGACTGACCCACGTAGCCTCTTGAGCACTGGAAACACGGAATTTCATAAACTCCTTGGTTTCCAAAAATATTTTGTCTTTAGGTTATACAAAAAATCACCAATTTTTTTGCCAGTAGAAAAAGTGGTCTTTATATTAAAACAAGATAGTCTTCTACTGATTTTATCAGTAACCCCCCTAATGTAAGGCAAAATTACTCTATTAAAAGAGGAATTATCAATTCTATCCTCTTTTTTTTTCTTTTTAGTATTAATGTTATATAAAGCCTTACATATGATGTTTTTATTATAATTATTAGAAAGCAGAATACTTTTTGTAAGTTTTATTTCTTGAGAAAGATGTTCTTTATCAGATAAATTATAAGCTCTATAGAAAAGATTTTTAGCTACAGAAAAAAATTTTGCAGGATGATGATGAGAATTAAAATTAAGATATCTGTTTGTATGAGTGGATTTTCTGTAAACTGATATTGACAATGTTTCATCACATTTTCTTGCAATTACAACATCCAGAAAAGAAAGTGATCTGTTATTTTCCACTTCCATAGTAAATTTAATATTTGGATGCCAATTATTTATAAAAGCAAGAAAAGAATTTAAAGAATCAATTCCATGAAGCCATACGACAAAAGTATCATCCACATATCTAAGCCAAATAGAAGGTTTTTAAGTAGCTGCACATAATACTTGACTTTCAAAATTGTCCATGAAAAGATCAGCAATGACAGGTGACAGTGGGGATCCCATAGAAAGTCCTTTAATTTGTTTAAACAGTTGAGAATTATAAACAAAAAATGTATTTTCAAGGCAATGTTTTGCTAAAGGAATAATAAAATCAGGTAAATCATTGTTCTGAGCTATTATATTTAATGCTTCTTCAACAGGAATATTAGTAAACATAGAAAAAACATCAAAACTAAACAATAAATCAGTTCCAGTTAGTTTTAAGTTTTTAATTATTGAAATAAAATGGCTTGAATTTTTCATTCTTGAAGGAATCTTGTCTGTCAATGGCTGTAAGCATTGGGCTAAATATCGAGCCAAAGCATGTGTGGGAGAGCCTATAGCACACACAATAGGTCGCAATGGTATCTCAGGTTTATGAATTTTAGGCAAACCATAAAATTTAGGATATAATGAAGAACCTTCTCTTGGAGAAATTTTAATTTTCATATTTTCATCTATACTAGAAAGTTTGACAAGACATTTTGTCTTTTTCTCTAAATATGTCAGAGGATCTCTAATAATCTTTTTATAAGTTTCATCATTTAATAAATCTACAATTTTATTATCATAATCCAAACGATCAAGAAAAACAGTAGAATTACCATTATCTGCTGGAATAATAACAATTGAATCATATTGTTTTAAATTTTGAAGTGCAATAAATTCTCCTTTAGATAAATTATTTTTTGGAGATTTCATATTTTTTAAAACATTACAAACTTCAAATCTAATAAGATCAGCTGTGTGTAAGTCTATATTTTTTAAGGAAGATTCTATATTGCATATAATATTTTCAACTGGAACACGTTTAGGAGCCAAAGCATAATTAAAACCTTTTTCCAACAGAGAAATTTCATCACAAGAAAGTTTGGGATAAATTTTTTACATATGAATCACTCACAGTATTAGTAAATTGTTTTTTTTTCCTTTCTACTTATCAATAAAGCAAATTTCTTCTTTTGTTTCAAAGTTTTAAATTCCGAATCCTTAACAGATCAAAAATAAACAATTTTATCAAAAATAGACCAAAGAATGGGATGTATAATATTGCTTAACATTATCCGTTCTCTCAGTAAACAACAATCAATATAGTTTAACTTCTTTCTAACATCATGAATAAAAGAAATCAAAAAAAAAAAAAAAAATTGGTGATTTTTTTTGTATAAACCTAAAGACAGAATATTTTTGGAACACCAAGGAGTTTATGAAATTCCGTGTTTCTAGTGCTCAAGAGGCTACGTGGGTCAGTCTAATAGACAAATTAATGTCAGAATTAAGGAACATAAAAAATGCTTTTCAACAAAAAATTAGCACATCAGTTTTTACTTCCCATTATTTAGAAACTGGTCACAAACCTAATTTTGACAATACAAAAATACTTGCTAATTTGGAAAGATGGAAAGATATGATTTAAGAACCATGAGAGAGTCAATTGAAATATTAAAGAGACCTACTGGTTTAAATAGAACTGATGAAGCACAACGTATTCCAGCTATGTGGAAACCTCTCTTTTTATCCAATATTAACTTAAAATTAACAGGTAAAAATACTGAGGAAAATAAACATTTTGATAAGCCTCATATTGTGAATGCTGAACTGGAATCTCATTTCTCATCTCGCACACAGTCACGTTATTTGTTACTATGTAACGGTTTTTCTTTCAAAAGTTAACCTTGAAAATGGCGGTTGCTATTCCGTCGAAATATCGGTGCTCAATGGAAAATAAGACACGGTATATCCCAAAAAGTTATAATTTATATATATATAAGAAAAAAAAGATTGGAGTCTACAAAATGCAGTTTTATTTTTTATATTTTTTAAGTTGGAACAATTGATATTCCTTGCCTGTATTGCTTTGTTTAGATATTTTGGATTACATATAGAATCTTCCAGAATTCTTTTTTAAAAATAAATAACTGTATTTAGTTGTTTTTTTTTTAATGGATAGTAATTTTTTTTATATCTTTTTTTTTCAGTTTTGTCATAGATATATTATTGAGATCAGGATCAAACACTTCAGATCATGTATAAAATTGAGGGTAGCAATGCTGCATGCACATCTGTATACTATGGAGTCTAAGGTAAATATAGGCAATCAGAGTCTCCCAAAACAAATATTTGTATAAGTGAGCTAAGAATAACTAAATATAAATCCCTTTTCTTGAAGCTGGCCACATTTTCAATTCAATAAATGTTAAAATTGTTTGCATGGAGTGAAATGACAAGACACAAAGTGAAAGAGGCATTGTTTTTTGCTAATAACAACAAGGACATCAATAAAAAAGAGAATAGCATCCAATTCTTCAACAAATGGGATATTTAAATTACTAATTTAAATTAATTAGCATTGTATGTTTAAATGCTACAGTATATCATGCACTGCTTCATTAGACAAAAGCAAACTCTGCTACAGTTAGGAAAATTAACATACAGAATAAATCTTTATTTAGCTAAGGTTTGAAATGTTTAAGCAAAGCCATTACAAATAGGATAAAGAAAAGGAGAATAGCCTTAACATAATTGAGATCAGTGTTTTAATGTCAGCATATGGAATGTAAAAAGAAAGTTATATAAAATAAACATTTTTGAGAATAATTTGTCTTAAGATAATAACTACCATTAGGAGTTCAGCTGTTAAATAGATTGTAAATATTAATAAAATCAAAGAAGAGCTCAAATCAATATTATATTTTCTGATGACTACACTGGATATTTAATTTAATTTGCAATACATAAATATTTCTAATTATAAATAAGTTTTAATTTTTCAATAAAGATTCAGATGAAATAAAATTTTGAATGATTTTTTTTTTTTTTGCAATAAAAGAACACAATGTAATCAAGATATGTAAAATTATTTCCAAATAAATCTTTGGAAGAAGAACTTTTCAAAAAGTTGTATTCTATTCTAACAGATTTTATTTTTATTTAGTTATGGCAAGTAATATTAGCATTATAAAACTTTTTTTTTCACTTGTATAGAGATAGAAGTGTTTATATATAAATAGCTATTTATTCAAATAATGAAGTGGTGATTTATCTTTAATTGTAGATCACTTTCAAGTGGAATAAGATAACAGGAATTAAAAGGAATGTAAAAACTACTCTTTCTTACTGCATTGCCAAATGTGCACTGTATAATACTAAATTGTCCAAACACTTTACTACTGTTACCCAATGCTTTATTTACCACCATTTTTTTACAGTTTATAGTTGAGATTAGGAGATATAAAGATCTGAAAAATATTATTGGGGCAATCAAAACTGTAAAAAAAGGTGGTAAATAAAGCATTGTGTAACAGTAGTAAAGTGCTTGAACAATTTACTATTATATGAATTAAAAGGAGTGTGTATTATTATATAGGATATAGTTGGACTTTATGAAGTTAGAATACAAAGAGAGAAGCGATTTAAAAAATGGACATGTATTTTACTACAAAGGCAGAAGTATTGAAACCACAAGTGGAATAGTATTGATTATAAGTAAAAAGTGAAAAAATTACAATTGTGAGGATTGATGATAATCCTAATTGTCATGAAAAAGTAAAGGATATTTATAGATATATATAAAACGTTTTTCATACACCAAATATTTTAAAATTGTTATTAAAGATTGCAATTCTAGAATTAAAAAATGATTGGAAAATGCAATATGGTGACAAAAATAAAAGAGGATATACTTATAAAATTTGAAGAAAAAGTAAAATTATGTATTATGAATTTCTTCTTTAAAAAAAATATATATATATATTTTTTACAGAAATGAACATGGAAACATACGAATGAAGATACAACGAGGTTGAATTATATTTTGACTAACCAAAAATATATATTTTAAGATTGCAATGTTCTTAACAGATTCTACACAGGAAGTGATTATTAGATATAAAGTATTAATTAGGAAGAAAACGGTTTTAGAATAATAAAACTATTAAAAAAGATCGTTCTAAAAGTTACTATTCCTAGTCTTCAAAATCACTATTAAAATTAAACTAGAACTTACTAATCATTATGAATGTTTATAGACTTTGAAGATTATACAAACATAATTGAGATTAATAAGAAGATTACTGATATTACTGATACTTTACTAAAAATTGACTGGCACAAAAAATATTCACCTTTGATTTTTCAATTGAGATAGCAAAATATTTTGAAAAATAAAAGAAGGATAATGGAAATATTTAAAAATGATTCTTTAAAAATAATTAAATATATAGAGTTGATAAAAAGGTATAAAAGAGTTAATAATGATATATAAAAAGTATCTGAGAATTAAAAAAGATAGTCATAGAAAAGAATAACTCTTTCAAAAATTTAAAATATCTGAAAATAGAACAAATAAATATGAGTTGGTATTATGCTTTATTATTTATTGATTATATAAAACTTTTGATTTTATAAGTATTTGAATCGTCAATGTATAGATCTGGAATAGTATCATATTCTAAATAATGCTTATCAAAATGTAACAGTAGAGATTAGATTACAATGATGATTATAAAAAATTAAGACTGATAAGCAAATACATACTGTGTGATTCGTACCTCCAAAACTCTTTACAACAGTTTTATACACAAGTATTTTGTAGAATAAAATCAGAAACTAAGAGAATAACAATACTTAGAAATTATTTAAGATATCTTAATTTTGCAGATGGTGTAATTGTTTTTGCAAATAATGGGTCAAAGCTGCAGGAAATGTTAAAAAAATTTTCAAAGGAAAATAAAAAAATAGGACTTGATAAATATTAAAAAAATTAAAGTAATATTCAATGAAGTTTCTCAGAAAAAGAAACTAAAGATTGATAATTAAAAATTAGAAATTCATAACTACAAATATCTTGATCATATTATTAATACAGATGGAAACATAATAGATAAAATTAATTATATAATTTATTTTTTATAACTTAATATTCAAAGAAAATATGTCAATGTATTTGAAAAGGAAGGTTTTTAATAGAAGTTTGAATTACCAGTTCTTACTCATGAATGTAGAAAATGAACACTTAGCAGGAGAGAAATATGGTGAAACTTCAGCTCATTCAAAAAGGTAAAGAAAAATTTTAGTTTGGAGTAACAAAGAATCAAAAATCTAATGCATGTAAAAGATAACAAACAGATATTATTGTCATATTGGAAAAAATTAAGAGAGTAAAATGTAGGTGGGCTGAATATATTGATAAAAGTGATGATAATAGATGAACAATTTAAACTGGATGCCAAGAGATTGTATAAGATTTAGAAGAAGTTTATATATAAAAAAAATAGATGACTGAATTAAGAAAATTTGTTGGTATGATGTGAAAAAGAGAAGCTATAGATCACAGAAACTCAATTAAACTTTGGGAAATCATCTTATAGTTGATAGACAACTGTTGAAAATGATGTAGATAATATACATATTAAAAATCATATTTAATGATATATATGAATAACATGCTAATTTTAGCAAATATATGGATAGTTTTAAATTGTTTATTGAAACTAACAACATTCATTATAAGTTTGGTCCACTATTCCAATATTAAGAATCTTTAGCATAATTTAAGATTGCTATAACAATTTTACTTTGGTATTTGCATTCTGATAGATTTTTTAATTTGTTTTCTGATATTAATAAAAGAACATATGTAGATACATTAGTGGTAAGATAGATAACAAAATATTGTTATGAAAGCTCTAATTAAGATAATATGCTATGCATATTATATATGCATATTATATGTTATACTTTTATTTGATTTATTTTAAATTTGAAACTAGTTAATGATAAAATTTAATTTGAAATTTAAATTTGATCTATGAAAATTCGTAGTTGCAAAATTAGATTTTTAAAAAAAATTAATATATCTATGCTATCACATGATCACCATCTCTTATGCTAGCACAGAACTGTTATTAAACAGGCAAAATTCTCCATACAGTAGTGCCACCCTGTGCCAACCAGAGTAATTAATGGATGCCAAAAACTAATCTGGGGATATTGGATGAGTAGGCACTAGATGGGCATTTTATTCACAAACCTTCTAGTATCTATTGATTACTCTGGTTGGCACAGGATGGCACTACTGTATGGAGAGTTTTGCCTGTTTAATATCTATGTTATGTTACAATAAAATATTATAGCATGTAAATTTTTGTTTTAATAATTTATTTACCAATGATTTGTAATATGATAAGTTAGATATGAGTATTATGTAAAAAATATTTTTGAGATTAAATGATTATTTAGACACAAAAATTTAGTGATGAATGTAAGCAGTGGAACTAGTAGAAAAAACTGAAGATAAACTTCAATCAATTACTGGAGTTTGTATTTATTTTTTTTTACTTTGTACAAAATGATTCGATGAAATCTGTATAATCGAGTTATTTTGATATCATATATATATATATATATTAAATCGAAGATTTTTATGGGCTACAAATATAAATGAAATATTATATGAATATATGTGTATAATTTATTGAAAATATAAAACATTTGTATGAACATATTAAACTCTGTAGGGAGGATATATTCAAGAAACTTCGAATTTTTATAAAATCTTACATGGATAAACCTGCAAAATATGTCTTATATATATATAAACCAACATTTTGACAAAGTCACATTGGTCATCAACTGGATAACAAATATTATAAAATAATTGTAGAGGTTCTGTAAATACTGATGTATATCACTGATGTAAACACTGATCTACAACAATAATGATCCTTCTATTAATAGAAAATAAAAATAATAGTTATGAGAAATTATTTTAGATGAATGAGAGCATGGAGAATTAGTGCTATTGCTAATGGATGTTTTTAACTGCAATAATATAACCATCTCTTCTAGCATTAATATGACAATTACTCATACTTATATACAAAGGTTTGCAAATGTTACATGCAATTTCATAAACTCCATGGGCTTCCAAAGGGATTGAGTCTTTAGGCTTGGTTACAATACTATTACTTTCTTGATAAGTGATATATGTTATCTTTATATTATAATGTCTAATAATTGCTTCTTCTTTTTGTTTTTTATTTTGATTGTTTAGGTTTGAATTAAGGCTCAGGGTATTTTAAATTTTCATCACATCATCATCCAGCTTAAATCATTTCTGTTGCAAAAACTCTTTTCACTACAGCTATTAACAGTCTTTCAGATAAATCAAAATTTGAAGATGAAATAAATGATATAAGCAATGTTTTATCAGCTAAGGGCTATAAAACAATACAGTGAGCCTTAATTCAAATCTTAAACAATCAAAATAAAAAGACACAACTATTAGAGGGTGTATTCTTTATATAAAAGTAACTACAGACAATAGTGAACATAGTATAAGATATAATATAAAGACAACATATACCATTTGTCAAAAAATTAATAGCATTATAACCAAGCCTAGAGACTTAATCCCTCTTGAAGGCCATGGAGTTTATAAAATTCCATGTAACATTTGTAAAGCTTAATATATAGGTATGAGTAATTATCATATCAATGCTAGAAGAGATGAACATGTTAATGCAGTTAAAAACATTCATCATCAGCAGCACTATCTTTTTATGCTATAGGTACAATACATGGCATAGTATTGATTTTTCTAATATAAGAATACTATCCAGATCTGACATTCTCCAACAATTCCAGATCAGAGAAATCATTGAGATCTTTAAAAGGTCAGACTGCATCAACAAATATGATGATGCATGCAAATTATCTTTTATTTTAAATGTTTTTAAAAACCTCATTATTATAAAAAAATTATTATATTTATTATTGTATTTTCTATTGACAGAACATTCATTATTGTTATACGTTAGTGTCTATGGTGCCTCTACAATTATTTTATAATATTTGTTACCCAATTGATCACCAGTATATATATATATATATATATATATATATATATATATATATATATATATATATATATATATATATATATATATATATCATATAAATATATACACTGTATATAGCCAGATATATATTTCATATATATATATATATACTGTAAAATGTAAGAATGGAAGATGATGATAAATAAAAAGAATAAAGAACAATGAGACTTTCTTCATTTAAATTACGTCTGCTTATTAAATTTATTAAATAAATGATAAATTATGTAGTAAATTTAAAAAATATATTATTCATATATTAGGCAACAACAATATATAAGTTGTTTAAAATACATTAAATGTTTGTTGAATATTGTAATTTTAATAAATTATATTTCTCAAAAAAGATCAGAATATACAAACTAATATAGAACAACAAGACAATAAAATAAGCATTCGTCTTTCTAACAAAATTCGCTACTTTAAAATTATATATTTAATCTAAATATTACTTTTAACTTCATTAAATTCGATAAATATAAAATGTCAGTCGTACTTATTAGCATAATATTGATAATAAATTTGATTTAAAAGTTGTTAATAATTTTCATAATAGTCTTAGAAGATTAAAGACATACATTAAATAAATGATTTTTTCTATTCATCTTCAACATTATTTTGAAGAATATATATATATATGAATAAAATCTACATACATTTATTTAATTTTTAAATTCAGTTATTTGTTAATATGTATACAAAGATTGTTGGAGGCCTTAAAAGAACTGAGTAGGGCAAAACCCATAGTTCACGCCAACATGTTCTTGTCGTTGCAGCTTTTATTACTGTGTGATTATTCATGTAGATATGGACATGGATGGGCTGCTCACCAACATGCATTAGCCAGTGTGGTGACTTTATTGGCTTTTTACCTCCGAGTTTAAGATTAAGAAACACTATGGTCTTTTTTATCAGTTGCCTGATAAAGCAGAATGAATGTATGTGTAAACGATAAATATTTTTCCAATAGATATATACAATCATGACAGACAAAAATAAATCATGGCTCTTATTCTCAGAAGGCAGTTAAATCACCAACTAAGGCAGTGGTTGGTGGCTGAAGGTGGAGGGTGCTAAGAATTCCCTGATTGAGGACCCAGGTTCCCATTTCATGATGACTTTTTATTTAGGTACTTACAACTGCAGATCACTTTCAAGTGAAAGGAGTTTGCAAGAATTAGAAGTACGGTCTTATATTAAATGGGTCATTATGGGGTTTTGTGAAGTTAGAAGAAAAAGTTATGAGACAATTGATTTAAAAAGTGGACATGTTCTCTACTAGAAAGACACAAATATTAAAAATACAAGTGGAGTAGGATTCATTATAAATAAAAATTGGAAGAATAACATTGTGGAGATTGATGATGTATTAGACAGAGTGGCAAGATTAGTTATATAACTTAATGGCAGATACCAAATGCAGATAATTCAGGTTTACATCCCAACAAGTTCTCATAGTGTTGAAATAATAGATTTTTATATGGATGTACACAAGACTTTTGATCAGAGTAAACAACATTTTAAGATTGTTATGCAAGACTTTAATACTAGAATTGGTAAACAAATGAAAGATGAAAGTGCTGTAGGTAATTTTGTTTATGGTAATAGAAATGAGAGAGGACATAGACGTGTGGAGTTTTGCAGAAAAAGAAAAACTTTATATTATGAATTCTTTTTTTTTTTTGGAGAAAAATGTTAAAAGACAATGGACATGGAAGCATCCAAATGAAGGTACAGAAGAATTAGATTATATTTTGACTAACAGGAAATACATATTTCAAGATTGTAATGTTCTTAATAAATTTAACACAGGAAGTGATCATCGATTAGTAAGATGTAAGATACATGTTAATGCAAAACTAGAGAAACAAAAATTATTAAGAAAAACAATATTTATAGTTGATATTCCAAATCTTCAGAAACATTCTAATGAATTCAAATTAGAACTTACAAATCGATTTCAAGTATTAGTAGATTTTGAGAATTTATGAAGAAAAAAAGGAATATGAAGATATACAAAAATGATGCATTAAAAAGGACTGAATATTTTCAATTTAGTATAAAATGATGCAGAAAAGAGTTGAAACTGATATAAGAAAGTATAACTCTGAACTATCAAGGAAAGCTTTAGAAAAAAATAAAAGTCTTAAGACTGTAAAACAACATTTTGGTATTGTTAGAAAATTTATATCTGCAATAAGAAAAAAAGATGTAATTATTACTAAAAAAAGAGATGTCATCATGAAATGGGTAGAAGACTTCTATCAAGAATTATGTAGTATTAAAGAACAAATACCTCATATCTATTATATCTTCTGAATTGCCCAGAATTTTAAATGAAGAAGTGAGACATGCAATTAAATTTATGAAGAAAGGAAAAGCTTCAGGTAATGATGGAATTATAATTGATATATTAAAAGAAGCAGGTGAAAAAATAGAATTTTTTTTAGCAAAATTATATACCAAAAGTCTAAATGATAAAGATGTGCCAGATGATTGGAAGAATGCAGTATTAATGTCAATATAAAAAAGAAGATAAAGAAGATATTAAAAATTATAGACCTATCAGCCTATTATTAGTTATATACAAAATTTTTACAAAGATAATTACAACTCATCTACAGAGAACATTGGATTTTCATCAACCAAGAGAACAAGCTGGTTTTGTTTTAATACAGAAGATCATATCCAGGTATTGAGAGAAGTTATAGAAAGGGCAAATGAATATAAGTTGCCATTACACTTTGTATTTGTAGATTATGAAAAGGCCTTTGATTCTATAAACATTTCTTCAGTAATTAAAGCATTGTATCATCAAGGTATAGATCCAGGATATTGTCATATTTGAAAAAAATATTTATAAAAATTCAACAGCAACAATTAGTTTACATAATAATACTAGGAAAGTCAACAGTGAGAAGGGTGTAAAACAGGATGACTCCATATTTCCAAAACTTTTTACAGAAGCGCCACAAGAAGTATTTTGTGGATTAAAATGGGAAGATAAAGAAGTGAAAGTAAATGTAGATTATTTGCCATTTAGATTTTGCAGATGATGTAGTTGTTTTTGCAAATAATGCTTTAGAGTTGCAGGAAATATTGCAAGAGTTATCAGATGAAGTAGGAAAGTAGGACTAAAGATAAATGTTAAAAAGATTAAAGTAATACTTAATGATTTTTTTTTCAAAATATGAAAATAAAGATTGATTATAATGAGATAGAAGAAGTTAACAATTACAAATACCTTGGTCAGATTATTAATGCAGATGGAAACATAATGGATGAAATTAGTCATAGAATTAAACTTGGTTGGAGTGCTTTTAATAGAAATAACTTGATACTAAAAGGAAATATGCATATCTGTTTGAAAAGGAAGGTTTTTTATAAATGTGTTTTACCAGTTCTCAGAGACTTCAGTCCACTCAAAGAAGTGATGCATGTTGGGAGTAATAAAAAGAGATCGAAAAGGCAATAATATATGGGTAAGAGACTAAACATGTGTTACTGACCTCATTGAAAAAATTAAAAGACTAAAGTGGAATTGAGCTGGACATATTGCTAAAAAAGATGATAGTAGATAGACAATTGAAATCTTAAACTGGATTTCAAGAGATTGTAAAAGACCCAGGAAGAGACCATATGTGAGATGGATGGATGAAGAAAGTGTGCAGGAATGATGTAATAAGTTGGAGAAACCTTTATCTTGCAGTGGATTGATAATGGTTGATGATGATGATGATTGTGACTGACAGAGACCACATATTTTGATATAACAAGAAAAGTTTCAATCCCCAATTTATGTATATCATTTTATATCCTGCTTCAGACTCAGAAAATCATAATGTTTATAACTTCATTCTTTGTCATGGCATAATACTTTATTTAAATCGTAGTCATTTCAAGATATCATATTTATCAATAAGTGACATTTCATCACTGTATATTTTTATCAATACATTGTCACATATACATCACCACCATTATATATATATATAATATTTACACCCTGTAGTCATATTATTATCATCACATTATATATTATCATCTTTCTTCCTATCATTATCACTGTCATATATAAATTATGTACATACTTTTTTTTCATCAGATGATATAATGGCAAGAAGGGCAACAAAGATTACTAAAGTTTAAGATTAATTAAATTTAATAAATATAAATGCATGCAAATACACAAGATTTGATTTAATATTCTATTTGGACTATATATAAAAACACATGCATAATTGTTACTATGTACATATACAGTTATTACAGAATTCGATATACCAAACTTTTCAATGCTAAGCTTGAAACTAAAAACATAAAATAATCTTATCTGTACTACAGTTACAGAATTTTATTCATTATATCTCAATTTCAAGCTTCAATAAAAATTATTCTAACCATCATATGCATTTGTTTGTCTTTGCCAGTAATAGTGCACATCTTTATAATGTTTCCTACATTTCTAAAAATGACAAAATGAAAACTATAAAACTGTGGTTCCATGTTGAAAGAGAAAAAAAAAGAAATATTGAAAAATATATTTTTATAATATATTAATCTGATAGTTATAAAAATACATCTTCATTTTTCAAAAAAAAAAAAATACAAATGTTTTAAAAAAGTAATAGTGATAATATTTTTTAAGGCTTAATTAATGTTATCATTGATTAGAAATTATATGTTTACCTAGGATAACTTTGATATATAAAATGTCTCACTTTTTGTTTCTGAAGAATCAGATATGTCATAAATAGTTTTGTTTAGTACACTTTCAAACTTTTTTACCAGTAATTTTTTTCTGATTGCTTTTAATTTGCATTCTTCTTGTTTATGTTGCTTTTCTTCTGTTACCTATTTTTTTGTTATGTGTATTTTTCTTTCTGGTATTTTCTTTTCTTGATGAGAAAACTGTAATAGTAACAATCATTTAGAAACAGATGCATTCTCGGATTTTTCAGATTTTTATAAAGGTTATTCTTTCTGTTATCACAGAAAACTTGACAGGAAGCTTGACAGATATATGCCTGAAAAGACTACAGCAATGCAAAAGAGGTTTTTAGTCATATATATACTAACAGAATTACTATGTATGCATTCCATTATTTTGAAGTTTTGCACTGCTTTTTTATTAATATTGCAATAAATTATGACTAAATCTACAGTACTAATTTTTTAAAAATTACTTTGCTCTGAACATTACTGTACTAATATTTTTCCTTCCTGGGTAATAAAATACAAATCAAAAAATAACCCCCAACAAATACTTTATATTTCTAATTATATTGAAATTATGTAACAATTAAATTAAATATTCCTGAATCAATTAAAGCATTTTTTGAATATATATTTAAATTCTAATCCTTTTCTCAACCATTTTTTTTAAAAACATGTTTCTACTTTTCATTATAAATTTCCAAATTATTTTTAACGAAAAATATAGTTATTTTCATAATTTTTAAAAAATACAATTCTAGGCATATTTTATTAAATCTATATAAAACAAATAATAATAACAATAATTTCACTATTAACAAAACAATTCACATTTAAAAGTATTATCTCATGGCAAACATATTTTATCTTTTTCAAATTCAAGTTTCGTAATAACATTAATAGAATAGTATTATTATATTAAAACAAATACTTTATCATCTTTCTCTTTCTTTCATTTAACTAAAATGAGATAGATTTTTTTTTAAATATTTGAATTTATTTAATGTGTAAAAATACAATTATTAATATGACTGCCCTTATATTTTTAATGCATAAAAATACAACTCTTAATATGTCTATCCCTTATATTTTGAACACGTACAAACATGTCCACACACACTTTTAAATGTATTGCTTATTGGTATTTGACAAAGATAACTGTCCATCTTGCTTTATTAATTTATACAAATGTTATCACACATATTAATTCCCAAATGTACACCATCCCTAACCTTTATTTGATTTGTCTGATTTTTCTTTCACCCTATCATTCTTTACAGTATGACCAGCTTTATCATAATTCAAGTGATGTATTATTAATTTTTTTTTACTTTTTTTTTTCGTGTAATAGATACACAATCAATTTTCAAATATCTTGAACATTATTTTTAATAAAGATTTGACATTTTATTGCATTGCATATAATTCTGGTGATGAAAAAGTTTATTGTAATGCAACTATTAAATCCAAGTAACATTCTATCTAACTCTTGAAACCCTATACTGAGATTTCAATCATTCTTACTATCTTGCTATGTCTCAGCATATTAAATTAAGAAATATAACAATCCTACAAAACAAATCCAAGCATAAACATACTAGTGAGTGCCAGGAATTTACAACCTGGTATAAAAATCCTATATTTTTTTGCACACATTTTTTACCTGTTTAGCCAGAGGTGGATAGAAATAACTGTTTGAAGTAGAAACATGATACATATTTCTTTAGTGTAAAAGAAATTCATCTAAAAATTTTAACTTTTAACACAAGACACAACTCTATGATGTCTATCATTTTTTAATAATACACGAACTAACACTTCATCATTGTCAAAAGTACTGCAACCACAAACAAAATAATTCTCCCATGTAACTTCAAAACAACTCAAAATCAATTCTTAATCACTTAACATTATTTATTAGTCAATTTGATTATTTCTTTCATTATTGAAAAATTTTAAAATCTCAAGCAATTACAAGTTTGTGTGGAAGTTTTTTCTCTTTCCTCATTTAAATATCATTCACCTTCAGCACTGAGGTTTATCCCCCCCCCCCCGATTAAATTTTACCCTATCCTTATGACATTTTTGGATATATTTGGTCAAGCCTGTAGGAACTTCGTTATTTATCTATAGAATAATCTAGGGATTCAAGGGTTATGATATATTTTAATGTGATTTGACTTTTATTGGTGTTTTGATATATTTTAATGCAATTTAAGTTTTATTGGCATTGAGCTCTTCTGTTATTTCTTACTTCTTCTTTTCAGTTGATTATTATACAATATCATAGTCCATGGGCCAAAAAGGTTACCATAAAAAATACAGGTGTACATTTAATTGTTTCTGTTTAGTAATTATCTTTCCCATATGTATAAATCTTTAAAAATATAATAGTATTCTAATTCCAGTGAGATAATTTTCTTTCTTTCTGTTGGATCATTTTATATTGGCTTCTTCTTTTTTGACTTGAATTTACACCAAGTCCTAGAAATAGTATTTTTAATTTGTTAGTATTTCTATAACTTTAACTTTTTCTTTTTGGAACTTTCTGTATTGTCTTCCCACTTTATTTTCCTGTTGTGAAATCTGTTATTTCATCTCATTACCATTAATATTAAACATACCTTGTTCTTCTATAAGTTATATTAGTACAGTTCTATATTCAGCATCTTAGTTTTTCATGTTTGTTTGGATTTGTTTGTCAATATCTATCAAATTAAGCACATCAACCATTTTCTCAATTCTTTTTCCTGTCAGTTCACATGATAGCTTAACTAATGTTTTAAGAAAATGTACTATTTGTTAATGTATACTGTTTTTAAACTCTGAGCCTAGCTTCTTGTCTTCATAAAAAGTCAATGCAGCTTTCTTCTGATTTTATTCATATATTTCTTGTGACACTTAGTATCTTATTTTATCTCATTACAATGCCATTACATATTTTTTTAGGATTGCTTTTCTATATGATTCATACTCACACTATGTTTTTCTACCAATGAGTTCCACTAATGGATAAAAATTTCTTACAATTTATTTTATATTAGCATTAGTTTATACCAATATTCCATTGCATTCAAAAAAACAAATGAAATTTCTAAAAATAATTGTTAACTGCGATATGTAAAGTTGTTGAATATTTTTCATATTTTTTCTACCTTCTGTTCCATATCTATTAAACTAGTTGACATGCTGAAAAAATAAGTGTTTCAAATGAATTAAGATGATATAACATAGATATATTTCAATATGCAAGCAATTCTAATGAATTTAAATATGTTAAATCTCAATTTTAAAATTTCATTGTAATTTAAAAAAGATCAAAAGTTAACAAACAAGCAAACTGATTTTCTAAAATCAATAAAAGCATTTAAAAAAAGCAAAACTTATATTATAGATAACAATTTTGTTATATGCAAGACTTCTAACTTATCTGAAATTGATAAGGCAAGAAAATTTATTAAAATCCAATGTCCCACAAACTATTTATTTCCTAGAAATAAACTATTGAGGTTTTTTTTTTACAATTTTTAATTTTTATTTTATTATGATAGTAGCATATATTCTGTTTTTATTATTTCATAAGCATGCATTTTGATGTTAAATTCTATTTCTCTTTTGTATTGTAATAGTTGTATTTTTGGTTTTAAGAAATTCACAATCTTCAAATTTTTGTTTTGGAATACAGTCCCAAAATATATGTTTTTTTTGCAATAAAAATACAATAATTTTGATATAATGTTAATATATTAATAATTTTCATTACTCATTCATAAGATCAGAGATTATCTAATAATGAATAATATTTTTGTAGTGTCTACACAAGATAGGGACTGTATTCTATTCACTTTTAACACCTTGCAGAAACATATAATCAAAAACATATGACCCAAGACATATGAAAAGATGTATGAACCCCAAGATGCACATTTCATGTTGACCCAGCACTCATCAGTTAGAGTAGACTACAATCTTTTACACATATTTTTTCCTTGTTCAGTAACTATTGATAGCAAATTACTACAGTCCCAATCTTGTGTGAAAGTTGTGTAGTGAAAATTATATTACAGAAATATTCATTTTTAATATAAAGCTATCTGTTTTTTTATTTTGACATCATGATTCCTAAAAATAAATTGAGACTTCTTTAAAAAATAATTTAGCACATTTCAAATTTTCCTTGAACCAGTAATATAAATAACTGATACAGATGCTTAACTTTTACATGTAAAATTAATAATGTAATTATTTTTCATGACAATCTTACAAACAGAATTTTTTGTCTTTTTTACAAAATTTATTAATTAAATCTATTATATTTTGATATGCTAATGATCAAAAATTATTAATTTAAACAAAAATAATGTCGTATATTTATCTTCTTCCTTAATAAAACAAATGACAATAATAAAAATATATTTATGGCATATATATTTTTCATTTTACTATTTTCCTTTATGTAATAGTAATATTAGCAATTAAGCCAGTGCACATGTGCTTTAAAGATAAATTATAAATGAATACTCTTATTTTTTTTAAAGACACAAGATATAGTATTTGAAAAAGAATGGAATGAATCCACCCGTTCTTTCGACCCAAACATTTAGGTATGGGCAAATCTTAAGTATATGGAATTAAGAGCATGAAAGTGTTACACAATCACTTTAAATTACATTTCACAAGTTTCATTCATTCAAACATAATAAATGTAATTTAAAGTGATTATGTAACACCTTCATGCTTTTAATTTCACACACTTAAGATTTGCCCATACATAAATGTTTGGATCGAAAGAATGGGTGGATTCATTCCATTCTTTCTCAAATACTATATCGCATGTCTGAAAAAATTAGGAGTATTCATTTATAATTTATCTTTAAAGTGCATAAGCATTGGCTTAATCACCAATATTACTATTACATAAAAAACATAGTGCTATATAAAATAATATCGCATTATATATTTTCCTTTATTTATATTTTCTAAAAATGAACTGAACATTTTGTTTAATACTGAATTTAAAATTCTTTGTAGTAAAGATTTGTATGCTTTTTATTAGTTCGGATTTTAGTACATTTTAACCTTAATTTATTCAATACTAACTGTATCCATAGCATTGCTCATGTTAAAATAATAAAAGATTATAACACAGTACAAAGCTGTTCCCAAATTTATGTATTATTTACATGAAATAATATTACATGAATTATCAATACAGTGTCACAAAACATATAATTTCTACAATCTGTAATACTACTAAATTTGATCAATTTTTAGAATATTAGCAAATATATTTCTCATGTGATAAACTAATTTTAGAAATGGCTATGAAATTTTAACATTATGGTATTTTGTTTACACTCCACTTGGAAGCTAGAAATTAACTACATGGTAAAAAATAAAATTTAATTAATTTAAAATAAAATTTATGAAATTGAATTTTACTTCATTTTACCAAAAACTATATTTCTCTCCATTTCTGTTTTAATATGTAGTCCATAACATACTTTGTATCTCCCTAAAAAAAAATCAGTATTGTTCTATTAGCTCATGTCAACCACTTGATGGCATTGATGCTATACAAAAACACAGAAATATAATAGTACCGGGTTGCTGGCATAAAAATTAATTTCTAATATTTCTATATATTAATGTATGTTAGCATATCTACAGAATCAACAACTTTGTTTACTTGTTATTTAGTTGATGATGTGAAATATATGTATATAAATGAGAAGAAGTTGGATGATAAAAATTAAAATAAGTTCAAAACAATTTTTTCTTCAAATTTTACTCTCACCTAGCTATGTAAGGCAGAACTCATTTGTAAATAAATTAGACAAGTTATATTTATTATATATGTATATTTAATCAAACCAGATATGTATTAATTAATTATGCATTAGAAGACCTATAGTTATATACCCATCTGCTAATTTAATTTTTGGAATAGAGAGACACCATATGATTTTTTTTCATAGATTTAGATATTCAATAAGAATAGATATATGTGCATATATAGTTCAATGATGATAGTTATTAATAATTACTCATGCTAAGAATGCTGGTATAATATCCACATCTAAATTAATTAAAGGTCTTTAAAAAAAGGTGATTTTTATTCATTTCATAATAGATTGTTTTATTTTTTGTAGCATAGTAACATATGGGATGGTATAGCTATATATTAATGTTAATAATGTTGTTTGACTGAATCTGCAATACTGTGTAGTACATGGTATTGTGTGTCTACATTCTCTTATTGCTTTCCAAAATACTTCATCAGCCAATCCTTAAATACTGGAGATGCCCACAGTAAACTTCTCCTAAATGGGCCAACCAAAGAAATGGACATAAGTTGGTGAATCATGCTTTATTCCTGAACCTGGCTCACCCTAAGGCTTTCAATATGAATGGGATTCTGGAGCCATCAATGCAGGTCTCTTTTCGAAGAGAACACGTTCACTGACAGGAACAGGACTTACGTGTAAACTGTGAGATGGTTTTAGACATCTACAATCTCATTGTTTCACCACACACACCTCTCTTGGCATGTTGGAGTATGTTGATGTCTTGTAAAAATGCCACCACACCAGTTTCTGTGGATGGCAGTTGGCACAATTTGAATGACTTGGTTTTGCAGTCAGCCATTTTATTTGCCATGGACATGTTCTCATGAAAACATGAGCTGATCAAAATCGTGTTTGGATGTACCCTTTCCAAATTTTTTGATGATTCCACATAGAGCAGGGAAGCATGGTGACAGGTTTACAATTGTTAGGAAGTAATAGTAGGTCAGATGACTTGTAAGCTAATTTCTTTGACATGCATATATGAAGAGTTGTGGCAGGCTGAAGTTCACTCACACTGTAGTAAACTTTAAACTGTGAGATTTGGGATAAAGTGCATAACCTGAAGCAGCAGGCTGACCACCAGAATAGTATGCAAAACAGCTTTCTGTGCTTTTGCATAGAAATAAGGCTGGCAATGGCCGCATAAATGCCATATTTATGTGTTTTTGCATATAAATAACACCATCAAGTGGCTGACATGAACTAATAGAATAGTACCAAAAAATCCAATGTTTGTAATTTTTTAATCAGTGCTGCCTTCTTTTTGTGTTTTATTTTTGAAAGTAGATATGATTTTGATGCATTTTTAGATTGCAAATTACCAAAGTTTTTAGAACAATTAAATATCATAAAGCAACAATTTGTAACCTATGTAATTATCCCAAAAAAAAAAAAAAACATAAAAAAAGAAAATTTTTCAAGATTCATTAAGATTGGTGCTATATATATTGAGTTATTAAGTAACAACTAAACTTTCATATTTATATAATAAGAAGAATATATATGTTCTAAACATAATTCTTGCAATTTTTTTATGTTATTAACTTAGGATCATTCTAATTTAGAAATATTAATTAACAATTGACTTTCTAACTGAAATTTATGTAACTTTTTGGTTACTTTTTTTTCTTTATGTTTAATTTCTTGCATAATTATCTAAACTTTATTTTCTAATGAATAGTTTATTAAATTATAAATAAAATTAAGTTATATTTGAGCAAAATATTTAAAATATAAATGGTGCCTCTTTTGAGAATTCTTGTCAAGGTCTTGATGATGGCTATGACTAGCATATATTCTAAATATGTTCAATGTCCTTATTACTTTTTCATTAGGAATGAATGAGGATTGTGAACTTTAATAATCTCTAAATAATTTCTAAAGATTGTATTCAGGGTTTTTTTAAAGGTAGAATATAACTGATAATGTGTTAATTATTTTAATATTTAATGGGCATTGGATTTTCTGATGGAACATGTAATTACAATTTTAAAAGAATTAAACACAGTGAATAAATATTTCATGTCTTGTACTGAACCAATCAATAATATTGATAGCACTTAATTCATTTAGAGAATCAGAAACTATAGTATAAGGTAGTTTAGTGAATAAACAATATTGAAAAGTTTGTTTTTAAAACAAATTTCACATGATTTTAATAAATTCTGAATTGTATAATAACAATTTAGTCTAAAAAAATAAATTAGTAATACATTTAGAATTGCTTGACTGAAAATGTCTTTTAATGTGATGTATATACATAATCTATATTTTTGTTAACCAATTGGTAATCTTTTATCAATGTGTATTATTATTTAATTTTATTGATACTTTCTTATTCTATTAATTTTGTATGATTTTTCCATAGTTTTAGACCAACTACAACTTGAGAAATGCAGGATAAATTATCTCCTATAATAATAAAATTTTTATTGTAATGTAAAACTGACAGTAAGTTATGGAAACATCACACATATTTTTTAGCCCCATAACATATACATGCATGCATAAGTAAGATTTGAATAAATTAATTTGGAATGAAATATTTTTCTCAATATTTCATATTTTCTCCTGATGCTAAAAAAATTTCATAATTCCTGGTTTTGAATCTCCTTAATAATTTCATCAAATACTTAATATCATCTAATTAAAACTTATATTGCCCAAATTTAAACATGCTAGAATTGATATGTATGACTGTCAGAGTCAATTAATAAAATTAGTAAAAAGCAAATAAAATCATATTTAACAACATCCATTAAATAATATCAAATATATAAGAAAATTACCTTTAAGCCATGATATGTAAAGTAATACAGTCACAAAGGAATTTTAATAAACACATACAACTGGGTTACATCAATTGCTTATAGTATAACTATTGTAAATTATTTTTTAAACTTATACAACATGACTGACAAAAGACAAATTCAATTACTTCAAATGCTATATGCTACATTATAATCAATATTCTTTTATAAAATAAACATATATACGACTCTGCATTTCCCTTTTAAACCATTCTGTGATCATTCAACACAAATCATACATCAATTGCATATAATAATGATAATAAAGTATAAATTATTTCTTCATTCTTAGATATTAATTATTAAGATATTTTTTATTATTCTATATAGTCTCTATTTTTTTTTACTTTATTGCAACTAAATACAATAGAATCATAAAACATTTCATATATGACTTTTCAAAAATTAATAACTTGCAATATTTATTTCATATCTAAATAATAATATTATTCATTTCTAAAGTTACTTAATTAATAAATTTTCATCATAACATATACATGTATATGCACTCATACTTATTTATGCTCCAATGTTGAGTATTTTTTATTTTACTAAATAATTATTTTATTTTATTTAAAGTTTTAACTTTAATTGATTTATAGGATAAATATTTCATTCTATCATTTATATAATTATTTATTATTTGTGAGGTACATTTGTTTAATACAAAAAACTCTTTTCATAAAAGCACATCTATATTTTTAAAAAAATAATTTTAAACTTTTTCTTTTTTACTATGTATTAAAATATCAATGTAACTCATTTTACCTAAATTAACACTTAAAATCTGTAAATATATATATATATATATATATATTATTTCATCTTTTTGAACAAACATGATATTGAAACTCATTAATTTATATTTGGAAATCAGTAAAGTATTTCAAATCTTTAGTCATGTTTTATTTTATCAAAACTAATAATACATTTATCATAAAAGTTATTTTTAATACTAACAGGATTCAAATTAGTCTACCCTTCATTAAATCTTACCATATTTGAAATATTTCTGACTCTTAAATAATACATGAAAATATAATATCTTGTTTTAAGATAATGTAAACATTTTAAATATATAATAGAATTAAACTATTAAAGAAAAATGTATAAAATTCATAATTGTGATATCTATTTGATTGCCCACCCCCCACCCCATTTTTTTTTTCTTTTTATAAAAGTTTTGCTAAAGTTAATACAAAACGAATTACAATTCTTTCCAAACAGAAGTCTTTAATAAATTTGAAGTGTAGTTTTAATTCTGGAAATAATTTTCAGGCAATTTTTAAAACAGGGATAATAAAATTTCTTGCAAACAAAATAATTTGCATTTTGTCAACAATTTTGACAGTGAGTTTCTTACATAGGATATGATTCAATGTCCATTTTAAATCTTCAGATTTTTTAATTTTCAGATTATTATTGCAAAATACTAAATTATGGAATTGCCTTTATAAGTAAATTTATTCACCTTTTGATCTCCCAAAACTTAGCACTTCATTGTTATATTAAATCAAATGCAAAGTCAGTTTTTTTTTTCTCTTTCATCTAATGCTATTTTCCATGTAGCAATCTAATGAAAAATGAATTTATGCAATTTGGGAATAGTCACTGATTTATCACACTCTGACTCTAAAGAATCACTAACTTGCTGCATATTTTTTAAGTCAAAATATTGTTTCTCTTTATGTAATGTTTACAATAATTAATGAGGCAAATCCATTTGCTACTAATTAACAAATATCATGACACGTAACAATAGATCAGAAAATTATTTTACTTTTTTTTAAACTGTTTTTAAATTTTTACTAAGAATTAATAAAACTTTATGTGGAGAGTAAAAACAACTTTCAATTATTGTACATTCCAGTTTTCAAATTAATAATACCAGTTAATTAACCCTGTTTTAACAAACATTTTAATTAGAATAAACTTGATAAGTAAAAAAATGTCTAAATAGATTTTTTTTATTTTAAGTTTTGGAGTTAGAACTAAATTATAAAAGTAACTTTATTTAATTAAAAAAAAATATTACTTTAGAAAATGATTTTAACTCGAAACATAAGATTAGTCTATTAAAAAAAGCATTTAATTTAGTAAATTGATGTTTGTAAAATTTAAACTTGCATACATACATTCAAAAATATACAAACAAATAATATATAGTAATAAATAGAGATGAGAAAATAGAAATACCTTTAACCTTTGATGTTACCAAAAATTATCAATTATTACTAATTGACAATCCCTGAGGTCAAACCAGTTTTTCATTAAACCTATAGTAGCTCTTTTGTTTGCGTTTTTGTTGAAGTAAAAAGGGTATACATATATTATCTTTGAGCCTACAATACTACAATTTTATACTATGTTTAAATAAAATTTAATTATAACTAAATAACTTATGTTCTTGCTAACTTTAAAAATACTACCTCTTCTTTTTCTTTTCTCTCTTTCTGTCTATGCTTGTGAATCATATGACACAACTACAGTATCACTTCAATGTAAATATATATATCATTAAAGAACAGTCAACACTTACACAATCCCAATATAAATAACATTCAATAATTTCAAACTGTTGTCATGGCAACATCCTTTTAATATTCAAATACATGTATATTGTCTACACTAAACTTAATGTAATTAGAAGAGACATAAACTCAGACTTTAAGACTCTCCACAACCATCCACTACATCTTATACGAATGATACATATGATGACATACATGTGAAACAGATAAATGATCTCCAATATTGTCAAACCAGCACTCATCAGTTAATACAGGTCACCACTTTCCACACATATATCACACTTCAATTCTTCAGTCATCCATGTCATTGAAAATCTGAGGATGGAATGCTCAAAATCCTTGTTGATGCCAATATCATTAATATGAATGGCAGAAGAGTTGGAGTGTGGAGAAGATTGAAGCTTATCCATTAAAGTTTGAACATTTGCCATCTTAATATAAACTAAGCAATGATTATAATATATATATATATATAGAGAGAGAGAGAGTGGGGGAAGAGATGGTGATCTGGACCAACTGATAAGTGCCAAAATAGCACAAAATACATATATTGGAGATCATTTATCTTTTTCAAATTTATGTGTTTGTGTGTGTTACTTGATGAAATGGATGGCTGTGGAAAGCTTGAAAGTCTGAGTTCAAGTACATATATGGAGCATACAATACACCCCTATTAGAATATTACATATTCAACATGTATTCTTCCCATCCCTCTTCTATATATTTAAATGAACATATTAAGATCCTATATGTGAGGATCAGGGTGTCTTAAAGTCGACATGGGTATGACAATAATATTAGCATCAACAAGGGCTTTGAGCATTCCATCATTGGATTTTAAATATAGATGATTGAAGAATTGAAATATAGAGAAGATTGAAGCTTGCCTATTAAAGTTTGAAGATTTCATATCTTAATATAAACTGAACACTGATTGTATATATGCATGAGAGATAGTAATCTGGACCAAATTATGGTGCTGTTTTAGCATGAAATATGTATATTGGAGATCATTTATCTTTTTTTACATGTGTATAGATGGTCATGTGTGCTAGTTGTATAAGATGGAGTTGATGACTGTGGAGAGCTTGAAAGTCTCATTGCAAGACTCTTCTAAATATGGTATATTTCATATTTTCATGTCTATATGATGTAACTAAAGTCTTTTATTTATCTTTTGAATGACAAAGTGTCTATAAAATTTTATGTTTACAGTGTTCAAGAAACTATGTACATCAATCCAATTGACAAATTAATGCAATGATTAGAGAGCATAAAAATGCCTTACTACTGTGAAAAGACATGATTTGAGATCTATGAGAGAATTTTTTAAAATATTAAAAAAACCAGATGATTTATATTAATCTTATAAATGGAGATCACTTATGTAATCTCTTTTAAAATCAACTTGAAATCAATTAATTGTAAAACTAAAAGAAATAATAATTTTGTTTATCCAAATTAAACATGTAAAAAACATAAATATGTATACTTACCTTTCATGAACTATTGTTGATATACACATATTATAACAATAGAATAAAGAAGATTATCAAATTTAGAAGTAAGCAATAAAGTCACAAAAATGTAATGGAAAGAAATAATAAAGACAATTTTATTGTTATTAATCCACCACACGCACACACACACACACACACACATATATATGTATATATATATATATATATATTGTAACACATGATGCAAATAATCAAGTCCATGTATAACATCAAACTTGCTATGTTAAAAGAATTGATTCAACACTTAAAAAGAATAACCTCATTTTGTTGATTAGCAGTATACATATGCAAATGACCTTCCTTTTAAAATATCAGATCAAAAATCTTATTGACAAATCAAAATGCATATTTTGTAAGCCACGATCGAACTTGTCATTCATAGCTAAAGATCAGCAGCCACCAAAATAAAACTTAAACTAGGAGATTTCATTGAAGATAGATAAGAGCCAAAGTAAAAATAGGCAGAAATATATTGAGTTAACTAGGGGATTTTAAATTAGAAATCTCAGAAATAGCTTTAAATTTATTTCATACTTCAAGATTTTTAATTGTTAACCGGAAAGTTATACTAATTCTAACTTGAGATCCCAAAGAGCCAGGGATTATCTGTTCAACTCAAGAACTCTAATTAATCACTTAGACAGATACACATATAACAATGCATTGCTAAGTGTAAAGTTACATCATGGGAAGAGTTCATCACCCATGGAAATGTAACCACCAAAACATTCAACTCAAAATAGTATCTATTCATCAATGCTGAAGCACTAGTAACTTTATTACTTAAACCTAAAAATATGAATGTAACAACTCAACACATATGATGTGATAAGAGAAATCTGGATCACCATCATGCACATTTCAAGACATTTGAATCCAACCAATTGGATCATGAACTATAAAAATAAGGACACACATACTTCTTTTAGGACATTTTCTTTTATGAACTTTTGATTTATTTTATGTTGACATTTATATGATTAATTTTATGTATTAGTTGTATTTAGTTAATGGGGATATATATTCTTGATATACTAGAAAGGGATAAAATATTATTAGCTTAACGTTAATTTGAAATAAAATATAGGATCAGGCATGAACTTGCTTGCAGATAAATTTGATCATCAACAGAGTTATAGATAAGAATTTATATTTTCTAACATTAAACAGCAACACTTCTATAGTTACACTGTTATTTGTTGTTTGTTTGTTGATACTAACCATTTTATCATTTACTTGTTTTTTTCCAGTATATATGATTAAAAACCTCTAGTGTGAATGATCTTTCCTATTATTATAAAAATAATTCCCAATAAAAAGGGTGAATACCAAACCACTATCACATTATCTAATATAAAACAACCTGCAATTATGTTGGAAACAAAGAATTATGGTTTCCTAAATTCTAAATTAGCAAGCAAGTATATGTGAATAATAACCAAGTTTTAAAATTTCCTTTTAATATTGATATTGAATGATTACTCTTAGAGAGAAAAAGAGGGATTGGGTTAATAAATATCAACCATACTGATCAAAGAATAGTCATGGATATCTAAATGAATTAATAGCTATTGTTATATTTTCTCATCAAATAAATTGTAATGTGTGAATAAATCTGTTATACATGTGTTTACCAATTAAGGCTGGTCATTTGCATTTTTCTTTAATCGTTTATCAATTTATTTTCCTTGAAGTAGAACATTGTGAATATTCTCCTTAAGCTCAAATTCTTTAGGGTGGAGGAGGATGAGTGTATAAGGAGGTATCTGAGATTTGTTTATATGCAGGCACATCATCTCCTAGGATTGAAATCAGGGTGGTTATGAGGCTAGAAGTGTGGGAATCCTAGATATGCTTTCTCATCCACTCTGATGGTCTATCAAGTATATATTGCTATGCAAAGTTAGGACATGTTCCATTACATATGGCACATCCAGCCATTGGGCTACAAATCTTATATTGATACTATGATTCTATACTCTCAATGATAAAATTTATAAAATCTAAATATATTCCATTACATTTTTATATGATACATAGAGGTTGAGTAATAAATAACTACTGACAATTAAAATTAAATAAAATAGTGTATAGTTAATTGCTTAAAAGAATTAAATAGTAAGATATAAAAGTAGTAAAGATAAAAAGTTGAATGAAATAACAACTTAGTTCAAATAAAAATGTTTGGCTAATACAGTAAAAATATAGTGACGATACATCCTCCTATGATGAAATGACATTTGATATTCCTAAAGGTTAATACCTAAATATAAAAATTTAGCAAAATAATAAAAATCTCAAAAAGTAAAGAAGAGTATAATCTCAAGAAAAACTATAGAGTCTAAAAATATTAATGAACGAAAAGATGAAAATGAAGTACAAGTTGATATAGATAAAGGTGAGGTAGAGATTTCTTTTCTAGAAAATCTAAAAGAAGAACCAAGCATTAATGTACCTGAAGAGTCTATAGCATAAAATGTCCAACCAGCAGAATGACAATTCCAGAAAAGCAAGGGAAAGAGATAACAAATGGTGTCTTGCTTAATCAATTGATGATGTTGATACAACAAATGTCAGCAAATGTAATGACTGATTTATCTGAAAAGATGGGCAATATGAAAACTGAATTAAAATGGACATCAATATTAAATTGCTACAATTAAAAAAGGTCATTGATGAAAAAAAGGACAGATGTGAACAAAGAAATTGGAGAAAATTGAAATCAAATTAGATACCAAGTTCATAGAAACTAAACAATCCCTATGATCACTTTAAACTTATAATAGAATAAACTTAAAAAGTCAAAAAGAATACCAGACAGATATCAATAGACAAATAGAAAATTTACAGATCGAAATGAATTGGTCTAAAAAAGAACAAGATAGTAAGTTGAAAATTCATGAAAAAAACAATTCAGTAGAAGAACAATCATAAATGTATCAAGCTTAGCAAGGTTTAGTTGGCATGGAGGTAACACAAAATAATGTTGAAAAATTAATTAAAAACACAACAGTATTTTAAACCAACTAGAAAGTATGAACACCTCTATGAATCAAAAAATTCAAAATGTTAGAATGCAAATATTCTAACAAATTAGAAAAATTTAAAGAAAAACCAAATCCAAAACTCCCGAAACTTTAAGCTTAGAGTGTGAATGGGAAATAACAATTAAAAAATTAAATCTGATTTTAGAAACAGTTAATGGATTTGGTAATAAGCAAAATAAAACCAAAAATTAATATGAGACCTATAGAAAAATCGAAGATACACTCCAAGCCTATAATACTGATAAAACTATCTCTAATTAAAATAAAAAAGGCCTAAATGATCAAACAATACAACCACTTATCAATACCCAAAATGAATTTATTAGGTAATAATAACAATTCCATTCAGACCATAAACAAATTTGTCAAACTCAAAGTAATCAAAGACCTTATAAATAAAGCCTTAATCAAACACTTAAGAAATTTAAATCTATACTTTTCTGTCAATACTAACTTATCTGAAGACAAAGTTAATATTGGAATCTAGTTATTTATCAAGTGATGCATTATCATGGTGGAAATCATTATTCCAATTACCAACCACCTTTAATGATTACCAAACATTCTTGATAAAAAAAAAATTCTGGAATAATGATTGCCAGGAAGCTTTACTGTATCAAATACTGCAGGAAAAATATAAGAATGCCCCTGGAAAAAAATTAACAAAATTTTTCAGGAGGTAGATAGCAAGATAAAAAATTCTGGACACTTATTACCTCAGTTATAGTCTAATTATAAGAATTGTTAAACACAATCTACTTTTAAAGATAGAACAATTTTTGCATTAATACCCAAAGTATTGAGCCAATAGCAGACTTGCTAAGCAATATTGATACGAATAACCATAACATGTCAATATATTTTTAGAAAAAAAGGAGAGAGGAAATGTCAATTAATCCAATAAATTCTAAAAAAAAATAATAACAATAACCCTTATCATTGGAAGGGAAATTCAATTAAAAATGATAGAAGTCAGTAAATACTAGAATAGATGATAAATACTGTGATGACACAAACCCCATTAACATGGCCTCAAGCAGCCAACAGAAACAGTTAAAACTTGGATACAATAAAAATGCATCCAAAGCCATACCTAAAGTAAATTAATAATGGAGATGTCACCTCAAAAACCCCAATCAAAAAAGAGTAACAAAATTAACATGATAAATAAGAAAATTACCAATCTAACTTGTTCATAAAAAAATGAATCACCTAATTATGCTTTGCAAAGTTGCCCCATGATAGAAATGTTTGGGGACTAGCTACTTTAAGCATTGCTGAACACTGGGAACCAAATATCAATAATTTCTGATACATTTTACAGAAATTTATTATATAAAAAAAAAATGTAAATGTTAAACTTTTCTCCTTGAATCAGTTCAGGTTTCCATAGCTAACAGCAAAAAAGCAAAAATAGTTCAAAAGAAAATCTGGGTCAAATTAATGATCAATTAAACATGTATCTATCATGTTTTTCTTATCTTAAATAGCCTCATTCATGAGATCATCTTAGGGCATACTTCCTACATCTGAATAAATATACAATTAATTTCCAGTCAGGGTAAGTGATGAAGTTATAAATATGACATTATTGCTGAATTATGGCTTACATGAAATTGACTGCATAATTTTGAATATCCCAGAAACACTTTTAAATAAAAAGATCGCAGAATCAAGTTTAATCGTAGGTGATGATATAGAGATGTTGCAATCTGTAATCAATGAATATAGTATTATGTTTTCAGAAACACCAGGAGTGACAGGAATTTTCCAGCAAAGAATTAAATTATTTGAAAACCAACCATTTCAATCCAAATCATACCCAATCCATATCAATATTGGGATGAACTAAACAAGCAATTAAAAAAATATTGATTGGAGAATAATCTCAAAATGCTCCTCACCATATTATAATCTTATTGTGACAGTGAAGAAGAAAAAGAGGTTGATGAGATTTTGTTTAGATGCTAGACAACTAAACAAAATCACATAGAAATATACCACCACCTATAAATGAATTATTCATGAGATTTGATAATCAACCTAACATCAGGTTATTGGCAGACAGAACTTCATCCAGAAGATTGCCAATATACTGCATTTTAATATGAGGGATTTACCCATAAGTTTAATGGGATGTCATTTGGATTAATCAACAGTGATGCTGGTTTAATAAGATGCTTGGCTGAAACCCTTGCTCCTGAGATTAAACAGATAGCAACTATCTATATAGATGATGTTATCATCGCATCATTTACTATTGAAGAACATCTTCAATATCTAAATTTTTTTCAAAGAGTGCTGATAAGAGGATAAAGGTCAGTTTCAAGAAGAGTACCTTAGTATGCAATTGAAGTAGTAGTCTCCTTAGGTTATATTATTGGTTGGGGTAAGATTACATCTAGATAAGATTAGGGCTATATGGAATTTTCCTACATCTAAAAATGAAAAACAAATCAGATAATTTTTAGAAATATGCAATTTTTACAATTGTTTCTTCTCAAAAATTCACTGAACACATGGAATAATTATTAAAATTAACAAGAAAAGATGAATAATGAAACTGGACTGAAGAACAAGATGAGACTTTTGCCAAAATTAAAATAGGAGTTTTAGAATAAACCATGCTAGCTTTACCTGATTTTAATAACCCCTTTATCATATAAACTGATAGTAGAGATTATGAACTTAGAGCAACATTGTCCCAAATCAGGAATATGGCCAGACAGCAGTCTTCTACTTTATTATTATCTCTTAAATTGTCCAGAAATAAACTACATGGTTACTGAGATAAAAGCACTAGCAGTAGTGTGGACTTTACAGAAATATTGACAAATGCTTCTTGAATCAGAAGTGATAGTGATTTCCCAACATAAAGACCTTGAATTCTTGAACCACAGCTACTTAGCCAATAGTCACTTTGGCAGATGGAGTCTGCTGTTACAAGAAATTACTTATACAGACAAATATCCAAAAACATTGTAGCTGATATGGTAAGTCAAAACCCTATTGATCAGAACAACAACATTTAATAGTAGATAATGCCTACATTTTAAATATTGGTGTAGCAATTAATGAAAATGTAGAGAACAAATTGTTAAATATATAAATCTCCAAACCATAAATGAAGATCTGATTGTGATTATTAAAATATTAAACAATGAAAAAATTCTGTATAAAGCCAATGATCTTAAATATTATAAGCTAGACAATCAGAATTTAAAATATAAGGCTGACAATGACAAAGATAAGTGGAGGATAGTAATACCTAAAATATTAAAAAGCCCACTCTTACAATATGTACATTGTTTACGTGGGCATTACAGAGCTCATAAAACTGAACAAATATTAAAAATCTGGTTTTACTGACCTACAATGTACAAAGACATTTTGAACAAAACTCAAAATTGCCACATATGCTTAAAAGCCAAGCTAGTAAATAAAAGTTTACATCAGTTCAGAAAGACTAAACAAGTGGCTTATGATCTCTTTTCGAAATTTATGTCAACTTATATAATACCTTAAGCTAATACTAAACACACAATTAAAGTATTAGATACCCTCCACTTTGAAAAAATAGGAAAACCAGAGCCAATCTTAATTAATCATAGTACCCTTTCCTATCCAAGGAATAGATCAAATGGATAGAAAAACATTGGATAAAACACATGCTAACCTCTAATAGAAATTCACAGTCAAGCCCATGTAAACATGTAATGTGTATTGGTGGTTTGTTCAGGACCTACTTACAATGTAAACAAACCCACTGGATTTTCACCTACCAGATTACAATTGGGTCAAACATACCCCAATTATATTTCAAAAACCCATGCCTATGATTATAGAATTACCTATAGATCCAGAAAATTATTGAATAGAAGCATATCATAAAATAATATAAAATGAGAGAAAAATAAGGCAAATGTGAAAAGAAATCAGATTACCAATTCAAAATTGCAAATGAAGAGTTCACCAAAACCAACATGTTAATAATCCAAAGGAATTCATTCCCGACAAATTCTGTAATGCATATGAGGGTTCATTTACCATCTTTAAATATTCTGGCCCAAATGCAGACTGGCTAGATGATGGAAGTGGAATCAGAGAAACAATGCAAGAATATCAAAACTCTATCATGAAAAAATGAAATAACAGAAAAACTTACAATGCAAGAATATTAAAGCCCTATCATGAAAAAATGAAATAATTTCCTTTTTCCATTTTAATTTTAAAAAAATAGAACAGGGCAGATATTTGTAAACACACACACATACTTAACCAATGTATAAGTTATTCAAAGGAAAACTTGTCCACATTAATAGTCAAATCTTCAAGCACTGGAAGAGTTTCTGCCCCTTCAAAATAAAAAGATAGATAATTGGAGAGATCCTCAATCCAACCACATCAGGTATAAACATCAAAGATATAAAGGAAGAATGAGGAATTAAAGATATTGCTGCTATTATTAACTCACTTTTTACTAGTGGGATATGTAAGATGTGATCTTACATCCCACCAAGAACTATTAAACAATCTTATTCAACACCAAAACCTCCATAACAACATTCTCTACATATAACGTATTACAAGTCATTTATGTAATGAAAATATAAAGCAAATAATGCATATTCCCAAAAACTAAAAATGTTCACAAACATTTAGATGAGAAATACTTAATTGTTTATATAATTAAAAGATAAACCAATGTGTCATAAAATCCATAACCCAAACTAAACTTATAAGACATAAATGTTTATATTTACCTTTATTATAAAACCTTTATTGAATTATGTTTGATATACATAGATTACAACAATATAATAAAAAAGATGATCAAATTTAGATGCAGCAATAAAATAATAAAAACATAAAGGAAAGAAATAATAAATAAAATGTTATTGTTAATAATGCACTACATATTTATAAAAATCATAACACATAACATAAATAATCAAGTTCATGCATAGCATCAAACTTGTATGGTAAAAAGGTTGATTCAATACTTAAAAAGAACAACCTCATTTTGACTATTGGCAATATATATATATATATACAACCTTCTTTTTAAAAGATCAGAACAAAAACTCTCACTGAATAATCATCATCCATATTTGGTAAGCCATGATTGAACTTGTGGTTTGAAGATAAAGATCAGCAGCCATCAAAGTAAAACCTCAAATTAGAAGATTTCATTGAAGATGGATAAGAGCTAAAGTAAAAATGGGTGGATTTAAATTCAGAAAACTAAGGGATTTAAAAATCTCAAAAATGACTTCAAATTTATTTGATACTTCAAGAACATTTTCAATTGTTTACCACAGAGTTATACCAATTGTAACTTAAGATCCCAAAGAATCAAGATCTATCTGTTTAACAAACTCAAGGGCTGTAATTAACTACTTAGACAGATACACATATAACCATGAACTCCTAAGTATAAAATTATCTCATGGGAAGATGTTCATCATCCATGGAGCTGTAATCTTCAAAATAAATTCAACTTGAAATAGCATCTATCATCTATGCTGGGGCACTACTAAATTTACTACTTGGATCTGAAAATATGAATATAACACATATAATATGGGAAGGGAAATCTAACACCATTGTGCATATTCCAAGACATTTGAATCCAACCAATTGATCATAAACTGTAGAAATAATGACACACATAATTCTTTTAGGACATTTTTCTTTATGGATTATTGATTTATTTTAGGTTGATATCATATGATTAATTTTATGCATCTATTTGTATTTTTCCTTCCTTTACCATAAGTTAATGGGAATATATATTTTTGATATACTAGAAAGAAAAAAAATATTACTAACTTAACTTTAAATTAAAATAAAATATAGGATCAGGCATGAACTTGCTGGCAGATAAGTCAGAGTTATAAATAAGAATTTATATTCTCCAACATTAAATACCAAAGCTTGTACATTTTGTCATTTTTTTTTTTTTTTGTATATATGGTTAAAATTTTTTAGCATGAATGGTCTTGTCTATCATTATAAAAATAAATCACAATAAAGGGGGGGGGGTACCAAACCACTACCACGTTATCTAATATGAATCCACCTGCAAATATGTTGGGAACAAAGAATTATGGTTTACTAATTTTTAAATTAGCAAGCAAGTATATGTAAACAATAACAAGTTTTAAAATTTCCTTTTAGTATTGATATTGAATGATTACTCTTTGAGGGGAAAAAAGGGATTGGATTAATAAATATCAGATGTGCTGATCAAAATATAGTAATGGATATATATATATATATATCTAAATGAATTAACTGCCATTGCTATATTTTCTCATCAAATAAATTGTAATAAGTGTAAATAAATCAGTTAAACATGTGATTACAAATTAAAGATGATCGTTTGTGTTTTTCTTTATTCATTTATCAATTTATTACATGCTCCATGCAATAAATATATTAATATAAATATTACTTGAAGTAGAACATTGTGTGTATTCACCATAAGCTTGAATTCTGGGATAAATGGAATTTTGGGATGGAAAAGGAGGATGAGGGTATGTGGAGGTATCTGAGATATGTTCATATGCAGGCACATAACTAGGACTGAAATCAGGGTGGTTATGAGACTAGAAGTTTGGGAATCCTAGATATGCTTTTTCATCCATTCTGATGGTCTATCAAGTATACTGCTAAATAAAGCCAGGACCTGTTCCATTACTATATATATATATATATATATTCCATATATATATATATATATGGGTACGAACCATATATTATTTTGCATTACAATCTGATATTTTGACGGACTAACAACCGCCATTATCAAGGTTAACTTTTGAAAGAACACTCATTAGATCTCAAAGAATAATGTGATTCAGTGCGAGATGAGAAGTGAGATTCAACTTGAAGTAGTTCAGCATTCAAAATATGAGGCTTATCAAAATGTTTATTTCCCTCAGTTTTTTCATTTATTAATTTCAAGTTAATATTAGATAAAATGAGAGGTTTCCACATAGCTTGAATACATTGAGCTTTGTCAGCCATATGGCTGACATATGGCTGACGAAGTAAAATAATACACGGTTTGTACCTAAAAATATTATTTTATCTACATCATATAACCATGAAAACATTAAATATAATATTATATATATATATGACTACTAAAAATTAATTAAATAACTTGAGGATTCAAATCAATAAATGAATTAATTCAATAGAAAATCAGTTTATTTCATATGAAATCTTAAAATATATTGGATATTAATGATTTTATAGAATGAACATAATAATGCATAACTTCCAACAAATAGTATATCTATTTTTAAGAATGAACTATATATAATGTATATATTTAAAGATTATTTTATGATTAATAAGATTATATTTTAATATTATCTAGTTATCTTTGAGATGGAATAAGTCATTTAATGCAATTAACTACATTATACTTAGTTCACTTCAAATTAAAATGTTCATGCTGCTTTTTTCAAGATAATTAAAACCTATTTATAGAAATTTTCATTTCAATCAAACGAGAAGGACAAATTGGATTTAAAAGTGGTTTTAATACAGTAAATCACATTCAAGTGCTGAGAGAGGTTATAGAAAAAAGTCTATGACTATGAGTTATCATTGTGCTTTGGATTTGTAGAGTATGATAATGCACTTGATTCTATAATCATTTTCATAGTGATGAAAGCTTTGGATTTTCATAATATAGATGAGGTTATTACGTTCTGAAAATACCAAATTGCCATACAGAGATTAGATTACATGGTGATATTAATATCATTAACAGTGGTATGGGTATTTGACAAGCCCTGATTCTACATCTCCAAAATTTTTACAGTAAATTCACAAGTGTTTTGTGGATTAATATCGGAAATAATAAGAAAAAATAAATCAGTCTTATTTAAGTCATCTACTTTTTGATGATAATGACATTTTTTGTATAAACAATGCTTCAGAGCTCCAGAAAATGCTGAGAACACTTAAATAATATTCAAAGGATTTTAACAGAAAAAGAAAATTAACATTCATAATCAAAAAGTAGATGAAGTTAACAAATAGAATACCATAATCAATTTATTAACATAGATTAAAATAATAATTGAAAATAATAGGTATGATTATGTACTTTTTATAGAAATGATATTAAAAGTAATATGTATTTATTTAGAAAAAGATTTTTATTACATGTGCTTTATCAGTTCTATATATTGATCTGAGACTTGAATACTTTCCAGAATAGTACAGTGACTGCAAACCACTCAATAAAATATGCAGTAATAAATGGGGTTGAAGGCAAAATATTCCTCAATGGCTACATGTGATATATTATATAGCTATCAATTTTTAAATACCTTAATTTCATATTATTTTCTAAATGAACAAGTGTCTTTCTCAGTAATGTCCTATGTATATCTCTATTTTTCAAAAATCAAATTAGTTTGCCTTTAGCTTATATACTTTAAATGTTGCCCCCCCCCTCAGGCAGAGTGATATGCCATACTGCTTGTAATATAAATGGTTGTAATTTTTTTCAGCCTTTTTAAATGACAGATTTTTTTTCTATTTTTAAGCCTAATATTATAAAATGTATTATAACTTATGGCAAAAATAATAAAAAGCAAATTTACTTTATTATAATAACTAATTAAGAGAACAATCAATTAATCCAATTAAACAAATATAATCTTATTTCTTCCTTTTTGTAATTTTATGGTGACATTTTTTTAATTTTTTTCTACAAACATTTTAATATATATTCTAAATAATGCTTATAATAAAAAAAAAAAATTTCAAATGATATTTATATAAAACACTTTTCTTAGGAGCAGTATAAGATACCACTTGCAGCAGTCTTTGTGAGATATATGATGAGAGCTTAAACAAGTATTATTGACATCATAGAAAGATTTAAAAAACTAAAATGGAAATACATTAGATACATCACAAGAAGATATAAAAAGAAATGGTGAATCTCAAGAATTTGCAAAACATCTAGAAAAGTCCACAGCTAAAAAATATAAATGAACTAAATAGATTTACTGGTATAATGTGAAGAAAAAAGACTACAGATCAGAATAATTTTATTAAACTTCATCTTACAGTCAATTGATAATATGGCGAATACATAATTATTATTGTGCATAATCATTATTTTAAATAATTTGTGTTGAATAAGTTTTTGGTACATTCATCTTTTTAATTTAATTCACTAATAATTGTTATTAACTTTTAGAATTAAATTAATCAACATTATTCTTTTTTTCCATTTTTTTATTTTTATTTTTTCTTCCTGTACTTAGATCCAGTTCAAAACTTTGTTATCAGGAGTCTTTTATGTATATTACTGAAATCTCTTTATTAACTGTGATGATAGGATGATATATTTGTGCTGTCAGATTTTGATTATGTATATATGTGTGGATGTAAAATAAATAAAATGTCCGTTAATTAAAAACAAAATTGTAATTATAATTGAAACAATAAATTTAACGGTTTACAAACTATTACAAACAATCCTTAAATCCGCATAAATAATTTTGGTTAATTTCTTAAACCTGCCTCAACTGTCATTAAATTTAGCACTTAACACGTGCTAATTTAAATATATTTGCATGTATTTTATTAAATATTTTTAAAAAAGCTATGATTATGAGGCATGGATTCACGAAAATGTTCAGCTTATTAATATATTTATTTATAACTTCTCTTTTAAACTTTACTTATAAGTTTTTGTGTTTATTATATTATTTTAAAAATGCATGAAATATTTTATGTAAAGGCTGAATCTAAAAATCAAAAAGCAAGAAGGCAATGGCTTTAAAAATATAGTCAAACTAACATTTTGAATCAATTTGGTATGCTTCTTAACATGATAAGATTCAGTAAAAAAAAAAACAACAACAACAACAACATACACACACAAAATATAGTCAAAAAAGTGATAAGAATTAAAATTTTGAAATATAATAAAGCATCTTAAAAAAAAGAAAACCTAGAAAAAAAATTACAAAATGAATTTATAAGCATTTTCCAAAATAATAATATATATATAACAAAACTTAAATATATTCCAAACAACGGTAAACAATTTATAATACAATATAAATAAAAACTCAATAAAAACTCATAAAGAAATATTTTCGATTATATTCATAATCATTTTCAACTCAACTTTCAAAATGGAATCATCTATTACCAACCGGAAACACATGTCAATTTAAATATCCCACAATTCATTAATCCTAATATTTGCTGACTGTCTGTTTATTATCGTATTTTTATACCTACTAATAAAAACTGCCTCTTTAATTTTTCTTTTTTCATTATCTCTCTCTTGTCCTAAAATTTTTATTTTATTTATATCAAAATTAAACTTAAAATTACAATTTCTATCATGATCATAAAAAACAGATTATGATTATGATTGGATTATGATCATGATAGAAATTGTAATTTTAAGTTTAATTTTGATATAAATAAAATAAAAATTTTATGACAAGAGAGAGATAATGAAAAAAGAAAAATTAAAGAGGCAGTTTTTATTAGTAGGTATAAAAATACGATAATAAACAGACAGTCAGCAAATGTTAGGATTAATGAATTGTGGGATATTTAAATTGACATGTGTTTCCGGTTGGTAATAGATGATTCCATTTTGAAAGTTGAGTTGAAAATGATTATGAATATAATCGAAAATATTTCTTTATGAGTTTTTATTGAGTTTTTATTTATATTGTATTATAAACCGTTGTTTGGAATATATTTAAGTTTTGTTATTGTATTATTGATATTAGTGGACATTTATTTTGTTTATATATATATATATATATATATATATATATATATATATATATATATATATATATATATATATATATATATATATATATAAACAGTTGATAATGGGTTTTAGATTAAATAAAAGTGGATGTAGAGATTATTAATGTTACACCCAACTGTTTTAAACAATTTGTTTCTTTTTCAGTTAATTATATAGATAAACAAAATATTATGATTCATTACAAGAAAAAAATAACATAAAGTTGCTAGATATTAAAGATTTGACTTCAGTAAAATTAAAAGTCATGTTATTATTTAGTTTATTAATTTCAATTTAATATTATTTGTCTATGTAGCAATTGATATGATGCTGTGATAGATGTTTTTTTAATTAATTATTTTTTATTTAAAAACTATGTGTAAATATATTATTTTATATATACCTGCAAATATATAAATCATTTAGCTGCAGAAAAGAGTTTGCCGTTAACTGAAAGGAATTTTGATTCCTCTTGGAGGCCTTAAAGGAACTGAGCATGGAAAATTCCTAATGTCCACTCCAAAGTTCTTTTTGTTGCAGCTCTCATTACTATGTAGTTATTTTGGCATCCACTGATTACTCTGGCTTGCACTGAGTGGCAATAAGTATAGTGAGTTTTGCCTATTTGAATAACAGTTATGAGCAAACATAGAAAATGGTGATCATGTGATGCTTATTGGCTTAAAACCAAATAGGATAGTGGTGGCTATGGTTATTAAAGAACCAAAGACACCAAAATATATAGGTACTGAACTGAGTTCAGACCTATATGACTATGCTGATGAGCTTGAATTGAAAATATTATGGTGTTTTCAATTTAAGACACATAGTTTTGTAGATAAATAGGGATAAAAGGTGGCTGCTGGAGGGTTGCATTACATCCTAAAGTGTAGGAGCAGTGCTCTTAGATCCAAAGCTCCTCACTGACACAGACCATAAGCCAGAAATTTATCTGGGGATATTGGATGAGTAGGCACTAGATAGGGATTTCATGCACAAGCCTTCCTATATCCATTGATTACTCTGGCTTGCACTGAGAGGCAATATGTATAGTGAGTTTTGCCTGTTTTTCATATAATATACAAACATGGATGAGTTGTTCACCAACACACATTAACTAGCATTATGAGTTCATTGGCTTTTTACCTCTGAGAACAATACACAGATTTTAGCGACTCAAAGAGCATATTAGGAATAACAAGAAGAAAGTAAAAACACAATATATGGGTATAGAACAAACTGGTGTTACTAACATTGTTGAAAGAATTAGAAGACTGAAGTGGAATTGGACTGGACATATTGCCAGAAGAAATGGTAATAGATTGACAATTAAAATCTTAAACTGGATTCCAAAAGATTGCAAAAGATCCAGAAAGAGACAACATGTGAGATGGATGGATGAAATAAGAAAGTGTGCCAGAGTAATGTGCAGGGTTAGAGATCAGAGAAAATGGATTGAACGTGGAGAGACTTTCATCCTGCAGTGGATGGATAATGGTTGTTGTTGATCATGATACAAATCATTTGCCATGCAAACTGATTATTAAAAATGTAATATTGATTTTGTTACTTTTGTAATTTTTGTAACTAAACTATATATTACAATATTTTTTCTATATTTTCACGATTACAAAAAAAAAAATTCTGCATAGTTATCCGATCCTGGAGCTCAAGGTCGCAAATTGTTTCTATTTCTGGCATTTCCGGCTATGGAAGTTCTTAATCCCGAGCAATAAAGCCATACGATTATTATATATATAAATAGTATAAAATAACAAACAAAAGTTTTTATTTAAAATTTGGACAATGTATTATAAGCTCATTATTATTCTTAATATATTTACTTAAATATTGTACTGAATTGCTACTTAAAACAGAAAATCAGACCAAGTTTTTTAATTATAGATTTTATAATACTTACTTATTTGCAATAATTATTTATTTATTTGTTATTTTATATTTTATAATCACACTTTAACTTAAACAGCTGGTGGTTATCATTAGTAGATTTAATACAATTATGATATCGTTTTTCAGATGTATATGATTATTAGAGCATTAATAAATAGTTAAATGTTAGTTGGTGAATAGATCATATAATGTTGTGACGTTTTTTAAAACTAAGATGAATCCTAATGATGTAGTAGTTTATTAATGTTTTTTATGTACTTTTGAAATTAGTATGTTAGAATAAATTGCTTTAAGAATGGTTGTCAATAACAAATTATCATTGACGATGATTTTGGTCACATTACTACTATTTTTTGTCTTCATATTCAATTTTTAGGAAAAGAAACATATAAATTATTACCGTCATTATCTTGGAAAACATCTTACTGAAATTATTAGAAGTACAAAGGAAAAAAAAACAATAACAGAGATTCACATTAGTTATATACTATTTTAAATGAATATATATCTATCTATCTTAGAACAGTCTGTGTTATTTTGTTGGAAAATTGAATTGTTAAAATTTTGTTCACACAATCTTGATTTGATTTGGTTAAATGAATGAATTCTCATAAAGTAATTAAAAGACACTGCGTTTCATGTGAACAACAGCTCCCCCTAGAGGCCTTGTTGGCCTTTTGTGATTCAAGGATAATTAAGACTTAGGAGGCTTGCTTGTGATTGGATGATGTTCTGGATTGCTCATATCACCTCGTTCCAGCATCGTTTGATATATGAGAGAGCTCGTTACCATAAAAGGATTGAGGCGGTTTGGTAAATAATGTTAACAACACCTGTCATCTACATGTGTCTAGATACATTCACAAGAATTCAATGTCTGTAGAGCACTCTGTGTGTGAATGAAAAAGAAAAAAAATGATTTCGAAATAATACTATTATGCATAGATTTAAAATCAGATTTGGGTTTTTAGCTATTTTTAATAATCATAGAAAGAACCATTAATTTTACTAAAATTGATATATAAATATGAAATTACTAGATTATATATCCTTAATTTTCAAGGAAAGATTAAATTTTCAAATTCTTCCTAAATGCTTGATAAAGAGAAAACAATATAAATTTAAACGGAGTTTTTAACAATAAGAAAAAAATTATAAAGATATATATATATTACATAAATGTGCTTATATAAAAGCTTACGTGCTTTTAATAAATTTATGTATGTATATGGATGCAATAAATATAATTCCTAAAGTATATTTGATGTAGTAAAATAATAACCTATTACTAATTTGTATTAAATACCTGATAGTACGGAAATTTGTTAATTACATTTTCCTATTAACAAAATTTTAAATATAAAACCAATTTTAATAAAAAAAGTTATTTCTCCTAGTTACGAAGAAAGCCTAAAGGGCGCATATAGGATGTTCTTCTCAATAACGTTCCATGATGGCTAACAATGAATTGTAACATGGAATGCTGAAAATCGTTTTTTTTATTTATTGTTCTTTATTATTAAATATATTCCTTTATACACATCATACAATTTATACTATTTCCACAATTTTTGTACATTTTTTTAAATATATCAGATATCTTAGATATAACAAAACTGTTATCAGAATTTCTCTAAACCTCCTTTAGTTTGAGTGTTTCTTATTGTTATCAAATATAGTACAAGCATAAATAATTGTTCATCAAGTGACCTTTACAAAAAAAAAAAAACAATAATCAAAACATATACAAATCTTTTTAAATTTTTTCTTTCCTGGATTTTAATCAGATTTTTCAATTAGGATGGATATGCTGAGAAATTTGAAAATGGAAGCTTTTTATTAATTGACCTACTGTTTTATTAATAAACTTTTTTAGACTTTTTTTTTCCAAATTATGGCTGTTTTTGTTTACTTTCGTATATCTGAATTGCTTATTATAAATATAGAATATTAAGAACATCATCAATTATTTGCTGAAAGAAAGAATCTAAATTGTTTTGCAATTCTCTTTTCCTCATTTTTTTGATTTTTAGGATTTCTTTTAAGATAATATAACATTTTCAAATTATTTTTTCCATGTTATCTTTTGAACTACTTTCTAATATAATTTTCATTGATCATTTAATATCCAAATATTCACTTTAATTTGTCATCATAATTTTATCAATAGATGACTTTTCTGCAAGTTCTCTGTTGACTTCTTAATATGGCTGCTCATATCAGTCCAATTATTTTGTTTAATTTATTTACCAGTTCGTATCTAAAATATTTCACATGAAATACTTTACAATTTTTTTTTAAAATTCCAAATCTATTACCTCATTTAATAATCTGATTCTTTTAATAACAATTTGTTTAATCATTATAATTTCAGTCTCCCTGTTAGTATTACTACTTGATCAGCTTTCTAAATATTTCAAGACTTCAATTTACTTATACTTATTTTTACTTCAAATTCATTGCAAATTTATCTGTTTTATATATTACTTTGCTATTTTCAATCTTATTTTTTACTTGTAATGTTAGCTGTTTTTATGTTTTGTATCTCTTTAATAAATGTCAAATCTAATTATAAAAATAAAAATTGTTCATTAAAAAGTTAAAAGTAGAAAATATAAATAAATGAAACATGAGTTATTGTAAATTAATAAAAATAAATAAATAATCAAATGATTTTGTTGTTTGGAATTTCATAGAAGTTCGAGCACTGGAAGTTTTAAAACCTCAATTAATCTGAAAATTTTAGATATTATAATTGGTAGAAGAGATTATAATAGATGTTAAATTGAAATCTTAAACTGGATTCCAAGAGATTGTAAAAGACCCAAAAAAAGACCACATGTGAGATGAATGGATGAAATATGAAAATGTGCAGAGGTGATGTGGATAAGAGAAACTAAAGATCGGAGAAGATGGATTGAACTTAAAGAGACCTTCATCCTGAGTGGATTGATAATGGTTGATGATAATGATGATGATGAAGGCAATATAAAAATTATTAGCATGAAGTTTAGTAAATAATAGTAGTTATCTTTATTACATTACATAAGTCCATATGTGAAATATGGATAACAATATAATTTATTTATTGCAATACATTTTGTGTTGATAATGATTTTCTTGAATGAAATGCACAAGAGGCAATAATTAATTTAACTTATTTTTTCATAATATATATCTTTATTTATTGCATATGACTTGTGCAGTTTTTATTTTATTATACATATTAAAGTGCAGTATGAGTATATAAAATTTTGATTTTTCATTCTCTTTACTAATGCTATTTTACAATGAAACAGTATTTCATTAATTCAAAATTTTTACCTAATTAAATCAAATTTATTCAATATCTGCAATAAGAGTAAAAGATAACTATCATTACAATGTAAATGATTATTGCTCTGGTTGAATGTTGATGTAAAAACAAATAAAATAGATTTATACTGAAATTAAAATATAAAAAACCCAACAAATTTTTATATTGTTTTTTTTTTTTAAACAAAGTATAAGAGGGGATGATATACTTATTTAATGCAATCAATATATTTACAAGAACAGAAAAAAAATAAAGCATTTTTTTTCATTTCTCTCAAAAAATAGACTTTGAAAATAAAAAAGAACAATTTAAAGAAATCTAAGCTATAAGAAAAATGTACTGCAATCGTATTAAGTGTCACCTGTATTATTATCAATTTATTACCATGTGTATAGATAAAATTTTTGATCACCTTCAAAGTAGATCATTGAAAAGTATAGTAAACCATTGTCTTATTTAAGAAAATTTTAAAGTGCATTTAGTATTGCTAATAAAAATAGTTTTTAGCTATATACTTAAGTGTTAATTTCAAAGCATGTAAGAAAATAATTTTATCCATAAAAATATTTGCCATTATGTGTAATATTTAATCATACTTTTATTTGCACTAATTTAAACTTATTTATGCATGCATACATACATATATATGTATGCATAGTAATTATTATTTCAGATAATTACAAATATATATATATATATATATATATTTAACAGATTTAATATGTATATTATAAAATTACATATTTAAAATATGAAGTTAATATATTATCTTTTATAGCTCTAAAAAAGGTTATTAGCCAATCAAAATAAAAAGGTTTAAACAGAAAGTATAAAATTGGTCTTCTTTTACATTATAATATAAAAATACTCTGAATTGATAGAAAGAAAATAGTACAAAATATGTATGCATAATAAATAGTATATTGTAAAGTTAATATGCTTGCCTCTAATGAAGCTATTGTCCTGATTTGCTAGACTGTTTTGCATATTTAATCAATTCCTATGCTAAGCTAGAAATACGAGTTACAAGTAAGAACATTGCACAACAAATAAAATGTACATTAAAATAAGATTATTTAATGGCCATTTATTAATTAACGTAAATTTGCAAGAAAGTGAGTTAATAAGTAATATTAGAGAAATACAATGAAAATGATTAAATATTAATATTAATATATTAATTAATATAGTTTTTCAGAATAATACAATTTGTCAAAATATTACACCTGAAAAAACTCTAGAAAGTTTATACAAAGTATATATATTAAGAAATTACCTTATGTACTTGTCAGTACAGATTTAAATAATTTATATTTATTTATTTATTTTTAAATTAGGGAGTCTACCTTTATTGCTAAAAGCAGGTGGCCTTGACAAAAGATTGTGATTATCTAAATCTTGACTGATTTCTGTGAATTTATAATGTATATGTATTACACTTTAATGTTACAACTATCAAATTTTCTGCATTCACAACTTTGATACTAACTATTTTATATATGTTAATAATTATTAATAATCCTTTATTAGGATAGAGATAATTTCTAGTCAAGATATAAACTTTAAATATCTCACTTAAAGATTATATGTTTTTTAATTATGTATAAGTTTTTAAGAGATCCAAGTATTATTGAAACATATGAATAAAGATGTGTAAAAAACAAATATCATTTGCCCATTTTCATTAATATTTATTCATTGTTTAAATAATAGGTGATGGAGTGTGTGAAAAATCCTTTATGCTGAAATATCATCGCATGTAACACCTACTTGTCATTATTCAAATCTGAGTCAGGCAAATTCTAATTATTTTTCAGATTTGATTCAGACTTAGAATTTTTTATTCAGGTAGATGCTAAATAGTTAATTCAGCTTTCAAATTGATATTGATCATTAAACGAACATTTTAACTATTCTTATTTAGAGAATAAAACAAGGATGGAAACTGCTCAATTTCTTACTAACTAGCAATTGGATGATGACTAATGATTTATTCTTCAGTGTTTCTCAATGGATAACAGTTAAGACTTTGTCTCTATAATGGGCCATTTAAATGTTATGTATAATTGCTTGTTGTACATTATACATCACTATACATTAAGAATTTTCTAAATACTATCATAATGTTCAGAAGTAATTTATATCTCATAAATTGTAATTTGATTAAATACTATATTCAGCATACGAAGTAGATCACCATTCATTTATTAGAAATGTTTAATTTCTATATGTTATTAAATTTTAAATACATATAAAAGCTTTTTATAGTACTAACACCAAGAATTATAAATGGCAAAATCATGAGAGAATATAGTATTCACAAAAATGAATCAATTTAACAAAAAATTGTATTGGAATGCAAAAGTTAATAATTATATATTACATAATTTTATCACCTACTCTGGAATTAAAAAAAATTGCCAGATGAATAAATTATTGTTGGGACAAGTTTCAAAAATGGAGGATTTCTGTACTAGTGTAGGCTGATGATTTGGTCTTGGTGGGTAAAAGATAAGGAAGAGATTAAATATCTCATTCAATATTTGACTGGCTTCTTGGAAGAAACTATCTTATACTTAAATGTAAGTAAATTAAAATATTTTATGATTTTTTTTATAAATTGCAACCCTGTAATTATAAGTTCAGTCTGACATATTTGAAGGAGTAAATTAAATTTAAATTTCTGTTTAGTGCAAAATTTTAAGAAAGCAGAAACTGGTAATGGAAATTAACATTCAAATAGAAGTTTAGTTTTCTGGAGATATGGGATACATATCTAAAAGAGTTTAATATAACTGGTATTAATTTATGTATAAGGAACATGGGCATTGTTTAAAAGGAAAGAGCAGAAGTTGAGGATATTTGAAATAACAGTATTGTGCAGGATCTTTGATGAAGGATGTTATAAAATACAAAAATAAATTATTTGCATAAGGGTCTTGATATTATGAGCAAAATTAATGACAGAAAAATTAAATGGATAAATTACATTATGACATCACTAGAAAAAAAGAATGAAAATGACAGTTATAAAATAATTTCTGGGAAAAATACCAAAGAAATGTCTAAAACTGTGATTTAGTGATTGTATGGAGGCTGTAATGACCATGAGAGTATATTTTTAAAAAAAAATATATTAATAGAAATTTTTCAAATATTGTGGTCAACTTAATGATAACAATACGCTTAAATTATTTTATATAAGTATAAACAAAATAAAAAAATCTATATTTAATATATATATATAATTATATCTTTAATTTAATAAGCTACTTTATTTAAAATCAAGATCAGAATTCAACCCATATTTCTTGCAACTATCTAGATTTAAAATTTGACAGTTGAAGAAGAATGATAAAAATTGTATTGATGCTTTTGACCTATGGTATAATGATAAAAATTTTAAGGAATATGGATAATAAGGAAAAATGTGAGATTATACCTGAAGTGTCAAGTGAAGTATTTAATGACAAGATTAAAATAGTTATATTCTGATCTATCAAAGATAATCTAAGCTATTAAAAAGTGTGTAATACTTAAAAAGCTTTGAGATAAAAAAGAAGATAATGATGTGTAATAAGATAAATGGACTCCAAACTCACAAATTGTGAATATCCCTTTGGGTAATCTAAAAAGCAAACAGATATCATTTCTTAATATAATTACAATGAGTTGACATTGACTTAAAGTTTCCTAATAATAATGAACATGATATTTTTTAGGAATAGTGATTACTGTCTTTAATATAAGGCTAACTACTATAAACTTCAGTAATTTATGAAATATCAGATAGCAGTGTTATTACATCTATATTTTCTGACTAAATCATATCTTGTAGCATTCAACAGTAATGAGATTAATTATAATATATCTAATAGAAGTGTAGACTAATACTGTTTCTATCTATCGTTTATCAATTAATTACTCATGTTTTCAATAAATGATCTTGGAATAGAGTTAAAATAACTGAATCATTTCCAAAAACATATTCTTATTGTAAGCATAGAAAGTTATGTTCATTTTATTAGTATGATTAAACTAAATTATATGTATATACCGTAGATAATATGTAATAAATATATTCTATAAGAATATGTAGACAATTTTCAACTTTTATGGTAATAAATTTTTGGTATAAAACAATATCTAGAAAGTAATAATGAAAAACTAAAAATAAAAGAAGCTTCTCATATATATTACCAAAATCACACTTTTCTTTATTTTGCCATAATATCCTATAAATACAATTTATCCAAACCACTTCAAACACTTTTTAGCAAAACTCTGTATTTGTGCAATAAAATAAACTGGCTCTGAAGAAGACTGCAGGTCAGTCGAAAATAGGTGTATGTTTATGTAGCTTCTCAAATAATTAATTCTAAGAACTTCATAAATATGAGAGCCAATAGCATTCCTCTCTGCAAGAACTGGTTGTTCAACCCAATGTCATAACAAATTCTAGATCAATTTGTACCTGCAAATATGCAAATCTATGAAAATAAGTAACTACTTTAATGTATGGTTATACACATGCAGATAGTTACACTTTGATAAAGGTATGCTGTATTCAAAGTCTGAATTAGCTAAGTAATAAATACCAAAAATTTATTAGCCTAATAGTTGATAATTGTCTACAAACTTTTGTAGAATATATTTTATTTTCTTAGTATATATCAAATCAAAAGTTTTCATATTAATAATTTCACATCTTCAGAAGTAACATGCAACCATTTTCATCTTTTTATATAACAATTTTATATTAATATTTTATACATTTCCTCATCTTTTTTTTAATAAAATGACAAAATTAACTTTATTTATATTTTAAAAGGTCATTAAACATTATGTAACTACCGCTTATAAAAGTTGTGATTTGATAACATTTTTTATACTGCCATACCTTTGTTTCATGTAAGAAAGAATGGTGAAACTTTTAAATCAAATCCAAACTGTTAGTAAGAAGTTATGTCAATGTTTCCTTATTATAGTGTGACAGTAGTTTAAATATGCTAATAATAGCTTATATGGTGTTTTTTTCTCTTATTAAATCCACAGAGTGACACAGTATTAAGTTATGTGATTAATAACATGGTATTAGTTCAAACGTTTTTGTAAGCTTTTGAAGCATCTTTTTCTGCATCTGGAATAACTTGTAGAATGCAGTAAAATAAATTTGCTATTGTTGAAATATTATTAAAAATAAGATTATTATCATTATTGTATATCTTCAATAGTTTATGATGATGGTATTTTAGTTGCATTTATAAATTGGACTATTTCTATCATCTAATATAAGTATTGAATCTCTTCAGAAAAATTTAATTTTATTTAAATATTCCAAATACATTTAATTGTTAATAATAGCACACAGGGTTAGTATATGCACAATGTTTCAAGAGGTACCTCTCTTCTTCAGATGTTACTAGTCTGAACACTGAAAGTACTAGCATGTGAATCAATCCTGTATCCTTAGATTTTTGAATATTGAAGTTTAAGGTAACTAAGTAACTGAGCCATCTTGACAAAGGCAACAGTCAGTAGAAATTTCATATACTTATCAATAAGTTCCTTCTGTGTGCTAATACTAACAGTTGCATGTATTTGGAATATTTAAATAAAGTTAGATTTTTCTAAAGGCATTCATTACAATAGGTACAGACAATTAGATAGAGTTGGAAAAGTAGCTATATTAAAAAAAATTTAATTTAGATTAGTTTCTAGTATATAATTTAAATATTATAGATAGTAGGAATTCAAACTCAGTAGATAGGTTCTTATAAAAATATATTAGATAGTTTAAACTCATTGTAAGATGAATTAAATATAAAATGATACAATAAATTATCTAAAATATAGTATTTTAATTTGTTATATTTAGTAGATACTATAATAGTAGAATAGCTTAATTATAGCAGAAAGTATTTTATATGTTTAAGATAATTCTTTTATTTAAAATATTATTTAAAATGATAAGTTAATTTAATATTATTTTCAAGATGCTGAAAGTATCACATGATTAGGTGATTGTATGAATATGTGTGCTTTCAGAAAGTTGGGAAAAGAAAGCTTTAATTTTAGCTTATTAATAAAAATTTGATACATAATAAAGTGTAGCAAATAATCAGTCTAGAGATAATATTAGCAAAGTAATGAATAAAATTATTATTTTATTTAAATCTAATATTTTATTTTAAGTCAATTTTAGGTTATTAAAATATTAAAAATTGTTTTAAGAAGGATATTTATTTTTTAGTTAAAATAATTGAGATTTAAGGTATTAAATAATTTGATAATATTTAATATTGATGACTCATAGTTTTATAACTTAATTTTAAAAAATCATATTGATGTAGTTATGTATATTAGCAAATTTATACAATCAGTATTGACCAATGAAATCATTAGACTGAGATCAATATAAAAATAGAGATTGAAGCCAGTCTAGATTAATTTTCATAGATTTTTCATAGATTTTTTTTAGTGATTTCTATGTTTTACAGATTTAGTTTGAAATTTATAACTATATTTTTACATTGTGATAGTAGTAATTTCTTATAAATTATTATTTTTTTACTTGAAAATGTTTTGAAAAATATAATTGGAATAGCTACTTAAATAATGAATCACTAAACACCAAATTTCTTTGTCAGTTTGTTCCTACTTGAACTCAATTTAGGACCTCAATAATTCTATGGAACACTATAGTGGCTACTTAAATATTATGGAAATGAATATCAAGAAAAATATTGCAATAAAACCAGAAGGACTCACATAAGAACTTTGTAATTTTTATAAATAGTAGTGACCATTTATTTGAAATGACTTTAAAATATTGCAATGCAGCTAATTTATTAAAGTTTATTAAAATGAATAAGATATTATTAAAAATGTTATTTGTAATATTACATTTGAAAGAAAGAGAAGAAAATTAAGACTCTGTGTCTATGTTTTAAAACTGAACTTAAAATGTCTTATGGTATAATGAATATCTGTTTTTGTATATAATTGATAATAATAACTCACATTTGATTTGTCTTTAAAGAAATCACAATGGACTTATGTTTTAAGAACAATGTATTTAAAGAGAAATTGAAGATGATGACTTTTGAATGTCTTTTGTGCTTTTAAAAGGTATTGCTATTAAATAAATCAATAAAAAAATTATATTTTAACATAATTTATCTGGAAATAATGAACTCAGATTCATCTTTTAAAAAGATTAAATTATATCTGTTAATAAATGCCTGAATGATATAGCTGTCATTTTATCTGAAAACAAAAATATCTAGTGAAAGGATATATGTTCAAAAGAATAAAAAAATAGCATTTTTTTAAAAAGAAAAATATTAATTTTGATTAATGAACCATATGTCTGCTGATAAATGTATTAAATAAATAATTTGTATTATAATGTCTGCTACTAATATTTTTTGACTGTTGGAAAATGTGAATCTTACTTATATTTATTAAATATATCTGCTATACACAATGGGTGAAATGTACATAAGACTTATTTTCATAAATGGATCCATAAATTATTTTTAAGAAGATATTATATGCCTGAATAAATGCCCAGAGGAAAAAAAACGAATGAACATTTATTTCTTCAGGATGATTAATATTATTCTCCTTGGATTTTTACTGGATTTTATTATTATTATTTGTACATTTTTTCAAATGGTGCTGAAATAAGAATATGATTTGTGCACAAAGCTGTCCAATCATAACTAGGCAATGGAGTGATTCCTGACAAGCATTTAACTTACAAGCATGAAGGAAGGAAAAAATCTTTCCATAACTTTTTAAAACTTTATTATTATTATTTTAATATTAAATTTTAATATTATTATTATGTTTTTTTTTTTTAAAAAAAAATGCACATTCAGAAAGTAATTTTCTGAACAAGGCAAATTTCAATCGAATTTTTTTTTTTTAATGTATGGTTTAAGAAGCAGATCATTGAGAATGATCTAGTAATATAATGAGATCATTGGTAATTTTTTTATTGTTATTTAGATTATATTTTTGCTTAATAATTTTGTTTCTTTTATTTTATTTAAAGAAAAGATATATCCTAATTAGTATTTTAAGATTAATATTTTACATTGCTTGAATTTAATATTAAACAGTGGAATGAATCGCTGATAAAATTATTGTGTATATTTTATAAAAGAATTGATGAATGCAGATGAATGTTTGAAAACATCAAAGAATATTTTAAAACATTTATTTATTGAATGCTTGAATATGCATATATTATATAGCATTGTTAAATTATTAATATGTTATTTTTATGAATGTTATTTGTTGAAATACAGAGAAAGAGGTAATACCAATCTCTAAATTATATCATAACAGAAAAACATATAGTACTGATGTATGTTTATCAAGATCATTTGTGCATGAAAACTTAAAAAAAAATCTTGAAATGAATTTATAGCTTTGTTGTTTCCTTTAATATGGTATTTTGGAAGTTATTTTAGAATGCTACTGATATATTTTACAATTTTGAATGACTTATTCAGTGTGAAAGATAAAGGATGGTGGTCTGGAGAGTAATAATATTCATATGAAATCCTAGGTGTTAGGGATATGTTTAAAACTGTTGTATGTGAATTATATTTTAAAATTATTAAAATATACAGATAACATAAGGCTGTATATCTTCTTTTTTCATGGACAATTACATTTCCTTGTCATCAATAAGTGCTATAATATAACCATGATTTGAATCTTAGGTGTCCCATGAATACTGACCTACTCTTATGATTTGCACTGTCCCCATGATGATATTATCTTACTCTTTTGAAACATTCTTGTTATTATTTCATTCTACACTTTAATCGCTATTTATAACCACAGGTATCATCATAGAAGATAGTTTTATAAATTGGTAAAGTAATGACTAAATCATTTGAAATTGATAATTTTGTGAGAGGGCAAGATGTTGTATATAGAAATTTCTTCCACAAATGATGTTGACTTGTTTGATGATTACTATAGTATATAATATAAGAGAAGAATAATTGATACTATGCAAATGTTAGAGATCACTTATCTCAAACAGATGCATATTAAAATAGAATGAAAGTGAGAATAGTGAAAATAATTTTAAATGATATAATGAATGTAAGAGTACAGAAAGAAAAAGTAATAGAAATGGCATGCAAAATAACTTATGGATAGTTCTTTAAAATTTTATTATAGATAATTCAAACCCATTTCATTTACAAAAATTTATAAAATTACCACTTAAATATTTTTGCATAATAGTTAATTTTTTGCAAAGAAGGAAATATTCATATTTTTTATTTAAAATTTTTTGATATTCAAATATTAGGATGATACTTTGCCAAACTGCAAAGAAAATTTTCTTTAATAATTTTCTTCTAATATTTTATTTGGACTTTAAGAAATGTATTTTAAAATATAAACTTGTATTGATATATTTATTTCATAAGAAATATATTTTATTGTAGTATAAGTATAATATTAAGTTTTTTGTTTAGAAATTGGAAAATTTATTCTAACTGTTCCCAATACAAATAATAGAATACTATTTTACTAAATGAAGAATACATATTATCATTACTGTTGTAAGTTTAATTTTCATTTTTGAAATAGCCAGAGTGAAGGCTATTCTTATTCTATTTATTTTATTTATTGGTAAGATTTATTGTAAATATTTTTTCTTTTATGTTAAATAATGTTAATCCTTATTTAATTTTTTGTAAATATATATATTTTATATGTTGTTGTTATACTGTAATAGTATGATATTGTTAAGTTGTAAATAAATTTGTTAACTGTTTTGAAATCTACATTTTAGTCATATTGTGATTTGTCTGTGTGTTGCTTATTTAATTTTTCATTCTACATGCATGATCCACAGAAATTAATAATTTGATATATTACTTATTTGGCACATGATCCATAAAGATTATTTAGATATTATTTCTATTATGTTTGATTGATTAACAAAGTGTATTATTATTATTATCATAGAAGATATGTTTATTAGTAATTATTTTGAAACTGATACAACACCAATGAGAGATATACTTAATATTGACACAATATTAAAATACCTTATGCTTTTTAAGAATGCCACATTTAGCAAAGATATGTTGTACAATGCCTACTTAAAATCTTATTATATTATTTATGTTTTTATTATTATTAAATTTTAATTATTAAGTAGATTTCATGTTGAAAGTCATGAAATTTTAGTTGCTTATTGTTGTATTTATTTTGTAAGAGTAGTTAGATATCATGTAAAATCCCTCATCATATTTAACTACAGAGTGTTAATTAATTCATTCATTTTGTTATTAGTTTGTTAGAAATGAACCTGAGATGATGATGATGATTATTTTTTTTTTGAGAATTGTAAATTTCTTATTGAAAGATGATGAGTAAAAATTATTAGTTAATATTTTATTAAAGGAATATTCAGTAATTTATTTTTGTAATAAATTTATAAATCATATTTTAGGATTATTAAATGTGTGTTTTAAAGACATGAGAGTATTAAATTATAGTTTTGTTATGTTAATGTGGTGGGTAATATTTTTATGCCATTGGGAATGTATCTTTTGGGATGTATTCTGAATGTTTAAGCCAATGTACCTTACTGAACATCTCATGTTAAGAGTTTCATAATTATATTTGTTATTTTGATAGAACCTTATTTTATTTATAATCTTAATCAAGTTTATAAGTTAAATTTATTATTGAACTGAATAGATTGAGTATTATAGTTGGAACCCTAATTATTTATTGTAAATATAAGTTTTATTATATTTAGTCTATTAAATTTCTTATATTTAATTATTGAAAGATATTGTTTTATTAGATATTGTGCCTTAATATGTATCTTGAGGTAGTCAGAACAGTATTATTTTAATAATCATTGTTTATGTAATCAACTTGAAATTTAATATTGTTATCTCAGTTAGATAGCTTCTTTTGTTCAGTAATTTCCTTTAAGGAAGGGTACTATATATATGCAAAAACATTATAATTTTAAATTGAGCAAAACTATTGATAAATGTCACAGAATTGATTTTTTGTTGACAACATTCCTTTTGATCTCTTGAGTGTTATTGGTAAACAAAAAATAAAGATGGAAAGAACAAAATCAGATATGACAAATTTAAATATGAAAATTAAATCCTGTTTAGGGCATTTCAGTAAACTTGTTCTTATGAGACAATATATTGGTTAATCAGTTGTAAAAAAATCAAGAAATTTAATTACCATACCTTTTTTTTATATTGAAAAAAAGAAATTTAGTTGTTTCTAGTGATTTAAATAATTTGTTTAAAGCTTATAAGTGATATTGTTAAATCATCTAAAAGTGATGTTTTTATTTAAAATATTTAGTTTGGTTCATATTTTGATTGACAATGAAAAATTGAATTGTTTTTTTTTTTTCTCTAATTGCATTCATTTTTCATTTACGATATTTTTCACTTTTTAATAGACATTGGTTTAATGTAATAATATTTTAATAATTACTAATTTGGTTTTATTTTTCGAAATATTTCTACTCTATTTAAACATTTTTTGTTCTTTCTAGAAACTGTCTCTTCTCACCAATTATGATTTCTATCTGAAAAATATGCTTGATATAGTAACTTTTCTTTGTTAATCTGCCCTCTCTTAATGCAATGATACTGTAATTATTGTAATGTAAAATAAAATTAAAAAATCATTTTAAATGTTTTAAAGTTTAAATTTTTAAATTTAATTTCTCATTTTATTTGTTCCATTAATGCCCTTTGATATTTTATTATAAAAACTACAAAAAGATTAACATTCAATTAAAAAAAAGAAAACAAAATTTGAATTACTTATTTAATTTGCTGACATTTTAAAATTTGCTTAATAGAAATAAATTAATGTTGGAATGTTACTTTCTTAAATATTCACATATTTTCGAAATAACAGTATATTTAAATTATAAATAATAATAACATACATAATTCATTTTTTTAAATATATTTTGTCAAATTTATATAGTGTATTGATTTTTTTTAAACAGTTTTAATATTATAAAAAATAGTATAAAAAAACCTATAGAGATATATGATATGGTCACTAATGGTATTATTAATTTCTTCAATTCTGCCACTATATCCATAGACTGACACACATTAATAATATAGTTCATATTTTAGGCTTGTCCGCATCTACATATATCAGTGATTGTTAAATTCCTTTATAAAGTAGATGAGTATAATGATCATGAATTCTACTGAATCTGTTGATGAAACTCCAATACTGTCTAAGAAGATTAAATTCAACTGTTTTTATTGATAGATCTGGAAAAAATTTTATATTATAAATTTTTGATTGTAGATTCTTGTTTGACCACTCAGAAAGAGAGTCTTTATTTGACACAAGTCTTAAGTGGTGAAACTATATTTTCAGTTATTGACAAGTTCAAACAATTTACAAGGTTTGTACATTTTGTGTGAGGCAACTATTCTTCTAATATTAAATGGAGGAGTATATAAAAAAAACAGTAAGCCACTGCAAAAAAAGTAGCTTTGCAATATTAGTAATTGTTATTATCACAGTGCTTTAATTCATTATCCAAAAGATTATTAGTGTTTTTACTTATTTCCTAAACAGGACCACAGTGTTTATGAATAGAATATGATAGTGTAAAACCATAATCCAATTACTTCATAATTCCAAGTAGTGTCCAACAACTTTGCGAGGAAGTTATTCCCTGAAATTATTTTGGATCTATTATTAGATAAATAAAGAAAATAAATTATGCTATGATTCAAAATAATTCATAAATATCATGTATTTGTCAATTTTTGCAATTGCTTAGATAAGACATTGAATAAGTTAACAAATTATTTATGTTTTTCCATATGAATTCTAAAATGTAAATATTGTCAATACAATGCAAAATAACAACATAGTAAAACTTTCTTTTGATGTACTTCACTATGATAATTAAACATGATAATTTTACAAACAACAGAAATAAGTGTGTGTATATGTGTATATATATATATATATATATATATATATATATATATATATATATATATATATATATATATATATATATAGTCATATTCACAGTATATGAGTAATACCAAACTTGAATCAGAATTATGTATCCTCAGTAATACTTCAAATAAAATTAAAACAATTTTGCAATACAATTTAAACTTTAGCAATCCAAACTTAAAATAATGAATAAATAGTAATAATATGAATTATTATGATCAATCTCAATAGTTGAACAGCTCTAAAACCCATCTTTTACAATATAATATTAACACAGTTTTCATTTATATGTTTAATTAAAATAAATTTCATATGCCATTCTGTGAACATTCTATGTGTCCAATGCTTTCAATTCAGAAAATCATCAAAATGAATAAAGTAAAGCAAGAAAATATAAAATTTTGATAAATAAACATTCGTTTTTACATAGTAAGAACTGTAACTAATAGATTAAAAATATGATATGCCTATATTAATTATATTAAAAAAATAATTATTATAAGACTATATTAATATAAAACCATGAAAAATAATGGTTATTTTAAAATATTTACATTGTTACAATAATTAATTTAATTGATCAGGAAGTACCTGAAACTTTCAATGAGTTATATAATGTAAATAAACTCTCAAAAGACAGATGATACCACCTCTCCTTTAAAAAAAGCTTTGTTATTAATTATGCGTAGGTTATATATGTAATTTTAAATCTTTTGATTATATGTATTTACAGAATAAATAATGAGTCACCATTTAAATATTCAGAGGATCAAAACCAAGTTTTAGTTTTAACAATCTCCAGGTATGATATGAAAAATTAGTTTTTAATATTTTTGTGGAAATTTTGTAGAAAGCGATTTTTCTCAATAGCTTTGAAACAAGTATAGATCAAATTAAAAATAAAAGATTTTACAATACAAATGACTTAAATCCAATGATACTCTGGGATTGGTTATTTCCCCATATACATATTAATAAAAAAGATTTAGTATTGTGAAAGTATATTTTATGTATATATAAAAGTATGTGCACATATTCTTGAATGAAATTAGTTTTTTTTTTTAATAAACTTCTAATTTAATTTGAATATAGTAAATAATAAATATTATAAATAATAGTTAGTGGTATAGAAGTGCCAATTAATTATTTTTATGATTTATGATAAATTTTAAAAAATTAACAGGTATCAAAATAAATATGAAAATAAATATATGTTATAAATAAAAAATTTCTTATAAAACAAAGTAGATTTTATTTATTCATTTTAATTAAGAAAGAAAAAATGATAATATACTGTTTTAATGCATTATACATATATATATATATATATATATATATATATGATATATATAGCCTTATAATATATATATATATATATATCTATATATATATTATAAGGCACTTGAACTCAGACATTCAAACTCTCCACAACTATCCATTCCATCTTATACAACTGATACACATAACCACAGATGTGAAACAAATAAATGATCTCCAATATATGTATTTTGTGCTAGACCAGCCCTCATCAGTTGGTCAAAAATACCATCTCCAACACTTATATAATCATTGTTCAGCTTATATTAACATAGCAAATCTTCAGACTTTAATGGACATGCTTCAATTTTCTCCACTCTCCAACTTTTCAGCCATCCATATCATTGAAAATGCAAGGATGAAATACTTAAAGCTCTTGATGGTGTCAATATTACTGTCATACCCATGTTGACCTTATGTCAATCTGACCCGTCACACATAGGACCTTAACATGTTCATTTAATTATACAGAAGAGTTATGGAAATAATACATGCTGAGTATATATATATATTGTAATAGTCCTGGTTTTCCACCAGAAGAGGGGGGAATCTAACTATGGTCAGACCTAGGGTCTTCATGTAGGATGCTATGAATAATGCGATGAAGTAATTCACCAATGATCATATCCACCTCCAATGGACTAGCTCTTAGTTTACTCATTAAATCTAGATACAATTTAGGCTAATTCATCCATACCTCATCCTTTCAGATTCCATTACACTTCAGTATTCAAAGCTAGGGAGAATGTGGTCTTTTGATTTTTTCAGGGGTGAATTTACTTTATGTAGAAACTAAGTCTTTATTGGCTTAAAATATATCCAGCCCTATTGCTGGGTTATATGTTGCAATAATACAGGTGTGTCTGCATATATTGTAACATTATTACCCAACTCCCTGTAAAGTAAATCAATTGTCATTGGTGGTGTTTTGAAAATTTTTTAAATTTTATAAGATTGAAATAAATTATATTAATATAATATGGTAGTGCATATCTGATATATATATATATATATATATATGTTCAAAATATTATGCTTGTATATTATTTTAAGATAATAACAACTTTATAATGTTTGATGTTTCAGTATGACATGATAAAGGCATGGTTAATTTGTGCAATTGAAATTAATCATATCCTTAATTACATTTTTATTATTTCTTATATTTAACTAAAATAATGTATTATTTAGATTTGGTAATTTTATAATGATTTTGTTAACAGGATAAAAATAAAATATGGTTGGTTAAATTTAAAGTGGTTTAAACTAAATCTAATTTAGTTTAATTAAGTGATCAGTTGTAAATTCTCCCAACTATATATTTTTTTATTATTGTATCAGTTTTCAGACATGTCATAATAAATATGCAAATGAAAATAAGATTTTTTTTGTTAAAGAAGGTTGTGTGATACCAGACATCTAGTGATTATACTTTGAGTCCATGTTTTGATGCTTTCCAAAAATTTAATACCTTTTTGTAATCAATAAATCCAATAAAAAAGGGCAATTCATGCTAAAAGATTCTTTCTATAGCTTTTTTAAATATTTAAAATGATCTACTATGCTAAAATCATTTTCAAATTCTTATTTTTTGATTGGTTTGAGTTCAGTTAAAATTTCTAATTAGATTTCTATTTTGTAAGAAATAATCTTAATACAGAATCTTACTCATCACTTAATTCTATAAATAAAGAAAAAAATTAAAAATGTAAACAATAATCATTTAATTTAAAAATTTAAAGCTATCCAATTTTCAAATGAATGATCAGTCTATAGAATCTGGTTGATTGGCATGCTAAAGAAAATCTATTACACGTGATTTCATCATATTCAAGAACCAAAGTGAGAGGTTCTTCATTGTGATTAAACTATGATTTTTTTTTCTGCTTTCCTCTCACTACAAAACTAAATCATGCATGATAATAGATTTCAGTCATAAGCAAAATTTAGAGCAAAATTTACTATGATATCTGATTCACTTTGCATATTGAGAACAACAGTTCAATTTAAGTAGCTAAATTAAGATTTTTTTTTATTCAGCTAGAAACTGATGAAGTAACATTAAACCATTGAGTTCACAACTCTACTACAATTGACTTTTTAAAGATTATTTTCTTGAACAGTTTCTGATTTTAGAGATACATGGAATGTTTTATCATAAAATTTTCTTTATTATATTATATTGATCAGAATCTATAATTACAAATCAAACCAAGGAAATCTAAAAGACTAATTATCGGCATAATATATTTATTTGTTGCTTCAACTTCTGATATTTTTTCTCATAAACATTAGCATCAACATTAATAATTTAATTATAAATTGCCAAAGAGGAAATTCATAACAATATAGCTTTTAGAAATAATATTGTAATTTTAAATAGGTAATAACATCTAAAAATAAAATTATTTTCCTGCTAACTTTTCAAACATAATACACTGAAAATTGCATTAAAGTACTATAAAGTTGACAATAAGAGTAGACATTTCTTTATCTCTTTATATAAATACAAAATATTTTTTGTTTAAAAAAAAAGACTTGTTAATAATATTGATTACAAAAGTAGATTATTTGTTTAATATGCAGTTAATAAATGAATTTTGTTTTCCAGATTTTATTTATTTATTGTCTGTTAAATGTTTACTTAAAACTCGAAATAGATGATATTTTGTTTATTCATAGGAAATAATTACGGGCTGGAATAATTTTTATTTTAATCACTTTAATAGTTAATACAACGTAACTTTTGTAATGATTTTTTCTATCTATAAATTGATTTCTTTCTATATATATTCGCTAGATATATGGAAAAACAAACGACCATTTTTCAGATGAAAATAATATTACAAACATACACGCGTGTGTTTATATTTATATCACAGAGTAGTTTATTATAAAAATTATAGTAGCAAATTCAAATCCTAAAGAATCTAGTTCAATTTTTACTGCAGTTAAAAAAACGGGAAAATGTAAGATTGATCAAGAGCATAAAACAGTTGTGTTGAGTATATTGCTTTGGTTCTCACAAATCAGATAACCTTCCAAGTAAATGCATCTTACAATTTATTTTTAAAAAATGTAAAACATAAATTTAAGCATTAATAATAATATATACAAAACAAATATCATTTTCAACCATTACATAAAATTATCTTATTCTATTCATTCCTATCATATGGTGTCTCTATGTCCATTACAATTCCTGGTCATTATTATGGCTATTCATGCTATCCAAATGTGCTCTCCAACATTTTAGTAATTTAATTCTGTTTTTTTTTTTTTTTTTTTGGGGGGGGGGGGCAGGGCAAAAAATAATTTAAGAAAGTAAAAGGAATTTATAATATATCTCCCTCAATGAACATACTATTATTATATCATTGAATTTACTATTTATAATATAATGGATTTAATGTGAAACAATATGAAGTTTTAAGAATCAATCAAAAGAAATAATAATATTATAGATTTTAAAAAAAAAAGTAAAAAAAAAAAAATACTATTTCAAAAAAATCTTTAAAGACATTCAGATTTATAAAAAAGCAAATTGAAATCAATTCAGTGGATGAAGATTATTTTGCCATTCTTTATACATTCAGAAAATATAATTAAATGGTTATTCGTCTAGAAGATAATGTAATAATCAAGAACCTGAAGTAACAGATTGAGCTTTTTTTTTTAAAAAAAGGAAAATTTATTGATTTTGTTTATACATGAACTACATTTTTAACACATCTTGAATAACTTTACTCTGTATTGCTGTAGAGTGGAGGCTTGAGATGACAGAGTAAGTTCTATGATTCTTCTTCTATTAGGATGACTTTGGACCATGTTTCTTTATGCAGCCAGTCTGGAGCTAACATTCTGTCTCTAATTCTGATGCTCTTAATCAATGTTTTGAAGGTATCCAGGATATTGGTTGTCATATTACTAATTACATGTTTGCATCTGGTTAGCCAGATTGAGAGTCTGATGTTTGAAAAATTTCTGTTCTTGATTGAATGTTGAATCGAAAACAAGTCTGCATTTTGTTGGTTTTTTTTGGCTTTATTATTAATAAATGTTTTTAGTGAGCTGAGTATCGGACAGTTATGAAAGATGTGTTGAATCGTTTTATCCTCCATAGCACATAAGTGACATCGCGAGTTAATTTTGGTAAATCCCCTTTTCCACACTAGAAAGTGACTGGTGGGTAATGAGCACAGATTTAGTTTTATAATAAAGTCTATATATTTCAGTTCTAAGAACCATTGACTACATTTTTCTTATTTTCTTGAATGATAATTTTAATTGTATTCTTGCAGAATTATGGTTTGAATACATATATGCTTTGTTTCATTATTATAGTATTTTCTCAACATAAAAGTTATCAATTTTTGTCTCTTTTATATTTTACTCTTAATTTGTAATCTGTTACATTGATGTCTTCTCTTCTTGATCATATCATTTTAATCCATTATCCTTGTACAATTAGTTTTATATGCATTTTTATAAATGTGCATGTATTTAGAATTATGTCTATCAAATCTCATGTAAAAATTATAAAGCTTCTTACATAGGTATGAGTAATCATCACATCAGTGTTAGGAGAGATGAGCATGCTAATGCAGTTAAACAACACTCATCATCATCAGCACTCTCACTCCATACTATAGATTCAGGTCATAAAATTGATTTTTCTAGTACCAGGATCATATCCAGATGTGATAATCTCTACCAATGCAAAATTAGAGAAGCCATTGAGATACTTAAAAGGCCAGATTGTATCAATAAGCGAGATGATACATGCAAACTTCCTCCTATTTGGAAAGATTTTTTTTAAAAATATTCCTAAATTTAACATTTTTTGCTATTGGTGGAATTTTAACATTTTATTCAAATCAGTGATTGTAGCGCCTCTATAACCGTCTTTCTATCTTTTATAACTCTGTGGATGGCTTGTGTGACCAAGTCGAAACGTCAGTACATTAATATTAAAAGTTTTTAACATGGATGAACCCGCAAAATATGTATTTTATATATATGTGTGTGTGTATTATGTAAACTCCTTATTTACATATCTCAGTAAATTTTATCTATTGAAACATTTCAGATACATGTAAATAGTCAAATTCATAATGATTTATTTGTATTGTAGAGTGATTTAATGGATCTTTTGTTTTATTATTATTTCTAATCAATCAATTTGTTAAACATTATTTCAAATTAATTCTAGTGAAGTTTTTTAATAATAGAATAGTTTAAATAGTGTTGGTATACTCTCATTCAATCATCAAGGTCTTCACAATCTCAAAGCTAGCTTAAGATTGACATTATATTGTGTATATATATATATATAAGATAAGGATAATTCTAGCTAAAGTTTTTAAATGCTTCTCTTCCAGTATTTATCAGAAAAGTTTGTATTATACGCTTAATAAGTTAAGTCATGTGATGTATAACGTGATTTTCTATGTATTGAAATGAATAATGTCTTATTTTTTCAGTGTCAGACAGGTGATCTTCTACATTATGTAATATACTATAATAATAGGCAATATTCAAATATATAAATTATTAATTTTCATATTAAAGGAATGTAATAGTTTTGTAAAAAAAAATATTTAAATTTAAATGAAACCTACAATATATTAAAACTCTCTTATCAAAAAATGTATTACAAACAACTCAGTTAAAAAAAAAAGAGTTTAAATAATTTTAAAAAAAGATTAAACTGGTTTTGATAAGAGATTAAAAAACAAAAGAAAAAATTCAGAAAATGTAATAATCAAGTGTTTTGCAAATTCATTCAATTAAAGAATAAAAGTGTTTTTCAAACCCTTGTAAGTAACATAAAATTTTGTCATAAAGATGTCAACAATAAAATATTATAAAAAAACAATATTAACAATGCCTTTGAAAAACAAAATCAAGTTTTCAAAATATAGTGTCATTTTTTCTTAAAGCAAGGAGTCTGGATTCTGGTTTTTAATCAAGTTACAATCAAAGTTATTATGACAAATGAGTAAAGAAAGTGGAATAACTGCCAACTGCTAGTCTATGCTGAATCCCTGAATCTTGACATGATATATTCGAACAAATCCCTAGTTAAAATGAAAAAAGAATGCTTACTTCAAATTTCCAAACTACAGATTGTTAAAGAATATTATGGCAATCTATGAATTGATTAATACTTACCACCATGATTTGCTTTCATAATATTTTTATTTTACATGAGGAAAACAATTTGAAGAAAAATCAGACAAAAATGTGACAATGTATTAAATAAGCAATGTAATTGTGTGAATATACATAAATTATGGAAAGTTGACCATGTACTAATGCTAGTATTGTGTGACTTTAGTAAGTTTTTAAAAAAATTTTAATGGTTAAATGCTACTTGGGAAAGCATACACTGCTGTAAGCTGGTTATAGCTAATTTTTTTTAAATATTGGTATATTGAATATTGTAGAGTTTGCTCCAGAGCATTTTGATTATTACATTTATTTTGTCTGACTATATATATATAATGTTTAAATTCCTGATATTTCAACAAAATAACATTTATCATTGTCAAGGTTAAGGTCATCTTAATGAAGAACTGTTATATGTTAAATAATAATGAGATTGAGTATAAAGTAAAAAATTATCATTCTTACATAAATGAGAACATATATATATATATATATATATATAATTGAAATAATATTTTTAACGGTTTACAAACAATTACAAACAATCCTTAAATCCACAGAAGTACTTTTGGTTACTTTCTAACCTGCCTCAACTGCCATTAAATTCAAAAACCAAAAGTGGAAGCAAACATCATCAATTCAAATTCCATGAATCTCGTATTTTAATGTTAGAAGCTTGTCGATTTATTAAATGTGCTTTATTCCTGTTTATAAAAATTGTCTCTGTAATTTTTCTTTTACTATAGTTTCTCTCTTCATGAAGAATTTTCACATTTTCTAAATTAAATTTAAATTTATATTTACATGTTTTTTCATGATCAAAGAAAACTGAAGAAGATATTAAATCACCATTATTTTTATTTTTTATACGCTTATATAACAATTCATGTTCTTTCAATCTTTTCTCAATACTGCACCTAGATTCACCTATATATGATAACATACAATCACAAAAAATTTGATATATGACATTACTTTTTTGCTTGACAGGTATGACATCCTTAGAATTATTGCCTAATTTATTAATATTGTTTGGAACATAGAATGAAACATTAAACACATTCTTATATAAATCCTTAACAAATTTTACTTGTGGATTTGAAATAAATGGAATAGATATCCATTTTTTACTATTAATCTTCATTTCTTTTAAATTATAATATTTTTTTTTTTTAAATTGACATAAAGCATTGTTTATTTGTTCCATTTTATAACCAACATCAAGCAATTCCTTGGCAAATATCTCAATATTTTTCAGTTTATCACTTTGGTAATGACATAATTTTTCATTCTGAAACAAAAAAGATTTAAAACTTGCCATCTTATGCATCATTGGTACTTTTGATTTACAATTTATATATCTTCTTTTTTGCAGTGGCTTAATTATTAGTTTATAATTTAATATACTGTTATCTCTTGTGATCATTAAATCTAAATAGTTAATCTTATTGTCCTGTTCTTTTTCAATAGTCCATTTCAAGCCATTCAACTTATTTAATTCCCTCTATAAGCGAATTTATACTATTAGTATTTCCACAAACAAAAACATCATCCACATATCTTTTGTAAATTTTAATATCTCCAAAAATACACATATTTAAAATACTACTCTCATATATATATATATATATATATATATATATAATTAGATTCCAACCAGTCACCACCTAAACATTCACAGTAAATATAGTAATCAATATTTCTCACTGCTGTCAAGGCAACCTTCTCATCTTTTAAATAGCAAGAATATATATATATATATATATACAATCTCATTATTACATAAAAAGTAACAGTTCTTCATTAAGACCTAATTTAACCTTGACATGGATGAATGCTATTTTGTTCAAATATTGGGAATTTAAACAAAATAATACATAGTTTAACCACTATGAAAACATTAAATATAATATATACTTTATTAAATTTAACCTTATATCTAATATAACTGCATTCTTTTTGTTATATTGTGATAGTTATCTTTAACTAAATATGGGCAAGTTTTGTTGTAAGTGCATTGTTAAATTCAGGTTAGCAACAGTATTGGTAGATAATAAAATGCTTTAAAATATAAGAGTTGAGTATAAATAATTTACCATCTGTAATAATCTAGAAAATACTTACTACGGTTTTTATGAGATATGATTACTCATCGCAAGCGATCAGTTGTTTTTTTCTTTCATTTATTCTCTTCTTTTTGTAACTTCATCTCTATCATCACATATTTTGATATGCAGCCCTGTTGTCATTAGCTTGGTGCGCTTGAAACTATCTTCTAACAAAGTGATTGTCTGTCTGTGCAATTAAATTTCCATAATTTAATTAAATGAACTGCAATTTTTAATTCCAATATTTCATCTTTTAATCTTTGTTTTTTATCTCTGAGTGACTTCTGCTGCTTCTGAGAATAATTATATAGGTTTAAATGAAATTTAATAATTGTAACCTAATAAAAAGACTAAAAATTATTAAATATTTTTAGAGAGTGCTATAAATAAACGTATGCTAAAAAATACGCCTTGCATAATAAATTTGTATAAAATATGCGCGTAATATTAATAACAGAAATTTCTTTACGTGAAAGTATTAAAATCATGCTAATAAAATTCAGTGTTAACTGGATGTGTGTTTTGTATAAAACTTTTTTTTTAATTTATTCTCAGAGTCATGGCAATATCTATCCTTTTTTTTTATTTTGCTAAATTAAATTCAATTTTTGGCACCCAGCTGCATCAGCAATAGATTGAAGGGCTTTTCAAGCACCTGTTAAAAACATTTCTAGAAATAAGAAATAAATAAACTGATAAAGTTCTCAACTTGTAAACTTCAAATTAAATGAAAGGTTTTCAATAAAATTTAGAAAAAAAAGACAAAAAAAAAATTATATATATAAACAACCAAAAAAAAAAAAAGAAACAAGAGACTATATATATATCTTTGTATAATACTAGTTTTATTGAATAAAATATTACATATTAACAATATAGAAAATAATATATGACTTTTCTCATTAAAATATTGAAAAGGTTTATAAAACAAGCTTAATGCTATCTTTATTAATCTGACATTAACTTACGTGCTGTTTGTTTTTTTTTAAATGGTTTTCTTCAATAAAATATAAATCTTTTAAATATTGAAAAATCATTAATTTAATTTTTATATAATATTTTTCAGTAAAAAAGTGCAAACGTTTCTGAATATTAATCATGGTAAGCACGTGTTTTAAAATAGTATTTTTATTCACTTCAGTTCTCTCTTTTATCTTATTTGATAAATTCATCATGATCTATTCTGATAGTACCTATTAATAAGAATGTCTTAAATAGAAAAAAACCTAAAACCTTTCTTAAGAAATTATTATAAAGACTGTAAAGTCTATATTAAATCTTTCATCTTGTAAGCTTAATACATAATCTTTGGAACACATAAAAGAAATAGTAATGGATTTAGACTACTTAGAATTAACCTTGAACCATAATTCTAAATTATTTTTTATCATTTATAAAAGTTTAAACCCAAAATAACTTTTAAAAAAACTCTTAAAAATCTAGCTACTAATGAAATTGAATACTTATGATTAGCCTTTTTAGTATTTACACATTGTTATGTGGAATGCTGCTCCCTATTTGCATATAATTAGTAATTATTAAGATATAAAATTTGCTTTTTAATTTCATAAAAATAATATTGTTTTACCTGCTATTTGATCAGATCACAATATATATATATATATATATATATATATTGAATTAGTGATAAATAAATTTACTATTATATATATATATATATATATATAATAGTAAATTTATTTATCACTAATTCAAAATATGATTTCATCACTTAACACTTCAAGTAATTAAATATCTTTTAACTGGCTGTTTTTCACCAATCTACTAATACAGAAAATTTGGAGAGAAAAACAAGCATTGGTGGTCGAAAGGTCAGCGGAAGTGCCTTACAAGCAGTTGTCCGAGGTTTGCGAGTTCGCTTCCAACCGATGCTATGACACATGGAGAAAAAAAGTTTTGCAAGGTCTTTTTTTATCATACTCATCCATAAAAATGGTAGAAATTTTTATTTTCTCAAACATTATTGGATTCATATCAATAGATTGAGATCCACCCACAGAACAGTTTGTAAACATTCTCTTGGTTCCCATTTTCAAATAAAAATTTATACATAAACAATTTTTATATTATAGAATACATATTTAAAACTCAGGATTTGCTAGTTTTCAACTTAATTATTAGCCAAAATAGCAAGTTATACTATCAGATCACTTCACATTGTTATGAATTCTTAATCAATGAAATAAAACTTTTAAGATAGTTATTTTGCATGATTCCATTATTTTTCTTAAATCTACAGATTATTTTATGTAATAATAAATGTTTGTATCAGCTATAGTACAAACTGTTTCAGAAATATAGATGACAAAAATTTCAGTATAATAAAAAAGAAACCATAAACAGGTCATTTGAACAATATCTTTTTTTTGATAATTTGTAATTCAGTTCATGCTCCAAAGAAATATATTTAGAATATTTAAAAATTCTTATATTACATTTTTCTTTTGTGATTATAATAATCATTAAATTATTATTGCTTACTGATATTTCTGTCTAATTACTCTCTAATAGCATTATTTTTTTAATAATGAATGCACACACTAACATAATTACTAATGTTAACTGAAATTTACCTTCTCTTAAAAGTATATTTATATTCTACTTAATTACCTAACAAACATGTCCCTAATCATATAATTAAAATGACTGTGGTATGCAATTATGAGAGTGAGTATGTCAAAATCTCAATTAAGTAAACTGAATGAAATTGTTGTACTTAGATTGACAGTTTTGTAATTGAACATAGTTTAATTTTTCTGAAAACCAAGTTGTTTATATATATATATATATATATATATATATATATATATATATATATATATATATATATATATATATAATCACTAGATGGAGCTTTACCAATAGCTCCTAAACTAGCTTTTTGTTTACATAAATGCTGAGAGAGACAAAATTCAATATCTCTTTTGTTAACTCCAACCACCAGACCATGGTTTCAAGCTAGTTGACTCATCTCAGTGATGGGTAGGAGAATAGAAACTAGATCTAAATACTGACTCTACAATCAGCATTTTATGAAACAAGTTTCTATCAGTTTGAAAGCATGAACTTTTCAGATACATAAATATCTTCAAATCCAGTCAAACAAACTAGATAGTAGAGTCAGTATTTAGATCTAATTTCTGTTCTCCTCCACATCACTGAGGTGAGCCAACTAGCTCAAAACCATTGTCTGGTGGTTGGAGTTAATGAAAGAGGTATTGAATTCTGTCTCTCTCAGCGTTTATGTAAACAAAAAGCTTGTTTAAGAGCTATTGGTAAAGCGCCATCTAGTGATCATTAATTGCCAGCTAGAGCAAGTTATGAAATTTATAACTTGTTTTGTTTATCATATATATATATATAATGGTTGTATTTATATTCAAGTTTTTTTTTTAGCGGTGTATCATTTGATCTGACCTTTAGCCTAGAAGTCAGAGGAATCTGTTTCATTATGGTTGCATTTTGAAACATTTATTTTACTTTTTCAAGTGAACAAGGCATATATATTTAACTTTATATGTGCATTTTTAGATGTATTTAAATTTAACTTTATGTATACATTTTTAGATATATTTTAAAATTCTATTCTGTCATACATTCCTGAAATACATGACCAAAGTCATTTGAGAACACACACATAAATATATATAATTAATTTGACATACGTTTTTTAGATATATTACATTGATAATGATTATAGTGATTCATATATGAACATTAATAAGCTTTTTTTGTTTAAAGCTGTGTTGTTTAGTCCAGGGATAGAGTTTCAGACACTGAAACATAAGGTTGCTGGATTGATTCCAATTATGGCATGCAAATCTTCTTATAAACTTCTTAACAATAAAACAATTAATGATGATGTTGTTGATTATTATTGTTTCATAAATATAAGAAACACTTATATTTTTATATTCACACTTATATTAGCAATAAGATTTTGTTCAATCTGATGGATAATATATATAAAAATATTAATTTAATCATCTAATAAACCACAGTAAAAACATGTAACTTGATTATTATGAAATTTAGAGAATCGTATTCAGTAATATGATATTTTTTGAAAATATAAAATAACTTTAATATAAAAATGTATATTATAATCCAAAATTTTAAATTTCAGAAATATAACTTGCACAAATAATTTAATACATGAGATTTAAAGAAAGAAGTCAGTGGGAATAAGAAATATACATATTTTATTTGTAATTTTTTTTAACAGTGTTGTAATTTTAATATAAGTGATTTTAAGAAATGCAAACCCCATTTACCTTTATAAAAGTGTTTGATTTAAATAAAAGTTACAATAGAAAGAAATTTTTATTATAGGAAACCTTTAAAAGATGATTGTTATTTTCTGCACTGAATTCTGATAAATAAATAAAAATTAAATAATTTTCTATAAAATAATGATATATTATAAGACTGTAATGATAATAATATTTCAGAAATAAATATTGTTATTAAAATATCGTAGTTTAAATTAATTAAAAAGATAATGCATTTTAAATTTTGATTTAAAGTTGATTAAATTTTATAAGTTTTAAACTATTTATTATTATTATTATTATTATTATTATTATTATTATTATTATTATTATTATTATTATTATTATTATTATTATTATTATTATTATTATTATTATTATTATTATTATTATTATTATTATTATTATTATTATTATTATTATTATTATTATTAAATGTAGACAGTAAATTAACTATTAAAAAAACCTGTTAATCAATTGTCAATTTAGTGACCAATGAAATGTAATTAATTGGGTTTTTATGTCATGCTATCTGGACTATAAAAAGAAAAACACAAGCAAACTAGGAGAGAGAAAGGATTAAATAAGAAAAGAAAAAAAGAAAGCAAACCATTGTTTCATGTAAAAGTTTGCAAAATTATAAAATTTAATATATTTTACTTTTGCAAACAGTAAAAAATAAGTAAATTAATCTTGCTGAAAGGAATATATTTTTAATAGTAGTATAAAAAAGGTGGAGTAAATTAAACTAAAGAAAAATAGACATTTGTTGTATAAAGTTAATTTAAATAATATGTTACTTTAATTTAAAAAATAACTATTTTCATTTGACATCTCATTTCCATTAATAAAATATTTTAAAGTTCAGTAAACTAATTTAATTATTTTATATAAGTTATCACTTTGTCTTTATTCATGTTTCTCTTCATAATTAAGTTATTACTTAAATGAATCAACAAAGTAGAGATAAACAAAACATATTTCCTTACATGATAGTATTTACACCTTTTAATTAATTGAAGTTGAGAATCCTTAATTTTCATGGTTTTTTAAATCAGTAATAATAATAATACATTCTTGCACTTATTCTTTTATAGCATTTTTAATTGTGAATTGAATTTTCAGACTGTAATATTTATTTATTTTATTGTAATATTAACTTTTATTACAGTTTAGTTTTAAAAAATATTATTTTTAAAATTGGGCATTTATTCTCTTATATAATTTTAATTTGATAAATATATCATTTTCTATTCTTCTCTGTATCACTTTGCCTTCAAATGATAATAAATTTACAAATTAATAAATGCATGAAATTTTTTTAATAGTATAATTTTATCACATGTATCTATGGATTATAATTTAACAAACTCATTTTTACTTCCAGGAACAAGCAGCAAAAGAGAATAGAAGAATGCATATAGCTTCCACAGTGGAAGATTTGATTAAATCAGTTTTATTCAGATGGTATTGTCTCATAATATTATTCAATGTTCTGACATTATTGCTCTTATACATTTAAATAAATTGATAACAATTAAACCAGCTTTGTCATCACAATATCTCAATCTTAAGATAATAGTTGCTACTTGTAACATGAAATAATTAGTTTGAGTTTGAAAGTATTATATTTCTGAACTCAGACAATTACAATTTTAATGTAGACATAAACTTTAATTTTCTTTAATTCCTTTTTGAATTATGATTTTAACAACTCACTTTTATTTCCAAAAATAATTAAAGAAACTAGAATGCTAGATCATTGAGTGACATGAAAAGCCAAGGCTACTTGATGAGACTTAGTCAAAACATTTAATATAAAATTAATAGTTTTTTTATTTCTTTTAAGGTGGATACCTAGCTAGTATAAGGGTTATAAAAATTTCTTTTTATTGTAACTTTTATTTAAATCTACCACATTTATACAGGTAAATGAGTTTGCATTTCTTAAAATCATTTATATTAAAATTACAACACTATTAAAAATAATTACAAATAAAAGATGTATATTCCTTATCCCCACTGACTTCTCTCTTTAAATCTCATATGTTAAATTATTTATGCAAGTTATATTTCAGAAATTTAAAATTTTGGATTATAAGATACATTTTTATATACTCAATCAGCATAATTAACCAATTAAAATGTTACAATATGTATGTACTGATCTGGTCAAGATTAAATGAGAATCTTAGATTAAGTATTTACATGCAGTCACATTTATAATTTAAAAATATTTTTTATTAAATATTGAAAAGTAAGGACACTAAAGTTATGTAGTAGAAAACTGGAGAAGAAAAAGATGAATGAATTATTTAGACAGTTTAGTATTTTAAACATCTTTTTTTAAAAAATAAGAAAAAATAGGATTTATAACATAATAAGAATTAAATAGCAATTTTGTGTGAAATAATTTATTTTAAATTCTAATTGTTTATTAGATAATATGATATTTACAATAACTTTGTATAAAATACATTTATAGCCTGAAAATATATTTATTATACAGTAATAGATTAATTAAAGTAGAACTCTTAAACTAAACATATCTTATAAAAAATTTAGGAATGTTTGTATGCTTTAATTTCATTTACAAATATATATTAAGCTAGATAACTATTTTTCTTTTAATTAAAATAAAAATAATTAAATAATAGCTAAAAAATAACAACTCTAAATTAACAACTATATCTTTGACAAAACATTATGAGTATATCGTTGCTCTAGATAAGAATTAATTATAGAAAGTTAATTATGTATAAACAATAAATACTTAAATAGAAACAAGTAAAAACAAAATTTTAATATGTTTACTTAATCATTTTCATCCATTCAAGTTTTAGCAATTTAGTTTCTTTTATAAAAATCAGAAAAATTAAATCTCACTTTATATGAGTTTGAAATTTTGAAATTTATAAAAGCAAATTAGTTTAGCAATAAATCTAAATAAATGGCTAAGTCATTAAATTTTCTGTCCTACTGTTTAAGTCATTATTAATTTCACAACTAAAATTCTACCTGAAGAATAAAAATGTAAAGGTAAAAAATGTTTATTATTTTAACTTTTCATATAATTTACAATATATTACTATAAAAATATTTAAAAGTTGAAAAATTATAACTGCATTTTAAAATTTTAAATTTTTAAATAGCTTTTATCTACCTACAACTATTACCAATTTTAATTAAATTAAAAAGAAGCCACCATTAAAAAAAATGTTAAAATTAAGATTTTTTGAAAAAGACATTGTAAAAGTCTATAAAGATAAAAATATTCTTTAAAAAAAAAAAACATTTTCATTATAATTTCAACAGTAATTGTGTCAACAGAACTCTATTTCTACATGAAATTAATTTTAAAAAGAATACATAAACTTCAACTATTTGAAACATGAAATTTAATTCTAATGAGTTTGATTATGTAAAAAAAATTCATGTATTTATTGCAATATTCTAAAATCTTATTTTTTTTCTTTAAAACAGTGAAAAGATATTATTTAATTTCCACTAAAACATTAAAATTTTATTTTTATCAACGCATGTTTATATATATATAATATTAGATACAATAGTATTAACATCAAAATTTTGTTCAAGTCATTAACTGATATTTCTATCAATTAAGGATATTTTAGAAGATAATTCTATTAATGTTATTACTGACACTACTTAACAAGTTAATCCGAAGAAAAATCCAATTTAAATGTCAGAGATCTCTTGGCTAAAATAATTTCAATATTGTCATTTCTGTGAAAAAAAAAATTATTTTTCTAGAAATGTAAAGAACAACTGAGAATTCCAGCAATGGCTGTATCCAGCGTACACTCAAGAATTACTGTGTCTCACAATAAGTCATATTCAATATTCATTATTTTTATGAAATAAAATACACTCAATTTTCTTATTGCCAAATAAATATAGTGGTCTAAACAAATAAATGTTATTTTTTGTCAAGTATATAAAGAAAATGAAAGCAAAGATTATTATCTTTATTATTAATATTGTTTTTTATATGATTAATGTATATATAATGTTATTTTTTCTTTTATGATTGTTTTGGAATATAATGACTTTTATAAATAATTATTTTGTTTAATAAACATATATTATTATTATTATTTTTTTTATTGTTATTATTATTATTATTATTATTATATTTATTCATAAAGATTGATTATGAAGAATTAGAAGAAGTTAACAGTTACAAATACCTTGGTCAGATTATTAATACAGATGGAAACATAATGGAGGAAATTAATCATAGAATTAAACTTGGTTGGAGTGCTTTTGGTAGAAATAACTTGATATTAAAAGGAAATATGCCTATGTGTTTGAAAAGAATGGTTTTTAACAAATGTGTTTTACCAGTTCTTACTTATGGATCTGAGACTTAGACACTTAATAGAAGAGCAATACAGAGACTTCAGACCACTCAAAGGAGTATGGAGAGATGTATGTTGGGAGTAACAAGAAGAGATTGAAAATGCAATGTATGGGTAAGACAACAAACAGGTGAAACTGACCTTATTGAACAAATTAAAAGATTGAAATGGAGTTGGGCTGGACATATTACTAGAAGAAATGATAATAGATGGACGATTGAAATTTTAAACTGGATTCCAAGACTTGCTCAGCATAATTATCTATACAACCAGGCTAAGAAAAGCAGTCAACACTCTTCTGTTTTCTTGAATCATGATTTGTAATCAGGCCACAATTTTAATCTCTCTAGTGATGACATTGTTTGCTCTGAGAAAGATGACAGAAAAAGAAAAGTAAAAAAAGCAGGGTCAATAGAAAAAGATATTCACACCATACACACTAGCACCTCTCTTTCTCAAAAATGGCATTTGTAGCTACAATTTCTGTCATTAAAATATAAATGTGCTCACAAATATTCAATTTTATGCTAATTTATTCTATAATATACAAAATAATTTTGATCCAAACTTCAACTGTTGTTAATTGTATAATGCTGTGATTATGATACTTTTCAGTATTTGAATGCGTTTGGCTTTAAAATAAATTTCTTTATTTATAAAACAAATCTGGTCTACCGTTAAATGTTTCAACTTTGACTAAATAATTAAAGAGAATAAGGAAATAAAATTCTAAACTCAAAGTTTATTATCTTTATTTGACATAACTTTGAGCAATAGTAGAAAAAACTTTAAATATATAAATTATTTATAATTACACTAAAATAACAAAAGCCAAATTATCACACATATATATTTAAAAAATGGAAACATAAAGAGCAAAAGAGAGAGAGAGAAACATGGACTATTGCAAATATTTTATCACATCTTATTTGTTTATTAATTTAATAATATAAATAAAATTAGTCATTTTGAATGTTAGGAACTATTTTATTATTTTCATTAATACATAATGAAACAATTAAGTTATTACTAAAATCCAATTTGAAAGTGTCTGCTTTAGTCTTGAAGCCTGGGAAGAATATTTATTTTGGTGTCAGTAAGTAATTGAGAAATGATGTTTTTTGGAAATTGTTGTATATGAAAATAATCATTCATAAAGAATTGGTATGTGACATCCAAATTTCAGTTTTCCTATATTTAATAATAAATGTATTATAGATATTTGATCAGAATATATATATAAAAGAATAAGGAGTAATAGGGATAGTTAATTATTACCTATTCCATGTTCATTATAAATTTGCTGATGCTCAATAGGATAAGTATTTAGTAATAATTATTAATTCTTATAAGATGTAAATTCCCCCATTCTCGTGTAATCTTTGAATCCACAATGAAAAATTAAAAATTTATCTCTCTATGATATACTGACATCACTTCAATATTTCCTTTTTAAAAAAAAGTTTTTCAAAATCACATACTGTTTCAATCCTCCTCTATCCATATCTTACCAGGCTTTTTAAAACTGGTGCAATATACATACAATGAATAAATGCATCAAGATTCTGATGTCAGTAGTGTGTTTAAAGGGCTCATCTCTCTGTATAATTTATTTTTAAAATCTTTTTTTTTTTGCTTTTTTACTTTTTTTTTGTATATATTTTTATTCAAATATATATAATAAAATAATTTGCTTAAACCGCTAAAAAGTGAAACGTAAAAGTTTATTATATATTCAATTATCCAGAAATAAAAGAAAGGATTTTGTTGAGCAAGGACTGGGATATTCAATAAAGATATGGAGCTCATTTTCTAAGCATTCTTGTAAGGGACAAATAAAATTGAAAATAAATGATGGAAAGAAAGCATGATATACGTATAACTTTTAAACTGAGAGTTTTTGATGATGCTGACCCAATAATATGTATGTGCACAGGATGGCCAAAGCTACTTTCCCATGTTAATATCACTGTTATATGTATTGATTATTTTATTACATTTTAATTAAATGATATATATATATATATAACAATAATGTTATGGTAATATTCTAAATTAAAAATATTAATATGGTACTTTTGGCTCATATTTGTTATAAACCTATTACAATATTTTATCTAATCCAGAAAACTTTTTTTTTGTTAGAACGTTTATAAAATAATAGTAAATCTTGGAAGAATAAATAGATCACGTGGCAATTACGCACACACAGAGAATCCCCCCCCCCTTCTAAGTGAAAATTAGATATAGACAATATGTACAATTTGTAATTATTATTTTTTTGGTAAATGTACTAGAAGTAACTTTATTTTTATTAGCAAGATAATTATTTTTAATTAAATTAAAACACTATCTCCATATGAAGCATTATTATTTTAATAGATAATTTTACATTTTAGAATACTAATACAACATTTCATTCAGTGATGGTACTCAAGCTTAATTAGAAATAATTAACAGTAAAAATATAAAATGCTGATTTAATTTAAATAGATATTTTAAACATCTTTTTAGTTATTTGTCAGTGACTTGACAAATTTATCATATAAATGACAGACTTATTGATAAATCCAGTTTTAATTTGCACAGGTAAGTATATCATAATAACTATAATGAGAATTTTTTACATAAGAAAATCGCATATTATTTTAGTAATGTTATCAATGAGTTTACAGAATCACAAAAGAATTAGAACAATTTAATCAATTTCTATACTAACTCTAGTCTATTAGAAAACATGAAAACACCTTATTTTGAAAATTTGAAATTTAAATTAAAACAGGTATCATGTTGCACAAAAATGAATGATATACTTTTAGTTTATTAGCATTTATAATCAAGTAATTTAAAAATCATTTAAAAAATAATTTCACAATATTGGATAGTCTTCTGTAGGATTAATAGAAATATTCTTCCATTATGCTAACATGGTTTCAGCAATAAACTTTTGTTAATAGAGAAAATCACACTTGGGCTAGTAAATTGCTGGATTAATTAAAACATAATTATGTGCTACTTGCCCCATTTAATTAAAAAAAAAAAAAATAAGGCATAGTAATTCAAAAAAAAAAAAAAGAAATGCAATCAATTTATGGTTTCTGTAGTAAACAAATGATAAACTCTATTTAAAATAATAATCAATCTTCTGTTTAATAAAATCAGCAACCAAATAGCTTTTTCTCCAACATTTAAACAGTGCAATAAAATAGACTATTTAGAATAACGTGGAAAGTTTTATTATATTGTGACTTATTTAACTTTATATGTGGGTAACAATTATTTATAAGTTAAAATAATGTTTTTCATATATATATATATATTTATTTATAATTTAATTTATTATTACAGACTGCAAAGTTTTATTTTGTTTTATTAGCTTAAATGCATAAGATAAATGAAATAAAACTTACTGTAGTAGTATTAATAAAATACTATTATTTCAAAAGCCAAGAATTTCAAAACCTACAGTTAATCCATTTTCAACAAAAGTGTACACAAAGATTACCAGTTTAATAGTGCATTCACCAATGAAAAAACTAATGTGTTAAAAAAAACATATTAGTTTTATTTTTAACTAACCTTTTGAAATCAAAATTTGCTAACAAATTGTGTTTAATTTTGTTCAGTTAACCTTTTTCATAAAGCACCAAAATGTGTCATTATGGCATTTTCCCCCAACAACAACAACAACAAAAATCACTGACTAATATTAAATAGCAGCATTAGATCACCCAAAATTTAAAAAAATTGATCCAATTTTGTATTGAAAAGTTTCATTTTAATCCTACTAAATCTATGTACTTTTTGTTTATAGATGACAAAAATAATTAAAAATAACAAAACTCTAAAGCTTAGGATCCAGCTTTATAAATTTCATGAAAATTGACTATCTATACAACTAAAGAAAAATAAGTATTTTATATATTGCTATAGCTGCAAAAATGAGTTTGATAACTAAAGAGATCTGGAGGCCTTTTTAATGTCCATTTTGTACATTCTATTCATTACAGCTGTTATTACTATGTGATTATTTATATAGTATATGAACATAAATGGGCTGCTCACCAACATGCATTAGTAAGCATGATGAGTTTATTGGCTTTTTATCACTGAGTTTAAAACCAAGAGACACAATGGTTTTTCTTCTCAGTTTCTTGATAGAGCAGAATGAATATGTGTGTGAATTAATTTTTTCTAATAAATATATAAAATCATGACAGACAAAAATAAATCATGGCCCTTATTCCAGGAATCTGTAAAATTATCAGCCAAAGCAGTAGTTGGTGGCCAAAGGCCAAGGGTGCTAAAAATCTCATGATTGCAGACCCAGGTTATTATTTGATGATGACTTTTTATTTAGGTATTTACAACTGCAGATAACTTCTAAGTGAAAGAAGATTGCAAGAACTGGAAGAATAACTATCTTATATTAAATGGGACATTATTGGGTTTTGTGAGATTATAAGAGAAGTGAAGAGACAATTGATTTAAAAAGTGGATATGCACGCTATTACAAAGACAGAAATATTGGAAGTACAAATCAAAAAGTGGAAGAACAACATTGTGGAGATTGATGATGTATTGTGAAGAGTGGAAAGATTAGAATATTCAACTTAATAGCAGATACCAAATACAGACAATTCAGGTTTATGGCCAACTTGTACAAAAAGCTTGATCAGACTAAACAACATTTTAAAATTTTTATGGAAATCTTTAATGCTAGAATTTGTAAACAAATGAAAAATTAAAGTGCTGTAGGTAAATTTGGTTATGGTGATAGAAATGAGAGAAGATATAAACTTGTGGAGTTTGCAGAAAAATAAAAACTTTATATTATGATTTTTTTTTTTTTTTTTTTTGAAAAAAATTATTTAAGAAAATGGACATGGAAGCATCCAAATGAAGATACAGCAGAATTGGGATACATTTTGACAAATTAAAAATACCCATTTCAAGATAGTAATGTCCTTAATAAATTCAATACAGGAAGTGATCATCGATTAGTAAGATGTAAGATACATTTTAATGCAAAAGTAGAGAGACAAAAATTATTATAAGAAACAATATTTACAGTTGATACTCTCAATCTTCAAAAACTTTCTAATGAATTTAAATTAGAACTTGCAAATTATTTTCAAGTATTACTATATTTTGAACATGATTCAGTGTTGAAGAAAATTAATAGGAAAATAATTAATACTTTTGAAAACTGCAACAAAGATAGCTGGCAGAAAAATCAGCAATTGATCAAAAGAAAGAATATAAAAATATATAAAAATGATGCATTATAAAGGATTGAATATCTTAAACTTTGTAAAATGGTGCAAAAAAGAATTGATAATGATATAAGAATGTATAATTGTGAACTAGTAATGAAAACTATAAAAGAAAATAAGCCTCAAGAATGTAAAACAAAATTTTGATATTGGCAAAAAACTTACATCTGAAATAAAAAAAAATATGGAACTATTACTAAAATGAGAGTTGATATCATGAAATGGATAGAAGAGTTCTATCAATAATTATATAGTAATAAAGAACAAATACCTCCTACATCTATTATATTTTCTGAACTACCCAGGATTTTAAATGAAGAAGTGAGATATGCAATAAAATTTATGAAAAAGGAAAAAGCTCTAAGTAATGATGGAATTATAATCGATATATTAAAAGAAGCAGGTGAAGAAATAGAAATTTTTTGGCAAAGTTATATATTGAATGTCTAAATGATAAAGATGTACCAGTTAAATGGAAGAATGCAATATTAATATTTTTAAAAGGTGATAAAAAAGATACTACAAATTACAGACTTATTGGTCTTTTATCAGTTTCATAATAACTTTTTACCAAGATAATTACAACTCATTTACAGAGAATATTGGATTTCAACAAATCAAAGAAACAAACTGTATTTAAAAATGGTGTTAGTACAGTAAATCATATCCAAGTATTGAGAAAAATTGTAGAAATGACTAATAAATATGTAATGCAATTACGCTTTGGATTTGTGGATTATGAAAAAGTATTTGATTCTATAAGCATTTTTTCAGTGATTAAAGCATTTGATCGTCAAGGTATAGACCAAGAATTATTGTCATATTCTGAAAAATATTGATACTGATACATTGTACCATCCATTATGCTTGATGATGTTGTTGCTAGCCAACAGTAGGTCAAAATACCATTTATCAGTCACAACTTCTCAATTGCTATCAGCAATTGAGTTGCAATTGAGTACTTTGGCTAATGCTGGCCTGAGGCATTTTTGCAATAAATTGTTCTCACAATTTACACTTAGCTAACCATATCAGTTTTGTCTGATACATGTTGTTTACACTCTTTAAAAATGCTGACAATTAACATATTGCTGCCTTATCATGATAGGGTGTGAATAGATTTAAGGAGGAAAAGTGAACCAATATGCAGACAGAAGTAATTATTTTAAAACCTAAATGAAGTAGTATAAGGTCCTACAAATTGTCACACTGTCCCCAAGGTCACTACCCTCCCCCTATAAGCATGTCAAATTTAGGAAATGTGATTCAGCAGGCATGAAGATAAAGTATCATAACTTGTGAGAGTTTGTGATAGTAAAAAAATGGCTGATGCTGAAAAAAAGGTTTCTTTCAAGCTGTTGCTATTGCCTAATACAGAAGTGCTTGCTGTGTTCTTCCTGCAAAAGAAATGAGTTCTACCAACAGACAAGACCTGTGGGTGGTGGTGGAAAGATGGTTGTAAGAAAATGCAGGGCATATAAGATGAACTGCAAATTGAGTTCTTGCCATCGAAGGTGTTCTGTTGGACACTGTACCTGGTTCCATGGATGCAAAATAGAGCTAATAAAAGCATTACATGTGATTTTTTTTTAAATTAATAAAATATTGTTAATCATTACAAATATATTCAATTACTTTAAAAAGAAATAATAATAAAATAATGTAATTTAAAAGAGTCGTCTGTGTATTGTTTATTTGTTAAAATATTAAAGAAAATATAATGGCCTGGTAAAACTATATTTGAAGAAACAAAATAAACATTATCAAAATAAAATAAAATAAAAAAACATTTAAAAAAAAGTAAAATGTTATTAATTGGAAATATATTCAATTACTTTAAAAAGAAATAATAATAAAATACTGTAATTTAAAAGAGTGGTCTGTGTATTTATTAATTGTTAAATATTAAAGAAAATATAATGGCCCAGTAATATTATATGGATGTGTTTTGTTGGAGGAACAATGCCATCAAGTGGGATGGATTGTCAAATGTATCAGTACCAAAATATTTAGAAAATGTAATTAGGAATGTTAACACTGAGAAATATGTAAGCCAGGGTGACTCCATATCTTCAAAACTTTTTACAGCAGTGCTGCAATAAGTATTTTGTGGATTAAAATGGGAATTCAAAGAGTAAAATTAAATGAAGGTCTTTTAAGTCATTTAGATTTTGCAGATGATGTAGTTGTTTTTGAAAATAATGCTTCAGAGCTTCAAGAAATGTTGCAAGAGTTATAAATGAAAGTAAAAAAAAGTAGGACTAAAGGTAAATGTTAAAAAGACTAAAATAATGTTCAATGGATTTTCTAAAAAAAAAATGAAAATAAATATTGATTATGAGTTAACAACTCCAAATACTTTGGTCAGGTTATTACTACACATGGAAGCATAATGGTGAAATTAATCATAGAATTAAAGATCAGAGTGCTTTTGGTAGAAATAACAATATTAAAAGAAAATATGCCTATGTGTTTGAAAATGAAGGTTTTTAATATGTTTTACCAGTTCTTACTTATGGATTTGAGACTTGAAAACTTTATAGAAGAGCAATACAGAGACTTTAGACCACTCAAAGAAGTATGGAGAGTTCCATATTAGACATAAAAATAAGAGATTGAAAACACAATACATGGATAAGAGAACAAGCATCATTTAAGACTGAAGTGGAGTTAGGATGGACATATTTTTAGAAGAGATGATAGTAAATGGACAATTGAAATCTTAAACTGGATTCCAAAAGATTGTAAAAGACCCAGAGAGAGACCACATGTCAGTGAATTGATGAAATAAAAAAGTGTGCAGGGGTGATGTGGAGAAGAGAGATTAGAAATCAGAGAAGATGGATTGAACTTGGAGAGACCTTCATCATGCAGTGTATTGATAATGATTAATGATGATGATAGCTATTGTTTCAACTTAAATATATTTTTGTTAAATTTGTATAAAATATAATTATAAAAATAAATATATGTATAATACTAAAAGAATGTTTGTTTTTTGACATTTCTAAATAAGAGTTTCTCAAACTAAAGACTGTGGCCCTTTGATCGGCAATAGATCTTGATAAAGAGAGTTATAAAAATAAATTTCAAAATTTTTAAATTTGAAGTAGATACATTTATTTATATATATATGCAGCTATATTTTTTTAAATTTTAATATAAAGATTTACACATTACTGTATAAAGAACAACTTAATAATCACTCTATTTTATGATGAATGTACATCAGCACTATAAATATCAAAATCATCTTTATAATGAGTATGCATTTGATATTTTTTTATCAAAAAGGTAATCCTGAATAAATAAATGACTAATTAAAACACAATGAATTTATAAAAATCTGTCATTAAAGGCAAAGAAGACATCAAAGAATTCAAGTTGGGATCAACAGTGTTTCATATTTTACAAAAACTGGTAGAACTGTCCATTTCAATTTTACTATCTGGTGACAAAATATAGAAAACGTCATGAAAACAAATATAAATATGATTTTTCTTATTTGAGTACAGATTGATGCCTTCATATAATGATCTACACAAACCAACATGCATAATCTGCCAAAAACAATTGTCAAATAATTGTATCTAGAAAACATAATTGCAATTTTTATAATGTACATATGTAAATTTAAGAGCAAAACAATTGAATTTTTGAAAGAAAGGCCAAAGTATTAATTAAAATGGCAAATTAAGATTTTTTTAAATCATCCTAAATTAAATGATAAATTAATAAAAGCATTTTTCAAAATTGCTTTATTAGTTACTAAAATAAAATAAAAAAACTCTTACATAATTGATAAAGGTCTTATCTTATCTATATCCCAATAAAAATTTGCAAAACTATTATTAATGTTTCCATATCTAATCCTTTAAAAACATTCATGTGTCTAATAAAATAATTAAAAGAAAAATAGATAGCAATGTTGGCAAATATTATATTAAAATTATTATCATGAACCTAACAAAGTATTATATTTGTCATATAACTTTATGAATCAGCTGACAATATAAATGATACTAATTTAATGGCTTTAATCTGATATTATATAATTTTCAAATTTCTGATGATCTGCTGTTTTACAGAAATCACTTCAATGCAATTATAAAAAAAGATATATTTGAAAAGATGAATAAAATGGTTTTCATTGGAGTTTGCACAAATGGAGCTGCAGCTATGATTGGCAGAATTTCAAAATTTCTAGGAAGATTAAAAAACATTTGCCCAAATGCATCATGTCATCATTGCATTTTCCACTAAGAAAAGATAGTATTTTTACATAAGTAAAAATTGCTTAATAAAATGTTGTAACAAGTTACCACAAAACATAACTACATAAAAAGAACCATACTAATGCAAGACTCTTTTGAATTCTATGCCAAGAGATGGACTCCAATTACTAATCTTTTTTATATCCTACAAAAGTAAGATGACTATCTTATCATAGAGTTCTAAAACAGTTGTAATATTAAAATATGAATTACAAATTATTCTTCTCAGTAAAAACATCTCATTAACATCTCATTTTTGTAATCAAAATTGGATGTATTTTCTTTCTTATCTAATGAATTTTTTCACAAAAGTAAATGGAAGAATCTTTGTCTACAAGGAAAAACTACCAATATATTATCACATTTCAAATTTGATTTAGAATAGGGTAGTCTATCACACAAGCTTCCAGCCACAAATTGATATGTGAACCAGGAATAACAAGGAAAAGAGGAAAAAAACAATAATGAAATGATGAATTAATTTTATACATATAAAAATAAATTATGGGATGTCAACATATTAAATTAGTAGCTTAATATTGATCCCAATGCATTTAAAAGAATCTATGAAAATGTTTTAGCAAAAGGGCAGAAATATATAAATACTACTGCCAAAAAAAAATTTATGGAGAATTTATATATTTCATCAAAAATTACAAATTAGTATTTTTGTATTGTGAATGGGAAATATTTTTAAAAATTAATGCAATAGTTATTTAATAATATTTGATATTAAGATTAATCTAATTTATATAATTTAATGATTGAAAATAAATAATCTATCTAATTATGGTCGTTTAGAAACAATTTATTTATTATCTTGAGTTTATTTGTAAAAAAAAAAATTAAATTTGGAAAGTTTAATGAAAACTAATATAAGTAAAAAATAAGTTTTGTAAGCAAATCTTATAAATTAAAATAATTAATATTTTGTTAGTGAAAAAATTGCTTACTCAGAAATTCACTCTTAAAAATTGAATGTTAAAATCTATACATTTTAATAAAAATTTTGAAAATTTACAGTATTAGATAAAACAATAAGCATCAAATTTATCACAAAATGAATATGTAGAGTTTTTTAATTAAAAAAAGACTTATTGATATTGTAAAATTTTTCAAAAATCTTTATAATACAAATTCGTTTAAAAATTAGAGTATAAATATGAATGTTTTTTTTTTTAATTTGAAGTTGAAAATGACATTGCCACACAATGTGTGAACCTTGGGTCCTGAGTTCACTAAATTATAAAACTTTTTGTAATTTTTAATTAACTGTAAAATTGTTTTTTTATAGCTATTCACACAATAATTCTGCTAAATGATATGCAGTCCTTCAAAATGATATATATATATATATATATATATATATATATATCATCATTTTGAAGAGCACACGTATATGTTTATATGGTTTTACATATATATATATATATATATATATATGTAAAACCATAAAACAATACAATACTAGATTAAATTCAAAATTTTACCAAAATCCTTACACAACCATGGTTTCATCTATATATACAAACAAATAAACCTTCTCATAATTCATTTCAAACTCCACCTTCCCTTAATATCAAAAGAAGTCTTCATAAGATTGATAGCCTCAGAATCAAGGAGTTTTATCATCAAAATTTCCTTTATTCTTTTTTTTAACTCATTCTTGTCATAAAAAATAACTGAAGCATTGTTAAACAATATTCTATGACCCGTATTCAATTCATGAATATATAAAGCTGAGTTAAGATACCTATGTTTAACTCTACTTATATGAACCTTAACCCTTTCATTAAGGCTAAATTTACTCTGGCCTACATAAAATTTACCACAACTACTTGGAATTTTATAAACAATACCAGGAATAGACCTACTATCAACAGACTGCTTTGAACCGTTAAGTAATGAATTCAAATCAGAACCTTTCCTCCATGCAACCTTCATTCTACCTAACAAATGACTATTCCTATCAACCAAATTATAAATTGATGCTTTAAATAGTAAAGACATATAATCATCATCCTTACCAACAAAATTCTTATCATTCAAATCACGACTATAAACATTATTATTAAATACCACTTTTTTAATAAAATCATGACTATAACCCAATTCTACATATTCAGAAGCAAATTGACTTCTTTGAATATCAGCATCATTATTAAAATTATTAAGCCTTCTATTCCGACAACAAAAATTCAACAAAGACATTTTTTATGTATAAAAGGCTGATAACCATCAGGCCTAATCATATTTCTCAAATTTTTAAGTTTTATAAAATGACAACAAAACAAAGCATCATTAACCTTCTCAACATTTAAATCTAAACACTTTAATTTTACAAAATCAAAACCACCCCCCTCAATTGTAAACTTAATACTAGAATCAAAACCATTCAATCTACATAAAAACTCTTCTAATTTCTCTTTCTGAATAACAAACAAACAATCATCAACATACCTAACAAATAATTTAATAGAACATGAAAACTTATTAATAATACTACACTTCAAAAAATCAATACAGACAGCACTCATCAATGGAGAAATGACATAACCAATAACCCAACCTTCTCTAATCTTATAAAACACATCATTAGACATAAAATACATTGAATCTTCTAACAGCAAAAGCAAATCATGAAAAAACTTAATCTTATCGGCAGAAAAACATTCTAATTTTTTTAAAATTGAAAGAAAAACATCAATACTTTTTAATCTATTAATCGATTGGTACATATTCTCAATGTCTAAACTACCAAAAACACAATCATCATCCAAAACAAAAACATTTATTTCTTTAAAAGCTTCAAAAGAAGAAGAAACACAAAATTGACCCAATTTTATATAATCCTTAAAATATCTTATAATAAATTTTGATATTTTATCAACAATTCCTCCTGTAAAATCAAAAATACATCTCAAAGGAAAATTATCTTTATGAGACTTCAAATTAAAGAAAACCTTTGGAGCCACAAAATCACTAGGGTAACAATTTAAATAAGTAGCTCTATCAAAAATCTTTTTATTTTCCATATATATTGTATATATATATATATATCATAAGTAGCTCTATCAAAAATCTTTTTATTTTCCATATATATTGTAAAAGTATGAGGATCCAAGAGTGTTCATACCTGGAGTGATGACAACCATCATCAACCCCAAGTTGAATATTTCAAATAAAGAAACAATATATAATTATTAGGAGTAAAGATATTAAAGAGATGATATTAAGTAATGTTAATAACCTAAAAATATATAAGCAATTTTATATATTAAATAGAGCATGAGATCTAAAGATCTCTATGATCAACCCAGTCTCTCCTCAGAGCAATCATAAAATATAATTAACCATTAGTCAGAATTGCAAATAAGTAAAAAGTCATCTATCAATATCTTGATAGGAATATCATCATTAAAATAAATCAATACAATAAATCAAAATAAAATCAACAGTCCACCTTGTGACTGGATTGGAAATGCATCTTCTGTAGACCAGGCTAACTATTTAGCCCTTGCCAACTTATGACAGATTATTGAAACCATTAAATTGGATACACCAACTAAGTGCTCACCCATTACAATATATAAGAATCAAAACAATAATTCTGGTATATTAAAACATGCTGATCATTATCAATGCTCTGGACACATAGTACCATTGATGTACTGGCCACTATAAACTTAATTTCAAATAAGACTAAAATAAAATATAGTGCATGATCTTTGAAGAACACAATGCCCATGACAAAACCAGGACATTGTCAAACTGGATTGCCCAAAAGCACTGAATACATCTCCATTTATATATTCAGACCATGCTAAAATCTAGCTCAGAGAACATTGTTAGGGTGATCAAGAGATAATGATGCAATATAATTTTTAACAATTGAATACAAGTTTATTAACAATAAAAAATGATATTAAGGTCTCTAGAATATTTTGATTAACACACAATAATAAAAAAAAAATTATTCCATTGTGATCTACAATAATCAAGTTATTACATTATCATTTACATTATTAATATACAAAATTTGTTAGTGCATGATGGTTTATATATAAGTTCTACTAGGTCTAGCTAAAACCTATTTAGTACACAGGCATGTGGCTTGACACTCATTGGTATTTTCAATACAATTGATATATATATTATACCGGGTTCAAATATGAGCCAATTGAAACACCGGTCTCTTAGGGAGAGAAGAACATACTCAGAAAGTATGTATGTCCAAACGATAGCTATAATATATATAACTAGCATCACATTTCCAGGACATAACTTCTTTTCGACTGTTGAGTTCAACACCAAGTTCAAAGCACTTTTTTGTTTTGTGTAAACACTGGTGCCAGCTATTTATTCAGAAGAATAAACAATGCACTTTGAACAATGACCATTAACTCAATGCCTAAGTTATACTCATAGACTAGGTCAGCTACTTGTAATCAATAACAGATTATACAAAATTAGTGGTGAAAAAGAATTGATAAAAGAATTGATCAAAAGATTGGTAAAAGTAATTGGTAAAAAGAATTGACCAACAAATAAACTTTTAGTTTAGAAACAATTTATTTTAACTAACATTAATTATACTAAATTTAAATATCTTTATAATTTTTAACTAACATAATATTGGTATTTTCATCATGCACATACTTAACTCATACACTCACATACATAATAATAAATCATTAAATAGTATTTCAAACTTAAACACACATATCAATAGTTCATTTTATGTATGATATAGAGTTCATATCCTTGACTCTTGGGGGGATTCACATGAATGCAATGGCTATTGTATAAATGAAAATAAGAAAATGTTTTACCTAAGATTTTGAATGTAGATTTAGAACTTTATTTTCTTTTTGGTTGCTGCTTCGATTCCAAATATTTCCAGCTGGCTGGGACATTTCCTTGAGGAGTTTCATTTTTATTCATTTTTATTACTATTGGAAACAATTAGATATTGATCGCCTTCAGGTTGTTACACAGGCATCACTTAAGATCGGGTATATTGGCTGTTTTCATCGGATTCAAGCTGGAGAAAGACATGTTTTTCGAGGGTTTTAACACTGCATTTATGACTGATACATAATATCTGATACAATTAACTCAATTGATTGTCCTCACTGAACTGTCCAATAAAATTTGCTATTTATACATGCAAAGTGTTTTTGTTTTCATATCCACCGGCAATATCTGTTGTTAAAATTCCTTTGATAATCTCATGTTTTTGAAGATTGTTTAATTAGTAGTAGCCATACAAATGTGTTGTTTTATATTTTTAATTAATAACCACCACTGTGTTTTTTAATGATAATCTTCTGTATTCATTCATTTCATTTTAAAATTTATTACGCATACATTTATTCTATTATTTACAATCACACATATATATTTTACTATTCTAAAATCGAAACTAGTTTTAAGATTACCTTATTTTCTTTAATTTAAATAAAGAGATTTATATTTTTTAGACTTTTGAATTATATTTCAACTAATACTAATAATATGACAACTCTTTAAACTCAAAACTTTTAGTTTGACATTTTTAATTAACTAATTGCAACTTTTATTTTAAAACTATTCATCTTTTAAATCTTATTTTTATGAAAACAAACTGCAATGAAATTCTTAAACTTTTACCTATTATTTCTCTTAATGAAAGATTTTTGTTTTACTAATTTTTTAGATAAAATTATTATGTACCAACTTCGATCTCAGTACATTACACCACCCGCCATTTGAGAGTAAAATGTGTCATTTTTGACAATTTTATCTCTGACAACATTACTTCTTGATTCTAAATATTTATTAATTTTTTCTAAGTTTGCTTTTCATATCTTTCACTTTATATACTGAGGGCAATCTGTGTTGACTATCCTTTCCTTCTATCTATTCTGAATACATTGCTCACAATGATCTAAATCCTGGATAATGACCATGAGGACAAACTAATTTTGTGGCACAGGGATCCTTTGGAAATGAAGTAAAGGCAGATTCACTGACTTATACCAACTTATACGTATGAAAAACAAAGCTTCATTTGCCGGGTTTCTACCAGACTTGGAAAAGACTGCGAATGGCAGGAATTCTCAACTGTTCATTTCTGTCTTATGCTTTGAAAAACGAGGTACGAGGTATGGGGATTATCCGCTGAAAAAGTTACTTGTAGCTTATGCTGGATTGTCCTGAGTGCACATTTTAAAAGAAGAATGATCCCTCCCAATCTGTTATGGGTACTAAAATTTTATCCAGTTGGCAGCTTTAAACTTATTCTTATCTAGAACTTATTTCAATACTACCCTCATTCCCTTTAGTTTCAAACCCTTATACACTCTTAATACACCTTAGCTTGATTTTACATATATATTATTTATCACTAATCCTACAATATTTTCAAATCCTTACGAACATTATTTTACATATTTATTTATATTAACCTAATCTTACAATATTATATTTTTAAACCATTTGTTTACCTTATATATTAACATGTGTGTACTTAGAAAACTATTTTATTTTATTGCTCTTCATTATATACAAATATTTTATTTATTTGCTTTGATTACTTTAAACCATTTATTTATTTCCTTTTATTAACTTGCATATATACAAAAACTATTTTATTTTATTATGATTATTTTACCTTATTATTTTATTCATTTTTTAATTCTACAAACATTACTTTTAAATCATTAAATTGACCTATTTATTTAACTTGATTTTATTGATTTTTTTATTTATTTGAACTGTTATTTACAAGCATTTCTTCTTAATTAATATGTGAGTAGAGAAAAAAAATCTTTTATTTTACGAAGCCTCCATTATTATTATTACTTTCAAACATTTCATTTTAAATAGCTAAATTCTGATTCAGGCTTGTCATTTACGTCAAAATAATTATATTAAACTCATAGTCCATTTCCAGTCCTTATTGTTTCCATCTACTTTAATATTCCATCTGTATTACTAACTTTTAAAGTTTGTCAGGCGGTTCCTTCTTTCTACGTACTAGCTCTATAATATAAACTAACTTTCCTCTCTGATAATTTATTACTTTATCTCTTTCATGCTCCATTCTATTTTCAACTTTGTAAATCAGAAAAACTTTAAGCTTCACAGACCTCCATATTTTTCCTAACCATGAATATTTTTCCCTATTCTTTCTTTTCATTTTAAATCTCCATTTAAAACAACCATGAACTTTTACCTTAATCTTTTTAAACTTTTGTAAAAACTTTTCCACGTTATCTTCTACCTTGAACTTATCTTTCTCTTCTATTTCTTGGTCTATATTTGTTTCTACTTTCTCTGCAGCAATGCTATCTGATTCTAATTTAATTTCTATTTCCAAATTACTATATTTACCACTATCTGACTCTTACTACCTTTTTCATGACCTCAACTTTCTTAATTTCTTTGACCAAATCTACTTCTACGATCTCTTGATTTTTCTCTACCTTTCCTGTAATTTCACATCTTATTTCCTTCATTTCTCTAATCATTTTTACTTTGACCTGATTAATTTCTTGACACATTTCCTTTATCAGTTCTGCTTTGAGTTCTAACTGGCTTTGTTTGAATTCTTGCATCATATTCATCATCATTTTCATCATCATCTGCATCTCAGATATTTCTTCTTTCTATTTCTCTACTAACTGGGGATTTTTAAAATATATTGGGTGGTTTCCAGCTCCATTTCTTTATTCATAGTTACGCTATTACTTTTTATTTTTTTAAAATTATCTTTTGCATTAACAAATCAAATATTATTATTGTTTATTTATTTTTCTTACTAAGATGGAAACATATGGCCAACACCAGTCCCTTTGTCCTTTTCTCTACCCATTCCTAATGCTTTATCTCCCACCCAAAAGACCCAACTGTCTCTGATTTAGGGAATGATTTATTTTAACTAACGTAAATAGCATGAATGTCAAATCTCTTTTCATTTAAAAAAAAAAAAGTTTTCAGTCAATTCTCTTTTTTAAAATTCAACCACTTTAATGTATGTAATTTAGCTTTTGTATAAAAAAATTTTCAAACAAGAAACAAAGTATTTAATTACTATTCATTCTTAGGACCAGCCCTAAATATTGGGAGACGATTTATACTGGGTTCGAATATGAGCCGATCGAAACACCGGTCTCTTACGCAAAGAAGAACATACTCAGAAAGTACTATGTCCAAACGATAGCTATAATATATATAACTAGCATCACATTTCTAGGACATAACTTCTTCTCGACTGTTGAGTTCAACACCAAGTTCAAAACACTTTTTTGTTTTGTGTAAACATAGTGCCAGCTATTTATTCAGTAGAATAAACAATGCACTTTGAACAATGGCCACTAACTCAACGCCTAAGTTATACCCATAGACTAGCTCAGCTACTTGTAATCAATAACAGATTATACAAAATTAGTGGTGAAAAAGAATTGATAAAAAAAATTGATCAAAAGATTGGTAAAAGGAATTGGTAAAAAGAATTGACCGACAAATAAAGTTTTAGTTTAGAGACAATTTATTTTAACTAACATTAATTATACCAAATTTAAATATCTTTATAATTTTTAACTAACATAATATTGGTATTTTCTTTATGCACTTATTTAACTCATACACTCACATATATAATAATAAATCATTAAATAGTATTTCAAACTTAAACACACATATCAATAGTTCATTTTATATATGATATAGAGTTAATATCCTTGACTATTGGGGGATTCACATGAATGCAATAGCTACTGTATAAATGAAAATGAAAAAAAAAAGTTTTACCTAGGATTTTGAATGTAGACTTAGAACTTTATTTTCTTCTAGGTTGCTGCTTCCATTCCGAATATTTCCAGCCAGCTGCGATGTTTCTCTGAGGAGTTTCATTATTAATCATTTTTATTACTATTGGAGACAATTAGATAGTGATCGGCTTCAGGATGTTACGCAGCCATCACTTAAGATCAGGTATATTGGCTGTTTTCATCGGACTTCAAATTGGAGAAAGACGTATATTTTCCAAAGGTTTTAACACTGCATTTCTGACAGATACATAATAAATGGAACTGTTATCTGATACAATTAACTCAACTGATTGTCCTCACTGAACTGTCTGATAAAATTTGCTATTTATATATAAGAAGTGTTTTTGTTTTTATATCCACTGGCAATATCTGTTGTCAAAATTCCTTTGATAACATCATGTTTTTGAAGATCATTTAATTAGTAGTAGCAATGCAAACATGTTGTTTAAATTTTTAATTAATTGCCACCACCATGTTTTTTAATGATAATCTTCTGTATTCATTTATTTCATTTTAACATTTATTACGCATACATTTATAATATTATTTACAATCGCACATATATATTTTACTATTCTAAAATCAAAACTAGTTTTAAGATTACCTTTTTTTCTTTAATTTAAATAAAGAGATTTATATTTTTTAGACTTTTGAATTATATTTCAACTAATAATAATAATATGACTACTCTTTAAACTCAAAACTTTTAGTTTGATGTTTGTAATTAACTAATTGCAACTTTTATTTTAAAACTCTTCATCTTTTAAATCTTATTTTTACAAAAACAAACTGCAATGAAACTCTTAAACTTTTACCTATTATTTCTCTTAATGAAAGATTTTTGTTTTACAAATTTTTTAGATAAAATTATTATATACCAACTTCAATCTTGGTACAATATATATATATATTGAAGCAGTCAATGTCTTATCATCATCGAGCTTCATGCTTCACCATGTACACTAACCTCCTGTGGGGCATGCAATTCAGACCTCATTGTAAATATATGCCATTCACCCACACACTATGCATAATGATTAGAGAAATTAGTAAAAATTAATTATGTTTAGTAAAGTAAAACAGTAGTGTGCATGATGCATATATATGTATATGAATGGAGCAATCATTTTATTAATATTTATTGATGAAAAATTAAATGTTGTCTTTATACAATTGTAAATCTTTTTATATATGTGTGTATTTTAAGTGTTGGAATGTAGAAACAACGTAAAATGGGGAAGGCTCAAAATACGGAAATTATCCTTATCGATAATCAGATTTTCGTTAATTTAAATTATAAATCTTAAAATTCTTTTGCTAGTTTGTTTTCAAATCTTTAAAAATCTATCAAATGGTATTTTGAGCCTTATCTGTTTTAAAAATATTTTACTAATTAAATGTTTTTTTAAGAGATTACAGAAATAGCTGTGGACAACTGAGATTGCATTCTTGGTGGGAAAAAATGTAAATTTTTAGACCATGATAAGAGTCAGTTGAGTTTGGTTGTTTTTTCGGTCAGTTTAGTTTCAAAGCATTTTAGGACCTTAAAAAATGTTAAGAAGTCAACTGAGGTTCAGTGCTATGAACTGTGAGTAGAAAAGAAGTACCTTTCTCTCTTTTTCTCAGAAAACTGTCTATCCTAATGCTATCAGGTTTCCATCTGTTTGACTGGCCCATACAGGATGGCTGTATAATTGCGAAGCTGATTGCCTGCTGTTCGTAGGTGACCTCACCTGGTGTAGAGCTGCCTTAATAAGTAATCCTTTTGTGATATGAAATTCAATTTTCATATTTTCATTTATATATTCATTTAAGAGTTTTTATTAATTCTCTTAAGATCTCTCTCTCTCTCTCTCTCTCTCTCTCTCTCTCTGTAGCAATTTTAACTTACCTTTCACGCTTAATTTGTGTTATATAATTTTGTGCAGTTCCATTAATATTTAATTTGTTTTGTTTAATATATATTCTTTAATATGCCAACAACCAAACTAGCAAGTTTTAAAAAGTGGAGGGATAATTGTTTAATTTGGAAAGAAGCGGGAGCTTCATTTAAAATCTATCGATAAAGTTTCGTTTATTTAAAATTGAAATCGCTCACTAGGTTGGTTTTATATTTACTTCTGTTATTCACGTTTTTTTCCTAAAATATTTTATTGTAGGTGCCTATTTTACTTTGTTAATTGAATTAAAAGATTGTGAACATTAATATAATTATTTCACATTTTCTTATTGTCACCCATAAGGCTAATTCCATCAGTTAATATGTATATGGGAATCGAAATTAAATATAAAAATTTTGTTAATTTGACATCGTAGTTAAAGAGTTATTTTTAGAATGATTCTTTATTTAAGTATATTATTGCTCAGAAGTCAAACCATTTACAGGCTTTCGCATACAGAAAGTATATTAAGTTTCCTGTGTATGTATAATGCTGCTGGCCGACCTTTCCTTTCTTTTATGGTACTTCCACACTTCGATTTCTATATTGGGTTATTTCTCAAAATCGTTCGTAATCAGGGACGCTCCTTCCTGTGGAACGCGAGGGTTATAGGGTTTTGATTGTGCTGCAGAAGTTCCATATAGCTGTCTGGGCCTCAAACCAAACCTCTCCATCAATACCGTATCATCAAAAAGGGCGAATGTATCACCCCTTTTCCAGTATAAAATGTCTTAAAAAGATGAAGAATCTAAAGTACCATAAGATTCGTATTCCTCTAATAGTATGCCAGCATTATTAGTGTTTTAATTAATAGATTTATGCCTGCTTGACCTTTTATTAGGTGGTGGAAAAATAATGATTCATTCTTGAAATGCACTACATGTCAATTAATTATTGTGTTTATTTTGAGACTACTTTCCTTGACAATCTTAATCGATTCCCATAGATGTAAACAAATTTTTATTAAGTATTATATCATGTATTCTCGTTAATGTAGTGCATGGTTTGTTTTTTATTTATAAAAGACGTTTCTTCCAAACAATGCCAATAAAAGTACACAAAATGGTTTTCATAAGATAGATAAATGATTATAATTGGATATTTTGCCTGTTTATCAAATAAATCATTTATTACTAAACATGTCACGACCTTTTATATTCATTTTTCGGCATCCACAACGTCCATTTAGAAAAATATTATTAAATTGGTATATTAACTCTGCACAAGCTATAACACAATCCATAAAATGATATTCGTTCAATAATTGCTTAAATAATTATTGTAAATGCGATTTATAAAAACAAATCCCCAAGTTTTGTAAATAGACAATGTCATCACAAGCGTGAAATATTTTGTAACATATATATGCATTTTCAATAGTTTATTAAATATATACTTGTGAAATATTTTGTAATATATATATATATGCGTTTTCAATAGTTTATTAAATATATAAATCATGTGAATCCTGGTTTGTTTTGAATTATTTTCTAATGAGTATTTAGAATTATTTTCTTTGACTAATAACTTAGCATTAATAAATAACTATAATAACTGTAATGACTGGGGCTACTCCAACCTCGATCATCATCATCAGTCTAATCTTATGCTCTACCGCTTTGCTTCTGGGCATGGATTTAAAATAATTTTACTGTGTCATCAGAATGGTTGTTCGTTGGGTCAGAGATTCGAAGAATGGGCAAATAGGTTAGAATTCAGGATTGCTCCAGACCTGTGTATCTCGAGCATGATCGGATTCAAGGTACTTTTGCTTAGGATTTGAATTTTGTTAAGTGAGCATAGTATTTTGACCAGTACAGTGGATTTTTTTTCCGGGCTTGGCTGCCCAAGTGTGGCTTCAATATAAACACCCACAAACCCTGAGTACTGAATTCTGTTTATATGTATGTTTTAAAAAAAAGGTTGTAAAAGATCATTGATGATAGATGTGTATATTTTCTTCCTACCCGAGTTTGTTTTCTGATTTTATATACATAAAATGTGAAAATTTTAGATAAAAACCAATGACCATGTGTTGCAACCATAAATATAAGTGATTTTTTTTTTGTATCTGGTTTTGCAACTATAGAAAAATATTGTTTTTTATGTTAATAGCTACAAATGTAAAAAAAAAAATCTTGTTTTTAAAAATGAAAAAAAAATTTTGATACCCATGTGTTACAACCATAAGTGATTTTTTTTTCTGTGTCTGGTTTTATAACCATATAAAATGTGTTTTTTTTTATTATATACATGAAAATGAAAATGTTTTACAAATAAAACCCATGTACTTCAGCCATAAGTTATAAACCTTGACATTGTAACAAGGTGCACTTCATGTTTCATTCATTTCCTGTACATTATGGATGTAATAGAGTTATAATGTGTAACAAATACTTATTTATATTTACTATTTGAGTAGCACAGGTGTATTTGGAATTATTTTTTGTTATATCCTGTTGGCTGGCACCATATAAATGTGCCAACAGTAGTATGATAAACTACATGTCAAAATGAGTTCAAACCAGGATGTTGGGGGTTGAAAGAGAGTTAAATTATATTTCCACTGTTTTTCTATGTATAATTGTCATGAGCAGAACATTATATTGAACAAACAAAGAACTAATCATTTTTTTTTGTAAGAGACTATTACAGGTGCAGAAAAACAACCAAAAGTCAAGCAGAAAGGCAGTTTAATTCCAATAGATCATACATACACATACATGTTATGGTCAAATATTTTTTTCCTGTTATCAGCAGCAGTCAGCAGCAACAAAAAATGGCAAAATGAAGACAGTTGAAGAGAGGAGGGAGAGAGGTGCATAAATAATGAAGAAATAATATTAAAAAGAAGTCAGATTTTATAGCAACCAAAATTTCATGCATATAGAATTTTTTAAAAAAAAACTGTAGAAGGGAAATTTTAGTAAATAAAATGAGGCATCAGGAACTACCCATCACTGCACAATTTATGCAGATCCAGATCTTCCGTGGTGAATCACAGAAGAGTCCACAGGAACATATGGAAAGTCTGGAGGTGATGTTTTCACTCTATGCACTGAGCAATAGGGAACAGATGGCCATAGCTAGCCAGCATTTGGAGGCAACCGCTAAAGACTGGTGGCAATCATTGACACACAAACCAACAGATCTCGAAGAATACTGCCGGGCACTATGCAGGATTTTTTGGAGTGAAGAAAAACAGGAGTACATTTTGCACACTATAACCAATGAAAAATTCCCAACTAATCATCAAGAAACGTATGCGCAATTCTTTTTAAAGCAAGCTGCAAGACTCATATTTCTACCAGATATCACATGGTCAGAATCACATAATATCTGTACCATGCGACAGAACATGCCAATGAAGATGCAGGAAATGATGATCATAAGCCAGATCAACAAGATAAATGAAATGACTGAGTTTTTGGTTTCGATAGACTATGGATTCAGGAATCCAGAAAAAGATGAAACCCCAACATTGAACCCAGAACAAGGGAAGGGGGACAAACAGGAATGCTCAGAATATTTAAAGAGACAACGGAATCAGTTTAAACTGTATGGTAGCCAGATGACTAACATAATATGGGAAAAAGAAAGCATGGAGACTGTTACGACCACAAGCTTGTGTCCTAGTATTGAAGTGATGATAGAATCCACCAATGTATTAGCACTAGTGGATTCAGGAAGCCAAGTATCGATCATATCAAAGACATGGATTAAAAGTATAGAGAGAGAATGGGAGATCATGCAGTTGCCAATGCATCCCATCCAAATGACCTTGGCTAATGGGAAAAGAATCATGAGTGAGAACAGTCAAATCTGGCTAGAGGTGAAGATTAATGAGAGATTGATGGGCCATACTTTCTTGATTGTATCTGGACTGATCTATAATGTGGTGTTGGGTTCTGACTTTCTAACCCAAAATCATGGAATTTTCGATTATTCTGGAAGAAAATGCCTGTTCAACAATGAACCAACACCTTTCAAAGTGACCCACCAAGCCATACCTGAGAAGCAAAGCTGCTTGATCCAGCCTGCTGATTCAGCATTGATTAAAAAAAGGTCTGTGACTCAGCTATTACAGAGTCCAAAGATAAAAAGAAGTATTGAAAGCATATTAGAAAATTATGCGCAGGTGTTCGCCCAGACTCCTAGAAAAATAAAGGGATATACTCATAAAATTTGAGTGAAGGAGGAAGCATACAACCAATCCAAAACATACCCCATCCCATTCCAATGCCGGGATGAGGTGGAAAAGCAGATTAAACAGATGATCGAGTGGAATATTATTGAGCAGAGCCCATCTTCCTATAACAAGCCGCTGGTTGAGGTGAAAATAAAATGGAGATTTGCAGCTATGTTTGGATGCATGCAAATTAAATAGCATGACCATCCCTGAGAGAGACATCCTGCCACCAATCCAGGAAGTATTTGTCCAGTTGGCAGGAAAGATGATCTTTTCGACCTTAGATCTCACCACCAGTTATTGGCAGATGGCCCTAGACCCTCGTGACTGAAACTATACCACATTTCGGTATGGAGGACATACGCATGTGTTTAAGCAAGTCCCCTTTGGGCTCATTAATAGGGGGGCAGGGCTGATACGATGTTTAAAACAAATCCTATCCAAAGAGGTATAGAAAAATATGGTCTGCTATGTGGACGATATAGTAATTACCTCGAAAAACATCACTGAACATTTGAAATGCCTTGAACGATTTTTCCGTGAATGTGCCCAAGAAAACATAACAATTAACTTGGAAAAGAGTCATTTTGTGGTAAAAGAAATTACATTCCTTGGGCATGTTGTTACTGAGTATGGGGTCAAAGTCCACCCCGAGAAAGTAGAAGCCATCGAGCACTTCCCCAAACCAAAAACTCTGAAACAAGTCCAATCTTTCCTGGGGCTTTGTAACTTTTATCACCGGTTTTACCCAAATTTCGCTCATGAGACAGGAAAGCTGATAGAGTTACTAAAGAAAGATCATAAATGGGAATGGACCGAAGCACATGACAAAGATTTTGAGAACATAAAAAAAAATTTCCTTCAAGCTGTATTGGTGATTCACCCTGATTTTACAAGGACCTTTTACATCCAGACTGATAGTAGCAATCAGGGATTGGGGGCTGTGTTATTCCAAATTAATGAAGAAGGAACGCATCAGGTGCTCTATTTTTGTAGCCTCTCCTTAAAGGGAGCTGAAGTACACTATACCCCATGAACAAGAAACCCTAGCAATTGTTTGGGCCTGCCAGAAATTTCAGCAATTTCTCTTAGGGTCTGACATGGTCATAGTAACTGATCACAAATGTTTGGAATTCTTAAATAAGAGTTTCCTTACGAATGATCGATTAATCCGGTGGATCTTGGCCCTCCAACAATTCCAATACAAAGTGGCTTACTGCCCAGGACATGAAAACATTGTGGCAGATATCCTAAGCTGCCATCCTGTACCTGCCAGTATCCAAAATCCCCAGCTGAATGACCAGGCCCTAAGAATCATGGCCATGACCATAAAGACCCTTCTGGAAACCGATTTGACAAATCTACGATATTGGCAAGATGACCAATATGCTAACATTATTTCCAAACTGGGAACCAATCACCTAATGTGCACAAACAAAAGAAATGTGCAGCGATCCTCCCAATTTCGCTTAAAAGATGGGATCCTGCAATATAAAACAAAAGACATGGAGAACCCATGGAAAATCATGATACCAAATAAGATTAGGATGCAACTGATCGAACCTGTCCACAAAATCTTGGGACGTTATGGGCCACGGAAAACTGAGGAAGCCTTGAGGCACCAATTTTACTGGCCAGGTATGTACACCCAGATTCTCACAGTGTTACGGAAATGTGCAACATGTGCCCCAACTAAGTTTCCGAACAAGTCTTACGCTGGAACTATGAAACCCATAACTGCATCAAGGCTCAATGAGTTAATTGCAATCGACCACTATGGCCCATTGCCCAAATTTAGAAATTTCCAATATTTACTCGTGACCTATGATGTTTTTTCCAAATATGTACGAGCATATCCTGTCCGGGCTGCAGACTCAAACAATACGATTTGGACCCTCCAAGATAAACAATTCCCTGAGGTGGGAAAACCTAATTCTATCAGATCATGGTTCAGCCTTCACCTCTAAGGAATGGAAAAACTGGCTCTTGAAGCAACAACTCACTCATCAGTTGACATCGATTTGGAATCCCCAATCTAACTCATGCGAAAGAGTAATGAGAGAAATCAATCATCTCTTTTGCACCTACATATCAACCAACTACCGGGATTGGGTAAATAAAACCCCAGAAATAGTTAACTGTATAAACAAAATGATAAATGAGTCTACTGGTTTTATGCCCAAATGCCTTCATTATGGGAAGCCATGTCGCAACTTATTTATGAACCTGGTGCCACTAGGTGAAATAGTTATTGAACCTATCCATGACTAAGAAGCTACTAGTAGATGTTTGGTCCAGGCAGCCAAAAATTGCATAAAGAGGGGACTAATGCAATGTCACCAATTTCAGGATGGGGATCAAGTATGGTTGAAATCCCCCAAGACTAGCAGTGTAATAAAAAAAAAATTTAAAAAAAATTTTCCCCTGTATAGTGGACCATACCTTATTCAGAGATGTCATGAAAATGCTTTTCTATTGGAAGGAGAAAATGGGTTTAATGGCATCTATAATGCACAAACAATTGAAACCATACATACCACCCGATCCTCATACCAAATATTTCCGTTAATAAAAAAAAAATCAATAAAGTTGCAATAAAATATAAAAAGGAATGAAAAGGAGCAAAGTTTCCATGCTCATTTATTAAGGTTGTTTTTCTCACCAACATTATATTAGACTCCAACCAAGGTAATTTTTTTATTGATTTTTTTTGATTACTTTAAGTGGGGAAGAACGAAGCAGTTGATGTCTAATCATCATCGAGCTTCATGCTTCACCATGTACACTAACCTCCTGTGGGGCATGCAATTCAGACATCATTGTAAATATATGCCATTCACCCACACACTATGCATAATGATTAGAGAAATTAGTAAAAATTAATTATGTTTAGTAAAGTAAAACAGTAGTTGCATGATGCATATATATATATATATATATATATATATATATGTATATATATATATATATATATATATATATATATATGAATGGAGCAATCATTTTATTAATATTTATTGCTGAAAAATTAAATGTTGTCTTTATACAATTGTAAATCTTTTTATATATGTGTGTATTTCAAGCGTTGGAATGTAGAAACAATGTAAAATGGTGAAGGCTCAAAATACCAAAATTATCCTTATCGATAATCAGATTTTTGTTAATTAAAATTATAAATCTTAAAATTTTTTTGTTAGTTTGTTTTCAAATCTTTAAAAATCTATCAAGTGGTATTTTGAGCCTTATCTGTTTTAAAAATACTTTACTAATTAAATGTTTTTTAAGAGATTACAGAAATAGCTGTGGGTAACTGAGATTGCATTCTTGGCAGGAAAAAAATGTAACTTTTTAGACCATGAAATAAGAGTCAGTTGAGTTTGATTGTTTTTTCAGTCAGTTTAGTTTCAAAGCGTTTTAGGACTCTAAAAAATTTTGAGAAGTCAACTGAGGTTCGGTGCTATGAACTGTGAGTAGAAAAGAAGTACCTTTCTCTCTTTTTCTCAGAAAACTGTCTATCCTAATGCCATCAAGTTTCCATCCATTTGACTGGCCCATGCAAGATGGCTGTATAATTGCCAAGCTGATTGCCCGGTGTAGAGCTGCCTTAATAAGTAATCCTTTTGTTATATGTAATTCAACCTTCGTATTTTCATTCATATATTCATTTATGAGTTTTTATTAATTCTCTTAAGCTCTCTCTCTCTCTGTAGCAATTTTAACTTACCTTTCATGCTTAATTTGTGTTATATAATTTTGTGCGGTTCCATTAATATTTAATTTGGTTTGTTTAATATATATATCTATAATTGATTTTCTTTAATATGCCAACAACCAAACTAGCAAGTCTTAAAAAGGGGGTGGGGATAATTGTTTAATTTGGAAAGAATCAGGAGCTTCATTTAAAATCTATTGATAAAGTTTCGTTTATTTAAAATTGAAATCGCTCGCTAGGTTAGTTTTATATTTACTTCTGTTATTCACATTTGTGGGTGCCTATTTTACTTTGTTATTTGAATTAAAAGATCATGAACATTAATATAATTCTTTACCTTTTCTTATTGTCACCCAAAAGGCTAATTCCATCAGTTAATACGTATATGGGAATCAAAATTAAATATAAAAATTTTGTTAATTTGACATCGTAGTTAAAGAGTTATTTTCAGAATGATTCTTTATTTAAGTATATTATTGCTCAGAAGTCAAACCATTTACAGGCTTTCGAATAAAGAAAGTATATTAAGTTTCCTGTGTATGTATAATGCTGCTGGCCGACCTTTCCTTTCTTTTATGGTACTTCCACACTTCGATTTCTATATTGGGTTATTTCTCAAAATCGTTCGTAATCAGGGACGCTCCTTCCTGTGGAACGCGAGGGTTATAGGGTTTTGATTGTGCTGCAGAAGTTCCATATAGCTGTCTGGGCCTCAAACCAAACCTCTCCATCAATACTGTATCATCAAAAAGGGCGAATGTATCACCCCTTTTCCAGTATAAAATGTCTTAAAAAGATGAAGAATCTAAAGTACCATAAGATTCGTATTCCTCTAATAGTATGCCAGCATTATTAGTGTTTTAATTAATAGATTTATGCCTGCTTGACCTTTTATTAGGTGGTGCAAAAATAATGATTCATTCTTGAAATGCACTACATGTTAATTAATTATTGTGTTTATTTTGAGACTGCTTTTTTTGACAATCTTAATCGATTCCCATAGACATAAACAAATTTTTATTAAGTATTATATCACGTATTCTTGTTAATGTAGTGCATGGTTTGTTTCTTATTTATAAAAGACGTTTCTTCCCAACAATGCCAATAAAAGTACACAAAATGGTTTTCATAAGATAGATAAATGATTATAATTGGATATTTTGCCTGTTTATCAAATAAATCATTTATTACTAAACATGTCACGACCTTTTATATTCATTTTTCAGCATCCACAATGTCCATTTAGTAAAATATTATTAAATTGGTATATTAACTCCGCACAAGCTATAACACAATACATAAAATGATATTCATTAAATAATTGCTTAAATAATTATTGTAAATGCGATTTATAAAAACAAATCCCAAGTTTTGTAAATAGACAATGTCATCACAAGCGTGAAACATTTTGTAACATACATATGCATTTTCAATAGTTTATTAAATATATAATTTTATGTGAATCCTGGTTTGTTTTGAATTATTTTCTAACCTCGATCATCATCATCAGTCTGATCTTATGCTCTACCGCTTTGCTTCTGGGCATGGATTTAAAATAATTTTACTGTGTCATCAGAATGGATGTTTGTTGGGTCAGAGATTCGAAGAATGGGCAAATAGGTTAGAATTCAGGATTGCTCCAGACCTGTGTATCTCAAGCATGATAGGATTTGAGGTAATTTTGCTTAGGATTTGAATTTTGTTAAGCGAGCATACTATTTTGACTGGTATAATATATGTAAACATTACAAGCATAAAGCTATTGGAGTAGTTTTGATTATATATATATATATATATATATATATATTACAGTACAATTTAGAAATGGACATATTTAAATTGGCATTTAATAAAAAAATAATTAAATTTTACATGTGTCTATTTGACACTCATTGATATATATATATATATATATATTATATATATATATATATTATAACCTTTCTATCCAGTATTGTATTATATCGGGCCCCTCTCTAAATTTGGGCCGTCACAATCTGCCCTTTACTTATGTTGTGTAACTACGTACACCTCGAGCCTACCATGTTACGCCACAATCTACCCTCGCACCCTACATGTAATAACGTGTATACTTATGTGTACTCCACTTCCCCCAAAATAAATAATATAATATAGTGAAAATCGCCTCCCCGGGTTCTAGCTCTAATAATTAATGAGATATTCAATTAAATGTGTTACTAGCTCAGGTTTCTTAAAAAATTAACTTAGGTTCTGTTCTAGACTAACTCAAATAACTATTCTATAATTCATGAGATTAGAAGTGGAAATAAGGTGACAAAGTAGATTGCATTGAGATAATATCCCATAGGATACCACCTCAATGGCATAAGAACACTATCCCCCCTTTTACTACTATTACATATAATAACTACATAGTATTCTTGTGACTTCTGCAACTCCTAATCATGAAACAGACAGATCGGAGAACCGATCTTCGTTTCAGGGGTTTTTATGTACGGTAATTCGAACCACTGTTCGCCCGCAGTGAGATTTTGTCTATTTTAATTTATAATAAAAATTAGTTATATATTTTATAGTTTATCAGTCAATGTGTAAAGATGCCGTATATAAATGTCACAAACCATGAAATAATATTCGTGTGTGCGTGGTTTGTGAATTTATATCATTTAATTTAAAGTTTCAGTGCGGGCGTATTTGTTTTAAATTTTAGTTTTAAAATTGTATAAAGTCGTTTAAAAATACTGATCAAAAATCACATTCCTTTGATCAGTGTTTTTAATTAAAATCTAATTGCACAAATGTTCAGAGCAATTAAGTTGTATTCAAAATTAGTAAGGAATTTTTATATGTAATTAATGTATCGATTTAAAAATGGCATATTAAATTAAAAGATTGCTAAAAACAGATAATTGATTGTTGGTCAAGCTGCATCGCTAGAGGCTAGAGAAAGTAGGCGGAGCCTAAAACAAAAACAAGTCGGAAAGGTCAGCAGTGGCTACTTTAGAGAAAAACGGACATTCTAACTTGGGTCGTGTTTGAGAGAGGTAGTCTCGAGACAACACAGCAGTTGAGTATAATTCACACATTATTATTAAGAAGTTTACCAGTGAATCGCAATGTTGATGGGCTAAGTGCAGGAGCTGATCTCTGTCCTGCCAAAGTGAATCTTCGTGCCGCTGTTTGATCATGTTTCATATACTTCAGAATTTCCAACTTCCAATCTCAAAATTTACTATGCCTTACAAATAACTTTCAAAAATGCGCGCCTACGTTCGTCACAAGCCAAGCTGGATGAAGAAAAAGAGAACTTTGTTACACGAACTTTAATTTTCTTCCGTGCTTAATGTTATCAATCAAGTGAATCATATGTAAGTTTTTATATCATTTATAATGCTATTATTTAACCTGTCAGTAAATTTTCTTTTCTTTTTTAATCCTCTGCTCTAGTCTTTAGAAATCATTTATAAAATTGTAATTAATAGTAATAATATTTCAACTGAATGCATTTATATTTTCTTATGTTGCTTATTTCATGAACAAACATTGCCAATAGTAATATTTCCAACTCTGTGTAAACTAGTGTGTAATAATGATCAATTTAATTTAAAAGTAGTTTCATGTTCTGAATTAAATATTCTTTCACATTCCGAGTTAGTAAATGTTAAATCGGAAGAGCGTCGTCTTTATTATTCTATGTTAAGTTGTTATAAAATTACAATCTAAGTTTCAATCTTAAATATATATATAATAGTTTCAAAGTGTTCATTAATGTTATGTATAATATGAGAAATAATTCATTGCATAATTTGATACTATCGCTACCGCCTGTTAACCCGAAGGGTTAGAGTTTCAGAGTAAATTTAACTAATTATTGTTGTCACCGTCAGTTTAAGCCCGCTACGTTTTATTGGGGTAAGGATCTCAGCCTGTGGCGTAGAAACAGACTAATAGATTCCAGGTTTTATATAATTCCTTTTAAAAATCCGCTTCAAGTATTCGTCCTTCACGTCTGTGGCAATGCCTTCCCTTCGCTGAAGTCAGCGTCTCGCCATTCTACCATTGGGGAATGAAAGCAGTTTTTCTTTCCCGGTAATCTCTTGGATCACCGGGGTTCGAAATGATCCCGGCTGGTTGTAGTGTCCCGGAACTACTTGGGGGCATTAAGCCTTGTCAAAGTACAAGCCGCCCGGTATTCCGTTAATGCACCGCAAGTGATTACTGTAGGGCTTTTGAATGTAGGCAACCACCAGTTCATCTATCTTCCAGGTCGTATTTATATAAAACCACCAGTTCATCTATCTTCCATGTCGTATTTATATAAAACCACCAGTTCATCTATCTTCCATGTCGTATATATATAAAACCACCAGTACATCTATCTCTTATGTCGTATTTATATAAAACCACCTCCACTGTTCGTCTACGTTCCGGCTCGAGCCTATTCAAATAAAATAAGTAAACAAAAATCTTTAGATAAATATTTTTTCCAATGCTCTAATACTCTGATCCTTTTAACCACCCGTCAATCCTTCAATCACACAGCTATTGGCATGAGTTTGTTCATTAAATAAAACGTTCACTAAAGACTAGTAGCCAAATACAAGAGGATTCATGGAAGTCTTACCGTACTGTTAACATTATATTTATATGCTTTGTATTTTCATGTTGAACACTATATTTATCCGCTTTCTATTTGTCTTATTTAACACTATATTTATATGCTTTATATTTTGCTTATTAAACACTTTATTTAATCTAAATTTTTGTGTCCTCCACCTTATTACTCTCTAAGTTTATTTAGCCACTTTCTGTCTGTATTGGCAACTTAAATATATACGTTACATAAATGACCGTTCCAATATCTATAGTCTAATAAATCTATATATCATTAACTGTAAGAATTTAGTCTATGTTCTGAGCTGAGCTAGAAAAGGGATAACCCTGTGCTGGTGTAAAGTCATCATCGGTTGGTCATGCCGGGGTTTGGGTTTGAATTCAGTTGGCGTTTTGGGAATGTATTCTTAAGCGTGGACTGGGTTTGAACCCGGGTACTGTGTATGAATAAGCGTGGTGGATTTATACCGGTACAGTTATTATATTTTTGGTCGCCCTCCGTGGTGCTCGATGGAAGAAATCTCCCACACCCTGCAGAGTGAACGAAAGTAAACAGTTAAATGATAAAAATATTCAATTTTTTTGTCGTTCGTCATAATATTGATATGTATTTGGCGTATTAAAATGCGCAAGCTAAATTATAGTAGTAAAACAAGTAATATAAATTTTTTTTTCTCCCTCACATAAAGAATCAGTATATAGTACTCCCAAATATTGTTAAGTCAGAGTGAAGATTTTTTTTTTTGAAAAGAGAGCAGAAGCAATTCGTGAGTGTAATTAATTAAAATAAATGAGTTATTCCATAATGTTTTTGTGAGTTCATTCTTGTCGTTTAAATCATATGAAAAAATAAAGAAGTAGAATTAAGTCCAGTTCTAAAAAAATAAAAACGTGTACGCGTATATATATTTGTGTACGTATATATATATATTTTCGTTTGTTGTGAAAAATATTTTTTTGAAAAAAGAATAAAGAAGTAGGATTATTTTTGTGTTTTAGAAATAAACACGTGTGTGCATATATATGTTGTAATATAAAAAAAAAAAAACCCTTACCGGAGTCAGTATTAAATTTTTTTTGCATATATAAATCTTAAATCAAAAATTATTAGGTCATATAAAAGTATATATTTGGGGATCAGTAGATTAAATTATCTATTGGTCACATGTTGCTGGCTGGCGCCTATCAAATAAATTTGTCAGCAAACATGTTTGTCCATACAGCAGTGGCGAGTGTTGTTTTAAAAGAGAGTAGGGTGGCATATATAAAAAGAGAGAATTACTGACAGAAATACAAAAAAAAAAAATACTATGTTATGTACCCATTATGAATATGTATGTATTATAGGACTGAGGAGAACAGTGCGAACTGGGTGAAATAAAGTTTTTTTTTCCTGTATATATTTTAGTAATGATTTTAGACATGTCATATTATATTCCTAAATAAAGAAAAAAAGCGTAGATAACAAAAACCAGACTGAACGTAGGCGAAGGAAGAAAGAGAGAAAGGAAGTAAGCCACACAAACAGTATCAGCAGCGGAGGAGGATTTGGCACAAGGAGCAGGGATCAGTAACCTTTTATGATATATACAAATCAAAGCGTTGTACGAATCAAAGTCTTATGCTAAAAACATTTCTAAGGAAAAACGAAGCAGAAATGGCAGAAAGAGAAGGAAACAAACAGAGGGAGCACGATCGCGATGCGAAGTTTAACGCGATCCTCAGAGAGGGGAGAGAGGACAGAAAGATCATGATGGCCATGTTGGCGCGTATGGTACAGATTGAAGAATGGTATATGGGGTCGGACGATAAAACAGTTAGGGAAGGTAAAGAAATTATTAGTGCGAGGAGTGGAGCAGAGAACACAGAACCTCAACCAACTAAAATAAGGTTGGAACCTCATGAGATTGGATTAGTGAATACAAATGCCAACTCTACTCAACAAAAATGTAAAGAATTAGATTTGACAGAGATTACTCATAGCCAAAGTTTTACTCTAGCAGATTTAGCTAAGAATGAAGAAAGTACTGAGGAAATGGTGGTTTCAAATTTACTGCAAGCCAGCCCATCCCAAAGTGATTATATCAGTTTACCACCATCTAATGGAGTGGCTGTATCGATGATGAAAAATATTAATAGAACAATACATACTGTTATGGATGAATCTTCTGAAATCATAATTAATGAGAAGTTATATTTTCATAATAATTATAAAGATGTTCTGTGGAAAAGTGGATTAATGAAGACATCAAAGTTAAAGTTTAAAAATGATGCTGAATGGCCTCTTGATATGAAAACGAAGAAAGTGGACAGATCTTTAGTTGTGTACAATGCTGCCCATTTTAATAAAACCTATAATTATTTGTTTATGAAATATGATCAGAACAAAATTGATGAGGAGCTGAACTCATTAAACAGAAATAATAAACTTTGTTTTAAAGCATGGACATATGTTAAAAAAAATAGTTTCATAAAAAATGGAGAAAAACTTCTCAACTCCCAAAGTGAAAATGTTATAATGGATGCCATTAGATCACAGAAAGTTAGAGAAATTCTTTTAAAGCAAGATACTTTTAATAATGAACAATATAATAATATACCAAAGCACAATATTGTGACCGCTTTTGCTATTTTAGTAAGAGATCTAAAAAGACATACCTATAACCTTTATATACCTCCCGACCCAGGGAGAAGGTAGAGATATACAAAATGATAACCCGGGAAATGACCACTATGACATGCACATGATGATGAGAAAAGGAATTACGGCAATATACTCACCTTTATAAATGTTAAGTTCAAACCCTCACCCAGACTGTTCTCCAAGGTCAAATCAATAAAAAATCAATTATGTAAAAAAATGAATGAAAAAAACTGTTAATCAGAAATTATGTATAATCATTTTTTTTTGTTGTTTTTTTTTATAAAGTGACAAGAAATGAAACAGACAGATCGGAGAACCGATCTTCGTTTCAGGTGTTTTTATGTACGGTAATTCAAACTACTGTTCGCCCGCAGTGAGATTTTGTCTATTTTAATTTATAATAAAAATTAGTTATATATTTTATAGTTTATCAGTCAATGTGTAAAGATGCCGTATATAAATGTCGCAAACCATGAAATAATATTTGTGTGTGCGTGGTTTGCGAATTTATATCATTTAATTTAAAGTTTCAGTGCGGGCGTATTTGTTTTAAATTTTAGTTTTAAAATTGTATAAAGTCGTTTAAAAATACTGATCAAAAATCACATTCCTTTGATCAGTGTTTTTAATTAAAATCTAATTGCACAAATGTTCAGAGCAATTAAGTTGTATTCAAAATTAGTAAGGAATTTTTATATGTAATTAATGTATCGATTTAAAAATGAGATATTAAATTAAAAGATTGCTAAAAACAGATAATTGATTGTTGGTCAAGCTGCATCGCTAGAGGCTAGAGAAAGTAGGCGGAGCCTAAAACAAAAACAAGTCGGAAAGGTCAGCAGTGGCTACTTTAGAGAAAAACTTACATTCTAACTTGGGTCGTGTTTGAGAGAGGTAGTCTCGAGACAACACAGCAGTTGAGTATAATTCACACATTATTATTAAGAAGTTTACCAGTGAATCGCAATGTTGATGGGCTAAGTGCAGGAGCTGATCTCTGTCCTGCCAAAGTGAATCTTCGTGCCGCTGTTTGATCATGTTTCATATACTTCAGAATTTCCAACTTCCAATCTCAAAATTTACTATGCCTTACAAATAACTTTCAAAAATGCGCGCCTACGTTCGTTACAAGCCAAGCTGGATGAAGAAAAAGAGAACTTTGTTACACGAACTTTAATTTTCTTCCGTGCTTAATGTTATCAATCAAGTGAATCATATGTAAGTTTTTATATCATTTATAATGCTATTATTTAACCTGTCAGTAAATTTTCTTTTCTTTTTTAATCCTCTGCTCTAGTCTTTAGAAATCATTTATAAAATTGTAATTAATAGTAATAATATTTCAACTGAATGCATTTATATTTTCTTATGTTGCTTATTTCATGAACAAACATTGCCAATAGTAATATTTCCAACTCTGTGTAAACTAGTGTGTAATAATGATCAATTTAATTTAAAAGTAGTTTCATGTTCTGAATTAAATATTCTTTCACATTCCGAGTTAGTAAATGTTAAACCTCTTTATTATTCTATGTTAAGTTGTTATAAAATTACAATCTAAGTTTCAATCTTAAATATATATATAATAGTTTCAAAGTGTTCATTAATGTTATGTATAATATGAGAAATAATTCATTGCATAATTTGATACTATCGCTACCGCCTGTTAACCCGAAGGGTTAGAGTTTCAGAGTAAATTTAACTAATTATTGTTGTCACCGTCAGTTTAAGTCCGCTACGTTTTATTGGGGTAAGGATCTCAGCCTGTGGCGTAGAAACAGACTAATAGATTCCAGGTTTTATATAATTCCTTTTAAAAATCCGCTTCAAGTATTCGTCCTTCACGTCTGTGGCAATGCCTTCCCTTCGCTGAAGTCAGCGTCTCGCCATTCTACCATTGGGGAATGAAAGCAGTTTTTCTTTCCCGGTAATCTCTTGGATCACCGGGGTTCGAAATGATCCCGGCTGGTTGTAGTGTCCCGGAACTACTTGGGGGCATTAAGCCTTGTCAAAGTACAAGCCGCTCGATCTTATGCTCTACCGCTTATGCTTCTGGGCATGGATTTAAAATAATTTTACTGTGTCATCAGAATGGATGTTTGTTGGGTCAGAGATTCGAAGAATGGGGCAAATAGGTTAGAATTCAGGATTGCTCCAGACCTGTGTATCTCAAACATGATAGGATTTTGAGAGTAATTTTAGTGATAGGATTTGAATTTTGTTGGAAGCGAGCATACTATTTTGACTTGGTACAATATAATGTAAACATTACAAGCATAAAGCTATTTGAGTAGTTTTGATTATATATATATATATATATATATATATATATATATATATTACAGTACAATTTAGAAATGGACATATTTAAATTGGCATTTAATAAAAAAATAATTAAATTTTACATGTGTCTATTTGACACTCATTGATATATATATATATATATATATTATATATATATATATATTATAACCTTTCTATCCAGTATTGTATTATATCGGGCCCCTCTCTAAATTTGGGCCGTCACAATCTGCCCTTTACTTATGTTGTGTAACTACGTACACCTCGAGCCTACCATGTTACGCCACAATCTACCCTGCACCCTACATGTAATAACTGGTATACTTATGTGTACTCCACTTCTCCCAATATAAATAATATAATATAGTGAAAATCGCCTCCCGGGTTCTAGCTCTAATAATTAATGAGATATTCAATTAAATGTGTTACTAGCTCAGGTTTCTTAAAAAATTAACTTAGGTTCTGTTCTAGACTAACTCAAATAACTATTCTATAATTCATGAGATTAGAAGTGGAAATAAGGTGACAAAGTAGATTGCATTGAGATAATATCCCATAGGATACCACCTCAATGGCATAAGAACACTATCCCCCCTTTTACTACTATTACATATAATAACTACATAGTATTCTTGTGACTTCTGCAACTCCTAATCACTAAACTCATTTAACAATTAAAGTATTAATCTTTTATCTATCCTAACAATAATAGTAATTATCTAGCTCAGATAAAATAATCTCAGGTTCTTAAATTTATTCAAGGTTAACTTAAAATAAAGTAGCAAAATATGATAAGGGATTTTGTGTCATAATCTACTACTCTGAAGCTAGATTCATAATAAAACAATAAGAATAATAATCACAATCTTCATTGTTTAATTCAACTAGTACGGCTTTTCTTTTATCGCAAATTTATAACCATAATAAATTAGTTAATAATTCAATATCCTCCCTTTGTTTCTCTTTTTCCTTACGTAATAAAATAATTAGTAAGTGGCAGTGTTTAGATAATCTGATAAATGAAGTAAGTGGCAACTAATAGCATATAATTTATCAAATTACTATGACAATGGATTTATGACCAATAATGCAATGCAATTTTATAATTATTCAATTACAAAATATCAATAAATAATTAAGATTAAATATACTTTTCTATTTATATTTTGTGCAAACAATTATATACTTAATTTAATAACGGTAAACATATCCTATGAATTCATGCAATGATGTAGAGAAAACAAAACTCAGACACAAGTTTTAATAACAAATTTTAGAATTTTATTAACAACAATCAAAATTAAGATAAACAAACAAATCTATTTACATTTATTTACAAGGGATATCCTCTTTTTATTTAACACTACAAAAGTTAAATTATACATTTTTAGATTTCTTTTATAGTTAATTTAAATTATTATACTTTTATAAGTTATTTATTTATTTCTCATTAAGTTTATTATATTACTTAGTTTAACTATTTTATGTGTAATACTATTCTTTACCTTTTAATATTAACATTACAGTATTATACGTTATATATGTGGGTAAACATCATTTATAAACATTATAAATTTACAATCAATATGTTTTTTTCCTCTTAAAAAAATTACATTTTCTTATAACTCTCTATAAGTCACTCTGCATATTGTTCAAATATTATTACTACCTATTACGTTTGTTATCTAATGCTCGTAAACTCTAATACATTTTTTTTTCATAAGCCATACTAATGTATAATGCCATAACCCGAGCTTAATTGTCTCCTGTTTCAGTTTAACATATATTATAATCATCGAATGTTATTATATTCTTTAAATATGCAATACTTATATTTTTAAATATAATCAACAATAAGAACAAGTTAAATCATTTTTTAATATTTTTGTATATTTCTATTTGGGTATATTTTTATCAAATTATAGTTCATTTCTTAAAATTAAAATAATTCTCTGACTCCTTCCCTTCTTAGGATATATGCATCTTTTTTTCAATAATCATAATCTACTCTTTATTAATACCTAACTATTCTTATTTCAAATAACAGCATGACATACATTCTAAAATATCTATTGTTTCTTTTCAATAGACTTATCAAATAACGATGTAGTTGCAAAAAATACAAATAAAGATAGCGAAAGATGTATAGGATATTGGGAAGATAGATAGATAACTTATCAAAATATATACTTCAAAATGTATGGAACAGTGTGGATAGGGCCGACATTCCTTGTCTGATAACCCTGGCAATAAGCATGATGTGGCAGCTATTTATTCAGCTTTACCAAACATCTAATAAGATTCACAAGAAAGATAAAATAACACTGTCCATGACAACATGTGTAACAGTTGTAGGGCTTTGTTAACTATGCTGATTACTATCTAAAACTACTTATAATTCCATTCCCTGTAGCATCCTAGTTTTTAATAGATCATCTTGGTTTCCGAATCTCCATGTACTACCAAGTCACTATCCAAACTATCTCTCAAGATTTTCACTGTATCCAACATCGATAAAACTAACTACCTTTTAAAACAATAAACACAATTCACTAATATAAAACATTCCCCTATTCTATAAGAACAATTTGCCTTGCTTTATTACACTGTAGGTTCAACATCTACGTTTTATTAAATAACACTTAAATATCCTAATCGGAAAAATTAACAGAAAATATGACATAACCATTGGTTATATTGAACTATATTAATAATACATTAAATGATTGTCGTATGCATATTTTTAAAAAATCTAATTACATCTCATAGTGTTTTAGAGTGTTGTTTTTCAAAATGCGTTTTACAATAACTATAACAATAAAATTTTTCATTACATTCATTCGGTTCACAGCTGATCTAAATAAATAAAACATACATTATATTATTAATAACCATAAAATGTACCAAAATAATCTTTTACCTTCCTATTAGAGTTCGTAGTGGTTTTCTTTCTCCTCGAGCATCGCAAACATACAAAATTTCCATACACATACAATTTTATTTGAACATTCAAAATCAAAAAAAAAACATATTATTTTATATAATGTTATATTGCAAATTAATGTATTTGTTTCCCTATTTGCTATCTAAACTCAATGTTTAACTTAGATTAATAAAGAAAATAATTTAAACCATAATCACATATTTTCTGGTGGTAAATCTTGGTTAGTTCCATAATATTTATTATTTTCTTCTTTGTCCGAATGTTCTCCTTTATGATTATTAAAGTTTTAAACAAATTAGTTCATTTAGTTAACTGTTTAGACGATCTTTAGTTGTAATGTTTAATTCAAAATTATTAAAACATTTATTTAGTTATCCCCCGAAGTTTTTAATGTTGGGCGAAGATTACCTCGGCACGTTGATGCATCTTTATTTCTATCAGAACTACAAATATTTATATCATTACGGTACCAAATTGCATTTTTCCATGGATCCAATATTTTATATTTATTTCTCTGTAAACTATTTTTTCTTCTTCTTCTTCTTCAGGCAAGTAATTTCCTTGGTAATTTCACTTTTATTCATTATTATTTTATATACGACATTTTTGATCTTTAACTATTTCTAGAGTAATTGCTCAGGTCATCTTAAAGAAAGTAATTCATAAAAATCTTTTTGTCCATTTATTTTTACACGAATAATATTTATTTTTATTTTTCATTATATTCATTAACTTTGCGCACAATGTCCTTTCATTAATTTTACATGCACTAAAGCAGTTTTCGTAGTAATACGCTATACAAACTATATCAATGAACAACGTTAACATTTTTGAAATATTACAAAATTTATAACTTGGTTTTAAGAATCCATCCATTTTTATTGAAAATTTAGATTATATTTTAATAGAATCCACTGGCAGGTAACTGTGGAGTTAGTGAAACATTATTACGAGAACTTTTTTTTTAAATTTTATTCTTAGATTCGCTTCGAAAGATTTTAAAATGTCAGTTAGTTTCTTTCAAAGATATTTATTAAAAATTCTAATAAAATTAACTAATAATTGAAGAAAGAAAAAAATTTTAAAGAGCTTAAAATTTTACCTCTGCTCTGGAGTCAACGCATTTTTGTTCTCCTAGTTTATACAATTAATTAGCGCGATTTCTCTTGTCTGCCAAAATCTATCTTTTTATTGGTCACTCCCTACTTTGGTTTGTAAACATTTTCTAAAGTTTTAAAATGATGACGTAATAGACTTAAATATTAACCTATTATTATTTTTTAAATTAATTATTATCTATTACAATTTAATTACTTCTAAATAATTTTGAAACAATAATTAATAAAATGTTTAATACTTATTTTTTATTATAATGTGTGACAATTCCATCCAGTTTCATAATATACTATTTAAATATTTTAATTATTTGTATTAACCTAAACTGGTGCTTATACATAAAATATTCCAGACAGTCACGTAGACATTTCCGGTGTTTAGTCTATTTTTATCTGTCTTAATAAATTTGCTACTTATATTATTTAAAATGATTATATAAAATTTTGAAAAATAATTTAGAAAAATATAGAACTAGATGCAATCCTCACCCTCACAATATTTATTATTAAATATACTATATTAACCCTTCATTGCCTATTTATAATTTATAATATTAAATACTATATAATATTAATTTTAAAATTTTTTAGCAATTGACCATTCATAATCATCATTGACCTATAGAAAAGGCCACAATATATATATATATACAGAAAGCAGTACATTTTAAAAATGGACATATTTAAATTGTCCTACAATAATATATGATTAAACTTTTCAACTTATATTTTTAATAATACAAATACCTATGCTAGGTTTACTTATTTTAGTAGAATATTATTAAAACATATATTCTTCATATAAATGCATGCATATAATGTGTATAAATAAAATTCTAGATAATTTAAATTAATTAAAAACATAATAGTTTATAGGGTTTTTTTTTAAAATATGTTTATAAGTTCCTTTTTCTTTAAAAAAAAGACTATCACAGCTCCTTTCCTTTAGACATTTAATTAAAAAAATTATTGATTTGTTTTTCTTTATTAAGTTATAATTTTAAAAGTTATTTTAAAGATTTTAAACTAACTCACCAGCTATATATACATTTATCTGTGCTTCTCTGCATATAGATACATCAGCATATATATAATTACTTCTTCATAAACTGGTGGTTTCTTTTAATGGAGACCAGTCTAGGTAATTGTCAGCATTGGCAAAATATAATCAGGTATTTTGGAATTTCATGAGTTCCCTCCTGTCTAGGATTTGATGAGTTTCAGGCCAGAAAACTGTCTTGTCCACATTTAAGTGGGTTTTCCTTCTAGGGGCATCTAAATTCTTCCAATGAATCAATATATTGCCACTAAATTTTTTGCCTTTACTTCAGCTACATTTCATGGGAGCTCTGTGTAAATCTGTCAGCATTCTCTTTGGCCAGATAAAACTAACTGCTGCAAACTTCAATAAGATGCAGCAAAATACTACAACCAACTTTGCAGTTAGCTATATGTTGCCAAATGCTTTTCAAAAATTTTAAAGCCAAACTTTGCAGCTGGACAATTTGACCACTGTTTTTTAAAATATTTAAACCAGAATGAACTGATATTTTTATCAGCCCTTTTAAAGAATCATTTGAAGGTGATAAAAACACCTTAATTGAAAACAGAGTTTTTAACCTTCCCTATCTTTTTTGAAACCAAGTTTAAAATTTTAATCAAAGTGTGATATACATGTTTATATTTAGATAGAGAAATTTACCTATTAAAAGATTTCAAAAATAAAAAATAGAAATTTTTACAATTATTAGAAACATGTTATTAAATTTCAAAATCAGAATAATAATAATAATTTATTTAGATTTTTTTAAGTGTTTTAAATAATAATAAAATTCTGGTTTAAATTGTGTGTTATTTAATCCTTTACAGCATTATTATTTCAAGTGAAATGTAGAAAATATCTACAAAAAGTTATGTCTGTGTTTATTTCTACTTTTCCTTTACTATATATATATATATATATATATATATATATATAAATATAAATATATATATATATATATATATATGTAACCAAACCAGTTACTATATATTCTTTTTGCTGTAAATGAAAGATGTATCATATTATGTTGTGGTTGTTTTGTTTTTGAAGTCTTTATTTCTGTTATTGTTATTGCTGTTTTTTAAAAAAACATTCTACATACTAATAAAAAAAATGTTGAGTATATAAATATTTACCTAAATATATTTGTTTATTACTAGCACAACTGTAAATTAAATCCACAACATTACTGTGTATTTTTTTTTTTTTTTTTGTAAAATAAAGAAATATCATTTTGTTATTAAAGAATTGTAATTAGTTAAAAACAATTAAAAGACTAAATGAGATAATGATAAAGATGGTATGATTGCATTGTTTATTTGTGGATAGTGTTTATATAATAGAATAAGAAAAACCAGAAAAGATTTTTGGAGGTAAAAGAAGTTGAGAGCTGAGAAAGAAGGTTGAAAGAAAACCATATGTTAGAAAAAAACAACAACAGAATAATAGTAAAATAAGTGGAAGAATTAATACTAACACATGAAAACCATTTCTTAAGAGACTTTACTAACTATATTTGAAGGAATTAGCTAGTCTTTTCAGCAAAAAGCCACTAGAAAAGTCATACTGTGATTGAACATTTCTCTATAAAGAAGTAAACTTTTTATTGGTATAAGATTTTCCCATGAGAAAGTAAAATATTTAATAGTATACTAGTTGAAAGCCTGAAGCTATGTAGCCTTCTATCAGCTTAAAGAGTGATTTGTTTCTGCCAGTGCCCAGGACCAATGTAAGAATAACAATCTGCTGTTATCATCTCTAGCCCAATTTTTATAGACTTATTCATGATGGACATGCAATCCATAAAAAAGCTATTATGTTTAATTATAATGTCTGATAAAAGAATATCAATCAGATGATGAACTGAACTTTTCATGATAAAGTTGGACTAAAGGTTTGAATCTATTTTAATAAAATGGTAAAAAGAAGTCAGAATTCTAAACATATTTGGTATGATTTATTTTTTTATCTAGATAAATGGCCTTTAAATGTTATTGTTATACATATTTTAATACTTATGTGTTTATTGATTGATTTCTTAATATTTGTTATTATTATGTTTATAGGTTTTCTCAATAACAATATAAAAATGTGTATTATTGATTGATGTAAGAATATCAGAACTCATGAAGTTAAATTCAGTCAAGTTTATACTGACTTTTCTCCAATATAAATGCATCTTAGTTTTTTTAGTATTTATTTATATTTGCTTTATTGGTATTAGAGGAAGTTGTAATTATTGTAAGTACTTTAGTTATTGTATTATTTCTTCTTTAAAAAGTATTATTTTCAAACTCATTCTCAGTTCTCTCAAGTTCACTGCAAATCTAGATATAAATATTTGGTCACACCCATGAGAAAACTATATGTTTAGCACAGTAGTTAGTGAAAAGATACTTATATCAGTATGATGTTTTCAGAAGAGACGATTATTTAAAGACATCCCTTCGGCAATAAAAGTAGTGCTTAGGGCTCTATATCTTACAAAAATGCTTTTGAGATGCAAAAGTTTCCTGTGTTATTCCTTGAGTATTAGTCTGGTGTAAAGTGGGCAAGAAATATAATCAACTAATGGTTTAATCAACCTTAACAGGATCAATATAACACAAAACAGCCAAATAGGATTTTTTTTTAAAAAATATAGATTCTTAAAATAGTAGCAACTCTCTCCAAACAATAGTGCCACCTAGTGCAAGCCATAATAATCAATCAATGCTAGAAGGCTTGTGCATTAAAATATCTATCAAGTGCCTACTCATTGAACATCCCCAGACTAGTTTCTAGCTTATGGCTTTTATCAGTGAGGATTCTTGGATGTCAAAGCACTGAAATTAAATCTTTGGATCTAAAGTAACCCTCCAGCAGTTACCTTTTACCATTTTATTTAGTTATAAATCTATGAGCTCAGAATGAAAACAATAATGTTTTCAATTCAAGTTTAATTACTTATATAGTCAAACAGATCTGAACCAAGTTCAGTATCTATATATTTTGGCATCTTCTGTTTTTAATGACCATATACAACATCATCATTTCGCCAGGAATGGTATTAAACTACCAAAATAGCACATGATCTTCATTTCTTATGCTTACACAATCTATTAAAATAGTAATAATTTTCTTCAAACTGTATGGCCATCCAGCACAAAACATAGTAATCAATGGATGCTGGGAAGTTTATGCACCAAAATTCATATCTCATGTCCAATATCCCCAGACTAGTTTCTAGCTTATAGCCTTCATTGGATAGGGATTTTGATGCACAAACCTTTTAGAATCCATTGATTATTATGTTTTGCACTGGATCTCATTACTGGTTGAGAGAGTAGCTTCTGTTTTAACAGATTGTGTAAGCATTATAATCATGTGATGTTTTAATAAGTAGATTCTTATAAGTCATGTGCAAATGTATAATGATAGTGATTGTTTAATAATCATCAACATAATCAAAAAGAGGTTTATTAACTCAAATCACAAAATTTCAAGCATTTCAAAATAAACTTTCTGCATGGTTAGAAAGTTTTAGAGATGATAATACAAAAATGTTTGCTTCTTTCTATGAATTTCTTAAAGAAAATAATATTTTTATTATCAGCAGAAAATTAAAAAATAAATAATTAACCACATTGCAAATTCGTTTCTTAAAAAAAAAACAAAGAATATGACTGAAGAAGAATGTTATTTGCTCCATTACCACAATTTAGCAAACTTCTGTTGTCATCTAAAGAAAGACAATTTGACTTGAGAGCAGATTCAAATCCTGAATTAAAATTGTAATAAGGACTTCAGAATTTTTGATAGTGATAAAAACATATCCTTCATTTGATAATATAGCTTTAAGCATTTTTATTCCATTAACACCCACATATCTTTCTAAAACACTATTATTATCACTGTTACTAATGAAAAATAAGCCCAGATCTTGTTTATTGATGGAAACATTGGAAAAGAAATGTAAGAATTGCTGTGTCAAATACTTACATGACATTCATTTTTGTGTAGCAATATTCAAACATATCTATCACATTAAATTATTATTAAAATCTCTTTTGTCATATTATTCAATTTTTGTTTTAATTGTTATTAATGAGATTTCTGTTTCATATTTTTTGATTTTTGTTCCCATTTGTAATTACTTAAATATTTTGTATTATAATAAAATATAGATAAAAATTATTTAAATAAACTATATATTAATATAATAAAATTGTATATCAGCATGTGGCTCTATTAACTTATTTTTTGAGGCCATGAATATTTCTAGATATTCCAGGGCAAGTTTTATATCAAAGAGTTGAGAAGTTCTTCAGAGATATTCATTACAAAATATGTTTCACATTTTTTATATTGGTCAGATTGAAGTTTTTTTTATTTTAATTTCACATGGTTATGTCATTTTCATTAAATTATCACATGATCACTATCTCATACTAGCACATAATGCCTTGTTTTCATTAAATTAGTTATTTGAAAAGTAATATTAAATGGAAATAGGTAAACAACAATTTTATTTTGCCACAAATTCTAAAAAATATATAATTTTAAATTTGACCCTCACTTTATTTATGTTTAACTATGTCTCAAAATTTAATATAGTAGTGTTATGATATCTGCCATATTTTACTTCATGCTATCTTCACTTATTATTTATTGACCTGGAATTGGACAGTACTTTTCAACACACATACATACATAACATACATTTTTGTATATGTATAACAAATATGTATGAATTAAAATTATAGTTCTTTTTTCATGTGTCAAAGCATCAACCGAGAAGTGAACCCACAAAGCCGGAGCAACTGCTTGTAAGGAAGCTAAGCTGACCACTCGACCACTAATACTTGACATTAAGATTATAGTTAAAACATAATTTTAAAAAAAATAATATAGTTTTTAATAATAAATCGAGAAGATACATTTATATATATTTTACTGAGTATGTGTTCTCTCATTTATTCATTGAAAAAATAAGAATAAGAAAAAAATATGATACCATTTCTTTTAACCAAAGTAAAATAATGAAATGTCTGACTTTCACTGCAATTAAATATGCTCTCATCAATATTCTTTTTTCTTCCAATAACTTTTTTCTCTTATAGACTTACAATAGTAATCTTGATATCATAAAAAACTACAATCTCTCTATTTTCATGTTTTAAAGTCATTATCAAATTTAAATGTTTTGAAAGTTTGTAAAACTTTTACTTCTAAAAACATAGTTTTACATGAAATACCACATCAAATTTGGAAAAAATAATAAAATATACATGCTTTCAATATAAGTTGACAGCATTTTATTGACAAACATGATGCATGTACAATGGTCTAAGATGGAAAAATGCTGCTGGCATATTGTAAAATTTATTTACAATTTTTTTATATTTTTAAATGTGACTGTGCATAACACTTAGAGATTTAAAAAAATGGTAATCATGTATTGTAAAATGTATTAAATTTACAAATTTTTATAGTTTTTTTTTTGTTGTTGTTGTCTATTTATATTGTTACTTTGCATTTTCTTTTTTTGGATAGCATATACTGATAATTGAAGTCATTTATATTGATACAGCATAATTTGAAACTTCACTATACTGTTTAAATTTATTATTTCTTTAAGTAATAATATTTTAAAAGCAATAAGTACTGAAATACTTTAATAAAATTGCAAATCAATAAGAGTTCCTATAATAAATGAAAATGTTTTCTCCAAAAAATATCTAATATTCTACTCATTATGTATTTTAAACAAACTATCACATACAGAAGTGGATTGTGTTAAAAGTAAATGGTAAGATGTGTATTTTATATTAGCTATAATATAGTATGCTTTTCTAATTTTTATTTAATATCTTCACAATAAAAATAAAAAATGCAAGGCAACATGTCTTTCAATTACAAATATAAATATCCTAATAAAAACAAACACTTTCTCACTAGATAATTAAAAACAAACATTGACATCATAACAAACTGCACCAAAAATTAATTAGAAAATGTACATTAAGTTAATTAGAAAGTGTGAATTTGTTTAACTTGTTTTTATTTAAACATGTTTGTTAAATAATAAAAGTTTTATTAAAATTGTTTGATGAAATTTCAATGTTTAAGATAATTATAACAAATAAATTAGAAAATGTACATTGTGATAATTTAACTTTTTTTTTTTACTTTTATTATTTTTATTTTAAAAAATTAAAATAATTTTTTTCTTACATAAACTGTAAATTTTATGTTTATGTTACAAACATGAAACAAGATAATCATATTAAGTATATTATTTGCTTAGTATGTTTTTGACTGATCCACACAGATTAATAGAGCTCAACTATTTCACAATTCATATAACAACTGTGGAACAGTTGAAAGCTATGTATCTTACATTAGTCAAAAGCCTGCTCTACTTAATACAATTATATATTTTTTTAATTTCATGTTTATAATGTAAACATAAATATTTTAATTTTAATGAATTGTGCTTGAAAATCTCAATCTCATCACCAATATGGCTACAACATTCAGAAAAATGTTTAAAATCGCTGGTAAAACATCTTTCAATAAACAATTTTTACACTATATTTATATAGTAACTGGTTTAATATTTTATATTTAGAAAATATTTATTCATTAATCATTATTGTTTACCAATTTTGTGCTATTTTTAAAATAGATACTCAAAGTTGATAATATATTTTAATTTGTGATAATGTGCTAAACTTTTTAACATACAAAAATATTATAGATGCTTATTTTTTATATAAAATTTTTAATTTATGAAAAGTTTTAGAGATCTAATTTTCCAAACAATTTAAGATAATTTTTAAACATTTTTTTTATAATTGTAATTACTTTTATATTAGTGATTTTGTTCAAATTTATACAATTTTTGAATTCAAACTAGCCAAAAAAACCCAAGTGTTTAAAATAATATTATTCAAATATTTCATTTAAAATACTCAGAAATATTAATTTATAAATACAAAAATACAGACTAGAAAAAAAGAGAGCAATATTTATTAGTTAAATAATATATTATTATATAATAATCTGATTTTCTTTCAACATTTTTCCTTACTTTCATTTCACTCCATTTATAATATAAAAATGATGCTTTTATATTAACATGTCCTGTCTGTGTATGTTTCTTTTTGTTCAGAATTTTCCATGTCATATTTACATTGTTTTCTTAATTAGTATTTTTCACTTGACTCAATAATAATTAGCATAAGAACAGTTTGTCAAAAGTTTTATAATCATAATTTAATTTTAGTAATTAAATTAAATGCTTCTTTTTTAGTTTTAATTATTTTTGTTTTAATGAAAAAGGTTTGATAAGATAAAAGATTTAATAAATAAAAGTTCATTTTGTTCAGAAGTGTCTGCATCATATAACTAAAAAGTAAATAAATAATATGTAAAAAAAGTTTTTTTTTTTATTGATGCTTTTATGTAAACAGTACTAGCTGACTAAAAAGTAGAAAAACTGAATCTTAGTTAATTTGCTATTGTTGGAAAATATCACAAATCCCGTAAGAATCTAGACTTGTTATAAAACAATTGGAAATTGCAGGAATATTATTGTTTCATAAAAGCATTTGTGGCATTTTTGATTTTTATGATTTATTTGAACCTCAAATGCTTTTTATGAAACAACAATATTCCTGTCATTTTCAATTATTCTATAACAAGTATAGATTTTTAAGATATCTGATATTTTCCAAGAACAAAAAGTGGATTACTTTACCATTTTTCTAATTTTTAGTCAGCTATTTACATAGAAGCAGTATTTAAAAAAATACATATTATTTTTATTTTCATATTTAACCATAAAATGTTTTTATTATTCAAACATTAATGGTTTATTTTTATGTTTTTAATTATCTTCTAATTTTTTTTTAATTTTTCTTCTATAGAAAATGTATAAATACATTACAGTCAGATTCATATTAATAATTTACACTTGGAATGGATTACAGAAGGCAAACACTAAATAAATATATGTGAGATTAGAAAAGCATTAGATACAGTAATCATGTTATTCATGTCCCAATATAAAAAAAATCTGCACAATGATTATTGTCATTGAAATGCAGTTTATAATTAATCTTCCATAGAAATATCATTGAAATGAAAACTCATATGTGTTTTTAAAATGTTACAGATTATATATATATAAACCATTACATGTGATGTGATGTGATATGATGTATTATGGCTTCTCCTTAAACGAAGTCAAGAATATCTCAGCAATTATGCCCAGATAAACCTGTTAGCCACTTTCTTTTACATTCCTCACTCTAAATTTACCCATAATCTGCTCTATCCCATTTTCACAACATAATTTTGTCAACTCTATAACCTTTATATCTAAATCCCCCTTATCTTTTCCCAAACCCAGCATAAAAACCAATAATTCACTTTCTGTATAATCACTCTTTTCATATTTATTTTTCCACAACTTCATTATATGTACCCTTTCTGTTTTCAAACATTTACATTCAATTAACAAATGCCTAATATTTTCAATTCCTTCCTTACATAATTTACAAAATAAATCACCCATATTTTTCCATTTACATGTACATTCTTTTGTAGCAAATATCCAGTAACGCCCTCTGTTTAAAAGTCTATATCTCAATAATAGCAAACTTTAAAATGATACCAATTTAAAGTTATGCGCTAAACGATGTTAAATACTGAAATACAAACTAACTCAAACACAGAGCATGAAATTTTAAATAACTAAACGATCTTAAATTTTGCTAATAAACTAACAAGTTTACAAAGTTTTTTTTCATATATATATATATGTGTGTGTGTGTGTGTTTTAAAAAGGATTTTGAAAGTTATGCTAGTTTAATATTATTGAATATATTTTGATTAATGTTGTATGTTGATTATTGGTAAGACTGGCTGCAAGGGTTTTGATACCTTTCATAAAATGCGTTGGGGTCTTGTCAAAAGCAAAAAAAAAAAAGAAAGTAGTTTGGAAGAAACTATTAAAATGAATTTTAAAAATATATTTGTTTTGATGAAATTGTAGCAAAACTATAATACTATATCTTTAATGGCATGTTTCCTATCCTGTACTTTTTTGCATTTTGTATAATATGTATATCATAATTATTTTGGATGAATATGCAAACAAAAATAAATTAATGACTTTTATCTAAAGTTTATTATTTTAACATAATGATTATAAAAGAATAATTATTTATCCTGCTTCTTAGTTCTATTTGTACTAATGAATCATATATACAAAACCACTGTAGGTGATGTAATATACTTTTTTAGTTCATCATTAATAACTAAAGTTCAGGTTAAAGTGTACTATGTGGAACTATAAGCATTCCTTTTTTCATAAAATATTTCTAAATATTTTTTTAAATAATGTTTATTATATCTCTTGAATACTTATAAAATTTCAATTGTGCCTTATAGAAAGAATAATAGAAATATCATTAAAGAGAGAAATACCAACCATTACGGTATTTTTTTTTTTGTTTAATGAATACAGTTGTTATATTATTGGACAAGTTTCTATTGATGTTGTTTGTATAATTAATGCATATACTATTTAATCATTAAATTTTATAATCAATAAATCATCATTTTTGATCAAATAAAATCTGGATTTATTATTTTCCTCTGCTTGACTGAGTGATTTGGTTTTACACTGTACATGTTAATGATAATGTGTAGAGAAGTGTGGATATGTAGAAATTGATTTATACTTACCATGTATATTTGTTTGATAATGAGAAGTGAAAAATCTATAATTTACTAAATGTCTTAATACCTTCAGGAATATATTCATTTATAGAAGATTTTATTGAAGCCTTTGAAGAACTTTATTGAAGATTTTGGTAGAAATTTTGTATATATGAGACTAATATGTAATTGTTTTTCCAATTAATGGTAATTTGTCAACTTAAGATTTAATTTTTTAAACAAATGGATTAGAGATGATGATAATGATAGCTTTGCAGTAGGAGAGAATATTGATATCCACCCTGATGGAGATAACTATACATTCAATCTTCACATCAATCCTTTCACTCTTTATATTATGATAAAATATTGAAATAACTGTGGAATATTTTAATTAATCTCAACTGCATTCACATAGGTATGCCATTGTACATGTACCCAAACACAAAAAAGGAGAAATATACTAATATTGTCAGATTTAGTCAAGGAAGATAAAAGGCAATTTGATATTTACATACATAACAAAGTAATATACATCTTACAATATATAAACCTACATGCACATATATATTAAATATGCCAGTAATGTGTGTGAATGAACAGTTTATTTATTAAATACGTCATATTAGTATGTATCAAAAAGTTCATTAATTTATGTTAAACAAAATTTTTATATATAAAGAACATTAAATAAATTACACACACACACATATATATATATGATCAAATATACATTTGAAATTTTTTATAACATTTAACAATAAAAAACTTGAGAAGAATGCACAAGGTAGTTGTTATAAATAAATATAACAAAATAGAAGAATTTAAATCGATTATCTGTTTGTTTGCCTGCGTTTTTTTAATGTTGGACAGCTTGCTTGTTTGTTTTAAAAATGCAACACTGTTAGAACAGCTATGAGTTCAATCAAATAATTCTATAAGCATCTATCTTTTAAATTAAAGTAACAAAATCTTACAGTTTCAAAAAATTGATACAAGAAAAGAATATTGCTATGCAATACAATTAAGGGTCATGTTCTGAATTCAATTTAAAATTTTAATAAATTATATTTTATATATCAGATATTCATTAAAATAAACTAGCTATGGTCAAATGAATACAAATTCCCTTTTATAATGAACTTAAGCTAAATAAATGTAATAAAATACAATAGTCACCTGAAGATAAATTGCATAGTTTCTCATGCTTCAATAGTAAAATGTAATCTCTTCTGAAAAAAAAAATCTAAAATCATTGATAAAATTAAAGATAAATCAGAGATATCAGAATGTTATTTCCATTGCAAATTACTGTATAGTCATCCCAATTTCTAATAAATAGTAGAGTAATTTAAAATAAATAAGAAGAGATTGTGATTCCATAATCAGAATAATCATAGTGACAAATATTTTACCCCCCCCCCACATACTTTTGCTAATTTTTTTTTTGTTTTTGTTTTGCATGTTAATATTTAACTAAAGTATCAACTTTTCTTAAGGATGCTGTGTTAAGAAAAGTTTATAATAAATATGTTTTGAATCAAGTTTATCACTTTCAAGACTTACTTATAACCTCATATTCATAGCACTGCTAAGCTTGATTTGAAACCCATTTATTATAAACTGTTTTTAACGTAGCATCCAAACACTCAAAAGTTGAATTTAATGTTAATATTTAGTACATTCTAGTGTTATATTGAATAAAAATACATATACAAATTAATTATTTATGTGCATGGAATACAAATGTATTATTGTAATTTTAGATATATTGTGACTATAGACTGTTATATGATTGCTCAAAAGTTTTAATTATAAATTAATGGAATAAAATAAACAAAATTGATCAAAGTGAAATATTATACCATAGATATGCCTCCCTTTGAAACCAATAATACATATAATGTGAAAAAAATACAGAAATATGGCATGACATTTTACTAAATCTAATTTATACAGATTGTTGTTATTTTAAATATTTTGCATTAGCATGACCCAGAGAATGGCAACTAATAGTAAAGTATATATTCAGAAATACACATTTAACTATAGTTATAGTAGTATGATTAAAGCAAATTCACCACATGTTTAAGACAAATTCTTGTTCTATGGAAAAGAGATTGTTGAAATAAAAGTAATAAAAATGTAGCTATCTAAATATTAATAAAACATAGTATATTTATCTTTATGTTTAGTCACTAAGCCAATCACAGTCCAGCTGGATTAAGAAATGATAGATTTAAATATGAGGAGAGTGTGATTTTTTTCTATTTACATGTGTTAATAACTAACCATAATTATTTTACTTTTCTGTGGCTGTGCCATTTTGTCATGCATGTGAGTCAGTTCACTCATATTATCCAGAAATATATGCCAGAACTTCCACATAATATTTAGCTATGGAAGCAATAGGAAGTTAATAATTGGAGCAAAAATCAATGAAAATTTCAATATTCCCTTAGAAATTTATTTTTTCTTTATTTTCACCAATGATTTGCTATCAAAGAAGCTTCTGGAGATAACATATAGTTGTTGACATGCATATATTTTTAATGGTGATGGTAAACAAGGACTGATAATGGTTATTCCATCTAATATAATTGTTTAAGGGCATAATCCTAATTTAACAAATATTTATTTTGGATAAATAATCAAGATTTAATTATAAAGTCAATATTTGTAATTGTTTATTGAGGATGTCAATCTTAAACATTAAGATTTTTAGAATACAGATGTGTTGTTCATAATATATAATTTTTAAGATAGTATTGGTGAAGCAAATCACCATGTGGTATGTGCAAAATACTCATATGTAATCATCATGCAGCTTTCAGCATACATGCACATTAGTTTTATAATAACAAAAATCTTAAATCTTAGTTAAAAACACATTTAATCCAATATTATCTATTTATTTTTAAGTAAGTTATTTACACCTGATTGAAATGACCCATGTAAAGCATATCACAAATTTATTTCATATATAGCTTGGAGATCAGGTAAAAATTGTAAACTTTTATCAATTTTATAACATATAAGCATTACCACACAAGCATAGATAGATAGATATGCATGAAAAAATGTGAGATCTTATTAATATAACCCTCTTATTATCAGAATCAATTCTGATATAATTCTATTTCACACATACCCTGATTGTTGATTTGTTTTATTAAGTTGTGTTCAGTGATTTTTTTAAATGCTTTTATATTAACTTGTCCTATCTGTGTATGTTTCTATCTGTTTGTTCATATTTTTGAATTTTTAACAATGAAAAAAATCTGTTCTCATTTATAACACAAACTCACATCCTTACACTTCCCAAGAAAACTCCTTAGCAATGGAGACAATGGTAATACTATGTTTGTAAAATAAAATTTTGTTAATATTGATTTAAATCATACTAATTAAATATATATATATATATATCTGACAGAAACATTACATTTGTAGAATAAAATTCTGTTAATATTGATTTAACTCATACTTAATTACTATATATATTGAACCGTGTTCGAATATGTACATTCGAAACACCGGCCTCTTAGGCAGAGAAGAACATACTCAGAGAGTATGTATGCCCAAACCATAGCTATAAAGTATATAACTAGTGTTACATTTCCAGGACATAGATTCTTCTCGGCTGTTGAGTTCAACACCAAGTTCAAAGCACTTTTTTTTGTTTGTGTATAAACACGGGCGCCAGCTATCTATTCAAGGATGAATAAATAATGCACTTTGAGCACTGGCCACTAACTCAACGCCTAAATCCACGACTAGCTCAGCTGTTTGTGATCACTAATAGATTATACTTAATTAGTGATTAAAAGACTTGATAAAAGGAATTGATAAAAGAATTGACCGACAAATAAAGTTTAATTTTAAAGATAATTTATTAACTAACATTTATTTACTAAATTTAAACATTTTATACTTCTAATAAAACACACGCATATTTTAAATTAACATTCTAAATAGTTTAAATATTCTTGAATATTTTCATAACAGAACACTGGGAATTTATCTACTTTGACTAATAATATTGATATAAGGATCACGCACATATTGACTCATGCACACACATACTAATAATAAAGTATTACATAGCATTTGAAATTTAAACACACATATCAATAGTTCATTTATGTATGATATCAAGTTCATACAATTAGACTCTTGGAGGATTCGCACGAATTAATGAAATGCAATGGCTATTACAGTATAAACGAAAATAAGCAAATGTTTTATCTAGGATTTTGAATGTAGATTTAACACTTTGTTTTCTTCTTGTTTGTTGTTTCTTCCAGTATGAATGGTTCCAGTATGAATGCTTCCAGCCGGCTGGGACATTTCCTTGCTGGGTTTCCTGATTTTCACGATTATTACTATCGGAGACAATTAGATACTGACAGAGATTTTCTAAGATGTTAAGCTGACATTATTTCACGGGCAGATCTGCTGTTTTCTAGGACATCTGGGCTGGAGATAAACGTGCGTTCCCAAGATCTTCTCAACACTGCATTTTGTTTGTTAACTGCTCAATTAATTTCTGAACTGCACTACTCAATTACTTTTGTGAACTGATTACTGTCCGATAAAAAAAGATCTATTTATACCTGTGCCTTGTTGTCTTTCTGATATCTCCGGCAATGATCTGTTGTCAAATTCCAATGATAATCATTTGATAAACATGTTTTGGAAGATTGCTTAATTAGTAATAGCCATGCAATAAAACATGTTGTTTTATTTTATTAATAGCCATTGCCGTGTTTTTAATGATAATCTTCTTTTATTTCGCATACATTTTATTTATTTACAAATCACACATATATACACACATATATTTTTAATACAATTTACTATTTAGTTTTAACATTATTTTTTCTTTAATTAAACTTGAATGAAAAGAGATTTGTATGTTTTAACTTTTTAAATTATATTTTTACGAATACTAATAAAAACTATTCCTTTTATAACCCTTAGTTTAATTTCTCTAATGAAAACACCCCTCTCCCCTTCTGATTAATTAATTGTAGCTTTTTTATTTCAAAAACTAATGCTAGAAAACTATTTAATTCTTATCTTTTTTCTAAAACAAACTGCAATAAACTCTTCAACATTTAATTTTATGTTTTCTTTTATGAACGATTATTTTAATAATATAATTTTAGATAAAATTATATGTGCCTATATCAATATAGGTACAATATATATATATATATATATATATATATATACCTGGGTCTCATTTTATGCAGTAGATAGGTTCCTCAGAAAATGTGCATAAAAGAAATCACACAAAAATAGATTTAACTTACCTTGAAAAATGGGGAATATGTTTCTGTAATTTTCAGAAATCGCATAAAAGCAAAACAATAAAAAAATTACTTTAAAATTTGCATTAAAAAAATAAAAAAATAAAGTATGACTAATAAAAAATGTCAAATATTTGAAAAAAATTAATACTAGACAAACTTTTTTTATTACCTACAGTATTTAATTTCTCATTTTTTCATTTATATTTTAATCATTATGACTTTTTGACAATATGTGTTTGTTTATGAACTGGTTAGAAATCAGATTCATGCTGTGATGTACAACTAGCACCACTTTCAGTCTTGTGCTATGTTAATGTTTTTCTGTTTCTATATTAAAAAAATGAGATCACAATCAAAACAAAAAGATTATACATTATCATTAGAAAGATTATTTTCAGTTTATATAATCAATAAAATCTTCATTATTATTTATTTTAAACATCTAAAAAATTATTTATTTCTATTATATCTAACAAAATACATTCCAAAAGTATAAAATTTTTAAGTATTTATTGCCATATTTAAATCTATTATTATTATTTATTCATTAGTATAAGTAGGTTATTTACATAGAAGCTAAGATTCTAAATACAGCTTCAGGCCATATTCACATTATCTACTAATATAACATTATATTTTTGAAAAAAAAAATATTTCAAGTCAAAATAAGTTATTAATAATTTAAATTTCTTGATATCTAATAAACATAGTGAAATATGAAAGTTATTAAGAAGAAACATGAATCACATAACTTCAAAATCACATTAAAATAATCTGCATAAAATGAGACCCAGGTGTATATATATCTTTACTGTTTATAGAAAAGTGACTACAATGACATCATATTAATAATATCACCCATGAACAAAGATGATCATAAGAAACTGACAAAGAAAATTATTTTATTTAAATTAAAATTATATGTTTATTTATACCTAAAAAGTAAATAATATTTTAATTTTTTTTTTAAAAAATAATGCTTTTATGTAAACAGCCAACTAAAAAAAAATATAAAAATATAAAAGTAATCTGACTAAAAAACATGTTTGTCATTTCATAAATGCATTTACCATTTTGATTTGTACACATGCAATGCATATCCAAAGCTATTTAATATTCGTACTTTATTAAAGATTGTAATTTTTGTTAACATGTTAATGATTTATTATTCAATAATAATTAGAATTAAGTATATCTTTAAATATTTTTATTGCATGATTTATTTACTTCTATCACTGTATTAACTAATAATAATATGAGCAAATATTATCAATGGCCTATAAAAAAATTGCAAAGTGAAGAGATATTCAAATAAGTTCTAAATGTTGATCTTTAATGAATATAATTCATATAAGTTAGAATATTCATTCATTCTTTCTATTTTGTCTTAATAGATGGTATTCATTTGTATATTTAACACTTATGTTTAACATATTATAATTTTTCATTCATTTTATTTTGTACTCTTTTGGTAATGAACTTCAAGTATTCATTTACTCATTCTATTTTATACATTCTTTATATTGGATTTCAGATATTTATTCTTCTATTTCAATTTTATATTTCTCTTGTATTTAATATCATATTTTATTTTTCTGTGAAGGAACACCTCAGTAATTATATGCTTTTAAATTCCAAATAATATCATATTCCTTTTATTTTTATACAAAATAAATAATTTATTTACAAGTTAGTAATAAATGAATGTATTTCATTCATCAAGTGTCATCAGTATTATATAGAAATTAGGAAACTTTTCATAACTTTCTAAACCAAATCAATACATACAAATAATAATACATTAATTAATTACATAAATTTTTAAAAAATCAAGTCAGATGTCACATGACCTAATTTAATAAAGCTTATGTTTACAAATGTTATATATAGAGCTCGCAAAACAAACTCTTAACAAGCTTTGTAGAATACCCCCAACCTCAGGTCAGTTTCTGCTACTGGCTTCCTCAGTGAGGTACTAGGATATTCAATAATTAGATTAAAAATACTAGGACAAGCCCAGAATTTTATATAATGTATAACTATTAAGTAGAAACTCTGAAATTTTCAGATGTCCATATGTCTTCAATCCTTATCAAATGTATAACTATTAAGTAGAAACTCTGAAATTTTCAGATGTCCATATGTCTTCCAATCCATAGCTGGATTGGAAGACATATGGACATCTGAAAATTTCAGAGTTTCTATTTAATAGTTATACATTAGATAAAATTATGGGCTTGTCCTAGTATTCTTAATCTAATGATTGAATATCCTAGCACCTCACTGAGGATACCAGTAGCAGAAACTGGTCTGAAGTTGGAGGTATTCTACAAAGCTTGTTAAGAGTTTGTTTTGGAACTCTATATATGACATAAAATAAATGTTTAAAACATATAATTACATAAAGGATTTTTAAAATATATTTTGATAGACTATCTGCTTATACAACAAATTTAAAACAAAGAAAGATTATAAATAACAGTTGTTTTCAGATGAAAAATATTCAGACATATCTGAAATATGTACTAATGCAGGGAGAAAGTTGGTGAAGGGATGTTTACCTATATATTCTGCAAAAGACTTTTATTAGATTTTCTTTTTGTCAAATTATGATATATAGACGTATTACACATCTTTCTCTCTTTAAAAATATTTTCAAAGCTTTAATGAGTGATGCATTTTTTTCATTTCAGGACCATTCCTATTTTTATACCATTTTATATTGAAAATTATATTAAATTTTATTCTTTTTTATAATAAAATAGTTTTATTCTATTTCTGGATAGAGTTTGTAAAGCAAAACTTGAAATTTGGCATAACAGACTGTAGAAAAAAATTTATATCTATGGAAATTTTGTTTATTGAAATTGGTTAAATGTATCCTAAATCTATATTTCATTTCATTTTCTTTATCAATTATATAAATAATTAACATCGGGTGTCTTTTTGTTAGTTTTATTCTTTTAGTATGAAGCAAAATAAATGATGTAGCTTTTCTAAACAAGCATGGAAGAAGATCACTATATATTTTTAAAAACTTAAAACTAAATTAAGATTTTCCTTCCTCACTTAATCTATTAAATAACTTTTATTAATCACAAGAAATTCTCAAAAATCAAATTAGTCAAAATAATTGTTATTATTATTAATAATAGCAATTCTATCTTAAATTACGTTTTATTAGTATCATTAAAAATTATAAATAAATGCTTAATTAATATAAATATATATTATTTCTATAATTAAATTTTGTACATGACTATAGTCACTGAAAAAAAAAAGATTTAAATGGCTTCTAATAAAAATTTTGATCGGAAGTGACATAATTTGTCTAAAGCATATCATTTTTTTCCAATGATTTTATAACATGATTATGAATTTACCTTTATAAAAATATTTAATAAAGCTGTATTTATTAAACATACTTATTCCTTCATACTATATATATATATATAAGTGTAATGTTATTTATAAATAATTTATATCGCTAATGAAAAGCACCTAATATGCATTTTGATCATTCACATATTTTTTTCTAATATCTACATTTAAAATAAATATAATGATAGAAATAATTTATATGAATATAAACATGATGTGCATGGATAGTGTGAAATAAGGAGAGGTAAAGGATAAGTAATTTTTAAGCATGTTGTACAAAAATTATTGGATATATTTATTCAATTTTAATAGTTTGAAATCTATAGTTAGGGTTACAGAAAATAATTTTTAATTTAACAAATATTATCATTTAAAATGAGTTCTGTTTGAAAAATATGACTTTTATAAATTTATTTTATTTATAAATTTGAAGAATTCTGCTCTAAATTATTTATATTAGAAGTATAAATTTGCTGTAAGTACATATATAAATAGAGATAGCATTGTTAAAATATCTATATTCAAAATGTGCATATAAATGCAAACCTTACAACAGAGTTTATACTTTAATATATATTTTAGAAATTTAGTATACTTTTAATGTATTAATGTCATATTGATAGTTATCAATATTATAACAAATCAATTGTTTATTAATATAAAGGAATAATATTGATTCCCTGATTCACCATTTGATCATTTTGTTATAATGGTGACTGGTGCACTGACTGTATAGTAAAGTACTAAAATAAATATTAAAAATATAAAGTCTGATGTAGTATTTTTTATTGCATATAAGAATGTCAGAAATTTAGTCAGATAAAATGGTAATGCATCTGCATAGTTTCCATGGCCACACATTTTCCCACTTCTTATCAGTATTAAGATTTTTTCAAAAATCCAGCCCTTAGTCTTTTATCTACTATTGTCAGTAAGTAAATATCTAAATATTCTTAAAGAATAAAGTATGGAAAACTCCTCGAAACATTCAGCAATTGTCAAATCTGATAAATAATGCATTTATTATCATTGTTTCTTTAACAATTTCCCCTGAAGTAGGCTATTTAAATGAAGAATGTTTTATACAGAGAAAAAGTATACAAAAATTTATAATAATAAATTATTTAATTGACATATTCAAAAAATATTTAAGTATTGATAGAAATTATAGAAAAAATCAGTAAAAATGATAATCATTTGGTATTAAGATTTGTAGATTATAAAAATGAATTTGATTCTATAAGCATTTCTTTGTTAATTAGGGCTTTGGAATATTAAAACATGAATATAGGAATTTTTGTCAAATTCTGATGAATATTTATAAAAACACAATAGAAATAATTATATTATATAGTAGCGCTTAGAATATTAATAATGATAAAAGTGATCCCATATCTCTGAATCTTTTTATAGCATTTTTATGAGAAATAATTTGAGAATAAAGTGGAAGTGATAAAAATAACTATAATTATTTAAATCATTTCATATAAATTTTGTAAATGATGATGTTTTAGAGAATAATGTTTCAGAGCTTTAAAAAATATTACAAAAACTATTATATAAATGCAAGAAATTAAGTTTAAAATAAATATTAAAAATACTAGAACAAATAAAAATATCTTGACTGGATTATTAATAAGTATCGAAACATAATAGATGAAATTAATCACAAAATTAAATTCGGAGAGACTTCTTTTAAAAGGAATGTGAGAATATTTTTTTTATTTATTTAGTATATGGGTTTTACAACTGCTTATCTGTAGATCTGAAATTTGGATACGCAATAGAAGAGAAAAAGAGAGAAACCATACGGCGAAGAAGTAAAATATGTCCACTAAAAATATGAAGCAGAGATAGAAAATGAAGTACATTTATGAAAGAACAATCAGATATCATTGACATCATTGAAAGAATTAAAAAGGCTAAAATGGAACTGGGATAAAAATGTCAGAAAAAATGATAATGAACATTTGCGAATTTTATTCAATCTTAAATGATTGTAAAAATCACTGAGAGAGAATACATGTGGTGTATAGAAGAAATAAGAAAGTTTTGGAATGTAATGTGAATAAGAGAAATTATAGTTCAGAAAAGTGGACTAAAATTGGCAAAACTTACCTTGCAGTGATCGATAAATATTAAAAATTATTATATTCACAGATATATATATATATATATATATATATATATATATTTATATATATATATATATATATATATATATATTGTAAATACAAATCAATTTGTCGCAGAAATAGTATTCATTCAATTCAATGTCATGTTCTATGTTTTTGATTTATAGTTAATTTAAATGTTAATCATAAATTTCGAAGTATATTTAAATTTTCAACATATGATATATTTAGTTTAAAAACAGTAGAGTCATATAAATCTGTCCCACTTTTAATCTCAATTTGATTATTTATTATACAAAAGAGTTGTCTTGTTATGCAGATTAAAATCAAGTTGCACCAACTACACATTGCTTTAGAAGACAACATGAAAAGATTAACAATGATTGTGAGAGCTACTATACTTCAAATATTTACATGTGAAAAGAAGTTTGAACATCAATTGTGTCCTTTTAATGAAAGCTAAGATCAATATTAGCTACAAGAATTATTCTACAAAACATTGAGGGAATCAAGCTTGATGCAAAAAAAAAAAAAGCTTGCAAAAAAAAAATGTTGCTAGGAGTTTTTATTTTTTGCTTTTTTAAAACATAAAAACACATTTAACCTCTTTTATTTAGAAAGTAAATTTACGAAATGATATTATTAATTTTGTACTTATAAAAAAACTTTTTAAATTAAATTTGAATATCGTTTTTTTTTTTGTATTAATTATAATAATAATGACTTTTACCTTAAATCTGTGATTAAAATTAATTTATTTAATTTTTAACATCTATTGCTTATTATTTTTATTCTTATTATAATTAGTGGTCATCGACTTCAGGCAATCATAAAAACAAGATTTCTTCTCAATGATCTATAAATTCAAAAACTTATTGAGACTGTTTAATGACCAATTTATTATGGTAATGCTGAAATTTCTGCACCTCATTGTTGATTATCTTATTTTTTTCAACACCTACATTTCAATCATTATACATTTTTAGAGATTAAATAAGTTTTTAATGTTGCCAAAATAAAAAATATCAATATAATCATTAGTACTTCAACTGCATACTCAGGTCTGCTCTGATTATTTGTTGAGATTTCATGTCATCTAAAAATTCTCATGAGCTTTTGTCAGCATCATAATTTAAAACAACAATATCCTTTCCATTCTATTTCTTTATTGTCCAACGTATATTCATAGAAGTGCTTTTATTGCAGTTGAATTTAAGAGATAAAAGTTACTGTTTGATACTCAGATGAGAAAAGTACAAAAAAAAAAAACTTTAATCAATTGAATAGAATTCTTATGTTCAACATCCTATTTGGATGTTCTAATACTTCCTGGTTTACTAAAAGCATGACCATATTGAATAAAATTCTTATGCTCAACTTGTCACTTGGATGTTCCAGCATTTCATGACTTATTGAGAGCATGATTATTTTTACATCCATGGAGAATAACAAAAAATGTAGTTAAAATAATTCTAACCTTTACATTTAAACAAAACATTAATGAAAAATATTTGTTAGGCTTTCATTGAAATAAAAAAATCAAATGATTGTTGCTTCATGATGTTTGAGCAACAAAATGACAAATTGTGCTTCACTCCAGAAATTTTTAGTCTCCAAGCCATACCACTACAGCAATAAACTGAATAGGGCTCTCTTAAATTTCTTGATTGCTGAATTTTCATTGTTGTAGATGAATAAACTAAGGAAGCAAAACTATCATATCTAACACCATCAATTGGCTAATTCAGTTTGAATTTAACATTTCATGATTTTAAAATATATAAATTGATATTGCTTTTTGTTATTTTGGATTCCAAATAAGATGAAGATAAAATTGTTATAATGTTTGCACTTTAGAATTATATGATGAGTTTTCCGAATTAAGAGAATTTATATTTTATTTTAATTTTGAAGACATATATACAAATTGATAGACACATTTTTAGCTTTGTTCATTCTGTAGTTAAAGCTCCCCACATTGATGTCATCTGATAAAACAAAGAAAAATAGTATGATAAAATTAATGGAATTGTTTCAACTCTATCATTTTGGTGCTTAATTGTCAAATAAAATTTTCTAAGTAAGTAATAATGCAAGTTATTTTTTATTAGCTGGTCAATAATCATGCATTATATGTCTTCTATATGTTAACTGTATTTTACAAATATTTCATGCAACTATTATTAACTCAGTGGATATCATTAAAATATATCTATAAATAATAATTAAGGGATTGCAATTTAAATGATTGTATACTAATTCTTATTATTTCTTCTGATATATGTAAATACATTGACTTAATTAAATTAATCTTTTTAAGTCTTTACATTAAGTATCATTAGCACAGCATACATTCTACTTCTCTTGCTTTTATTATATGGTAATATTTATTGTATTGATTTACAGTAATATGCAGGATGATTATGTATTCAATAGTGGAATGAAAATCGTCTTGATCTCTTCAACTTGTATGATAGCAGATATTTTTATCTTTTCTAAAATCGTATTATTCAGAATTATACAACTTTTGATATCTGATATCACTATTTCAGATTTTGAACTATACAATATATTTATACTTTTTCAATTAATTTATTATAATTTTTTTTATAAATTTTTAAAATAACCAGAGAGAGATTTTTATATGCCGTATTGTATTTATAAAAACATATATAATCATTATACAAATTTTGATGTGTATGTTCATATAGAAAGGGTTTTTGTAAATTTTCAAGATGTAAATATTGTATTTCAAAAAGTTGATAAGAAAAATATAAATACTCTCTAAATATGATTCTGGTGAACACTTTTTAAAATTTTTATGAACATCAAAAAATTAGACAAGAAGACATTTAATCATTTCAGATACAAATTCATGCTTGAAGTACAAATGGCATGGTTAAAATTATCCTCTTCTATTCTTATCCTGAGATAATGATTCATGAGAGAAGAATTTCTATTCTTGAAAAATTTAATGACGGGAAAGAAGATAATAATCAGCAATAAAATAGCTAGATACTATCATCATAATAATAAATATGTCTTTCTTCAATTTAATAAATCAAATAGATGGTAGATTATGCTGAATAGAATACTATTCATACAATTATCATGAGTGAATGTGGAATTAACATCACTTAATAATAATAGAGCATCATTATCATTAGAATTTGAAAAGTCAACACAATTTAGTTAAATAATTATATTGGATAATGCAATAAAAGGTCTCATATATACTTAATATATTTTTACTATTCAAACACATATGTACTAAGTTAATAATATTTATGTAGTGTGACTTTCAATTCATTACTCTCACATAAGCTAGGGACTGGTTTTTATTCACTTGTAATACCTTGTGGAGTGTGGGATCATAAGTATACGATCGAAAACATGTGAAAAAGATGTATGATCCCCAAAATGCTAATTTTGTGCTGAACCAGCATTTGTCAGTTAACCCAGATCACAATCTCTCACACATATCTTTATCATTGTTCAGTATGCATTGATACCTAATTACTACAGTTTAATTAATAAGTGTCAAACTTTCTACCCTCACAAACCACTTGATTTAAGTATATCAATAATTACTATTAGTCATTTATTAGATTAGAGATTATCAATTTAATGAATAATATTTTTGTAAAGTGATTTTCACTACACCACTCCAATGCAAGGTCAGGATTGATTTCTACCTATTTAAGAATGAAAAATTATTCAATCCATTATCAAGAGACAATTTTTTTAAAAAAATGTAGTATTTCCTTTTCTTTCACTATTCTTAAAATTATAGTCATTAGAATGTGAGTAGGATGAAAGTTCTGAGAAAACGTTTAAATGCAAGATACAATAAAAATTCTGTAAATGTAAATATTAGCATAAGAGTTGGAACTCTAAGATTATGTAAGTGATTAAAGTATATTACTCACCATACTTACAATTTAGACTCAAATCTGAATTAAATTATTATTTTTTTACAGAATGCAATCAAACTTTCTTCCAAATAACCAGACTAAATCCAAACCACTTAACTATTCAAAATGGATTAAAAAGATATAAAACCCTATTACTAATAAAAAAAAAATAAGAATAAAAAACTGTACAAATCTCTACAAACCAGATTTTAGAACAAGTAATGTTTTCTCTTTCATTGTACTTCCATGATGAATTGTTAAGAAATGCCTTTTTTTTTTACAATGAACAAAAATTCGTTTACAGATTATTTATATAAAATGTTATAATAATTGTATAATGTGTAATTAGAGGAAGCAGAAAAATAGAAATTATCATAGTATAATAATATATATATATATATATGTGTGTGTGTTATATAGAGCTCAAAAATACGCTCTTAACAAGCTTTGTAGAATATCCCCAACCCCAGGCTGGTTTCTGCTACAGGATTCTTCAGTGAAGTGCTAGGATATTCAAGCAAATATATTTAATCTTGTGGAAGGAAATTACTCTTCACACATGAACTATTAGATTGATATTAAATTTACATGTATTCACCTATATTCAAACTAATATAATTAAAAGTTACAGGTAGTTAAAAATGAAAACCTGTCTCTTCTCTGTAATGTATAAACTAAATTTGTACAAATAATTTGTCAATTTAAATATGATGCTTATAATAAGATCAAGTTCTGTTTTATTCATGGTCAATTATGGTTGCTTTTTATAAGAATATTCTCTAAACATAAATGATTCGCTTATGTTTTTAAAACATTTATTCGCAGATGAGTGCATATAAATTTGATATCAATCAAAAAGCATGTGTATGAAGAGTAATTTCTTTCCACAAGATTACATATACATAATATTTAAATATATGTATATTATCTACACTAGACTTACTGCAATTTTGGAAATGTCTTATATTTCTAGTAATTAATACACTTATAAATAAGATTAACTGGTATTAATAATTATACAACATTTTACTGTTTGTATCCTTAAAAAAATATCTGATTTTCAAAATTTTAACTTGTGAATTCTGTTTATTTGAAAAAAATACCAAACTGTTGTGTTCTTTCCTTTTTTGTTTTGTCTTTCTTGTTTTTTTTTTTTTGTACTAGAACTTTAATTAACTATTACAATTTTTATTTCTGTGAAATTTTTTGACTAATAATTTTAACTTAATAAAAAACGGTTATTTTTTTTATTTAGCAATAAGTTAATTTTTATTATAATAAGTTAGGCAGAAAATATTTTTTAAAGTTTAGTATATACTTGATTTTAATTAATAAAACAATTTTATTAAATTAATATTTAGTTTTAGTTCATATTATTCCTATCGAAATATTTGTTTAAATTAAAGGTTGTTTTTTTTTTTTTTTTTGCTAATTTTATTCATTTTTTGGTGTTATTGTTTTAGCTTTAAATGTAGTTTAATTTTTATTCTATATGTTGATGTTACAAAAGTTTTGAGTTTTTAAAAACTTTTAAAAGTTTTCATTTTTTTTCATTATTTTGAAAAATAAAATATATATAGATAGTGATTAATATTTTTTTAAACTTTGGATTTGTTTTTGACAATCAGCTGTTAATAATTGTTATTAAAAGTAAATTACTTTATTTTCTTTTAAATTAGTTTTGTTTTATACTCAAGTATAGCATTGTTCTTAATATATAAATAATATAATTTAATAATCTAATATTTAATTTTTAAAGTTACGTGTAAGTTGCTCTCCACCTCACTCACATATGAGTAAGAAATACAAGTTCAACAAACATTTGATTAATATATATTTAATGTAATATAGTTAATTTAAAGACCTATAACTATAGATGTTGTGTACAAAAATAGGAATATTTCACCATTCAAAAGAACACTTTCTATATGTAATAGTTTTCAAACCCTTATGAAAACAAATATTTGAGATATTTTTTAATACAATATAGATCAACATTTTAAAAACAATTGTCCCTTTGCTTAAAAGAAAAATATCAATTGATTTGAAAATTAGACACAAACTTTAATAAGCAACAATTAGATTATAAATAACATTGTGGCATTTGATGTATATAAAATAGAATAGAGTTTACCAATTATAGAAGTTTTGGCATGTGTTTCAAATAGTTTTCTTCATGATGGGAAAATGGAGGACTTTTATAAATAATATTTATGAATAAATCAAACATTAATTTTAAATTTATAAAACCTTTTACTGCTAAACATAAAAAAATAAAAAAAATAATGAATAGTGGTTAAATTAATATATAAAAACCAATGTAAAAAGATATGAAATATATTCTTGTGGAGCTTAAAGAAAAACATTGTCAACTTTAAAGTTTCCTTTCTGAGAAAATCAAGAATTAATTACATTTAAAAGCATTTAAATCAAAACACATCAAAGGTATATTATATTATGATTAATATAATTAGAAGAGATTTAAACTCAGACTTTCAAACTTTCTACAGCTAACCATTCCACATCTTATGCCAATCCCTTCTAATTATATTACGTTCAGTAAAGCAATATACTTGTATTTAAATAATATGATTAATAGAAAATATAGATTTCAAAATTGATAAATTGAATAAGATTTAACATGAGGATAATTATCAATTAGTGGCTGGTACAAAGCTAAAGAGACAAAAACACTATTCTCAAAGGCAATATCAACAACGCTTAAATAAATTTAAACTAAAATATTTCACTAAAATTAAAACATACAAAAATGTTTTTAAACATTAATATATTTAGAGAATAGCTGAGACTTGAATGATAGCAAAAATAAGTTAACCTTCAATACAAAAAAGCATCAATTTATCAGTAAGTTTTCTAAAAAGTCAAGTGATAGAACAGAAAAAAGAGAATATTTATTACTTGAATTTAGTAAAATATTATTAAAAAAGTTAATGTTAATACAAAGAAATATAAATATCTAATTACAAGTAAAGCTTTAAAAAAATGTATCAAAGATACAAATTTTCACTGAATAATGGAATTAAAATTGTTAAAGTTGTGAATGACATCTTGAAGTATATATAGTGTTGGTGGCCAAGTGGTCAGCACAGCTGCCTTACTTTGCGGGTTCGCTTCTTGGCCAATGCTTTGACATATGAAAAAAAGAATCTAAAAAAAAAACTTACAAAAATAAAAAGAACAAAGTAGCAAATAAGATTTCAATGTTGCAAACATTAAATTTAAAAATGAGACATAAGATTATAAATAAATAAACAAAATTGAATGTTTTTATTGCTTTGGATTTCATGTTATTTGAATGTCAGAAATGAACAAGTTAATCCATTACTATTTTGAGCTTCAAAGTCTGTCATTCTATCACTGTAGCAACTTAAGCAATGCGTATATAATTTATTATTAGTGAAGACAAAATTATAGATAGTTATATTAATAATTTATAGAAATATTAAAAGAAACAAGTAAAGAAATAGAAAAATGGGAAAAGCAAAGAACCAAATATTTAAATCATAAAGATAAATTATTAAATAAATGAAATAGTAATATTGTGTCTCAAGAATTTGGAAAAAAGCTATTAAAAATTCTATCAGATCAAATTTTCATCTACTAATTAAAAAATATTTATTAATCATTAAAATGTATCTACATAGAACTTTATTTTTTGAAAAATCTGCTAGCTTTAAAATAGTTGTAGTACAATTGATAATAAAATCCAGATTGATGTAAATTTTTGAATATAGAAAAGACTTCATGGCGATATTAAAAATATTAATATTGATCAGAATATATGACAGAATGATTCTATTTTCTCCAAAACGTTTTATGGCAATCTTATGAGAAATATTTTGTAGATTGAATTGACAGGTAGAGGAAATCAAGTAAATGAATATTGTTTAATTCATTTATACTTTGGTGTTGAAGTTATTTTATTTCTCTAACTAATATTTCAGAACTGCAGTAATTGAAATAAAATTTATTATATGGTAGCAACAAAGTAGTCTAAACAATACTGTTTAATGGCTTTTCAAAGTAATGAAAAAGTATATAATGATAATAATAAATTATAATTTAACTTCTTTAATTATCTTGGCTAGATTATTAATACATATAAAAATGTAAGGAATATAATTAATCATAAAATTAAAAATGAATAGGATACTTTGATTAAAGCATTACTAAAGAAATATGCTGATAAAAACTATATATGTAATAGAAATAAAATACCTGAGTGAAAATTAAAAAAGCTAATTCAAAGTTTAACCAAATAATTTAAATAGAAAAGATAATCATAGATAGCCAACTGAAGTCCTAAATGAAATCCCAAAAAAAAAAAAAATGAGATTTAGAAAAACACAGGTGAAATAATTGGCTACGGTAAAACATTTTTCTGATGTAATATGAAAACAAAATGTGAATGAAAAAATCTGTTTAAATAATAAAAAAATTGGCTCAACAATAAATAGTAATTGAATAATTTATTGTTCACAAGTTCATGTTGAGCACAGAAAGTTTTGAACCACAGCTGCAGTCTACAGACCTTGAGCGTCAAAATTTACCACTTTACCCTGCATTAAAGTATATAGTAAAATAAACAAATAGTTCAATGTTTGAGAGTTCATAAAAAGTTCAATCACTAGAGGAAATGAGCTGGATCCTGGCCACCATTCTATCACTACATTAAATTGTAAAGAGTTGCTCGATCACTAATAATAAATGAAACAAAATTAAATATATAAAATCAAAAATTTAAATACAACTACAAAAAAAAATAGGCAAAGAAAGTTCATTTTTATGTTTTAACCTGATAGTAAAATAACATTTCCAATATTTTGAAAATACTTTGATTTTAAAACCTTCTTGAATTATATAAAATTTTTACATCGTTATTCCAAATGTTTAATGTTAAATTTATTGCCTCAATTATAAAAACTTCACTCTAAAGCTGAACTGTAATTTAATAATAGTGACTCCTTAAAAAGTTTGTAAAAAAACTTGTTCAACACATGCAATAAATAAACATTAGCCATGAATAGTTTGCAATTTTTTATCTTATCTACTACTTACATATTTAAAAAAAGACAAATGTCAATTGCTCAGATGCTCATTTGATAGTTGAAAATCAAACTGAAAAGCAAAGTGCAACAGTTTTACTCGATTGGTTAAATATATTGGTTTATCCTCCTGAGCAGGAAATCATTCAAAAAGTTTTTAACTACTTAGTCTATCACTCTTGTCACTACATTAATTTCCCACTGGCACTAACATTAATAAATAATTAAATAAGTAGTTCCAGAAATCATGTGATGTTAGAATAATCAAATAATTTATTGCTTAAAAATTTATAAAAAGTTCAAATATTCAAAGTAACAGAATATGAGTCATAATCCATAGATTTTGAGCTCCAGATTCCATCAACCTATTATTGCATTAAATAATGCAGAACTTCATATGATGTTCAAGCACCATAAATGTCAGGAAAGAGCTTCAATGTATGTCTGTCACTATATTACTGTATTAAACCATACAGAGGCCTGATCTTAATGATATTGGTGGGATTAAAATAGTAGCAATAATATTTATAACTATAACCGGAATAATGCTATAGCCACGAAATATTTTTAAAATATATATTAATGGGTTTGATTACCAGTTTCAAAACTAAAATCTAATTTAAGGTCTTCAGAATAATCTGCTGCTACTATTAAAAACCTGTTTTTCCACCATAATTGTCATACAATCACTTTCATGATCTTTTAAGCTTCCCAAATATTGAAAAGTTTAAGCCTACTATATAATTTCCTGCCAGTATTTACGCTCACTTTTAATACTATTCATTTATTTAATCTTTTATGGTTTTGTGCAGTAGTAAAATGGGAGATTCTGGAAATCAAAGTCTATGGATAGCGGCCTATCAAGATCACTTTCCATGCTAGAACTTATGAATTACAAGCAATAAATCACTGATTATCGCTCATTATTTATTACTATTTATTTTCATTGGTTTAATTGAACACTGTTATTTTTTTTAAATTTTTATCATCTATGAAAACGAAGAGCAGAGCCAAAATTTAAAAATTATGGATGTAAAAAGTATGTTATATCAAATGTAAAAATTATTAAAGTCTTATTTTAATACAATAAACAATAGTAAATTATATTTCATTATATAAAATAATTGCGATGTATTTTTTTATATCTAATAACGATTTAAATAAAATTAAAATCATAGATTTGATATTCTTTATGAAGTTAATTTCATATCTCTAAAATACTGTATTTTATTTTATTAAATGATAACTGATTAAAATAGTTAGAGAAAGATTTTTCTCAAAGAGACAAAAAGAATTGATTTCTTCACCATGTGACTGAATATCAGACTTGACCTGGAAATTTTTTTAGAAAGAAGTAGTTTTTTCCCCCCTTTTAAAAGTCTTTTATCGATTTTTTTTTATATATATATATAAAAAAAAAGAAAGAAGAGGGAAGAAAAATCTCCAGTTGGTTGATTATTCAAAGTGAAGTGCATTTTTGGACCATGTTTTTCATTTTTGAAGTTGAGGAGTCAGTTATTTGCTGTTTAAATAATAATGTTTTCTCTTCTCATAGACTGTGTTATTTAAGAGACAATTTATTTTAAGTCAAAGCTCATATTTTGAAGTATATTCTGGAGAAAAAATAAATATAACAAATCTCGAATTTTATTTTTATTATTTTGGGTAAAAACTTGCTTAACCATTCGGTTAATGTCAAGTTCTCTGTCAAAATCATGTAATGTAATTAGGCAATAGGATACTGCAAAAGCAATAGACTTGATCATCATTGGTATCATCTCATGTCTCATCCTTATTGCCATTTACTCTATTATCTTAATAGGACATCCAGTTATTTAAAAAAAATAATCGCATAGCTTTATTGTTCGGGAGTTCATAAAAATTCGAGTATGAAGTGATAGAGCTGGGCACGATTTGCGAACCTTAAGCTCTAGAGTTTTTCAATTTTATTATTGAATCAAACCACAAAGAGCATTTAGTTCCTTAGCATTGAAAAATAAACTTTCGTTATAAAACTGAATATTTATTTAAAACGAAAATAAATTTTTAAATCTCTTTGTCACTTACAACGGCTCCTATTAAAATATTCTTGACAAGTAAATGTACAATTAAATAAATCTTATTCCTATAATTTTTTTCTTATTTTGTGTAAGAAAGCTTTTAAAGAATCTATTGCTATGCAAATGCCTCTTGATCAGGGCCTTATTGAAAAATAGTGAGGAAAAGATTACACACTAGATTAGCTGTTGGCTAGTGAGGATTTGAATAATTTTTCTATCCTTGTTTTACTATTTACTTAAGCATAACTACATATCTAGTTTCAAACCAATATTGGATTGTTATCCAGATTTTTGATAGAATATATACACTGTAATAAAAAAAAAAAAAATACCAGTCTTGATGGGAGTCTGGAAATTATTTTCAAGTTTTACTTTGTCAGGACTCAAATCAAGACATGAAAAAAATCCAATTTTTATAGCTTCAATTCAAATCTCAGATCATTGACATGGTGGATAAATGCGAAAAAAATTACTTTAGTCAATATATTCCAGATGACAACAATAACACTGCTTCAAATAACTTTATGCTAATTGTTTTTGTTTTTTTATATTATAGTGTTTGAACTAATGATTTGAATTTTTTCAGATTTTTAAGTTACTGAAACTAACTTAACCTGCTTATTCAGTTATATAGCCCATAAATGAACTCAGGGCTAAATAATTAAACAATGAACATGACTTTTCTTAGAAATGATTTGTTTAAAATAAAGTGATGTAATAATGTGTGAATCAGAAATATATGATTTATCTGTACTTTATTTTGGGCTAGGCATTTACTTCTATAGTGAACAATTATATTCGGATTTAATTATTTAATTCTCAAACAATTTGTGGAACATTTAATTTAATGAAGAAGTTGAATTGGCTTCAACTATTTAGAAACTTGAAAATTTCAGATAGTTAATTCGATAGCATAATATAATTAAAGCCAATTAGCAAGATGCTTACTATGTAAACTTTTAGCTCTATCATCTGGTATTTATTGATTAATCAATCTTTTTATAATTTAATGTGTGATTAAAAAACACCATTTTTGAATAAACAAAGTACAAGAAATATATTAAAGTAAAAATGAGAAGCAAAATCAACATTTTGATACATATAAAAGTTATATAGTATAGTGGTAATTCATCCATCAGCCATAGGAAAAATCTGGCACTGTAATCAAGACTGGATAAAATTTGAAATGTTTTCTAGGCTTAAATGGGTCACTTTTTTAAACACATAGATTATAATCATTTGATTTTGTTATCCAAATTAAAATGAATCTTATTACTTAACTAGAAAGTAGCTAATCATTTAATATTTGAAAGTCTGGTTAAATAATGATTTCTTCTTTGATGGTTTACATTGGCTTTGCTCTTCTGTGTACTATTTAAGGGCCTTTATATTTTTTAGCTTCCAGAGCTAAGGTTACGTTTGTGTTATTAACATAATAATAAACAAAACTATTTACATTTTAAAACTCAGAAACAGCTTAATTTTTGAGAAGAGACAGTATAAAAAAGCAATTATTCTATTAGAGACAAAAGTATGTATAAGAAAAAAATTAATGTTGTATTAAAAAAATATCTTACTAACATTAGAAAAATTATTGAGAAAGACGTAACAAAATAGGGAATAAAAATAATATTATTTATAATATATTCATTTTATTACTATTTTTAGCAATAATGATGAAAAATATATTCAAGCCATTAGATTTTTTAATCGAATAGCTAGCTCTTCAAGCAAAAAGTGAATATTTAATGAAATGTCAAGGTATATTGAATAAAATAAATTAAGAAATATAATATCTAATATAAAAGTAATAAACAAGGCAAAACACTCCATACAATAGTGCCACCCTGTGCCAACCAGAGTAATCAATGGATGCCAGAAGGCTTGTGCAGTAATCAATGGATTCCAGAATGCACAATCCTTCTGGCATCCATTGATTACTGCACAAGACTTCTGGCATCCATTGATTACTCTAGTTGGCACAGGGTGGCACTTCTGTATGGAGAGTTTTGTCTTGTTTAAAACAATTATGTGCTAGTATAGGAGATAGTGATCATGTGATAAAAGTAATAACATAAAAATTAAAATACAGAAGGCTATCTAAAAAAAAGTGAAAAATTAAATAAACAAATTATATTAACTATTTATATTATTTAAGAAATTTACTTTATATTAGTGAATGAGGATAAAAATAAAAATAAAAAGCATAAAAGAAACATCATGATAAAGAATGCATTTAATAAAAACAGAAATTATTATTGTAATTTTATGCAAGTAAATTTGAACATAAAAAAAAAAGACAATTGTAAAAATGCTATAGTTTGAATCATATATTTTATAAAGAAAAAAGATAAAATTATTGGAAAAGAATAAATTATTTGGGAACTTGAAAATGTTGATAGAAAAAAGCTATAAAAATAGTGGAAACATAATGTTAAATAATATTTAAATCATAGCAAGAATAGTAAAATATTACATTTGTGAAAGATATTTTTAAAATTAATATAAAAGAAAAAAAGCGATAAATAAAAAAAAATTCTAGATGATTAATAAAAAGAAAAATTGTATTGTTCTCAAGAGGAAAGCAAAGAATAGAAATATATATATAAATAAAGAATAGAACAAAATAAAAAAGCAACTGAAAAAATCTATAATAATACAACTTAAATCATCTATATTTATCAAGATTGACTTTTCTTGTTAGTGATGAATAGTTCTAATATTTTTTTTTAATATTATAAAAGTTTTGAACTGACCCTAAACACCAAGTTATTTAAATTACTACTTTATCATATTCTTTGAAATTCATTCTTTGATTTTGTTTTTAAAAATACCATAATGTGCTGTTATTCAAAAAACACATCAAGAGTGCTTCATATATGATTTTACAATAATTTCAAGAGCTTTTTATCTTATGATATTCTGAGTATGTAGCTCTGAAGCAGTGTGTCCATAATACATCATAGAAGAAGTTCATCATATATTTATATTCTTACATTCGTTTACTGCTTTTAATTAAATATGCATTTATATATTATTTCCATAAAATTATTCAGCTATTTTGTAATCAATTCTACAATAAAAAAATAATTTATGTATTATGTATGTAAAAGAAATAAAATATCCGTTAATTAAAAACAATATTGTAATTATAATTGAAATAATATTTTTAACGGTTTACAAACAATTACAAAAAATCTTTAAATCCGCTGAAGTACTTTCGGTTACTTTCTAACCTGCCTCAACTACCATTAAATTCAAATTCCATGAATCTCGTATTTTAATGTTAGAAGCTTGTCGATTTATTAAATGCGTTTTATTCCTGTTTATAAAAATTGCCTCTTTAATTTTTCTTTTACTATGGTTTCTCTCCTCGTGAAAAATTTTAACATTTTCAAAATTAAATTTAAATTTATATTTACATGTTTTTTCATGATCGAAGAAAACTGAAGAAGATATTAAATCACCATTATTTTATATAAGTTGGAAATAAGTATAAGATAATATATGATATTGTGAAAAAATAAAAACCATTTTTATTCAATTGATAATAATTCAATAGTTACAGATCATTTTAAAATAACTATAGTTTGACATCACAACTGAATAACCATTCTCATATAAATCTACAAGAAATAATATTTGAATGCTTCTCTGTAATACCTATACATTTTCAACTGAGACTGAAAATCTGATTATTATTAGATAATAGTATACAACAACACCATCATACATCAATGTTTATATCAGCGGAATATGCTAAACTAAAATAAAAAAGTTGATCAAAAATGTATAGAGCAATCTTATAAAAAAGTACAAAAAATTGCTAAACAATAAATCTATAACTAATAAAAGGTTATTAAACTTGCTTTAAAGAACATGGTAACATCCAAATAAATCAAAACAAAAGTACAATATTCTTAATAAGGCTAAAAATATTTTTTATAAATAATAAAAATGTAGATATCATTAATTTGCATTTCTTAATGGCTATTGAGTAGATGAAGGTCAATACATTTATATTTTAATACATTTATAAAATAGTTAATTGATTTTAATCTTATGTTTCTAGACTAAAAACATCTACTGTTTTATATGTAGAATATATATAAACAAGTTTTGTTTGTGTAGTTGAAAATCAATAAAAAAAAAAGAAGAAATTTTCACAGTAAACCATATTTAAATATGTAGGTACCAAATGATTTTATAAAATTCAGTGGAATTGATATTGTACATAGTGGAATATAGTAGGCAAAACATATAAATAATTTTATTAAATGATATTCCAAAATTTTCAAATTTCAATATTATTTTTTCATTGATTCATTTTAAATGTTGAATTCATAATAAACCATGTTTCCTTGACCTTTCTCTTAATATCTTTCCTTTCTTCACATATTCTATTGATATTATTCATTGAAGGTGTAAGGCCTGTAATCATCTCATTGTCCAGATTAACACAACAAAGGTAATTATATAATAGAGTCTAATCAGTTTATCATCTCAATTTATTTTTTCCATATATCAGGTACAAAAATATATAATATTACAAAACATGATATCAACACCGTCATTTTAAATTATTATTAATCCACTGCAGGATAAAGATATCTCTAAGTTTAATTCAATTTCTCTGATCCATAGTCACCCTTCTCCATATTATACCAGAAAAAAGTTTCTTACTTCATACATATTTCTTCCATATGTTTCTTTTTTCTAATCTTTTACAATCTCTTGGTGTTTTCAACTGTTCATCAATTATCATCTTTTCTATCACTATGTTAACTCCAGTATTATTTACTCACAGTACTTACAATAAGATTAGTTATTCTCACACCTACATATTTTGCCTTTAATCTTGACTTGTTATTACTAGTGTATATTTTTCATAATTTCATTAAGTAGTTTGAAATCTCTGTAATGCTGTTCTGTAAAATATCCGACTTTCATATCCATAAATTAAAAATATTCCTTTTCAAACACAAAGGCATTTTGGCTGAAGATTTGAGATGATGATGTTTTATTTGTAATTAATTACTCACAAAGGCTTTTCATTTTAATATTAAGCTGTTTTAATATAAAACTTTTTTTTATATTTAAAAGAAAAGATTATTATTTATAATATCCTGCAATGCTAAGCATGTTTTTGACTATTTGAAGTCATATTTGTAGCATAGCTATTTTTACTTAAAGCATTCCATTCAATTTTAATTCTATGATTGTAATTGCTAGTTTCTAATTTCTGATTACTAATCTTTATTTTCTCCATCAAAGAAAATCAATTAAATATTACTTTAATTATAAATCATTTATCTTTAGTTTTACTTTTTACTTTCATCTGATAACTTTTGCAATTATTTTCTAACGCTTTAAAACATTATTTGTAAAAATAACCAAATCATCTGCAAAATCTAGATATTTTATCTAGTCTCACTTTATTATTACTCCTTTAGTTTACCATTTTAATCTACTATAATGGGATGGGAGGTATTGAATGAGTGGAAGAAATATAAAATGAATCCGGGTGATGGAAAAATCATCACCAACCCCAGTCCATTCAAAATTTAAAATATAAATAATTTAAAATATTAAATATAAATACAAAATATTTAAGAGGAGCATGAGATCAAGAGATCTCTGAGAACATTGAGAGAGATCATTGAGAGATCAGAAGCTAACTCATAAGATATCTCAGAAGACTATACATCAATTATATATCAACCAGTATTATAAAGTAAAAGTAAGTATAAATAAATACTCAGAGAATCATCCATCATTATCATTGATGGGAATAAACAAATAAATACAATAAAACATAAAAATCAACAGACCATCTTGTGGCTGGATTTGAACCATAAAAATATAAATCAACAGTCAACCTTGTGACTGGATTGGAAATGGATCTTCTGTAGACCAGGCTAGCTATTGAGCCTTTGCCAGCTTGGGCAATTATTTAAACATAACTTAGGTGCACCACTTAAGTGCTCATCGATTAAAATACATAAGAATCAAAAAATCTAAACAATAATGCTGGTACATTTAAAACATGCTGATCATCATCAATGTTCTGGCCACTTAGTACCATTAATATACTGGCCAACTATAAACTTAATTCCTAATAAGGCTAAACTAAAATAAAAGGTAGTGCATGGGCTTTAAAGAGTTTCCTCTTTTGTGCCAACCAGGATGATGATTGATCATCTCTGGATGCCCCAAAGCACTAAATACATGTCCCCATTTATCTATGTCCAAATCTAGTTCAGGAACCCAAGCTTTATTACTGTATGTGACCAAGAGATGATAAAAACAATTTTAAACAATTAAATACAAGTTTATTAATAACAAACAAATAAATGATATTTAAGGTCTTATAAGTTAAGGGTTCTGATTTTGAAAAATATATAAAATTATTTACATAACTAAAGTTATTACATTGTTTTACAATATTCCTACAAAATTCAAGTTATCACATTGATTGCATTATTTCTTAATGGGTATCTATAAACGCATACATATATCTGTACACAGATGTGCATTTTATAACATAGGATGAAGACATTTTAATTAAACATAAAATAACTATTACATTTGTGACTTACATAATTACTAGTCAACATTCAAATTATTACATTAATTTACTTAATTACTATTCAAAATTCAAATTGTTACATTGATTTACATATATGTGCACACAGACGAGCGATTTCTAACATACAATTAATATTCACTAACAAAAAAAAAAGATTAAAATTTACATATGTGTTATAATTGACAATATATGCACATATACATGTGGGTGCTTGAAATAATCTATTTTAATTTGTTACAATCATATATATTTTTCATAATTAATTCTATTTGGAAAACATACATAAATTTCTCACATATATGTGTGTATAAATGAAATATAGATATAATTTAAAATTATTTATCAGTTTATAAGTTCTCTCTCTTCTTCTTTTTTTAAAAAAAAAGGTACAGTCAATTTTTGACAGGTATTTATTGATTAATTATCAACATTTTTACATTAAATTATTGAATAATCAATTCTTTACTTTTTTAATTTTGTAGATTCATGCCAAGTTATTTGCTTGTTTGCCTCACTTTTAAAATGTCTCTTTTTTCTTTATAATAAATGAAAGTTAATATCATTTTATAAAATCAAAATATATATATTTTTTAAAATGTCTTTCTGCTTGATTAGTTAATGCTGATAAAGTAGGCAAGGTGAGATAAGAAAAGTGAATACATGAACTGCAGCTCCCCACACCATGATAAGTAGACAGCCAAGCATGGACTATCAAGCACCCAATGCTCCATGACGTCATGAGAAAATACCTCATTTTTAAGCATTGCCCCTTCTAAGTACCCAGACAGATCATCCTCAAAGAGTAGTATCCAGGAAAAAAAACCAAAAATAAAAGGCATTGAGCCAACTCTGCTCATCTCTGTGAGACTTAGGGGTATAACTGATGTCTATTCATGAAACCAAGGCCTACTCATGAGGCCTATTTATATATATATATATATATATATATATATATATATATATATAATTATATACTGGTATATATATATATATATATATATATATATATACTTACCACTGGACTACTCTGGGAGATCAACATCTAGGTCTAGACAGTGCATCATGATAGCCCTGCTCAACTATACACCCACCATAGCATAAGAAGTACAAATTTATGCATCACTTTCAAAATGGAATTTTACTAAAGAAATTATTTAAAATTTTGTTATCATATATAACTTTACTCACCACAGCTGTATATTTTTTTATCTGTTCTTCTCTGCCTTTAGACACGTCAGCATATATATAATTATTCATTTAGCAAGCTGGTTCTTTTGGTCCATTAGAAAATATAATCAATGTTTATTGCAATCCATGTAAAATCTTGATCTGTAGTTGGTCTGAGAATTGATCCAGGCAAACAGCTGTCTTGGTTTGATAGATTTCAGGAAAGCAACCATCCTCCACATTTAAGACTATGAATTCTAGCACAAAGAAGTGGGTCATTTTCTCCATGTAAATTCAAACTCCTGGAAGGAAATATTAGCAGCCTCTGAATCTAATGTGCTGCATTCAGCTATATCAATTCATGGTAGATAGACTGCCAACTCTATAGTCAGCTAAAACCAACTACTGCAAACTTCATCATGTTGCAACAAAATATTGCCACCAACTCTGCAGCTGACCTTTCTTACAAAAATTATTTTTCAAAACTAGAGCTAATCCTGTTATCAGCCCTTTTATAAAATCATCTAAGGTGATAACAACACCTTCATTAAAAACAGAGTTTTTATTTTTAGCTCTCTAATCCCTTTGAAAACATATGCATGTTTTAATTAATTAAAAAAAAATTTGAAAACAATATTGTGTTTTTATATTTCACAATCAGAATAATAATAATACAATATTTATATTTATTCAGACCTTTTAAAAGTTTAATTTATAAAACAATTTTTATTTTAAATCAGAGTTATTATTTAACCGTTTACTTATTATTTTATTTTAGGAAATATAAAAAAATATCTACAAAAAATTATCCTGTGTTTATTTCTACTTTTCCTTTATTTTATGTATATATATTTATGTGCACACACTATATTAGTGCATGCTGTGTAAGCCAACTGGTTACACTACAAATACATAAAATTGCTGCAAAAAGTTTTTAAGATATGAAATCATCTATTGTACATCTTTATCAATATTAATCTCAGTATTTTTCTGAAGGTTTGTGATGATGATATATTGGACTATTTCCATCGTCTAATATATGTATTGAATGTTTTTAAAAAAATTTAACTTTATTTAAATATTACAAATACATTCAACTGTTAATAATATCACAAGTTAATATATTCACAATGTTTTAAGAGGTACTATTCTTCTCTCTTCTCTAGGGTTGCTGGCCTAATCAGTAAAAGTATTAGCATGGGAATTGAACCTGGACCTTTAGATTCTTGAATATTGAATTTTAAGATAATGCTCAGTTGGTTAGAGTATTACCTTAAAATTCAATAATCAATAATCAGTCCAGGTTTGATTCCTATACAGTTACTGATCAGACCAGCAATACTAGAAGAAGTAAGAAAATAATACCTCTAGAAATGTTGTGCACATACTAATCTGTTGGGTGAATGTAATTGGAATATTTAAATAAAGTTAAATTTTTCTAAAGACATTCAATACTTCTATCAGATTATGTAAATACATAAATGCAACTCATTTCATGATCAGCATATATTCTAATCATTGCTATTGTATTTTAATAAAAAAAATTAATATAATAATGAAACTATATCTTGATGGCATAAAACTTTAATCATTGTAGAAATGTTTATAAAATCAAATTTCTTTTCGTAATCTACAAATTTAAAGCATATTTCTAGTTCATATTCATTACTTTTTTGATATTTGGATGTGATCACTAAGGTAAAACTACTTTAAATCCAACTTGTTTCTTTTGGGCAGTTTAAGTCCAAAGTTCATTGTAAACAAGCTTATAGATAATATACAAATAAATGCATAATAGCTTCAAAACGATTGTCTTTCTTAATAGAATTGTCATTTAAAATTAAAAATCATACAATTTAAATAGCTGTTATTTATTTATATGTTGTTATATTGAATATTGTAAAGTTAATTCCAGAATTTTGTTTATATATATTAAACCCGATTTTGCATAAAACTAGTTGTTTTATAAATATAAATCATATGATAAAAGCCAATGATTATTCAAACACTATGAATCTGCAATTTATTGTGAAAATAATTTTTATAAGTAAAAAAAAAAAAAAAATGTATATAAATATCAAAAGTACAATGGTATGACGTAATTAGGTCAACAATCAATAAAAATGGCACTTTGCAAATGAAATCTTGCCATTTAGTAATAGTATTTTTGTCTTCCTTTTAAACTAAAAGTTATACTACTTTTAGTTTACTAATTTAGATATTATGTGGCATACTTCAAACATGTATATTTTATATGAGTGAAAAGTAGAAAATAATAATTATACATTTTTTTTAAAAGCCCCCCCCCCCATTATGTAACAAGAAATGTGTATTTACCAATTAGTTATAATGTAATTAGGCAAATAATTAATTAAAACTAGCAATTTCAAATTGAAATTATGCTAAATTTATTTTTGTTTGACTTCTCTTTAAAATAAATGTGAAATACCTTTTAGCTTAATGATCTAAATATTACTTATGGTTCTTTTAATTTCTGAAGAATTAAGCTAAAAATTTCATTTTCACTTTAAAGATACATATATTATTATTAGATGGCATGATCTCTGTTTACAATTGATATATTTAATTGTTATTATTTCCTTAATTATATTATAAATGAAGTTAGCTAGGTAAATACATAGAAATTCTCATAATTTTTAAATATTTTAATTTATGAAATTCATAAAAATCTTTTAATATATATGTATGTGTTTGTGTTTGTATGTATGTAAATAGTTTAAATTCATGGTTTCTTGTTATCAGTAATTGGCATTTTCATTGATTGTAATAATAGTATCAATAAAGTATAAGAATTTTTTTTTTTTAGGAAAAAAGTTAATGATTCTAAATAAACTAATCTAAATTTTTCACACTTGGTGTTGTGGAAATAAATACAGATTCTGAATTGAAATTCTTATAAAAATGAAAATATGTAGTTTTTTAAAAAAAATATTGCAGGTATACCATTAATTTATAATGATTTATCAATGAATTAATAGTTACCAACATCTTTCCTAATAGTCCTGACCTTGCCTTCCTATTCACATGATAGCAATTGAGATCCAGCTGAGATATTATTCTATTACAAATAATAATCAACAAAATACAGAGATAAACCTAAAAATTGTATTCATATTTTTTGCCTAATAATGTGCGTGTCCAAAACTCAATTCTTCAAATTACAAAAATATATTTTGTGATAAATCTTTTTACTTTATATTATACTTTGTTCAGCCAAGTGGGTGGATGTTTCAAGTAATATATGCAACTGACGTTGATCATGTATATACATAAACAAAATGTAAATTACATAGCCCAGAAGTGAATTCTGAAGATAAATTTTATTTTAATATCGAAATTAAACATTAGCAAATATATATCCATATTCATATTTTTAATTATATGTTAGGCTTTTTCTAATTATCTAGATTTAATAATTTAATATGTCTAAAAAAATTCAAACTTTATCTTAACTTTTCAAATATATTCAGTTATTAATAAAACATACAAGTTAATATATAATAAAATATTTTGAGTAATATTATTCATTCCGCTTCTTTGTGTATTTCCGACCTGACCAATAGTAATACTAGTGTAGCAATTGAATCTGGAATCTTTAAATTCAAAAATACCAAATTTAGAAGGACATTTAATCAAATATATTTTTTGTATTAAACTAGTTGATTAAAGTTTCATTTTAAAATCAGTATTCATTTTTAATTTAGTATTCTCAAATCTAAAAGCCTCAGGTTTGATTTCAAGCTAGTACTGGTTCTAATTAGACCAGCAACACTGGAAGAAGAAAGGAGAATAATACATGTCAAAACTTATAATATACTATATAATCACAAATAAAATGTCATCATGACAAACTTTCACACAAACATATTCATATGTTTATAAAAGAAAATGAATTAATAAATATCAGATCTCATGCACACATTGAATTAATACTACTAATATCTTATATAAGAGTATATTTTGTAGATAATATTATGGTGAAAAATTTGATGTTTGATATAAAATATATATTTTTATATCAAACTTATCATTTTATTCACCATAATATTATATATATATATATCATCAACCATTATCAATCCACTGCAGGATGAAGGTCTCTCCAAGTTTAATCCAACTTCTCTGATCTTTAGCTTCTCTTTTCCACAACACCCCTGCACATTTTCTTATTTCATCCATCCATCTCACATGTGGTCTCTTTCTGGGTCTTTTACAATCTCTTGGAATCCAGTTTAAACTTTCAATTGTCCATCTATTATCATCTCTTTTAGAAATATGTCCAGCCCAACTCCATTTCAATCTTTTAATTTTTTCAATAAGGTCAGTAACACCTGTTTGTTGCCTTACCCATACATTGTGTTTTCGATCTCTTCTTGTTACTCCCAACATACATCTCTCCATACTCCTTTGAGTGGTCTGAAGTCTCTGTATTGCTCTTCTACTAAGTGTCCAAGTCTCAGATCCATAAGTAAGAACTGGTAAAACACATTTGTTAAAAACCATCCTTTTCAAACACATAGGCATATTTCCTTTTAGTATCAAGTTATTTCTACCAAAAGCACTCCAACCAAGTTTAATTCTATGATTAATTTCCTCCATTATGTTTCCATCTATATTAATAATCTGATCAAGGTATTTGTAACTGTTAAGTTCTTCTAATTTTTCATAATCAATATTTATTTTCATATTTTGAGCAAATCAATTAAACATTACTTTAGTCTTTTTAACATTTATCTTTAGTCCTACTTTTCTACTTTCATCGGCTAACTCCTGCAACATTTCCTGCAGCTCTGAAGCATTATTTGCAAAAACAACTACATCATCTGTAAAATCTAAATGACTTAAATACTCTCCATTTACTTTCACTCCTTTCGTTTCCCATTTTAATCCACAAAATACTTCTTGCAGCACTGCTGTAAAAAGTTTTGGAGATATGGAGTCACCTTGTCTTACACCTTTCTCAATGTTGATTTTTTCCAGTATCATTATGTAATATAATTGTTGCTGTTGCATTTTTATAAATATTCTTTAAAATATGACAATATCCTGGATCTATACCTTGATGATCCAATGCTTTAATCACTGAAGAAATGTGTATAGATCAAATGCCTTTTTATAATCTACAAATCCAAAACATAATGACAACTCATATTCATTTGTCCTTTCTATGACTTCTCTCAATACCTGGATATGATCTATTGTACTAAAACAACTTTTAAATCCAGCTTGTTCTCTTGGTTGGTGGAAATCCAAAGTTCTCTGTAGACAAGTTGTAATTATCTTGGTAAAAAAATTATATAAAACTGATAAAAGGCTGATAGGTCTGTAATTTCTAATATCTTCTTTATCACCTTTTTTAAATATTAATATTATTACTGCTTTCTTCCAATCTTCCGGTATATCTTTATCATTTAGACATTTGGTATATAACTTTGCTAAAATTGTTTCTATTTCTTCACCTGCTTCTTTTAATATATTAATTATAATTCCATCATTTCCTGGAGCCTTTCCTTTCTTCATACATTTAATTGCATGTCTCACTTCTTCATTTAAAATTCTGGGCAATTCAGAAGATGTAATAGATATAGGAGGTACTTGTTCTTTATTACTATATAATTCTTGATAAAAATCTTCTACCAATTTCATGATGTCATCTCTCTTTTTAGTAATAATTCCATCTTTTTTTCTTATTGCAGATCAACACTACCAATACCAAAATGTTGTTTAACATTCTTCAGACTTTTATTTTCTTCTACAGCTTTCCTTGCTATATACTTTCTTATATCATTTTCAACTCTTTTCTGTACCATTTTACAAAATTCGAGATATTCAATTCTTTTTAATACATCATTTTTGTATATCTTCATATTCCTTCTTTTCTTCATAAATTCTCTAGTCTCAGTAGAAATTTTATTAGTCAATTGCTGCTTTTTTCTACCAGCTATCTTTGTTGCAGTTTTTAAAAGTGTATCCGTTATTTTCACATTAATTTCATTCAAATCTGAATCATGTTCAAAATCTCCTAATACTTGAAACCTATTTGTAAGTTCTAATTTAAATTCATTAGAATGTTTCTGAAGATTAGGAATATCAACTGTAAATATTGTTTTTCTTAATAATTTTTATCTCTCTAGTTTTACTTTAACACGTAACTTACACCTTACTAATCTATGATCACTTCCTGTGTTAAATTTATTAAGAACATTACAATCTTGAAATATGTATTTCTTGTTAGTCAAAATATAATCCAATTCTGCTGTACCTTCATTTGGATGCTTCCATGTCCATTTCCTTTTAACATTTTTCTCAAAAAATGAATTCATAATAGAAAGTTTTTCTTTTTCTGCAAACTCCACAAGTCTATGTCCTCTCTCATTTCTATTACCATAACCAAAATTACCTACAGCAATTTCATCTTTCATTTGTCTACCAATTCTAGCATTAAAGTCTCCCATAACAATTTTAAAATGTTGTTTACTCTGATCAAAAGCCTTTTGTACATCCATATAAAAATCTTCTACTACTTCATCACTATGAGAACTTGGGGCATAAACCTGAATTATCTGCATTTGGTATCTGCTATTAAGTTGTATAACTAATCTTGCCACTCTGTCTGATACACCATCAATCTCCACAATATTGTTCTTCCACTTTTTATTTATAATGAATCCTACTCCACTTGTATTTCCAATATGTGTGCCTTTATAATAGAGTATATGTCCACTTTTTAAATCAATTGTTTCTTCATCTTTTCTTCTAACTTCACAAAGTCCAATAATGTCCCATTTAATATAAGACAGTTCTTCTTTTAATTCTTGCAATCTTCTTTCACTTGAAAGTAATCTGCAGTTGTAAGTACCTAAATAAAAACTAGTCATCAAATGGCAGCCTGGGTCTGCAATTAGGCGATTCTTAGCACCCTCCGCCTTTGGCCATCAACCGCTGCCTCAGTTGGTGACTTTACAGCCTCCTGGAAATAAGTGCCATGCTTTATTTTTGTCTGTCATAATTGTATATATGTATTGGAAAAATATTTATCATTTACACAAACATTCATTCTGCCCTATCAGGCACTGAGAAGAAAGACCATGGTGTTTCTTGATCTTAAACTCAGAGGTAAAAAGCCAATAAACTCACCACCCTGGCTAATGCATGTTGGTGAGCAGCCCATCCATGTTTGTATACTATATGAATAATCATATAGTAATAACAGCTGAAACGACAAGAACGTATGGAGTGGACATTAGAAATTTGCCCTGCTCAGTTCCTTTAAGGCCTCCAAGAGGAATCAAAGGGTCTCCTTTCAGTTAATAGCAAACTCCTTTCTGCAGCCATATATATATATATATATATATATATATATATATATATAATATATATATATATATATACATATATATACTTAGAATAAGATAGAATAATCAGACAAGTAGGTATTACTATCAAACATTCCATGCTTAATAATGTTTGATAAACATCTGTAGAAGTTAGACTCAGTTCTCTAGTTCCTTAATATCATCTATTTTAGCATGTGGTACTAAAAATTTGTGAGTCAGAAATATAGACATATTCTAATTAAATTTTCTTATTTATAAATTCACTTTTAAATTTTATGATTTTTTTAAAATGAGAATAACATTATGAGATCATTATAAACATGTTTGGTTTTACAAATTGCAATGGCCAATAGTATTTAAGGATTTCTATTTATGTTCATTAAAATTAATATTTGAACTGATTTCTGAAATGTAACAATGGTCATGGAATCTTAATAATTTACTGCCAAACTTAAATGTTCTAGAAAAATATCAATTATAAATTTGATGGGTCACCTTGGAAATTTTAATCTAATTGTTAGCAAGATTGTATGTTAGACAAATTTGCATTAGAAGGTTTTTTGCCTTCAAAACTATAAGCTCAATATAATTTTTCAACATTATTATCTTTTAACAGGATTAAACATTATCATATTTTATTATAATTTTCACTGGCTTATAAAAGTTAAACTATGCTATATGATAAAGATAAATTTTCCAGTTATGGCACTTTATAAATTATTTTTTTAATTATATCATTTGGTTATATCTTATTAAATAATTTATCAACATTATTACTATTTCACTATCTCTGTCTTGTTCTCATCACTTCCAACTTTCATTAAACTAACATAAGGCTGTCAATAATTGCATGTATCTACCAAGCTTATTAAAAATAAAACTCAGTAATATTTTATGTGCTGCCACAAGTATTGGTGTAATTTATTGAAGCTCATAATCGTTTCAAACTGTTAATAATAGAGATTTTGTGCATAATTGAAATGTTAAATATTTTTCAAGATTTAACATATAAATATCACAACTATACTATAAAACTTTCAAAGTCACAATTAATCTTATAGTATGAAAAAATAATATATTACCATTTAATGGCTAATTGTTCAATTCCTAAATTTGTTATATCAAAACCTTTTCTGATTATTTCTAACCTTTTAAAGACTAAATAAAGTACTATTACTAACAAACTAAATGTAAAAAAAAATATTAAAAAAATATCTGCATTATATAACATTACAGATTCCTTCAATACCACATTATTATAAATATCATTAATTATTAACCATTATTAATTCACAGTTGGATAAAGGTCTCTCCAAGTTCAATCCTACTCCTGTTTCTCTAATCCACAGCCTTTCTTCTTTACTATTACTCATCTATTTCACATATGTTCTCTTTATTGATAGTTTAAATTTCTTTGGATCCAATTTCAATTTTCACCTATCCATCTATTATCCTTTTTAGCAGTAATTCAAATCTAATTACATTTCAATCTCTTAATTTTTTTCAATGATGTTGGTAATATTTGTTTCCTCACTGAAGTATTTCACTTTCAATTTCTTTTTGTTATTTCCATCATACATTTCTTTATTACTTTGTTGAGTGAATGGAAGTCTCTATGGTGCTGTTATGCTAAATGTCCAAGTCTCAGATTCTTAAACAAAAGTTACAAAATACATCCATTAAAAATCTTGTATTTTAAATTCTTAGACATGTTGATTTTTAATATTAAGTTATTTCTATTGAAAGCATATCATCCAAGTTAAATTTTATTATAAATTTCATCATTTACATTTCCACCTGTATTAATAATTAGATCAAGTATTAATAGTTGGCAATGTCTTCTAATTCCTGATTATCAATTGCTATTTTTTTTCCTTGATAATATCAATTCAAAAATTACTTTAGTCTTTTTTAGCATTTATCTTTAGTCCCATTTTCATACTTTCATCTAATAAATCTTGCAATATTTCTTGAAGTTCTGAGGCATTATTTGCAAAAATAACAATATTTTATGTAAAATGTACATGATTTAAATAATCTTCATTTATTTTTATTCTCTTATATCCCATTTAATGCACTAAATATTTCTTGTAAAACTGCAGTAAAAAGTTTTGGAGATATGAAATCATCTTGCCATACATCTTTCATATTATTAATCTTTTTAGTATCATTAGTAATATGTATTACAGATTGATAAATATGGTTCAGAATACCCTAGATCTATTTCTTTATGATCCAATACTTTATTCACTATAGAAATGCTTATGAAATCAAAAGTTCAAAGTATAATGACAATTTATATCCATTGGTCCTTCTATGTGGTCAACTGTGATAAAATCATTTTAAAATCCAAATTATTCTTTTGGTTAGAAAGAATCCAAAGTTTATTACAGACAATTTCTAATTATCTTGTTAAAAAAATTTTTGGAAGAACTAATAAAAAACTGATAGTCTGTAATTGATAACATAATTTTTTTTTAAAATATCAATATAGCATTTGCTTCTTTCCAATCATATGATACATTTTTATAATTTAGACATTTATTTTATAGCTGCATCAATATTTTTTTTTATTTTTCACCTACTTTTTTTAAAGAAATGATAATAACTCCATGACTTTCTGGAGCTTTTCCCTTCTTTATAGATATAATTGCATGTCTTACCTTGGAAATTCAGATGTACTAGAAATTTTAGGGGATATTTTGTTTCCTTGAGTTTTTTACTATATAATTCTTAATAGAACTCTTCCACATTTTTGATGATGTTGTATATTCCTCTTTTTATTTATAGTTTTGTCCTCCCTTCTTATTCATGAAATTATGTTCCTTCCAATATTAATAAGTTGTTGTATACTTTGGAGGCTTTTATTTTATTTTATATTTTATAAATCATTATTTATTTTTCATAATATTCTACAAAGTTATTGATTTTCAACTTGTTTTAATGGATCAATTGTAAAAGTATTCACTTTCCTTCTATTCTTTTACATTATCTTGATTAATTAAAAAATTTATTGGTGATTTGCTCCTTTTTTATACTAACTATTTTTATTGAACTTCTTAACAGAGTGTTAGTTATCTTCTTATTGTTATTGCCAACTCTGAACAATCTTCAAATTCTGTTAACATTTTATAATGATTTTTAAGTTCTAATTCAAAATCATTGGAATATATCTGAAGATTAAATGTATCAATTCCTAATACTATCTTTTCTGAATAATTTTTATTCCTTCAGTTTTGCATTAACACATCTTATATCTTGCTACTTGATAATCACTTAATGTTTATAGGAACATAACAATATTGATATATATATATATATATATATACAATTCCACTGTATTTTGAATTTTTTATCTCTATTATCATTTTAGCTTTTTCTCAAAGAAAGAATTCTTAATAAAGGTTTTTTTTTTCTTTTTCTGAAGATTTTACAAGCCTGTGTTCTTTCTCCTATCATCATAACCAAATTTGTGCCCACATCTTTCAGTCATTTATCATTTCTAATATTACAGTCTTTCATGACAATTTTAAGATATTGAGTGATCTGATCAAAAACATTTTATACATCCATATAAAAATTCTTTAATATTTCATCACAATAAGATCTTGTTAAGGACAAAAACTTGAATTATCTAAATTTGGTACGTTCCATTTATTTAACTAATCTTAATTCAAATCTACTATTATTAGGCATTGAAAAATCAGTAATTATGCAGAAGAAAATTAACCTCAGATCATGGACTGTTTTATAGGTGTTATAAATATATATGCACTCATTCATCAGTAAGAGTTTTAAAAGCTTAGAAGGTTTTCATATATACACCAAATCTTACTGATTATGCTTATATCAGGACTTGAGTCTATTGTGTACCTGATGTTATAATCAATAGCTGAATTATAAAAATTTAGTTAACACAGGAGGAAGACAGTCTCATTTTTAACAACTTGTGATTAGATGTATATTAATTATTAATAAATGTAAATCTACAATTATTAAGCACTAAAAATAATATGTAATTGAGCATAAGTAAATTATCCTCTGATCATGCACTGTTTTGTAACTATTATAAATATCTGCACAGTCATCCATCAGTAATGACTGATTGGTGTATATATGAATATGCACTAAGCCTAATCTTTTAAAATACTTACTGACAGATGAGTATGCAACGATTTATAATAGTTATAAAAATAGAATATGATCATAGGTTAATTTCCTTTTTGCACAATGACATATTTTTCAATGCTTAATATTAGCATATTTATAATTAATGTATGTCTAATCTTAGGTAATTAAAAATGAGACACTCTTTCTTCTGTGACAGGTTAACTAAATGTGTACAATCCAATTGTCAATAATAACATCAGGCATGCAAAAGACTCAAGCCCTGATTTAAACATGGTCAGTAAGAATTGGTGTTTATGGGTGAGTTCATGACGATTTATAATAATTATGAAAATAGTACATGATCAGATGTTAATTTCCTTCTGCACTATTAATTAATATTGTAACTTTGACTGATATACTCTCAAACTTCATAATATTGGTCATCTAATTGTGATTTATAATGAATCTCATTCCACTTGTTCTTTCAATATTTTAGCCTTTGTAGAAAAGTACATGCTCACTTGTTAAATCGATTGATTCTTCACCTTTTCTTTTACCTTCACAAAGTCCAAGCATGACCCAATTGACATTATATAGTTTTACTAATTTCTGCAACTTTCTTCATTTGAAAATAATCTGCAGTTTTAAATACATAAATAAAAGATCATCATTAAATAGTAGTCTGAGTATGCATTAGGGATGCATGGCACTTTCTGCTTTTGGCTATCAATTGCCATCTTATCTAAAAATTTTATAGCATTTTTGGAAAAAGATCATACTTTACTTTTGGCTGTCATGATTATAAATAACTATAAAAAGTCATTCACACCTATTATGCCTTCAATAAAATGAAACTGATATTTTAGTTAACAATTACCACACAATTGAAAAAAAAAGATGATGGTGCTTCTTTACCTTAAACTCAGAAATAAAAAGCCAGTAAACTCACCAAGCTGGATGATGTATGCTGGTGAATGGGTGATCTATCTTTATTTACAGTATATAGAATCATATAGAAATAACAACTGCAATGACAAGAACATATAGAGTGCCTACTAGGAATTTGTCCTGCTATGTTTCTTTAAGTTCTCAAATAGAAAAAAAAATATTTTTACACTACAATAAACTCCTGCAGCAACAATAACACATTATATTACATTTTACTATGTATTTTTATTAATTTACATAAAGTTTGCGCACAAAGTTCTCAGTTATGTTTTTAAGACGATGCCTTAATTATATGAGACCTCACTACCTTACTCAATTTTTCTTCCATAAAAACAAATAATTCATCTTGCTTTTACTTTAATTAACATTGTATTATTAATTTATTTGATTACATTTTAATAAAAATATTGTAATTCAAATATTAGAATCTAAAAAATATAGCAAAATATTAAAATAAATTATTGTAAAAATAAATAGATTAATATAATACTCAATTTTAGAAACATATTTTAGAACATTTGTACTTATCACTTATGAATAGTAAAAACATTTATTCTGTATATAAATTTTCATAATGAACAAATGATCTCAATAATACAATGTAATTCTAAATAAAAAGAGTAAAATAAATTATTATGGAAAATAGATGATTGAATTTTGTTCTTCTTGCAATAGTTGTTGTCTAATAATTGTAATCGAACTTTAAGATGATAATTTTACACAAACATACATTTTTGCATTGCTGAAGTTTATTCTTTTTTTTTTTTGAGAACAGTAATTATAACAGAGTTGTTGTTTTTTTCATGGAGATTCATTCTATATTTCTCTACTTTCAGTTGATTTTCTCACTTCATTTTCTTTATATTCTACTTGTCTCCTAACTCAAACAAAGTTTCTTTTTTTTTCCATTGCTATTTGAGTGTTACTGCTTAGCAACAATTCACATAATGTAGCATTCATTACATTATATTAATTCCATTTAAAATATGAGTGGTTATCCATTATCATTTTTGATTACTAAAACCAAATTTAATATCAAAGTTTTCTTGAGACTGGGGAGGGTATGTGTGATAGAGTGAAGCTATTGTTGCAAACGTTGATAACCAAAAAAATATTGAATGTTATCTTTTAGATAGAAGAGACAAATTAATTCTGGCTTTTTATGTATGATGCCCAGGAGTATAAATTTTTTTAAAAGTAAATATTTATCAAGAGAATACAAGATAAAATAATTATTGTTAAAACAGGCAAAAACTCACTATATATATTGCCACACACAGCAAGCTAGAGTAATCAATGGATGCTAGAAGGCTTGTGTATAAAATCCCTATCTAGTGCCTACTCATCCAATATCCCCAGACTAGTTTCTGGCTTATGGCATTCGTCAGTGAGAAGCTTTGGATCTGAGAGCACTGCATCTAGATATTAGGATCTAATGCAACCCTCCATCAACTACCTTTTATCTCCATTTAACTACAAAACTATGAGTCTTAAATTGAAAACACATTTATGCTTTCAATCCAAGCCCATAAGCTTATATTGTCATATGGGTCTGAACCCAGTTCAGTATTTTGGTGTCTTTGGTTCTTTAATAACCATAGCCACCACTATCCTATTAAACAGGATTGGTTTTAAGCCAATAAACATCACATGACTACCTCCTCTTATGCTTGTGTATAACTGTTGTTAAAACAAGAAAAAACTCACTATATATATATATATATATATATATATATATATATATATATATATTGACACACACAGCAAGTTAGAGTAATCAATGGATGCCAGAAGTCTTGTGCATAAAATTCCCATCTAGTGCCTAGTCTAGGGATATTGGATGAGTAGGCACTAGATGGGGATTTTATGCACAAGCCTTCTAGCATCCATTGATTACTCTAGCTTGCTGTGTGTGGCAATATATGTAGTGAGTTTTTGTCTATTTTAACAAGTTATACACAAGCATAAGAGGAGGTAGTCATGTGATGTTATTGGCTTAAAACCAATCCTGCCTAATAGGATAGTGGTGGCTATGGTTATTAAAGAACCAAAGACATAAAATGTATGGGTACTGAACTGGGTTCAGACTATATGACTATATAAGCTAATGGGCTTGGATTGAAAATATTAAGGTATTTTCAATTTAAGACTCATAGTTTTGTAGTTAAATGGAAATAAAAGGTGGTTGCTGGGAGGTTGCATTAGATTCTAAAATCTAGATGCAGTGCTCTTAGATCCAAGGCTTCTCACTGACAAAGGCCATAAACCAGAAACTAGTCTGGAAATATTGGATGAGAAGCACTAGAGGAGGATTTTATGCACAAGCTTTCTTGCATCCATTGATTACTCTAGCTCACTGTGTGTGGCAATATATATAGTGAGTTTTTGCCTGTTTTAACAACAGTTATACACAAGCATACGAGGAGATAGTCATGTGATTCTTATTGGCATAAATTAATTATCACAAATTATATTGAGACCCGAGTATTTTCTTATACTAACCTATTGTAATATTATGTTTTCAATTTGTTTGTATTTGTAATTAGACTGCAAAATTTTTTTCATGACTGTGACATGAAATGATTTTTTTTTTGCAACTTAGACACAGCTGAGTGCACTTTCAAGTTAGATCCACCAGAATCAAAACACCCTTAGATATATTTAAGTTGCAATATATATATATATGGTTTTTTTTTTAAAAATAGGGTGGGGGGAGAAAAAAGGAGGAGGAGGGGGGGGTGGAAGGGGGGGGGAGGGAAGAGAAGAGGAAGGGCCCCTCTCCCCCCTTTTTTGGAACACCCACTATTGAGAGATATATATATATATATATATTGTGTGTGTGTGTGTCACACATGTGAAAAGCGTTTTGCAATCTAATCTTTTGATGATATTTTAACATTGATTTTTTTTTTTTTACTGATCATTATTTTTTCTAATGAACACATTAATGATATCACAGATTTTTCAAAATTTTATTCCATATAATCCAGGCTACAATAGAATATATTGTTTGAATGGATATCTGCCCCTAAAACCACTAATTGCTCATCTTTTGAATTAAAACTTACGCATCTTGGAGATACTAATTCCACAGTTCAAAATTTTCCTAATAAGCTGAAATTTATTTGTGGTCCATATTGTGCATCTTTCTGCAGAATTGTCAAACCTAATGGCTAAAAATATATTTTGAAATGTGTCTTGGCTCATTAGATCACTGAAATTTTATGCCCATATTTTTTTGCTCCAAAAATGCTAATTTTTTTCATTTTTTGATATATATACATCAATCAAGATTAGAATTTAGTAATATTTTTTTTTCTAGTTATTTGAATAAATTCTTTGATCTTTTACATTTATTCAGTTTATAATGATTTGCATGAGCTATTTGAAAGAAAAATACCAAAAATGGAGATGTTAGTGCATCAATTTCACAATTTACAAAACATATAGGATTGGGTGTATGTGTATATATATGATTATTAGATTGAGCATACCAATAGCTCTAAACAAGCTTTGTTTTTATAAGTGCCAAAAGAGATAGAATTCAAAATCTCTATCGTTATTCCTACCTCCAGACCAACTGTTTTCAAGATTATGGCTCATATCAGGGAAGGACTGTCTCTAAACTCCCAGCCCTCCACTGACATGATCCATAAGTTTAGAGACTACCAGACCTCCACTGATGTTAGCCATAAGCTGAAACCAGTTTGTCTAGAGGTAGGGATAATGATAGAGATTTTGAATTCTATCTCTTTTGGCACTTATAAAAACAAAGCTTGTTTAGAGCTATTGGTAAGCTCTATCTATTGATTATAAAATTCAAGCTTAAAAGCAAGTTACAAAATTTATAACTTGTTTTAATTATATATATATATATATATATATATATATATATATATATATATATAAAAACCATTATACAATTACAAATATCCTATATCTCAATAATAGCAAACTTAAAATCATCATTTTGAAGTTCACTATTATTGAGATATAGACTTTTAAACAATGGGCATTACTGGATATTTGTAATTGTATAATGGTTTTATTGAGATATGGACTTTTAAACAGAGGGCATTACTGGATATTTGTAATTGTATAATGGTTTATATATTTGTATAATTATTTCAGTGTTAACAGTAACTTTCTTTCATATATATATATATATATATATATATTGTCCCTAACTGAAGTGTCACTTAGTTCCAAGAGGTAATCAAGGTTATCTTAGCTTAACCTTTTGTTTAAAATTTTGGATAAAAAAAATAATGATGATAAAAATGGAAATTAAACTAGTTAATTATTAAAATAGGATAATCTAAATATTTTTAATAATATTAGTTGGTTTGATAAGGGATATTAGGTAATAATTTAACATAAGCAAATGTTAAAAAAAAATGGTGAAATGATAAATAGTAAATATATTCAAAAATAACTACTGTATAGTCTATTCTAATGTTTAAAGAATAATAATAATAATATATTATTATTAAGTTGGAATAAGTAAGAAATTTTAAAAAAGAAATGATATGTAAGTTTTTATTAAAAGAAAATAAGAATATTTGTTATTAGTTTTGTAGTTTAGCATTCTAGGTATAAAAGTTAGTTAAATTAAATAATCGTTAATATTTTATTGTTGTAATTCTAAAAATAATTTTAAACAATTAATGTAAAGCCGGTCGTATGTGAGAATATGTGCATGTATAGACATGGAAACATAAGAATAAAAACATAATTTAACTCCCATATTGTTTAAAATAAGTAATGTGTGGATAAAATGATTTTAAATGAAATATTTAAGGGTTTAATAAAGGGTATAACTTTAAATTTTATATTTCTTACTATTATGTTGTATAAAATAAAAAAAAACAATTGTTGCATAATATTTGTAATACTAAAATTTTGACTTTGCAGCTGAAGGTCACGTGGTATAGGAAAATTATATTGATTACATCAGTAGATTGATGCCACAGCTAGTTTGTCAGAATATTAAAATTTAATAAAAAATAATTTTTATTGGTTTTAAATGAATTATAGGTGGATGAAAATTTGTGAGATAAAATGGAGATCAAGGGGCTATCCAGGGGCTGATCTTGTTTGATTCAATTGGTGTGGATCTTAAAAATTGTATTAATAAAAATATTTTTTTTAAAAGAAATTGATATTTCTAAAAAAAACAAGTGTGTTTAAAATATTTAAAATCATCCTGTAGTGATGGAGGACTAAAAAAAAAGGTAATCCGTTTTTCTGACAATTTGAATTTCAGTTGAGGCATAGAAATTATAGTAAAAAAAATGTCTAAAGTAAATGAAGCATCTCACATATTATATGACATTAACTTGTTTAATTTTCTTTACTTGGAAATAAGATTAAGGAACAAACTATTAATCATTTCCATAGATAAGCGTTCGGTGGTATTAAACTATTTTGAAAATAAAATGCTAATTATTTTTCCTGTTAGATTAAAAGTATATGTAAAAAAAAAAAAGAATTTTTTTTTTAAAAGCTTAAAAATAACATTATAAAGAAGCTGCTATGTTCGATTACAGTGAAACTATAAAGAATGATTTTTTTTTAAAAAAAGGAAAAGTTATTACTTATATCTTGACATATATGAAAATGATTTGTTTAGCTAAATGCAAACAGATAATATATACATTTTAAAAGGATAATTCTTATTTACACAGTAAAAAAAAAAAGGACATGTGTTTGGAAATAAAACTTTAAAGCAATTTGTAAAGATTAATAATGAATTTATAGTATTGAGTACATTATAAATGGTCATACTTGCCAGTATTTAAAAATAATTTTATGACATTAATTATAGCATATAAATGTAGAAATGTCTTGAACAGTAAAAAATTTTTTGCTCTCATATTTAAAAGTAAGCAAAGGAAATTAATTTTTAAAAATAAATACGTCTTGGAATATTATTAGGAAAAGTACTTAAGAAAAACTATATTTCAAAAGAAGCATTTTCCTAAAAGAGGATAAAGAAATTCAGATAGAAAGATATTCTTATTATTATTATATGCAATTTTGAACTCGGGATCCTATAAATAAATTAAAGTGTGTTCAGCTGAAGAATTTATTTTGTTTCATGCCTGCTTAATCTTATTATTTAAGTTTTTTTTGTAAAATTGTTTAAAAAAAATATTATTAATGAACTATTGAACATTTTTGTTTGGAAATGATTGCCATGTATATAAATGTATTACTTGAAGCTTTGAATTCAAATCGATATCTTAACCTGGATAAATTGTCTATACATTATGAAATGGAAAAATTGTCACGGAGCGGAAATATGAATTTAAATTAATGTATTATTTTTTTATGGTCTTCTTTATTGGTTTAGAAAAAAAAAAACATAAAAATATTTATGCTGTTAACTTTTTTTTTGTAACACTTTTGCATAAATATACAAATAAACTAGAGTTATAATTTTAAAACGAATAGGTTTATTTGAGTGAGCAAATGTATTTTGCCATTCTTAAGTAGATTTAGTTTATTTATTAAGCATTACATTAGCTAGATTTTATTTAATAATTTTATTATAGAGATTTAAATATCACAGTCTTATTTTCATATAAATGGAATGTTTTACTCAATTTTTATTTTAAATTTACTAAAGAAGTTTATCAGAGAATATCCGTTCATTTGTTTTATGAAATGTTATATTAATAATAATTACAAATATTTTATATTCATCAAGAAGTAAATATTCTTGCATTTAATTTACAATTTTAAAAGTCCACTAGTTACTATATTTTAGCATTTAATATTTTGTTATGTGTGCATTGTGCCTTGCCTAGAATTTTATATGCATTTAATTTCAAAGTATTTTCTACAGTAGTTAGTTGACACATAGTTTGCTTTGTTGGTTCAAACATTGGATATATGTTTTGTATTTTTAGACTTCTTAGGAATAACTTAATTAATTAAGGTGAAGTATATATCTTGCTATTAGTTAGTATGTGTTAGCCTCAAGAGTTAGGTTTAGTAATAATTTTTGAATATGCTTATGGAATAGATAAAATCCTCCATCCTTATTGTATTTCCATGATTTGATAGCGCTTATTCCCAAAGGAAGGTTATTGTATTGTATTTTTCAGTGATGATGATCACATTTATAAGCATTGGAAATCCCATGAGAGGAATGTGTTTTTCTGGTGTGTTTCTGTTCCCAGATGTACTGAAGATGAATTCCAGACATCTTAATTTTGCCTCGTAGTTAGGTATTTTGGAAACCACCACATTCTTTTCCAGCTCTGAGGAGCCTAGTATTTTTATATTTTTTGCCTGTCATTCATGATGACTTAATGCTAATTCCACCACAGTAGGTGATGTTGCATTTGTTTTAGATTTGTGCTGATAAGATATGCTTGTTTGAGGAAATGTATTTCTTCAGGTAGTTGTAGCTAATTTAAGACTCATAGGTATATCAATGTTTGAATTGTGTTGCTATGATAGTTTTATCATGCACAAGCTAACCAACAATAAGTTATATTTATTTTAAAGTATGTTAAATATGCATATGGTATAAGTGGCAATTCACACATACTAATTTAATATTTTCATCCAGAATTTTGCTGCTGGATTTGTAAGTCTGTTACATCATTATCTTTAAAACATTGAGGGAATAATTTTATGTGGACTAAAGTTACTTAAAAAAATATAACTGATCTCTGATGAATGATTGCCCCATAGACTTAATTTAGTCTAATATTAATATTAGCTTAATCTGATTTAAACATATATCTAGCTATGATATTATTTATATCCCTGAACCTAGTGTTGATATTTTTCAAAAGTATTGCTGAATATGCTTATTCCAACTTAGCATTTGTTAGGTTTAGGAGTATAAAATTAAGCTGAGAATTTTTAATATAAACCTAGTTCTGTGTGTCATTCTGATTATTATATGACACAATAATGGTATAAATTAGTCTAATAAAGAAGAATAGTAGTGTGCTTATTAAGTACACATGATAATTAAAGTTTAAGATATTTTGATAAAAATCTAATTATTAAAAGAGAGCAATATTGAATAATCTTTGTCAGTTATTAAGTGTATTAATGTAAGTTAAATAAAACTGTTAAGAGTCCAAATAATTATATTAAATCTTAGTGTGATATTGGCATTGTTTGTATTCTATTACATTTGTAAACATTTTTTTTTCTCATTATTAATAAATCAAATTATTATTATTTCAAAAGTTTTGTTTTGTTTGTTTTGCTTTTATATAAGAATATATTATTGTCTTGGGTTCCAAGTTCACAAAATCTTAAAATGTAAAAGTTATTGAATTTTCAATTCAGAAATTTACAAGTATATTCTAAGTTAATTAAATATAGTTAATATTATCTTGAAAATTAAAAATAAAACTATGTTAAAGTAAATGATTATCATATTGAATCATAAAGACAGATAATTGTATTGTAGCAGATACCTAATTAAATAGTTAGTTAAAAGTTTATTTTTTTAAAAAATTATCATTATATCTTTCAGACTAAAGATTATGCAATATCAGAATAACAGTATTAGTACTTTAGAAGAATATTTTAATTAATATTATTTTAAAAGCTGCACCTTATCTTTTATTCACTGCACATCATCTATCATCATCTTAAATCTGATATATTTAAAGAATTCTAATTCATTTGTATTTGAGGTCTTTAGTGGTTGTCTGTGAGTATGGAAAGGCATTAAAAGTACCCTTGCTCTTTTCTCTCCTCAAGTAATTTCTTAGATAATAGGCCATTATTAGTTAAATTTAAATTGAATCATTAAATTTTGTGAATTAATGTTTGTTTTGTTTATTATTTTAATATTGAACATATTATAATTATTTTATGGTCAGCTAAGATGTCATTTATTTATTTATTGATCACAGTAATTCTTTATCAGGCAACTTAACTTAAACTTTAATTTTACACAAGAGTGTTAGTTTTAAAATCCCTGAGGTTATTTACTCTTGTTGTTTAGTAAATATAATTCTGTAAGATAATATTTTAAAATCCCTGAGGTTATTTACTCTTGTTTTTTAGTAAATATAATTCTGTAAGATAATATTTTAAAACAAAGCATCATAGGTCTTATTCAGAGAGTGTATAATCTATTGGTAGGACTAATATGGTAGGCATTGCAATGATTAGTAATTTTAGATAATCTTTTGTATGGTTTATTAAAATATCAATATGTTGTAGTAGTTATAGTTCATCAGTAGTGGATTTGACCCTTATTTGATTAAATATCTCTGGATCATCATCTCTTTTCTTTAAATTTATTGTAACCCCACTGCGCCGAGTTGTTTAGAGTCTCTCATTTATATTTTATTTTATTTCATTTCAATTTTATTCCATTTCTTTTCATGTCATTTCTCATATCTTTCTGTCATCTCAGCCATTTAAAACATTTATTAAGAGTTTCTTCTATCATCTCATTTCATTTCTTTCTCCTTTATTCCATCTTCTTCTTATATCTCTCTTTCATATCTTTCCATCATCTCATTTCTTTTCTCTCTCCATTACATATATAATTTCTGTTACTTTTGCCCATTTCTCTTCCTCCTTGATCCTTTTCTTTTCCATCATTTATTCTTACCATTATCATTATTTCCATTTCATTTTTAGCATTCTCTTTTTTCCTCTTCCTTTTTCTCATACACCTCTCTCCTTTCTTTAATATACAATTTACATCTCTCTCTATATCTCCCTTATCATATGCTCCCTCTTCCTATTCCACGTACCTTTCATCATCATCATGTTTACCTCCATTTCATAATTTTCTCCCTCTATTCTATCTCCATTTTATTATTAGCATTTTCTCTTCTTTTCTCTCTTTCTTTTCTCTTTCTCATACCTCCATCTCATTCTAGATAAGTTACAATATCATTGTGATATATATATATATATATATATATATATATATATATATATATATATATATATATATATATATATATATATATATATATCACAATGATGGCATTACAAAACCATTGTGTTGTCTTTCTAATATACTACTCTTTAAAATGAAATATATTCAATTTACAGACAACTAAATACTTAAAATATATAAATAATAAATTTATTAATATCTAATCGACTTTCGTTCAAAAATGAACCTTATCAAGATATTATAACAATTGAAAAAAAAAAATTCACATGATTTACATATCATATACAGGTCAAACTTAACAATAAAGATGTTTTTATATTTTCCAATTTTTATTTAATGACCATTTTCCACCTAACTTTACTGATCCTTGTACTAAATTCATACATTTCTCTTTATTTTCATGTATATACAATGTTTCATATACTTTTCTTTTTTTATAATTTTTACAATATTTGATGACTTCAATACTTTCTTCACAATTCATAATTTGTCCTGTTTTTAAAAAATGGCAAAATGGACCTACCTGATTTAATATCTTTTTTATTTATAGCTCTGTCATGCTCTTTACCCCTTTCTATTTTACTCTTTGCTGACTGACCTATGTATATCATCTTGCATCTTTTACAATAATTTTATAAACTATTCCTATCCTATCATTCTTATCAATTCTTATTTTAGAATTGCTTACTAGTTTTTTTAAAGATTTACTATTTTTTCATCCAATACCTACATTAAGATTTATTTTTTTTCTTTTCTATCATTTACATTTTTCATATACATCCTTAGAATATGGAATAGAAATCCATTGCTTATTTTTTCTTTCAATTTTATTGCTAACTTTTTTATACTATTTTTATTTATTAAAATATTTTTTACAATTTTACTATTATATCCATATTCAATGTATTCATCTTGGATTTTCAATTTGATCCATTGCATCTTTATCATTTAATGTAAGCCTATCATTTTTTTCTTTTAATCCTATTAGTACCCCCATTTTTTGACACCAAGATTGATAAAAAAAATGATGAAGAAGGAATAAAATATTTAGATTTATTAATAGAAAAGGATGAAAATGGAATGATTAATATAAAGTACTACATAAAAAATAAAAATGTTAGAGGAATGATGCATCCAGAATCTTATCAACTTAACTTAAACTTTAATTTTACACAAGAGTGTTAGTTTTAAAATCCCTGAGGTTATTTACTCTTGTTGTTTAGTAAATATAATTCTGTAAGATAATATTTTAAAATCCCTGAGGTTATTTACTCTTGTTGTTTAGTAAATATAATTCTGTAAGATATTTTAAAACAAAGCATCATATGTCTTATTCAGAGAGTGTATAATCTATTGGTAGGACTAATATGGTAGGCATTGCATTGATTAGTGATTTTAGATAATCTTTTGTATGGTTTATTAAAATATCAATATGCTGTAGTAGTTATAGTTCATCAGTAGTGGATTTGACCTTTATTTGATTATATATCTTTGGATCATCATCTCTTTTCTTTAAATTTATTGTAACCCCACTGCGCAGAGTTGTTTAGAGTCTCTCATTTATATTTTATTTTATTTCATTTCAATTTTATTCCATTTCTTTTCATGTCATTTCTCATATGTTTCTGTCATCTCAGCCATTTAAAACATTCATTAAGAGTTTCTTCTATCATCTCATTTCATTTCTTTCTCCTTTATTCCATCTTCTTCATATTTCTCTCTTTCATATCTTTCCATCATCTCATTTCTTTTCTCTCTCCATTACATATATAATTTCTGTTACTTTTGCCCATTTCTCTTCCTCCTTGATCCTTTTCTTTTCCATCATTTATTCTTTCCATTATCATTATTTCCATTTCATTTTTAGCATTTTCTTTTTTCCTCTTCCTTTTTCTCATACCCCTCTCTCCTTTCATTAATATACAATTTACATCTCTCTCTATACCTCCCTTATCATATGCTCCCTCTTCCTATTCCACGTACCTTTCATCATCATAATGTTTACCTCCATTTCATAATTTTCTCCCTCTATCCTATCTCCATTTTATTATTAGCATTTTCTCTTCTTTTCTCTCTTTCTTTTCTCTTTCTCATACCTCCATCTCATTCTAGATAAGTTACAATATCATTGTGATACATATATATATATATATATATATATATATATATATATATATATATATATATATATATATATATATATATATATATATATATATATATATATATATATATATATATATATATATATATATCACAATGATGGCATTACAAAACCATTGTGTTGTCTTTCTAATATACTACTCTTTAAAATGAAATATATTCAATTTACAGACAACTAAATACTTAAAATATATAAATAATAAATTTATTAATATCTAATCGACTTTCGTTCAAAAATGAACCTTATCAAGATATTATAACAATTGAAAAAAAAAATTCACATGATTTACATATCATATACAGGTCAAACTTAACAATAAAGATGTTTTTATATTTTCCAATTTTTATTTAATGAGCATTTTCCACCTAACTTTACTGATCCTTGTACTAAATTCATACATTTCTCTTTATTTTCATGTATATACAATGTTTCATATACTTTTCTTTTTTTATAATTTTTACAATATTTGATGACTTCAATACTTTCTTCACAATTCATAATTTGTCCTGTTTTTAAAAAATGGCAAAATGGACCTACCTGATTTAATATCTTTTTTATTTATAGCTCTGTCATGCTCTTTACCCCTTTCTATTTTACTTTTTGCTGACTGACCTATGTATATCATCTTGCATCTTTTACAATAATTTTATAAACTATTCCTATCCTATCATTCTTATCAATTCTTATTTTAGAATTGCTTACTAATTTTTTTAAAGATTTACTATTTTTTCATCCAATACCTACATTAAGATTTATTTTTTTTCTTTTCTATCATTTACATTTTTCATATACATCCTTAGAATATGGAATAGAAATCCATTGCATATTTTTTCTTTCAATTTTATTGCTAACTTTTTTATATTATTTTTATTTATTAAAATATTTTTTACAATTTTACTATTATATCCATATTCAATGTATTCATCTTGGATTTTCAATTTGCTCCATTGCATCTTTATCATTTAATGTAAGCCTATCATTTTTTTTCTTTTAATCCTATTAGTACCCCCATTTTTTGACACCAAGGTTGATAAAAAAATGATGAAGAAGGAATAAAATATTTAGATTTATTAATAGAAAAGGATGAAAATGGAATGATTAATATAAAGTACTACATAAAAAATAAAAATGTTAGAGGAATGATGCATCCAGAATCTTATCAACCTTAGTGTCAAAAAATGGGGGTGCTAATAGGATTAAAATAAAAAATGATAGGCTTACATTAAATGATAAAGATGCAATGGAGCAAAAATTGAAAATCCAAGATGAATACATTGAATATGGATATAATAGTAAAATTGTAAAAAATATTTTAATAAATAAAAATAGGTATAAAAAAGTTAGCAATAAAATTGAAAGAAAAAACAAGAAATGGATTTCTATTCCATATTCTAAGGATGTATATGAAATTCTAAATGATAGAAAAGAAAAAATAAATCTTAATATAGGTATTGGATGGAAAAATAGTAAATCTTTAAAAAAAAAACTAGTAAGTAATTCTAAAATAAGAAATGATAAAAATGATAGGATATGAATAGTTTATAAAATTATTTGCAAAAGATGCAATATGATATACACAGGTCAGTCAGCAAAAAGTAAAATAGAAAGAGGTAAAGAGCATGACAGAGCTATAAATAGAAAAGATATTAAATCAGGTCCATTTTGCCATTTTTTAGAAACAGGACACATTATGAATTGTGAAGAAAGTATTGAAGTCATCAAATATTGTAAAAATTATAAAGAAAGAAAAAATTATGAAACATTGTATATACATGAAAATAAAAAGAAATGTATGAATTTAGTACAAGGGACAGTAAAGTTAGGTGGAAAATGGTCATTAAATAAAAATTGAAAAATATAAAAACATCTTTATTGTTAAGTTTGACCTGTATATAATATGTAAATCACATGAATTTTTTTCAATTGTTATAATATCTTGATAAGGTTCATTTTTGAATGAACGTCGATTAGATATTAATAATTTTATTATTTATATATTTTAAGTATTTAGTTGTCTATAAATTGAATATATTTCATTTTAAAGAATTATATATATATATATATATATATATTGCAAGATATTATGCAAAGTTTTGCAAGATATTATGCAAGGTTGTTTCACTTGACTTTGCACATTGGGATATTCAGTCCATGTTTAGATCTTAGTTTTAGATATAAACGTATTTTTAGTTTAATGTTTTCTTGACTAATATATATATATATATATATATATATATATATATATATATATATATATATATATATATATATATATATATATATATAAAAAAAAATATATATATTATTTTGTGAGAGTACCATATGAGCCTCATCTAAAACAATTTGTGTTTCTTTGTGAATTTAACTGTGCCTATATCGAATCAACAGATATAAATAACATACACCTATCTTAAGGTTTTCATATATCAGCTATATACATAAACTACTTAGTCTTAAAAAAATAATTCTAAAAATGAATTATTCTAATTTGTTTATACACACACATAAATAAATGTTTCTAACTAATAGTATTTTTTTTATTAACCAAAACTAGACATTGACAAAGCCATAAGTCATCATTGTATTTAATCAGTTGAAACAAAGAAAATAAACATTAAGAGTTCATTACAAATTGTATATTTTAAACAATAGAGAGTGTGAGCATGATTATGTAAAAATGAATTAATATTGTTATAACAATAATCTTCTATTTAGTTATTAAGACAATAACTACATCTGTAAATTTAAATGTGTTCAAATTTAGAACACTTTTAAGAAAAAAAAAGATTCACTATTTTAATTACTGCCTTCAAGTAATTAATTTACTTACTTTTAATATTATAAAGAACTATAAAAAAATAATCATTGAAATTGACAAAGTTATGAGAGAAATCAACGTCTTCAAAATGAGTTTTCAAAATATATGTTTATGAAGACAAAAATTTATAAAGATGTTTTCTGGCTAGACAATTTATGCCAAGGATTTCTGCTGATGTTTTAAACCTGAAAATGTAAATTTATTCCTACTTAATGCCTAGGGTATAATCATCATAATCCCATTTTAAAAGTTGCCTTAATAATGGAGTATTATATTGAAGAAGATTTTAAATATTTTACTAAGCAAATATTTAAAAGAATGAAAATTTGGATTACCTCTTCGAAGGATGATCAATGAACTTCATCTTTCAACATTCATCATCATTTTATTTTGTCTAAGGTGGGATATACAACCATTATTCTTTCACATCTTGGATTACTTCATTGTGTACTTCAAGAACTTTTAAACTCTATTTCCTTTGTGGATAATTATATTTATGTGAAGAAATTATTTCATATATTAAATTGATTTTAACAGAATAAGTGGAGAAGTGATAAGATGAACATTTTATTTTTATTTATTTAATAAAATTTAGATGTTGATATTTTGATATATGCTCTGATGAAAGTGATGGCTGACTAAGGTAAAAGTTTTTAAATTATTTCAATTTGGAAGTAAGTTTTATTATATTCCAAATTGAATCTTACCTGACAATTATCATAATTTCTTTTTAAACAATAACATAACTAATATCAGAATACATTCTATTATTAATCTAGTGTGAATGGATGCTATCTTATATAGACATATAACACACACTGAATCATTTTAATGACCCAATATGTAGATTTATAATGTATGGTGGTATTATTTATTGTACACATGATTTTAAATTATATATATGTAAATAATTACTTATGGGTTTTTTTCTGAATGTTAAATAGTTTATTATTGTATATATATAAGTACAGATTATAATTCTAAATTTTAATATTTTTATTATTTATGTGATAATATTTTTGTTTCTATTACGGATTAAAATGTGTTAAACTTGATTTTAAAATTAAACAGGTCTCGTTTGTTTATTTTATTTAGTCATTTTATAAAACCAATAATTATAAATATACATACTCACGCATACATATATATATATATATATATTGAATCAACTTAGTGATTTAATATTTATAAAAAAGTTATATATAACTTATACTAAATTTATCATTACTATGGGATATTTGTGGAAATGCCTGAAGAGAGTCACTTGCGATTTCTACTCTGAGCTCAAATTCCGAGAGTAACGAGGTTATTAATAGAGGATTGGATTGTATTATATTTTAAATCACATCGTCCATGGTATTCTATAAGAAAACTCAAAGTTCGACTATAGGTAGATGCGACTTCCTCAAGTCCTAAAAAGGATCGTCCCATTATAATATATATATATATATTTCAAGATATTATGCAAAGTTTTGCAAGATATTATGCAAGGTTGTTTCACTTGATTTTGCACATTGGGATATTCAGTCCATGTTTAGACCTTAGGTTTAGATATAAATATATATTTTAGTTTAATGTTTTTTTGACTAATATCCCTAAGTGTTGTGATCTCTTCTAAAATTTCAGATTCAAAATTGCTATTGTCAATGTCAATACTGCCAAGATAATTTCTGTATTATCAGATTCCTTGTCACCTTCTGAATCTTAGTAAATTTGATATCATTCACTTATTCCAAGAAAGTTATCAGCTCTTTGGATTTTAGAAGTAAGATTTTCCATTGTAAAAAATAATAAATTAGATCAAGTAACCAAAATCAAAAAATGAAACTACTGGGGGTTCACATTGGACCCACTTTTTAGATAAAGAGTTAATGTTATTATCTATAGGTTTTAATTATGATTATTAGGACTAAGTTACCCTCACTTTAAAACTTAATGATTTGACTGAACTTTATTATATTGATATTTTTAAAAATAGAGTAGAGCCTGCTTTTTCCTACAGCTCATTATTGAAGTTCTCATACTATTGCCTCAAAGAAAATATTATTTATTGTGAATTATTTTTTTGTATTTGCCTTTTACTCTGTATTAATTTTGATTTTCCTAGTTCACTACACAGTATTAAAATATTAAGACAGTATCTCTTCTATTTTAACAACAGGGTTGAAACATTGCTAAGAATTTATTTTTACATTTTCCCTAAACTAATGTCTTATCATAATTATAGCAATAATATTACTAACTTAATAAAATACAGCAAGAACATGATCTGTTTAATTTAGAATAAAATAAAGAATAAGCTAGGATTACATTCAGATATTAAGAATGAGATTTTGTAGCCATCCTAAATATCTTAGAATAAATCTACATTAACACCTTCTAAATATAAATTAGTTCTTGCATAAATTAAGACCTTATCAAAATAATAATAGCTATGATTTTCTAATATGAAAATGATTTAAAATAAACATGTATGGTGATTTTAAATAAGCAAATTGAATTAGTTAAAATGACTCAAATTGACAAAACAAATTGCAATCCTTTTATTAAGCAAATAAAAAGTGTTTGAAGTTTGGATAAATTGTATTTATATCAAATAGACCTTTCTTAAATGTTCTACTAATGCTTAATAATTCAATAAACACTGACTCTATAAATTTAAATGTCATGTACTCTTATAGAAAATACACTTAAATAATAATATAATCTTTTATAAGTATTTATATATTTTAATTAATGTTTAAAATGATTTATGTTTGATAATTGGGATGATTTCTGATTAACAAGTGGGAAGATACAAATAAACGCACTATCAAAAATTACTTAAATAACAACTACGATTTATTTACAACAAAATAACAACACAATTTACAATGAGTTCATCTTTAGGTCCACATAGATCAAAATAAATTTTCACAAAGTTGCTTTTGCAAAATTTATCAGAAGGATCAAAAATTAAAACTGTCATACTGCTTTATTAAAATACAATCTCTTAGATTAGGAAAAATAATCCATCATATTACAAAGTAATATATTATATTAAAGAAACTTTTTTGTATTATTTCATTATCAAAAGTTTTCATTTACTACCTCATTCATACTATAATAATAGCTATCATATAGTAATGTCTCTTATATGAATATTTTGTGTATTCAATAATAATAATAATAATAATAATAATAATAATAATAATAATAATAATAATAATAATAATAATAATAATAATAATAATAATAATAATAATAATAATAATAATAATAATAATAATAATAATAATAATAATAATAATAATAATAATAATAATAATAATAATAATAATAATAATAATAATAATAATAATAATAATAATAATAATAATAATAATAATAATAATAATAATAATAATAATAATAATAATAATAATAATAATAATAATAATAATAATAATAATAATAATAATAATAATAATAATAATAATAATAATAATAATAATAATAATAATAATAATAATAATAATAATAATAATAGCTTACCAATCCATTAATGAAGAAGTTAAAAGATAGATGTGTATTATCTATTCATGCCAACAATAAATTTTAAAAAATGTTAAAAATCAATTGTTTATCATATTCAGTCCTTACAACTAGCAAATCTCAAATATAGGACTGACACATTTACTGTGTATTTTTCACATTTAAGCTGACTAAGAATGCTCTTAGAGGTAAGTTAGACTTACTCAATGCATTGATAATACCACTAAAAAAATGCCAAATAAAGCCATGGTAAAATCCTACACGTTTTATTAAAAATACTAAGACTACAAGAAAAATCCATCTTCAATAATGAATTAAGGCAAAGTAAATTATGATGGCATTGCTCTTAAGACACATCTACTTTTGAGCATTAGTAAAGGATCTAGGACTTGGTCACTAGGCCAGGAAAATAATGAGAATGTGAATCAGGAACAAAATACTATATAGGAACTGCTTTAGAATAAAAAGAGCTTTAGCTTCAATTTCTAAAGTATATGCTATAATCATACAAAAACTAGCAAAACAATAAATAATGAGAGCCTAAATGCTTCTATTCCTTCTGGAAAATAAGCAAGAAAAATTAATGATGGGATTAACTACCATTCATAAAATATACTGGCATATAAAAGCACTCCTAAATGCAGACAAAATAATTCTACTATCTATAAGAAAATATTATAACAGCTAATCAATGTGAAATATAATCAAAATTAATTAATACCAAATGTGCTTCTATTACCATTCAGCAATAAATTTTAAATCATATAAATAAACATCACTTTTTTTAGCTTACAGCAACATAATATACTTTCTTAAATAAATTATTTATACTTTTGAAGTGAAGCATATACTATTTCAAAATATATTCATATGATAAAATACTATTCTGAGAATTTTAATATTTTAAAATATATATGTATATCATAACATAATATAAAATCATAATATAAATAATTTAACCATTTTTTACTATGAATAAATTATATTAAATAATAATGTACTTCTGTTTCAATCTTTACCTATTCTTCATTACTTAAACATGAAGACTGTTGGCATTAGCATCTTGTGGACAGCAACCCATCCATTATATAATATATCATTAATTACTATAATCTATAATATTAGAAAATATATAATTGTTTCTTTAGATATCCTAGGTAAATTCAATTCATTTTATTACCAAATATGTGACAAATTAATGACCATTTATTCAATGAATTCACAAATTCAAAGCCTAATAAATATTCAAAGTACTACAGTAAATATATCACAAATCCTTAATTTACATTTATTAAATTAAAATTTATCCATTATGAAAAGTATTATAAATGAATATTAGCAATATCATATAGGACAATAAAGCACTTCAATTATTCTTCTTCATTAGCATTGTTGAACACTTTTGGGGAGTGAATATTTAACTTAACTATTATCTTCAAGACTGGATTTCATAAAATTATTAAAACATAAACAACTTGTTTTATACCGTATTTTCATTTATGAAGTTAACATTTTTAAATTCACATATCAATTAAATGGTTTGTAATAAATTAAATTTTATTATTCCACCTGAAGAGAAATTATTTTTTTTCCTCTTTCAAAGAAAGGCAAATGAAAATTGTTGTAATTCTAAAAAAAAAAAACTTCTACTGTTTGTTTGTTGTTTTTTTTAAAAAAACAAAAAAACAATAATAAATAAAATTTATAATTACAACTTTAAATTATTGTAATAGATTTCTTACTATAAGATCTTCCCATTAACTCGTTGTAATTCGTAAGATTTCGCGAGTACTAATGTATAATAAGAATTGTGGACTTAATTAGTGAAGTATTGAATAGCTTCACACTCTTAGATCTAATCACTTCAGCTTCACCTATTCATATATAAAAGTAGGTTGAAGTAAAGAGATTTCCCTCTTTTCTTCATAGTGAAAGCTTGTGACTAAGACCTGTAGAGGTCCTTACCTTCGAATTTTTAAGACGCTTATTCCTAAAGGTTACTGCCTTAGTAAATATTAATAATAAATAGCATTTCTTTTAATCAATTCTTTTTTTTTTTTTGCAGAATTAATTAGTATTGAACATCTAAAAATATTCACAATATCAATTTATAGTTCTTACTTGAATTACAGTTTTTATACCATGTAAATTAATTCCAAATAATAATGACTTAAGATGAATATTATGAAACAGCTATTAAGAAATTATTTGCATTTTTGGTAATGTTATTGCTAATAATAAAATTACATTCCTTGGGAATTTTAACAATAATTATTGAAGTTTTCCGTCATAGAAATTTTTAAAAATAATATTCTAAATACTATAATAACAAATTATATTACCATTCCATTGGCAGTTACATAGACATCAGTTTCTTTGGTGTTTCTGTTTAGATAATTGTTTCTAAATATAAGTTTAGCCTAAGATATTGACTAATACAAAATAAAAGTTTTAATGAAAATTATACTTTTTTAAAAAATTAGTAGTTTAAAATTCAACTACTACAAAATTAAATTGATTGAGAATCTTGAGAAAATGAAGAGAGTCTGGTGTAGACTCTATACTGGTGTATAACTGATGTCAGGTGCCTGCCTCATCTTATTTATACCCTTGATCATATGAGCATTTTACTAGACTGTTCATTTACCTTTGAAGTTATAACCTCTCCTCTGATTAGTTTCAATCCTTGATCTTTCTGTCACTAGGAAATTAGTCAATCAAAAATTATTTAATTACAATTTTAACCTTGCAATAAATTATTTTTTTATGTGTCTTAACACAAAGTTTTAACCAAGCATTTAGCTTCTTCCAAAGCTAAAAATTATCATATATAATTTGATAAATGATTTATAAAGTTGGGTTTATTGCATTTTTGAATATATCATCAATTTATTCGATGGCTCTGAAATTTTTATTATAGTATGGAAACATGTTTGCATCTTTTAATAGCATAAACTACATTTTTTATTTAAAAATAAAATTATGATTGATGTATATTATTATTATCCAATAACTTTTTATATCATATGTTTATATATTCAAGATATTTGGATTCTCTATTTATTAATGGTATTTCTATTTGCTTTTTTACTCTTTTCATTATCATTACATTTCTGTTATTTTTAATGACTATATTTTTTATTTGCAATGGCTTCTTTTTTGTGAGTGTGTCACTTGCAATAACAATAGTAATATCATAATGATCACCAGCTTATTGTGTACTTTACTATAATTTTGCTATATCCTAGTTTATATATCCACAATGATAACATCTATCTTTATTTATTTATATGCCTTAAGATTAATTATTTTTAACCTCAGGTTGATGAATACTTGGGATCTGTGATATTATACGGAAAATCTGCAAAGACTCTAAGAAATATGAGATGCGGTTAAAACAGACAGAAAAAAAGGAAAAAATAAATAAAATGAAAAACTAAATCTTAATTACTTGAACTCACCGAGTTAAAAATTGAATTTTTTAACCTGTTGCCATTATTAAAAATAATCAAAATATAAATCAGTTGTAAAGATTATTGTATGATAACAAAATATATATTCAAACCTTTTGATGCAATGACTCTATGATATAGCATTTGTAATCCTTAAAATTAAGGTGGCTCTGAATATAGGCCCAATTTATTTTTTAAAAAAAACTAATTTCACATTAAACCACTAAACATCACATGAACATCATTTCTTATGCTTGCTCATAACTGTTATTAAAACACACAAAACTGTGCCACTCAGTGCAAGCCAGACACTGAATGAAACCACATACAATATCACTAAAAAGTAATATAAAAATAGACTACTATTTTATACTATGTTAGAACTATTATGAAAATAGCAAATTATCAATTCTTGAATGATGTCTGTGAATATTTGTCCTCTTTCTAATAATTCAAATTTTTGGAGCTTTTTAAATAATATTCTATTTATAAACTAATTTCTTTTTTAGTTCCTTCAACTCTATTGATAAACTGGTTTCTTTTTTTTATTTTCTTAAATTTTAATTTTAATATATTTTTCCCGTGTACAGCTATTTATTTTTATTGTTTTTTTCATAATTCTCTAGATGATTTTTTTTATTTTAATTCTCAATTTTTTGTAATCCTCAGATAAACCTTTTTTTTTTTCACTAGCCCAAAGACTTCACTGTTTATCATTACAATTCTCTAAAGTATAATTCTGCAACTGTAATCCAACATGCCCATAATAACATTAGCATCTGATTAATAAAAAGCCCTTGATAACAAATTTCTGTGCAATAAACTGTAGTCAGAATTACAGCTAATCTGTAATTTTCTAAATATATTAAAAGAAAAAAAATGTTCATATACTTTTTTTTTTTTACAAAACAACATATTTTGGAATCAAATACCATGAATGTATTTTAAAAATTATAATTCAACATGATTCTCAGAGATATCATACTAAACCACTAAATATCACATGATCACCATTTCTTATGATTACTCATAACTGTTATTAAAACAGGCAAAACTCTCCACACAGTAGTGCCACTCAGTGCAAGCCAAAGTAATCAATGGATGCCAGAAGGCTTGTGTATAAAATACCTACCTAGTGCCTACTCATCCATTGATTACTCTGGCTTGCACTGAGTGGCACTACTTATGGAGAATTTTGCTTGTTTTAATAACAGTTATAAGAAAGTGTAAAAATGGTGATCATGTGATATTTAATGGTTTAATACCAATCCTGCCTAATAGAATAATGGTGGCTATGATTATTAAAGAACCAAAAACACCAAAATATATGGGTACTGAACTGAGTTTAGACCTATGCAACTATATAATCTACTAAGCTTGGATTGAAAATATTATTGTGTTTTTAATTTTAAACTCATAGTTTTGTGGCTAAGTAGAGATAAAAGATGACTTCTAGAGGGTTGCATTAGATCCTAAGATCTAGGTGCAGTGCTCTTAGAGTCCAAAACTCCTCGCTGATGAAAGTAACAAGCTAGAAACTAGTCTGGAGACATTGGATGAGTAGGCCCTAGATAGGAATTTTATGCACAAGCCTTCTTGCATCCATTGATTACTCTGGCTTGCACTGTGTGGCACCATTATATGGAGAGTTTTGCCTTTTTTAGATATCATACTAATGAATGATTACTGTAAAATTCTGGCTTAAAATGAAATTCAAGATAGCCTCAGATATTTGGAGAACCAAATAATGTACATTATGAGACTATAATTTACTGTGAATAAAATTAACTTCTTATCCTGCATCTTGATATTGAGCCCCATGTTAACTCATCTCATCCTGTATGTTACTACTGGGAAACAAACTCACCAGATATAACTTTCTATTGAATGTAGTTTGACTTTCTACATATTAGTTTGAGAATTGGTAAGTCTGTGAAACTTATATATATATATATATATATATATATATATATATATATATATATATATATATATATATATATATATATATATATATATATATATATAAATTAGTCAACACTTAGTATCAATAACAATCAACAAATTCAAACCATTGTCAAGGTAACCTCTTTTAACAACAAAAGTGGAATGCCACCTTTATTAATGGTCCAATATACTTATATAGACACTAAAGATAGGAACTTGGCCACAGAGATTGAAATTATTGATGCAAGGAAATTTAGATAAACCTATTTAAACAGGTAAAATAGTAAATATAACCTGTTCTGGATGCAGACTAATAAATAGTCAATTACAACATTACAAACTGCAATTACAAAAATTTCAAAATTGAACCCAAAGTATTACTTAAATAATAAGTGTAATAATACTCAAGGCTAAATGGGTTTGTAAGTAATCATTAAAAACCAGTCAATACTTGCATAATCCCAATATCAATACCAAACAATAAAATCAAAATACATATTTACATATATTTGCAAAGAAATCAAGTCATATAGCACAAGACTTAATTTAACAAGATTTTATTACAGATGTTATCTAAACAGTTTGTCAATAGCTCTTAATAAGTTCTTCAGAAACTGGTCTGAGATTGGGGATATTTTGAAAAGCTTGTTAAGAGCTATTGGCAAGCTCATTAGATTATATATATATATATATATATATATATATGCATTTTGACTTTAACTGATCTTTAATACATTCTTGCAAATGCACATATAAAGAAAGCTAATTGAATGTTGCTATTAAACATAAACTTTTAATGATTAAATTTCATTTGTTTATTCAAAACCTTAATTTTACAATAGCTCCACCAGATCTATTGCCAATTGATTTCAAAACCTGCCATGAATACTTCAAAGTGAGATAATAATAAATACTATATATATACACACACACACCTAAAATGCAATTTAATTCTAAAATATAGGCATTAAACACTAACAAAAATAATTCACAAAAAATAAAAATATGGCAATTACAAACAAAATGTCAATACAATAGTAAATCAGGAGAGAGCATAACTACATGATTGAATGTGCCTCACAAAAAATAGTTGACTGAGATATAACTCCTAATGACACTTTTAAAAGCAGGCACTCACAGGTAAAATTTATAAAAATTAATTTACAAATTTTTAATTTAAAAAAAAATAACGTTTTTAAAGAAGGAGTTATTTGACAGCATGTATGATAAGTTTTGTGGGTATGGTAGTATTACTATAATATAAATAATTTTAACTAAAAAAAATTACAAGTTATTACGATTTTTTAAAAAAAGATTTGCATAATATTTTTTAAAAAACACTTTTAACTTCCATTGCAATTTTTTTGTGACATAGAATATTTTTTTCATTCGATCTTGTTTTAATTAAATTTGGACAATTACATTTAAGTTTTGCAACTAGTAAAATCAAATGTTGCAAGGAGCAGTATTTTGATTAATAAATCAGTCTTCAGTCAAATAGTTGAAAGTACACTTGTAAAGTAAGCCAATGACAACAAATTAAATTCTTGTGAAGACATGTGGCATTCAAATACTTATAAGTGACAGATTGTTAAAACTGTTCCATGAATTCAGTTACCACATGATGATTACAATGTTTTTTTTTTACACTATTTAGCTAAGAATTGAACCGGTAACCTTTAGATGTCAGACCTATCACATTATCACTGTGCATGATCCTTCAAAGCATTCATTGACAATATTCAGCTAAGAATTAAACCAGTATCATTTATTAAAGCTCTTGGATCTATTACATTATCATTATGCTTGATCCTCTAAAGCATACCTAATTATAAACACCAAGTACGACTAACCAAGTACTAGTCTGGGGATATTGGATGAGTAGGCACTAGATAGGGATTTTATGCATAAGCCTTCTGGCATCCATTGATGGCTCTTGTTAGCACAAGATGCCACTACTATATGAAGAGTTTTGCTTTGTTTTGAATTGTTTTATAAACACCAAGCTTATTAAAATTTGAGATGAAGCTTAAAAGTAAAAAAATATATAAAAAGAAAGAATAAATTACATTAACATAGTAAATTCCAATTCCAAATATCATCAACAATAATCAAATTTTATTGTTTAGTCATATATATAATATACTTTTACCTATATAGTGTATCTGAAATTTAATCAGAAAACATATATAATATAAGTATATTCAAATAATGTAATATATGCTTTAATACAATGGTGGAATGCCTGATTTGAGCACTAAAGAATTCTGGATTGCATTCAACTCTAATTTTTGGTGCATGAGCATCACAGGTCTCCCGAGAAATAGTTGATTCAATTATTTTATATATTTAAAAAGGTTTTTTTTTTTTAAAAAAAAAAAAGGTAAACAAACATTAAAACTATTAAAAGCATATTTACATATATGCACGACATTTTATAGTAAAAAAACGTTATCCAAAAGCAAATATATACATAAAACAATCTAGGCGAAATGATCGGGTGGGGGAAACTTAAGTTATAGCCAATTTTCCAGCATTTATTCCGGCTATGTATATATTGAATTGTCTCAGAGTAAAAGCTAAAATTATATTTATAAGTTCTGCGAAATTTATAATTTTGATTATTTAAAAAAAATAATAATAATAAACTTAGCAATAAAATAAATCAAAAATCTCTTCTCAATATTTAAACTAATACAGTATTGTATACTTATAAATTACGTATTTGTTTTACAAATCTGAAAAATACAAACACAAGATATTATTGATAATAAAATTTCCTTAAATAATTGATAAAAGTGTTTAACATATTATAAAGTAAATAACAAGTATGAGTATACTTTTTTGAAGACAGTTTTACTGTCAGAAGAAGCTGAGACCAAAATGTTGTACATCCAGGCCAACAAGCCAACTCAATCCTCTTCAATTCACATTTACAATTTTATGGCCTAAGGCCAATATTTACCCAGCAGACTTTCTAGTGATAACACAGCTCCCCCATGAATTTGACATTGATTGAACTCTAGATACCATGGACCAATTAAAATAGAGAAGAAGGTTAAGAAAAGGTTGTAGCAAATAAAAGAAAATATTTCAGCACTGACTGAGACCCGTCCTTCCATCAGATCAAATCAATAGCAGCAAACAGGAAAATTTTCCGAAAAAATACTCGGGGGAGGGGAGGATAATAATAATTAGAACATTTAGTATAAATTAGATTTTTTATTTATAAGTAAAATGTTGTATATTAAAAATATCAATTTATTACAAAATATTTAAATAATAATCGAATAGTTTGCCGCCCGAGAGGTTGTATGACGTTCTAGCACCAGACGTGTAGGAGCTTCTAGTCATTAAATTAAATCTCTGAAAGCAAACTTTTAACGCTAAATCTTTGGTAAAAACAATTAAAATTTATATTAAAGAAAAAAATATTGAATATAAGAAAATGAGTGTATATATATTTTGTTATTTTCAAATATTAAAAACTATTAAATTACCATTTCATTTTTGAGTTTTATTTAAAACAATATAAAAGTTAAAAAAAAAATAAAAATGTTAGAGAAATATTAAACTAAAAATCGTCATTGTGATTCAAAGCCAAGTAAAAACAACGTTCTTTAAAAATTCTTTATTACAACCGGCATTACTGCAAACATATAAATATTTAATATATCCAATGTATATAAAATACATATATAGTTTTGAAATACTAACAAATTGAGGTAAGAGGGCAGCACAATACAGTAATATTTCGTTGTCAAACCGTGGTATCTTGTTTTTCTCTCTGGCAATTTGCAACTGAGAATAGAACATTGTCATTAACTTATATCTACTTTTGAAATTATTGTATGATTTTATACATTATTGTTCAAAGTTGCTTGTCGCAGACATAAAAGGACTCTTTATTCCCATTTCCACAAATTATTTAAAAAACCTAAGCAGTCGATTATTTGTATTTTAACGGCTTAACAATCTTAGGTGAGTCATTCTATTATTTCTAGATGTGGAAATTGTAAAATACAAAATTACTTAAGATTAGTAGAAATATAGCGTTCCATCAAAATCATATATAATTCATTCTAATTTATTATACGCTGAAATTAATAGTAACAAAATAATTAAAATAAAATGTATTTACATATCTTCAAATTTATTGAAATGTAATCCTGCTCTATATATTATTATTTTCACATTGAAAATATTTATATTAAAGTAAATAGGGTAGTGCTATTTCGACAATCTACTATTAAGTGTTACGTACTTAAAGCTAGTAATCTTCATATATTGTGGTTGATTTTGGTAAATGCAACAAAATAATAGATTTCAATAATTTTCAATTATCTTCTTTTTTAAGAGTGTTTGAAAATGAGTGAAATATTTTGAAAGATATTAAAGCTTTTAATAATACACAGTTAAATAATACTAATAACTGATTTATTACTATCCCGCTGTAATTTTGGTTTCAAACTACATTAAAGATGAAACAAAATTAGGTAAATATTTAAAAAAAATTCTATAATATTAACCATACACTCATTTAGACACCTAATTCAGTTTTGTAATGATAAAATAGAATGTTGAACAAATTATGTTAAAGATTGGCTAATATTGACCAATTATTGTATCAACAATCTAGAGTTAATATTAGTACTTACCTTGTTTTGCTTCAAACCTTAAAATGCCTTTCACAGGAATATTACTTACATACTAAAATTTATTATAGAAAAATATTTTACTAATAAACAGTACATGACATTTTCTGTCTACACTCAACTTGTGCTCTTAAGAGCAGAAGTTTAGTTTGTTTAATCTTATTTTAAAGATGTTTTTGAATTTTATGTTATTAACTGATAGATGAAAGTATAAAACACTTTATCCATAATTTTTCAATGCCTATTAATCATAGACTCTGTTGCATTTGGAATCATGTGACATTTAAGCACTAAAATGATAGGATAACAGTTTTAGGCAAGTGACCAATCCTAATATTATTTTGTTTCATTTTCTTCACCTGAGGATTAATCTATGAAATTTTGATTTTAGTGCCTACCACTTGTATTTCTATATACTTATTGAGATTGGAGAATGAGGCCAGCATTTTTTAATACATATTTATAATATCAACAAGGATCATAACAAGTGGTTAACTTGAAATAGAAGCAAAACTCTTCATATAGTAGTGCCACTCAGTACAGGTTAGAATAATCAATGGATGCAAGAAGGTTAGAGATCATGTGATGGTTAATGGATAACTTGATTACATCAGGCTTGAATTCTGATTTGAAGTTCAAATGATGGAGTTGAAACTCTTTTATTTTGATCAAATCATTAGACAATATTTAAAAAATAAGGTTTAGAAATGATAGTAATGGCCAGGATAGTAATAATCAGAAATTGGATGGACTTTATCATCACAATAATAAATATATCTTAAAATATTCTGAAAAAACAAATAAATGTTAAGTCATTCTAAAGAAATGCTAACAGTGTGATCGTCAAATTTTTGTTTATATATAAATACAATTTATAGTCATGTATATATATATATTCTTGCTATTAAAAGGTGTGAAGGTTGCCTGGATTTGATTATCATTCTAAAATAATGAATCACATAATCCATAATTTTGCATTATCGTAGCTTTTAAAAAGTTTGTGGTATATTAAAGTATTCTATTTAGTTAAAAATAATAACTAAATAAAAGTCATATGGTATGGAAGTAGCACATCCATCTGTCCTGCTCATGGCCTGAGTTTGAATCTAGTTTATATAAAACTAGACTCTAATCAACCTTTAATATTTTTATATAACAATCCAATATTGATTGGTAAATGGAAAATTAATTCAAACCCTTGCTAACATTGTAATTGGCAAATTTTTGTTTTTTTACTGTTTTTCTAAAGGGGATTTTTGGAGACCACAGTAAACAATTTGAAAGTTGTTTTACTTTACATGAAAAAAAAAAAATTAGTCTCAGATCCCTGAAGCAAATGTTCAAATGTTTATCTTGTCTATATAAACTTAACAAAAAAAAACAACAATATTTAGGAGTTTATTATTATTTTATTGTTCTTTTTTACATGTAAGAGATTATTTATACTCTTCATGTATTAACTTTTTAATTTTGTAAATGATTGCACTCTGTATTTGATTTTATTTAACCCAGGATCATTAGTCTTATAAAACAACTGAATGTTAATTTTTTTTTTATTTATTGGAACCAATTACTTCATTTTCTTTCATGTTAATTATGCTGTATTACAAAATTTATGGTGAATAAAACTGAAAAGAGAAAACCAATCGGTAAGGTTGAGTTAAAATAAGAATAGGTACTTTCATTCTATTTACAAAAGTCACTGCTAAATATTAATATATCACGAATGAAAAATAACTCTATTAAATAAAACATTAAGAATGAGAAATAAACCATTTGAATTATTTTTGATTTTTGAATTACAGATTTTTTTTATGCTTGGAAAAATCATACTTTTAATTCTGATTTTTCCACATCATAAAATTTTAAAAATCATATTAACGTGTTATTATTGTCTTACATCTGCATAAGAAATAATGCTATCTTTAATGTTTTTGAGTAGCTCTGACAATAGCATTGTATTGATAAATTTCACTACTTAGAGATTATTATAAATTTATAGTTTTTTTAGATTTTCATGTTTAATCTAATCCTTTGCAGTTTAGCACAGTGAGAAAAGTGCAGATTAAAAAATTACAAGTTATTAGATTGATTATTAACTGAATAAAATAAACAAAATCAATTAAATGAAACTGCTTTTCTCAACCTGCTATATGACCTGAATAATTAACAGTATGATTGTTTTTATGGCTAATCCTATAATCTGCTCTTGGTTTTATGTTATGAAATTCAAGATGTCTCTGTGAAAAAAACAATAGTTTTCAGAATAAAAGTGGCAAAATATTTAGAGTATTAAATGTGTATGTGCTTTTAGTTATGGTAATTTCAGAATTACACATTTAAAATTTATTCAAATATTGTTCATAATACGATTTACTTTTAATTATAATTCATGTAATTGATTTAAGATCTTTTTTTTCCCTTTATACATACACACACACACACACATTCCGAATTTTATCATCTCTTTTAAACAGTAAATTTAAAGTCTGACTTATTCTCGGAATAAAAGACTGTCTCTTATTAACATTGTAATTGTGTTATGAAACTTTTTTTACTGTTTATTATAAATAAATAACAAATAAATTATCTTTTGTTTTCTTAATCTTAAGCAGTTAATATAATGTGATTTATTGGGTGGCATTTTTCTGATATCATTATTTTTAATAAATAAGAAAATGACCAGCACTTAACCCTCTACCAGTGTTAATGTAGTGTACTAGTTAAAGATACATAATAGATATTAATGAATCAAAAAATAATCAATAAAAAATAAAATATCTGCTTTTATTCATGAATTTTAAGCTATAAGTGTATATTAAATAAACTGAAGAAAATAAGATAGTTTGCATAAAAATATTTTTTTTATCAAAATGATATAAATTATTTAACAAAATATATATTGATATCAAATAAAATGTATAAAGGAATGCAAATCCATAAAAAAATGACTGCAAATAAAACCAAGAAATAATATATTTTGTAATACGTACTAAATAAAACTTTAAAAAAGCAAAAGATGTCAAGCATTGGTGGCCTAGTGGTTAGCATAGCTGCCTTTCAACCAGCTGGCCCGGGTTAGCTTACCGGTCAATTGACATATGAAAAAAAAAAAAAAAGCAAAAGATAATTTATTGTGATAAATTCAAGAATAAATGCAGATATTTTATTATTAGCAATTAATTATACTTTTTCCCATTAGTAAGGATTATGTAGCTCTAATTAGTGAGTAAAGTTTATATTTTATTAGAATTCCATTGTCTGTATTAATTAATATATTTATTTAAACTTCTTAAATTTGATTACTATAAAAAGTTTTAGAAGTAAATTAGTATTAGCAAAGTATCTTTTTATGATCAGTTATATTCATTTTTATAATTTTGTTTAATCATCAGATTCATCATATATTGTATATAAATATAAAGTTGTTAGGCAATTTCGCAATTAAATTATTTAAATAATTGAAATAATTTACATTTTGATTTTTATTAACATTCTGTAGTATTCTGATACTTTTAAATAAATCAATAAAAGCTTTTTTTTTCTTCTACTGATTTTAATTAAATGAAGAAGAAAAAGGAATAGTAAAGATATCAACAATTATGTCAAATCACTAAAATGTGTGGTTAATGATCTTGTTTCAATATTAAAGCTATTTGGGTTGGATATAGAATTTTAAGCTTGGATAGCCTCCTGCAATGGAAGCAGTTTGGCATCTGAATGAAACACAGTTATTCAAAAATCAGTCATATGAGTCATTCTATATAGTTATCTAATGTCTGTTTATAAATGTTTTTATAATTCAAAACTATCATGGTTACTGTATTCACTTGATAATATAACATATATATTTGTAAAAAAAAAAAAAAGGCCTTTATTAGCATGAATTAAGTAGGCAAATTATTCTTATTTATCTTCATATTTTTATGAATATAAATTTAAATTGTGAAAAGTAAAGATGAAAATTAAGTAAATTTATATTAGAAGTGATAATATTAAGTTATACGTTGTATTTATTATGCATGATATTTAAAATGCAGAATTTTAATATTTGTGACAGTAGATATAAGCATAATGTTGAATGTGTTTTATTAACTTTGAATGTAATGTAATGGGCAATTAAGTACACATTTTCTCATAGGAGTTCATAAGACATTCAAGTAGCTTCAAGAAAATGAGCAGATACAGACACCTTAATTAAGTTTTAGAATACTAAATCAACCAGGACATATATTCTCATACATATGAACTTTACAAGCAGTTCATATATAAAAAAATTCAGTTTTACCATCTGTATTATCTTATTTTGGAAATGAGACTTACTTGGAAAATAATTCATTCTAAATAATAAGATATATTTATTGATGGATTTCATCAATCAGCATTAATATATTCAAAGTAAAAGAAAAGATAGATGTGTATTAAAGCAACAATTTTATTTCACTGTAAACATATTATTCATGTACATAATTGCTTTTGTTTTCTGATTTTCAGCATTTCTATAACATTGGCTTGAATAATCTATACTTCCAAATGTGTGATTTCTCTAAAACACCATATAACATTGACATTAACAATAAACTTGTATGTATATGAAAGAATCGAAAAGAAACACACATGTATATACATTATATCAGAAAAAGTGTTGAAAGTTGTTTCTGAAAACTACATTTTTCAAGTTAGTTAATAAATTATATTGAAACAATTTAAAATATTTATTATAATATATTAGTCATTTCCTGTTAGATATTCTAAGAAAAATTTAAAATTATTCTGCTACTTTGTTTTGACTTGTTTTGACTTTTATAAAGAACAATTTTCTAATCAATAAAAGTACTATTGTGATATGACTATTCATGCTATATTTACTCAATAACAAAAAAGCAATTGATGTTTAGAACACAAACATATAATGAAATAATTATGCACAACATTATTATTTCTACTTTCAACTTACAATAAAAGTGTTATGTGGAAAAAATCTACAATTATATCACAATTAAAACAAAGTTATATATCAAGTTCAAGTTGTAATTTAGAAGATCTGGTACGTAATATTTTGTAAATTTCAATAATTTGAAATTGATCTACGCAGGCTCGGAATATATTAGGTGTATATGCAGTAAGTGGACAAAAATAAAGAAATATTAAATATTTTGAAAAACATATTTATCTGTGATATCTAGCACACACACAAAAAAAATAAGCTAAAATATTAATCTTAAATATATTTAAGGATATGCTGAAATAGAGCTATAAAATGGAATATAATATGTAAAAAAAAAAAAAAAATGGGGTTCATACAATTAAACAAAATTTATAAAAAATGATTATATCAAAATATATATATATAGCGAAATTAACACATTCTTTAAAAAAAATATTTATTTTATTTATTGATTTATTAAATTAACTTTTGATATTTATACTTTTTTTTATAATTTACAATTTATGCCCATATTTTATATATTCATATTTTTAAATAAATTTTATTTTATTATAAGTATTTATAAAAACCAGAACTTATTTAACTTATTTTAAGATGCATAAAAAAGATTAGCTACTAACCACAAACTCACATTATAATCTAAAGTTATATATATATATAAATCCAATTACAAAATAGCCTTCACAGAATCATTGTATTGTGCATTGAATAATTTTTATAGAGCTCCAGGAAGTTGTGTATATCATTTCTTACCTCTCCATCATAAACATCTCTTTTATAATATTTAAATTGAAAATATTTGCTAAAATTAAGTTTGTTCTCTTATAGGGGGGGCTACAAATTAAATGTGTGTAAAATTAAATAATTATTTTAGATCATTGTTATATATAGTTGTCCCTCCTAATTCACAAAATTCAATCGTTATTTCATGAGTAACAAAACTAGCATAGAATAAATATATTTTAAATGCACACACATATACAAAGATAATCATACGTTAGTATATATATATATATATATTAGAAAAAGATATTCATAAGTGCGTATATATATATATATATTGTATATGTACTATGAACAAAAAAATAAAAGAAAAATTAAAAAAAAAAATTAAGTTAATTTTTAATTTTCTTTCTATTTTTTTGATCATAGATCATTAAAATTGGATATAAGGAAAATACGAAAAAAAGTCATATCAAGAAATTATTCATTAATTACATCAATATAAATAAATAAGTTACAAAATTTACCTGTGTTTCATGTTTCAATTAAGAGAAATGTGTAAAAAATAAATTAGAAAAGCACAAGATATATATTTCAGAAATTTTAATAATACAGAAAAGTCTAATAAATCCAAATGTTTTTTATAATATAGTAATAATATTTGACTGTGAAATGAGTGAAATTTATATTAAAATAGTTCCAGTTACTAATATTTATTTTTAAAGATATGATTTAAATTTTATACGACTGTAAATGCAATTAATATTAAGAATGAAAGAAATGTGATTTACATTACTGAAAATTTACAGTTTAATAAATTTTATGATCCAATTTTACATTATATGTCTGTATATGCATGCAAGTATGTAAAATTATAATTAATCGGAAAATAATAAATTCTTTACAACAGCTATATATATAAAAAAATTATACTTTAAAAGCCTTTATCAGCACCTCTTTCAAATGTTAAAAGGCTTTTAATGTATAAAAAAATTTTGATATTTATATAGTTGTTGTAAAGAATTTATTATTTTCTGATTATTTTATGGAAGAACAGTATAAAGATATTTATTTTTTTCAATTTTGATAAAATTATAAATATTTTAAAATTCAACATTAACATATCCATCTGTAATATTCTAATACCTATGATTGAATCTGGGCCAGATAAATTTGAAATTTTTTTTAAGTTTTAGTAATCTTTTTTTTTTTTTTTAATAAATAGTTTGCTAATCATGCATTATTGGACAGTAAATGGGTGTCCAATATTTTTAGCTAGATAATAAAGCAAGGTTGAAAAGCCATTCAAATTCTCATTATTGGGAAAACCTGATGATTGATGCCTTCTTTACTATTCAAGAGGTTATTGGAGAGGCCTTTTATTCCAGATAAAATATTTCAAAGCCATTTTAGTTTTATCTTTATATATATATATATATATATATATATATATATATATATATATATAAATATATATATATAAATATATATATATATATATATATATATAATTATTTTTGTAATAAAATTGCATTGTAATAGATTTCTTTTTGTTAAAGTGATATAAAATTATGAGTTTCTCCTTGCTCTTTTTTTTCATTATATAAAAATTTTGCAAGTGGTGAAATATATAAATGAATATTAAAAGTTATATATTTGAATGATGTAAAGAATCATCAAAGTTTAGGATATACTTTAAAATTGAGATGCTAAAATAAATTGTCTTAAAGGAATATCAAACAATGGTAAATTATAACAGTAGTCAAATGTTATTGTTTAGTCTTAGCATTCTGTTACCTGGTTATCTCCAACTGCAATTGGAAATATATGTTGATAAATCATATATCGGAAGAGCACATATATATATATATATATATATATATATATATATATATATATATATATATATTAAGAAAATAAAACATCATATACACTTTTTGACAAAAAATTAAATATTAAGTATGATGACAGAAGGGGTATACAATTACTTTTAGAAATCAATAATAGTGAATTGATATTTATATACATATAATTTTATTTTTATCTGTATATTCATAATTTATTTTAGTTCTCCTTTATTTGTATAGATTTTATAAACAATGAAAAAAAAAACTGTTTAGCACAAATAATAAATTTCTAAAATTAATATTGTCAGTATATTTAATTTGTATTAAATAAAATTACAAAATTTGTAAAGTAATTGATTATGACAAATTAAAAAAAAAAACTTGTCAATATATTATATTGTCTTATTATTATAAATGAATTGACTGTAAAATGTAAAATGTATTTTAAATAAATAAAATACTCTTAAAAAACACAGTCTACCATATCTCATGCCTTCAAAATCTTCAGATTCAGGAATCTATGATTTTAAAAAATAAAGAAATAGAAATGATATATTTTACATGTACTTATCTATACATTAGGTCAGTATTACGAATCATCTCTTAGTTATCCATATTTTTGTTTAACACAATATTGCAGTGAAAGTATTCCTACTCATGATATCATTGCTGTGAATTATCTAATTAAAATTTTGCTTAAAATAGCTCCACAGTGTAAAAATATTGCTGATAGAAATTCTGTTAAATCTAAAAGAAGTTGTAATGTATTTCGTTTATGGGATAAAATAAATGTGGGGTTTTAAGAGAGAGGAAAGAGGCAATACAATAATATATGGTCATTAACCTCTTTTTTGCTGATTATTTTATTGGCTGAGTGAGGTAAAAGTCTAAACTTTTAATTGGTCAATCCACAAACTCAAGTGTCAATTCACAAACTCAAGCGTCAAAATATATTCATCTTTTAATATTATATTCACTTTAGTTTCATTTGTAAAAAGTATATTAATAATTTGTCAGTTTATGAAAGTGAACAAAAGTTTTTTCAAAAATAAATTTTTATTTATAATTATAAAAATATTTGATAACGGCAAATCTAAAATGAATGTTACTCACCAACCAAAAAGTTTTGCTGACATCAGTGATTTCTTTTCCAATTTTACGTTGCGGATAAGTAAATAATTTTTGCTAAAGTCTTAACTATTTTTCTAAAATAATTTTATTTTTAGTATATTTTATCAAAATAATTTATAATTTGTCAAAAAATACTTTTAAAATGGTCTAAAACATTCGTTTATTATTTTTGAAATAAAACAAAAGAAATCGTAGCAGTAAAAGTTATTGAAAACCATTTTCTTTGTTGTCAAAAGGTAACAGCCAATCAGAATCAAGAATGAGCAGTGCTCTTCCTTTGTTAGACATTCAACGTCAGTTTTATTGATTTTTTATTTGTAAAATAATTCAAGAGAGGGTAGCATCTTATGGAACTTTTTTTAACCATTAAAAATAACACAAAATCTTAACAGTAGTATTAAAAATGCCTGATTTAGAGTGACTGGAAACCATCAATTTTAGCCATAACTAGAAAAAAGTTGGTTAACTTATATTTGAGTTTATGAGTATATAACTGTGCTCTCTCTCTCTCTCTCTTTCGCTCTGTTTCAATTTATTGTTGTACTATATTTTTCAATATTATTTATTCTATTTTTGTGTCAATTATTTTTGTTAATATCTTTATATATTTACAATTTTAAATGGTATATATATATATATATATATATATATATATTTATTTAATATATATATATATATATATATATATTAGATAAACTAAATTTAATTTACAAACACAATATTTTTTTCCATTACTAATTTTATTTCAAACAAAACAGATATTTTATAAATGCACAAATAGTCTTCAAAAACAATAGACATTAATTTAAAACTTGCAACAAGTACAACACAGTATAGAAATATACATACAATAAGCAGTTTCTCATATTGCTCCTAATAGGAGTATGTCTTTTATAAAAATATTCTTTCAAATTTGATTTTTTTATTATGAGTATTATTTGCAATACAAATTAAAATGTTTGCATAAAAAATTAAAAATATATAGCCATAAAATCACAAAAATGAAGAAATAAAATTATTTTTGTTTAAATGAAGTCATAGTCAGTTATTATGATGAAATAAATTTTCTTTTTATCATTGTTACCATTAGTTACAATAATTTTTTATAATATTTGTTTTAAAAAGTAGTGGAAAAAAAGCAATCACTTGCAAAATCTAGAAAAAAAATTTACAATTGTTTAAACTACAATCAGTATAAGATACTACTAAACCTGAAAAGGGGAGCATAAAATTTATACTATATGAAATAAATTCAAGCTAATTTGATTTCTGAAAAATAGACTCATTCTCAGGAAAATAGTGAGATGGATACTCGTTGAGTTTAAAAAATAAATAAAATTAAGGCATTTGAAAATTGAGAGGCTATCACATATTGCTTGTAGCCATTACGGATTAAAGTAAATGCAGTAATACAAATAATTTCTCAAAATATAAGGTATATGTATTTATGCCAATATATATATATTATATAAGGTAGCTTCATATAGCTTGGCATAAAGCTACCTATAATATGCCAATATATATATATTATATAAGGTAGCTTCATGAAAGCTTGAAATAATATGATACAAGTATATATAGGGTCTAGTATAATCAGAAAACAAAATTACAAAATAAAAATATTTGTTTTTATGTTTTAATTATTGATGTTTGCAATTTTAGGTGTAATATTAAACATATATATAATGAGTTATTTATTTATATAGGACTACATTTTAATCTGTAACAATCATTAGGGATCACCCACTATACATGTCCTATAATTAGCATTTTTAAGAAATGTTCTTTTTTCCAAACATAAGATAAAGCTTTTGAAAAGATAGTATGAATCCATCCTTCCAAATGCTTAATATTTGCCTATACATATATTTAGGTTAAAAAGATAGAGTGGATCCATGCTATCTTTTCAAAAGACTTTATCTTCTGTTTGGAAAGGAGAGTATTCCTTTAAAATGTTTATTAGTTTATAGTACATGTGTAGTGGGTGATCCCTAATGATTGTTACAGATTAAAACAAGCACTATATAAATAAATAACTCATTATATATTTGTTTGTTTGTTTTTTAAAGAAAAGGTAACAATATATTCAGGCATAATTTATTTTCGCAATTTTATGACATTCTTCATTTGATTAGCCATTTTTAAGCATTTTGTCAGATTTAACACAAAATGTCAAAATTAACTTACATCTCTATCACTAATAGTGCATTTATATCTTAGTCATCCATGTTATATCAATAATGGATCATATCTAGGTTAATTGGAATTTAGAGTTTTTTTCAGAATATAAGAAAGCTTAGAATTTTTCTTTCAGTAATCAGCCTGTAGTCAATAATGTTAGACATTCGTTAGTTAATGATTAAGTGACCAATTATTATTAACAGGAAGGTAAAATTTTCAGATTAATTTAAACTGATCAATTGATCGTGAGTGTGTTTGCATTATGAGTAATATGATATATTATATATACTTCATGAGTAGTTAGAATGTATTATAATTCTTAAACATTGTGAGCCACGAGTGCTTGTTTCACATGAAATCATATAAATTGTAGTTGCAAATATTGTTTTAAAAATAATTTTCGTTTCGAATATTCAGGAAAATTAAAATCTTTAGATAAAATTAAATAATAACTACTATTATTTTATTAAAAAATTTTCTTTTAAAAGCAAATATTATTTTGAATATATTGAATGTAGTTTTACAGTTGTAAATATTTTAATATACATATATTTATCAAAAAGCAAATTATATACATCATCTATTTTCTAGAATATATAAAACAATATAAAATATTATTTTTGCATGTATATTAAAAAATAAATTAATAAGTAAGAGATATTAAATTACATTTTCATTAATAATTTTGATCCCCAGAACCTAAACAGAACAATAATTTACATTTTTATTTAAAAAATTTTTAAAAAGTCAGTCAAATTTATAAATCATTAAAATTTGTTTTTAATTTATATATGTTTTAAAAAATTGTATTTATTTTTGAAGTCAAATACAAATAATATTTTGATTTTCAACTTTTTCTAGGATTACAAAGCATAATATACAGAGATATAGTCATGTGATCAGACATTATATTTAATATTTAAATTTATTTTCTTCAAATTTTGTAGAACCAAATTTGCTAAAATGATTTAATAAACAAAATATATATTGTATATATATATTTGCTTAGTGGAATGGCTAATAAATTTTGACTTTTATATACTTTTTTATGACATTATTAAGAACTTACTTAAATTATTTTAGTAGTAGCAAAGTGCATTACCACTCAATAATAAATTTGCCAATAATAATTATAAATTAAATTGAAATTTAGATGCATAAAATATGTATAAACCAGGATACGACTTCTAAAAATTATATTTTCCAAATACGTTTAACCTTTTATTATTTTTATGGCTTTTCACAATTTAAAAAAAATCTTTTCTTAAATAGATATTTTTAAAATTGATTTTACTTATTATAAAATGCGATGCAAAGGTTGTAGATATTTTATTATACTTTTTTCAATAACTTACACATATGTGTGTGTATTTTATTGATATAAGAATTGTGTTATCTTGTCATAACAATAAATATTGTATAATATATTTTTATTATTGATGTAAGATATTAAAATAATGTTAAAAGGGGACAAATAAATTATCATCACGGATGATTTTAAAATTTCTTTGAACTTACTTTCAGAAAAGGAACATTATAAATACATGTGTATGTTATGTACTTATAAAGATATTTACATATGTGTGTATTTTATAAAAACTTTATATTTTATGTATTATATGTTTCTGTATGATCTATATACTATTTTGATTAAATAACCGTTAGAAATGTGATTAAGCCATTATATCAATTTAGTATTAATTATTAAATATTTTTACCAAAACATGCAATTATAAAAATATTCTAATTATATTTTTTCACCAATATTTTTCAATTCCTAAAGAATTTATTTCAAACATTTATACATTCATTTTGTTTTGTAGATATGAGTGATTATATATATATACATTCATTAATATATATATATATATGGACATATTATTTACTTAACTAAATATAAATTTAATAAATTTAATAAATATAAATTTAATAAAATTAATATATTTACATTTGTTACTATCATTTCATTAGATTTAAAAATTGTTTCATAGTAAATCGAAAGATTTCATGTTGTTTTTTTTATATATAATATTCAGTGAATTAAATGTGAAGGTGTTTTAAGCTTCACACTCTTAGTTCAAAATTGCTTGAGTCTGGCTTATTTATATATAAATTTAAATAGAGAAAAAGGTGGGTCCATCTTTTTCTCATATTTCTGACTTGTGTTTTTGAATTGAGAGTTCCACGTGCAGTCATTATTACATCTGATTGGCTATCATATAAGCATTTTTAAGGTGCATCTGTCAAAGGTTTTTAGCCTTTCATGTTATTATTAACAAAATATTACAAACCTTATTCAATTCAATATTATTAGAGTTTTGCCATTTTTACTATTTGCTATATCAATTAAAGACAAGATCAGCTTTATAGTTTATATTTAACTGTTTCATAAACATTTCATTCTTTACATGGCAAATTAAATATTATAACAACTATTATATCTGTCTTTTAAAATATTTATTCTAAGCATTATCATTATTCATGACCATCTAATATTAATTAATGGACAATTTTTTAATGCAAAATCTCACTTTTAATAAAACACTAACCTTTTACTTATTTTTTTCCAATAAGCATTCCATCAATACATAAATTAGTGGTAGATAATTATTTATGTAATTTTACTCATAAAAAAAATCTTCTACTGCCAGTTATTATCCTTAATGAAATGTTTCAATATTAGTTATTACATTTTAGGCATCTATGAAGATGTGTTTGTGCAAATGACCTTCAGCATATAACATACAAAACAGTCATATTTCAATATTAGAATGAAAAAGATATTTCATTAACAAATAAGTATGATTATTCTGGCACAATAAAAAGAAAAAAATAAAGAAAAACAAAGCATAAAAGGTTAGAAAACAAACACAATTCCATGACACAGTTAATGTTGAGAGATTATTCATGTTATGAGAGACTCATGATGACAAATCTTGTATTAACCTAAGTAACTAAAGACAGAGCACTATACATCTTAGTAGAATTGTGGAGTGGTCGATTCTATAACTCAGCATCCATAAATCACAGTATTTAACATCTTATGAAGCCCTAAATAATAAACTACTTGATTACTTTACTTTATTGAAGACAAAGGTAAAAGAAAATTAAATAATAATGAAAAAATAAAGAATGTTGATTCATTTACTTATAAAAGTTAGTTATAAATATTAGAAAATTAAAATTAAAACTTTTATTCATCTTCACTTCAATCTACTGCTAATAAAAGACAAGTTCTTTGCAGTTAGGGACTATTAATACTGTTGTTTATATCTATAATATGAAAAGTGCTATTTATTTCTTTTTAATTTATGAAAGAAAATTTAAATTATACATATTTTATTTCATATACATCTTTTTTAAAGCAATTTATTGTAAAAACAAAATAACTTTCCTAATAAAAAATCAATACATTTTTTTAATTTTTATCAATAAATATAACAGTGAAATATATATATAACAGTGGAATTTACTCTTAGAGATATTTTATTTTGTTTAATTATTGGGTGATAATTATTTAATGTAATTTTAAAATTTTATTTTGAAATAAAGAAATAATAATAACTACAATTTTTCTTTTGTTTGGAACTGATAAGTGGTTCTCATTCATTAATTATACTGATAATAGATGACGCTAGAGTAGAGAAATAAAATAGATTTCTGATTTCAATTGAAATGTTAAGTTTAAACTGGAAGAATCCTTACTGCTTTATTTATGCTAACCGTTATTAATTTAAATATAGTGTCTAGTCTATTTTTGTAGGTTCAAAGTAATAAATAATAATTAAATAATAACACTAATATTTATCTATATCCTAACATAGTTTAATAAAGTTTATGCAATATAACTAATTGCTAGCTTCGATTGTTTTATAGTTTAATTTTAAAATCTAAATTATTATTTTTATTTTATCTATTAATTTAAAATATTTTGCACCAAAGTGAAATAATGACTCATTAAGTAAACCAAAAGTAAAAACGCAAAAATAAAATTAAAATCATTGGTTCAGGTCAAGTATATTGTTAATAAATATCTATATTGGAAAAAATTATATATGCATGTGTGTGTTTAGAAAATAGAGGTTAAGGGTTGGCTACATTACCCTCCATGTTTTTGCGATAAATAATATTATTTTTATTATTCATATACTAAATAAATAAACCCCATTACTAAACAAATAAATACCCAAGTATTAAATAAAAATATTTTTATCGTAAATAAAGTGGATTTAAATGCGTGAAACATGGATATTAAGCTAATATGAGTATAAAAACATGGGGATAGCAAATATTTTATATGATATATGGGCTAATATAGATAAAAAATTATAAACACTCTTACCATCTGAAAGTAAATGTTTCATTGTGCACCTCCCCCCCCATTTCGAAACTAATAAAAGTCATAATGAAACTGCTTTAAATAATGATTATTTTTTTAAAATTTGATGTTCAAGCAAAAAAGGAAATTACAATATTCTCTTTATTAATAAATATTATCTGGTTTCTCTCTTTGGTTTTTAGAATTATTTTAAAATATTGTTAAAAGAAAAAAAAGTAAGGATAGTTAACATATTATCATGATGTGTATGGTTATTCAGACTTGGAAAGAGGAATAAAGATAGAGACCAAGAATAAAAAGTTAAAGAGTTTTGCAATAGTTATGTAAGTCAATTCATGACTAATAAACACATTCTCATCTACTACATGCTGTTTCTTCAACCCATTTATTAAGTAAAAACTATCTATTTATATAATAATATGCTAAAGTAAAGAACTTACTGGAGATGAAGTATAATACAAAAAAGACAGAATTAAAAATAAAATAAAACCTATCATTTTTAAAGAAAATATCCTTCAATTGAATGCCAATATGACACAAAGACCTCTATCCAACTATGAAGTGTCTTTAATTCTTACAATAAGAATTATTATATTTGATATAGTTTAAATGAAAAGATTTCTTATAAAACAATTATACATTATTTATTATAAAAAGTTTATTAGAAAATATACAAATGAATTATCTTAGTCAAGTAAAAAAAATAGAATAGATACAATATGTAATCTTTTTGAGACTTTTTTTATCCTGGTTTAGTTTCTCAAGACATTTGTACAATTGTGCCAAACTCTCTTCACATTATCATAAAAATTCACAGAATTTCCTAATCTACAATTATTTTAAAGTGGGCACCACAGATAGAAAAACAAAGTTCCAAGGTTAGTATACAAGAGACAAGCAAACTATTAAAAGCAAAGATAATAATTTTGCAACAACAATAATAATACTTTTTATAAGCAACAGTTTAAAAGTAAGCTTGATTAATTCTTGATTGCAACAGATAGAATGCACAAAATGTTCAATCTTGCCTAAGTTTTTCACAAATTACTTGAAATTATTAAATATATAATAGAAAAAAAAGATAAACATTCATAAAAGAAATGATATGGAATAACCAAAAGTTTTCAAATCTTGTTATTTTCAGTAGTTATATTTTTAACATTCTAAAACAAGTGTGGCTATTTATATATATATATATATATATATATATATATATATATATATATATATATATATATATATATATATATATATATATATATATATATATATAAAATGTTCAATTATTACTCATTGAAATTCAAACAGAAAGTGCAATTTTGGCTGAGAGATTATATAACATTCAAAAACTAAAACTTTTTGTTTAATTGCTACTTTTAAATATGATGTTCAAATATTGCTATAAAATAATACTTATATCATTTATTACTTGAGAGTTGTGATAGAGTGAGGCTATGATTCTCTGATGATCACTATTCTACTATTACACTAAACTAAAACAGGAGTTCGGATACTGCTTACTTTTTGAAATTCCATAAGCAAGTGTAATATTATTTACCTGAGGATTATTCTGATATTTGCAAGCTAGAAGTGAAAATTTGAGCTTCAATCCAAAAAACTTTAGCTGTCAAATCCATTACATTATCCTAGTGTAATTCCAGACCTTTTCATTTCATTTGGTTTTGATATAAAGCTTCAACAATGGCAATATGAAAGTTATCAAAATTTATTAAAAATTTATTGGCAATATACTTTCAAAGTAGGAACAGTCACAATTATTTTATTTCCATGGATAGGGTTTATAATTCTGACTGTTCATTTTGATCAGTATTTTTCATTTTTCACAGCAATTTAAAATAACGTACATATAAATGTTGTTGTGTTTTTTTAAAAAAAAATGTAAGTCTGTTGTTCCAAGATAAATTTCAGGGATCATAAACAAAAAATGATGAATAGGGAAGACTAGAGATTTTGAAAAAAGCATTATTACACTATAAAAAATTTAAATATAAAAAGATTATTATCTAGGCAAACAGACTTCCTAAAAATATATTATATCTGAAATGTTAAAAGATTATCAAAAAGTATATCGTTTACTTTTATTTTTTGTGGACAGTATAACAGACATACTGATTGTCTAGAGTTTTAAATGAAGTATGACAATACCTCACATAATTAAAAAAAAAAGGATCGTAATTAAAAGCATGGAATATAATTTCATTTTTCTGAATATACTACTTGTATGATTTACCTTAAGCAAAATCCAGTAGTAAAGCAAATAAAGTATATTTTATCAAATTCCATAATAAAATTCTTTTTAAATAAATAACAATGATGCATGAAATACATATATCGATCATTTACCTTTTTCACATGTGTATGGTCATGTGCATTGATTGTAAAAAATAGAGTGGATAACCAAAGGAAGATTAAAAGTCTGTGTTCAAATCCGCTATACTACATCTAAATTCCAAGTATATTAATTATACTTGTACTTTCATATAAGAAATTGAGAATTAAAAGACAAACAGAGAATAAGTTAACGTAATAACGATTAGTGTTAAAAGAATAAATTAAACATCATTTTATGATTATATAAAAGTTTTGACTTGTTATTTGACTTGTTTATTTTTATGTTATTCCTAATGACATTTTAATTTGTATTTCAAGTATTTTCTTTTAAAAATTGCTTTTTTAAAAAAATATTCTTTTATAAAAGCTTTTCAATATTTACAATTATGATTTTTTCATAATAGATATATATATATGTATATTTAAAGTATGACCAGTTTGTCACTTGTATCTGAGAATGCTTGGCTCTAATATATATATATATATATATATATATATATATATATATATATATATATATATATATATATATATATATATATATATATATATATATATATATATGTAGTGAAGTATATATTATATTTCAATGAATAAATGTTGTTTTTTTATAAAAAGGTAAGATCCTATAGTATAATAAACATTAATACAAAAAAGTTTAAAAAAAATATGATTGTCCACAAGTCAGATAGGTTATTTCGGAGAATGTAAAATCCATTTTAGTTCAATTATTATGTCATATATTTTGATATATATTTTATATAATTTTAGTCATAAATAATAAAATATGTTGAGAAAACTAATTAATGTAAACATTAATAAAAATTGTTTTTCATGTGTGTAAGATTTTTCATTAGTATTTTTTTTACTATAGAAAAATTGTTTTAACTTTTTACATTTACATGTATAATAAAAAAAAAAACTTAAACAAACAAATTTATGATATTTTTGCACTTATATTTTTTATTTTATATTATATTTTCACTGCTTAAGTGGTTGTTCCATGTAATATCTTTTTTAAGCTATGGGCTTGGAATGTATTACATCTAAAATACATATATTTCAAAAAAAGCAGATGTTATAATAAATAAGATTCTAAAATCAATTATATTCGTTTTAAAACCCATTATTGTATATTTATAAAATAGTTTTGAAAGCTTTTTTTATGTGTAAGGACTGACAAGAAAACATGCTGAAAAAGATTAGTAGTGAATTTAGTAATTTCTGCTACAAAAAATACTGTGATATTAGTGAAATACCAGCATAAAATTGTCATTAGCATGCCTAGTTAATGCAGAACATTTCCATCCTATTTTCTATGCATAAAATTCTTTAAAAATAATTAATATCTTTTGTGAAAATAATAAACAGCCACTTGTAACCAAATATGGTCATACTAACTGTAAAAAATATGAGAAAGAAAGGAGAGAGAAAAAATGCTCTAGAAATGAGTTTTGCAATATCTATACAAATCAGTATATTCAACACAAATACATCCACATTTAGAGCAAGTAGTTCCATTGTTTTATTTACTTGATATTTTCCAGTGTTGTCTTTTAATTTTTTTAGCTGAAAATTTTATTTCTGAAATAGAAATACTTTAGGACCCTGCCTAACTATAGATCTCCAATACATTCTATTGTTTGCTATATCTTTCCAATAGAAACCATCAATACTGTGCTTTTTTAAAATGTATTTGAGATAATCCTTGAAGAGTAGATAAAATCTCTCATGAAAATCATGACCAGATTTATCATTAAACAGCCTTTAGTGCATTGTTCATTTATTTTACATATCCAATTCAACATGATAATAATAAAAGCAAAATAAAATTTCTGCAGATGTGGATGTTTACTGTTATTGAATTAGATCTTTTGGGTATTAAAAATCACATGGTATTACATAAAACTATACACACACACACACATATATATATATATATACACCAAAAAAGATAATAAAGTAAATCATTATAATAATTAACAACAATTATTATTGTTTCATGTCATGTTACAAAACTATATGGATTATTCATAGAGAAGTTATAACAGTCATCACAGAATTCATTTTAATAGTTAAATACTATCACAAGATTGTGTCACATGGTGTTACAGAGCTATAGAAACTTATTAATATAAGACACCAACAAGCATTACAGAGCGATTTATAATTAATTTATTTATAATAAGACTAATAACTGTGTGATTAAATTAATCACAAATGCATTACGTTTTTTTTTGTCAAAAATATATATAGCATAGAATAAAAATAAAAAAGATAACCCATAAACATTTAGTGCATAAAACATAGTCATCATCATTCGAAGGTAAAGATATACTTATCATACAATTATAACACTTTTATGCATAATACGGTAAGATTAAGAAATCATACATAAAAATGATAAATTATGTAATTCGAAGCTTTAATCATTGCGCAAATATTTATAGAATCAAATGTTTTTTTTGTTTTTTTATATATAATCTATAAATATAAAACATAATGGTAATTGGTATTCATTAGTTTTTGTTTATAAATTTCATCAATATTTGGATGTGATCCATCGTATGCTAAAATCACTTTTAAATTAAACTTGTTTTTTTTTTTTTTTTTTTTTTTTTTTTGGTGTGTGATTTTATAATCTTGCCATGTATTTTTGAAATTTTGCAAAGCATGCTTAAATGAAACTTTTCTAATGCTTTCATATTGTGCAAGTGTAAATATATGAATATACCGGCACATACATATACACACATTTTCAAATTAGTTTCCATTCAACTAATGAATAAATTTATAACTTCACTCTTCAATTCAACTCTAATTATACATTCTATATCTATATTATAACAAAATAATCTAGATACTATTTGTATTTAAAAAATTGGCATACATCAGAAGTCTTATATATATATATATGAATGATTGCTTATGATTTTTATGGGGAAATTATATATATAATTAAAAACTATTTTGATTAATAAAACTTACTACTACTCAAAATAGTTTTCAGTCTCTTTAACGGAGTTTCCAATTAAAATTCATGAAAATATTAGAAAAACATATGTATGTCACCTCCATGTACTACTTACCAATCCATTTCATTAAACAATAAAAATACTCATTCAAGTTACTCATATATAATTTCTGAAAAATATTTAGCGTTTTCTTCTTCCATACCTTTTTCTACATTCATGCCGAAAATTATTTTAAAAAATATTTTAAATTTTAACAATCAAAATGGAAGTTATGCCTTTAAGGAGAGTTTTGTACGATTCATAAAAGAAAAATTATTTTAAATATTTAGTAAAAAGATTAAAAAAACAAAAAACAAAACAAAAAACTTGACTGACATTCAAATATTGATTATATTATATAAATCAGATAGCGTTTTTTTTTTGTTTTTTAATAATTATAAAAAAAAATGTTTTAATTTTTTTTTCCTATAATGCTTTCTGTTATCAATTTCTACTACGACCACTTAGAATTATAATATTTTATTCAAGAAGTATAAAATATTTTATTTACTACACAATTATTACAACAACAAAAATAATTTAAATTTTGCATACACACACAGAAAGAAAAGAAAATCTTCATATGTACTTCATTAGCAGCTCTTGTAAATGAATAAGGACCATTGTAAAAAAAAACAAAATATTGAGTTTGGCAATTATTATAAAAACCAATCTCTCAAATTACAAACTCATACACATTTCTCACATACTGGATTTATAGTTAGTTTGTTTGTGTGCATATACACATTTGTGTTTACATAACTACGAGATCTCTTTTTTTACTACAGTACGTTTTTTTAATAGCAAAAAATATTTGTAACACGAAAAAATAAATTTAGACTTAATTATCAATTTAAAAAAATTAAAAAGTTATATTCACTTACCGCTATCAGTTTTACTAATAAATTATAAGTATAATCAAATATTACGTGAAATCTTTACAACTATATTTATATAAAATTTAAGTAAAGCTAATTAAATTAGTTAAAAGTATGCTTTTATAATTTTAATTAATATTATAATTAAAGTGAATAATCTTAACATGAATAATAAATTAGTTAGTTAAAATATAAACAGATTAGATATAATCACAGACATTCAATTATTTTTTTCTCTATCTCCAATGTTTTTTTGTTTTTTTTTACTAATGTTCAGGGCTCAATCATCAAAACCATCTCATATCATCAATCATCATTTTGTGCTATCTATGATAATAAACGTGCCTTCTTGCATTTTCATTTTTTAATTACTTGAAAAAAAGAAATTCTTATTAATTATTTTTTTGTGTGTATTTCTTTCAAATAGTCACTCACGATAATGATTCATTTAAATGTAGAGCCATTTTTAAGCTTGCTTAAAATTAAGAACTAATCTCAATACTTCAAAAAAATGTGCAGAATACTCAAATGAATGTAAGCATGAATTCAATACAAAGAAATCATGTGTCTGGTCGATTTACATATGGGAAAATAAATAGATGATTCTTTAAAGGAGAGCCAAGTCCACTTCTCAGTTTTCCTTTCTCCCTGAGTCCTACTTAAAACACAAATTCAGAAAAAAAATTAAAGATAAAATTTTAAAAAATCATCAATTCACTTTTCCAAAATCTTACCTTTTACTCTATTCAAAAATATCACTATTTAATTTACTCATTACTACAAAGATCATATATTTATCTCCCATCATAATATTGACAAAAGCTTGTTCTAATAGCATATATTCTATGTGCAGAACACTCCTCTAGGCTGGTTGATTGGAATATAGCTCTATAAGGCATCTTCAACAACCATTAATGAAAAATGGCTTAGGACTTCATGATATTAATATATTTTAAAACACAAAATTCTGTAAATTTAATTTCTTCTTGTGTAAAATTATACTTCCATTTAAAGGTTGTGGCAAAAATAATATGATCACACGAGCCCCAGTTAATGGATATCTTCAAAAACTAATGTCTCTATTACATACAATTTCAAGTTTTTTTTCTTTAACCATCTATGAATAAATTCATATACTAGGATATTTATAAAATAAGCCATCATCAATTAAAAGATACCATAGAGGAAACAGTATTAAAGTTAAATAACAAACAACTTATTAAGAAATTTAGATTTTTATTACAATAAGCAAAATTTTTTGATTTCCTAATAAAATTAAATCTGGATTTTCTACCTACATTAAATTTCATTAGATTCAAAAAGTATTGCTGGAATTTTGAAGACAAGTAATGGTTATGGCATAGAGATACAGAAAATCAAACTTACTCATTCTTTGAATGTGCTTGTTTGGATATCATTCGTGCAGAAATTCATAAGATATTTAACATTTCAAATACTAATATAGAATCGTTGTATAACTATTATTTAAAGGGAATTTTTTTTGACATCAGAGGAAGCATCTTTGTATTATATGCATTATGATATACAATATTCTCTTTTATGCACAGCCACAACCAAAGAAAACATATAAATATATTTTCCAACAAATTGGACACCTTTAGAGAAAGAGATAAAAAGATTGTCCCTAATGAAATATTTATAGCCATGTGGTCCCTGATGAGGCTGAACCTGAATCACTAACATTATAAGGATCTCCAAAATGACAGAAGAATAATTTTGTTCTATTATAAATAAATTGTAATCTATATATAATTTGAATGTATACCAAATAGACAATGTAATCTTTGGAGTAATCAATGAATAATCAATAAAATACATTTGAAAATAAAAATATAACAATATAATATAAATGTTCATTTCATTTATTTTTTTTTATCTTTATTCTCAATAATTTTATTTTTTGTTCCACTTACAAATCTAAAGCAGTATATATAAAGAACTCATCAATTCAATAGTCGAGCTCATAGTCATTGCTCTGTCTTTTAAAATAAGTTGGTGCTGCACAAGAGTGTTAAATAATCTGAATCGGTCAATATTTTAATCAATGTAAGGTTTACTAATGATCCATATGCAATTGTTTGAATTTAACATTATTCTTATATCAATTTGAAATAAACTATTAAATTTATCTCTGACATTATAAATACACAATATCTAAAAACATTTAATCACCAAAGATCTTGCTTAAGCTGAAAACAGGAAATCAATCAAGGAATATTCAGCTCTTGATTTCTCCACCCATGACTGAGTGAAACTATTCAGAAAACAGTAAGTGACTTATTAAATTAAATAATTTTTGTGTATCTATATTTTTGTTTTATTTTAAAATAATGCTTTATTAATTTACTTATGGACAATTAATAGTTATGTCATTTAAAAAAAAAAAATATTTTGTATTTTTAATAGTTCATAAGTTGATTCATTTCTCTTTCTACAATTGATTATTTATTGTCATATCATCATTCACTTCTAAGATAAAATCGCCATTTGAGAATAGAGGAGTAAATAAATTATTTTTGTTAATATTATTTGTATTTCAAAATGAAATTATATATGTTTCATTAATTAGAAGAGCTTATAAAATCATTCTAATTTGGAATTCAGAAACAGATAAATTTCTTCAGAAAACATTTATGCACTTAAATCAAAATTAATTTAAGATTATACCTATAGAAGAAATGCATCATGAGTAAACACCACTTGTCATAGGATATAATGCTACTGCTTTAACCAAGATAAATGTAATTACTTATTCCCACTGAAATGCATAAAGTTATATAAATTTCTTCTACATAGTAGAACTCTAATTGGTAATGAAACCATTTCTGGAAGATTTCAACATTATGCAAAAAGAATGTTTTGAAACAACAGGATATCTTGATTAACTCTGTGGTGAATAATGACCAAGGAATAAAGAACTTTATTTTTAACAAGCATTACTTTGAAAATATGGAAATCAATAGAACACTAATATAAACTTTCATTATATCACATCATCTTTGTGAATCATTATTTAAAAATATTTAATTGTATTTCTTTTGTTATTAAAATCTGATTGCCATTGAAATAATCCATTTAAGAAGGATTAAATGAAAAGAAATAGAAGATCATGAAGTCAAATATTTTTTTATTTTATATTTAATAAAATTTAGGTTTTCTATGAAAGCGACTTGACTGAAGTATGAACTGATGTATAAAAATACTCTTTAATATGAAGGTAAGAATTTATCATTCTTCCTGTTGGATTTATTTATGACATGACAGAACTTTGTTGTTACTAACTTAATTAATATAATAATGATTGTTTGTTATTAGTTGTGTAAATGACTAATATCTTGTATGAAAGATTTTTTATTTCTTAATGATGACTATACATAATAATGTCTCGTGAAGTTGGAATTCTCTCATGAAGACTGAATAATATAATATTACTATTTATTTATATATGAATTAAATTAAGATTAGCTAGTTTAATGTTTTTATAATTTTTTGTGAATTATAAAAATTTGTTTATTAGATTATAAATTATTAGACTCAGTTCGTATTATGAGATACATATCTATTATGAGAATATGGGAAGATATTAATTATTTAATAATATAAAATAGTAGAGATGTAAGTAAAATACTTATAATAAATTTTTTTTGTTATATTAAATAAATGGAATTGTTATTTGTTAATAAATATTGTTAAAGTTTATTTTAAATTTAAAGAAGTTTCTAATTTATTTATTCATTTTATGAAACAAAATAAAGTTAAATACATATACCCATACACATATGTTATAGTTATTTAATATCCTAATAATTTGGTTGAAATAAATTTTAAAAATATATTGAGATTATTTTGAATATTGTTATTGCTGTAGAATTGATGGAAACCCCTGAAGAGAGTTAATTGCAAAACCTACTCAGAGTTTGAATTCTGAGCATACAGAAACAATTAATAAAGGTGAAGATTGAATGATTTAATCTAAATTGTGTCTATATTAAATATTTGATTTTAAATTATCCTGTTTGAAGTGAATTTCGTTTTAGATTAAAATTAAATCATTTTATTCATAGCATCCTATATGAGGACCGCAAATCTGATTACAGTGAGATTTGACCACCTTGTTTCTTTCTTAGGAAATCCGTACCATTACAATAGATAGATAGATAGATAGATAGATAGATAGATAGATAGATAGATAGATAGATAGATAGATAGATAGATAGATAGATAGATAGATAGATAGATAGATAGATAGATAGATAGATAGATAGATAGATAGATGGATGGATGGATGGATGGATGGATGGATGGATGGATGGATGGATGGATGGATGGATGGATGGATGGATGGATGGATGGATGGATGGATGGATAGATAGATAGATAGATAGATAGATAGACAGATAGACAGATAGACAGACAGACAGACAGACAGACAGACAGACAGACAGACAGACAGATAGATAGATAGATAGATAGATAGATAGATAGATAGATAGATAGAACCAGTGCTCAGTTTATATTAAAATATAAAATCTTCAAGCCTTAATGGATAGATATGAGTGAGATAATGATGTGAACCAACAGATGAGTGCTGGTTCAGCATAATATATATATATATATTGAAGATCGTTTATTTTTTTCGCTTGTATCTGAAGTTCAATATATTCATTATACTTATATTAAAATATTAAGGATATTTATATAAATTTTATAATTTTATAATTAGATTAATGTCGAATGGATCTGACTAAAATAATGTTAGAATTATCAATGCATAAATTTTCTTGAGCTGTTTATCAGAACTGACTCGAGGAGAATTAAATTTAGATAATGTATGAAGTATATCCAAGATATTCAGTGTTATATTTAGTTAAAATAAATCGTACTTTTATTAGTATTTATATCTAGTTTATTCTTTGAAATGACAGCTGTTGCCTTTTTTTTTTAATAAAATATTTTTTAATCTGAATAGCTCAAATACTTTCAGAATAAAAAAGTTATTTTCTTTTACCGAAACTAAATGATTTTGTTTGTAAAGCATTATTTTATTAATGTTCCAGTAAGAATACAAAAAAAGGATTAATTTAATGAAATGATAAATCTGGTGATTTCATTTCTGATAATTTATAAATATACAAATAAAAAGAATTTCTTAATCACCTTAATCATTTTATACTTTTTATTTAGTCATGATTTAAATAAATTTTCACTATAATAGGTATTTTACTAACTTAAAAAGACTCATAATTAATACTTGAAGTTGATATTGCTATTAATAATAATTACGAAGTAAATGCAATTTTGTCTTTAATTTTATTAGATCACATGGCAATCCAGCAGACGAGCTGCACTTCAAAAAGGGAATATTATCTCTAAGTCTATACTTTTTGTCGTAAGCTGATACTGGACCTTTAATTATATTTAATTATTTAAATACTACAGTGGTAGAAATTCTAATTGGCTTTATGTGAAATCCACATTATCATTTGTTTATCAAAAACAATTTCAAAATTTCGAATTGATAATATTACAATGTTCTGATGTATTTTCCAACCGATATAAAATTCTAATTTTAGCCTAAGGGTTATTTTTATTTAGGAGTTACATTTATCTTCTTCTGTTAAAGAATATTATTTGAAATAATTTTCAGCATTAAGCTTTTTCATACTTCAGATGTAAAATCTAATAGTTTTTAAAATAGGATGTTTTTTTTTTAAAAAGCTTCCACTTTTGACTTATTTCTAAATAGGAACTTGCTTTGCTATTATATTATTACACCCACTGTTCATCATTGCTTATTTTTTCACTAAACTAACAATTATTTTGTAGCAGGAAAATTGTGTGTGCATACATTTAAGGCACTACTGTGAAAGAAAGCAAGTATTTAACCAATCAAATTATTTTATAGCTTTTTTTATAAATTTTAGTGAATATATATATACTGAATAATTTCAAAGTTCAAATATATTTATAATCAGATATATATATATATAGTATTAAAACATTTAATATTATTGTTTCTAATTGATCAATATATATTGTTTCTAATTGATCATATATATATATATTATACCAGGTTCAAATCATTGAGATCCCACTTACTCTACAAGCTTGGTTTAACTAAGTTTAAACCCAGTTTGTAATAAATTTATAATCTTATAAATATTATGTGAACGAACTGGCACTTTCGAGCAGAGGGAAAAATATGTCTATTTCTAAACTTAATAGATATAGGTTTTGCAACATGATATCATTATTATAGCTATGTACTTCAATAAATCCAAAACCTTGATAATTCATTTTAATATTTTTGATCTGTTTCATTAGGATATATTAGAGAAAATAGATTTTAAGTGTGGTTAATACTGATTCTTATTAATATAGCAAAGTTTTTAATTGGTCATTGGTTATCAATCAGTAATGAATGGAATAGAGTTCAAAAAAATTATACTGAATACATTTTTATATTGCAAACAACTAGAACTCACTTTGAAAATTAAAAGTATAATAAATGTTTTTCACCAATAAAATGTCTTTAAAGTTTTTTTACTGTTCTGAAAGAAAACATTGCAATCAAACTTCTTTGAAAGTGTATTTACTAAAATCCTAGATTATCTCTTTTATATTATGCATTTATTGAGTAGGTCAAATATATATGTTACTGTGTATTTAATAAGCTAAATTCTAATATTGTTATAGTAAAAAGTGTGGTACATGTAAATATTTTGAATAATCCAAATCCACACTTATTTTAAATACTGTCAGAGCAAAAATTATAAAAAAAATTTTTTTATTATTTTGTTGCTCAAAAAAACTATTAAACAATCCTGTTGAACAATTATGAGAACCTTCTGAATGATTTTTTTTGTCAAATAGAAAGACAGATATTTTTTAATGTGTGTAAAAATTGAATGAACTAATTTATTTGTTCTATAATAATGTTAGAAGATTAAATTTTAAAATTAAACTTGGCAATTTATTTGATTTTGTGAAAATTTTGATTATGGTCACTGTTGAAAATTAAGGCAAAATTCAATAATATATAATTGAGATATTTTCTATAATCATTTATTTATATATTTAATGAATTAAATAAATTAAGTTAAATGATATATTGTAAAGCTTTTAAGATGCATAAAATTAATTGACAACAATCTTGTAAAAAAATGAATGCTAATTTTTATCATTCATTTGCCTTGCTTGAGCATTAATTAAAACAGATATATATATATTTCTTGTATCAAAGCATCGGCTGGGAAGTGAACCCATGAACCCGGGACAACTGCTTGTAAGGCAGCTGTGATGACCACTCAACCACCAATGCTTGATGAAGTATATATTTTTAAATAAAATTTTCATCAGATTCTCTGTTATTTTTGATTAAAACAAATCTAAAGAAAAAAAAATTCAATTAAATTAACAATAGATTATTTCAGGATTGTTCTGGAAATTTATTATATAGGTGTAACATCTATGATGAAGTGTATAAGTTTTAAAGACTAAGAGAAAAGAAATATTAAGAATGAAAGCAAAATATAAAACTATTATATTGTGAATATTAACAAAAGAAAACTAATTGCCATTATATAAAAATTTTCAGAAAATTCACTAATTTAAAATCAAATCTAAAAGAAAATAATTTATCAGAGAAAAATGTTTCTTTTTTTCAATCTGGCTTGAATATTTTAAACCCAAGTAAATATGATAATCTTTCATCTCAATCTCAGGTCACAAAAAATCAAATCAAAAGCAAAGTATGAGTATTAGTATAAATTAATTGACAGGAGCTGGATAATAAAGATATTAATGTGGCTTAGGAAAATATGAGAAGTAATTCCGAGAGTATCATTACATAGAAATTAAATATTAATGGATATGGATACCTCAAAAAATTTTGCACAAACTGAACATTTTAGTATTGCGTTAAGAATTATCACAATAAAAAAGTACCATTACTATTAAAAAAGCTTTTTATCCTGAATGATAATAAAAAATGGCTAATATAAAAAAAGCTTAATACAAATATTATTCTTTAGCTAAAATGACTTTTGGAAAAGAGTTTTTAACTGTAAATCAACACTCCTTTCTATTTTTTAATTTTATTGAATTTTGACGCTGTATATCAATAACAATGAAGCTAATTTTTACAGAGTAAATATATATATATATATATATATATATATATATATATATATATATATATATATATATATATATATATATATATATATATATATATATATATAATAATTCAAACAAATATATTTAACACAGTATTCAAAATTAAATAATATATTCTTTACCAGAAGTACTTTCAATTGTTTCACTGACAATCTTTATCAACTATTAACACAAATGTACAAAAAATAAAAACTTCTGGTAAAGAATATATTATTTAATTTTGAATACTGTGTTAAATATATTTGTTTGAATTATTATTATATAATTTAAAAATACAGACATTTAATGGTTGTAGTTATATATATATATATATATAGTAAAAGATTTATAAATCTACCTTTGTTTTAAAAAAGTCATTTGTTATTTTAAAAAAAAATCTCTTTGATTTGATGTTTATATGGAGTATTATTATTGTTTATGGTTATTAGTTATAGTTATTGTTGTTTGGATTTATTATTTTATTTATCTGTTGATGGTACATCGCTGTGAATATTTATTTGTTATTATTGTTATTATTTTTAATGGTGAGATTTTTAATAGTAATGACATGTTCTAATTAATATATTTGTATATCAATATTATAGATAAATAAAGACATATAAATTGATGATTATAAAAAAGATTATTTTATTTGTAGTGATTATTAAAAAATGCAATGTTATATATATATAGATAGATAGATAGATAGATAGATAGATAGATAGATAGATAGATAGATAGATAGATAGATAGATAGATAGATAGATAGATAGATAGATAGATAGATAGATAGATAGATAGATAGATAGATAGATAGATAGATAGATAGATAGATAGATAGATAGATAGATAGATAGATAGATAGATAGATAGATAGATAGATAGATAGATAGATAGATAGATAGATAGATAGATAGATAGATAGATAGATAGATAGATAGATAGATAGATAGATAGATAGATAGATAGATAGATAGATAGATAGATGAGATAGATAGATAGATAGATAGATAGATAGATAGATAGATAGATAGATAGATAGATAGATAGATAGATAGATAGATAGATAGATAGATAGATAGATAGATAGATAGATAGATAGATAGATAGATAGATAGATAGATAGATAGATAGATAGATAGATAGATAGATAGATAGATAGATAGATAGATAGATAGATAGATAGATAGATAGATAGATAGATAGATAGATAGATAGATAGATAGATAGATAGATAGATAGATAGATAGATAGATAGATAGATAGATAGATAGATAGATAGATAGATAGATAGATAGATAGATAGATAGATAGATAGATAGATAGATAGATAGATAGATAGATAGATAGATAGATAGATAGATAGATAGATAGATAGATAGATATTAAAGCTATCAAATAAATTTTTGATTTAATATTTTTTGTATGATGAATATTTTTATTTTTTTTAATGTTAATTGTTTAAAAAAAAAACATAGGTAACAATGGTTTTCAAAACTGCATGTTCTGGGCAAGTGAAAAAAAAAGAACAACAACAGAAAAAGAAGCCATTATTAAGATAGTTATCAAAAGAAACTGAAGGAAAAAAACTAATTGTACATTTAAATTCAGTATCTTCATTTGTCAAGATAATTGGATAAATTATTGTAATAAACACATAAACTATGATCAGCTAATATATATATATCACAGCTGGGGGCTGCACCTTTTCTTTTCTTTTATTCCAAGGCAATTTAAAAAGACAAACTAGGCAAAATTTCAACACATGAATTTCACCACGTCTTAAGCTGAAATTTGATATGGCTATCTAGGAATCTATAATGGTAAATTCAGTAACAATTTGGAAGTAACTAGAATCAATATATTGGATTCAACATTTCAATTTATTTATTTATTTTTCAAGGAGAGAAATTTTAAAATATATATGCATTTGGAAACCAATAATTTTCTCTATCGTGATATTTTCTTCAAAATTTAACCTTGGCTAGAAGGCATTCTAATATTAAAAAAATATAAGAGAATAAAACAATGGAACAAGTTGACCTTTGAAAAGAAAAATGAACAAGTTGAACTTTGAAAAGGTAGTAAATAACTTTATTAATGTAAATGATATGTTTATATATATATATATTTTGAAATCGATATTCATTTTTTTTTTACTTTTATTTTTAATTAGAAAAATGAAACATTTTTATAAGTATAATTCTATTCGATTTAAGCATCTTGTTTTTAAAAAAATGCAAACGTTTTATAAATGTCAAGATTAACACTTAAGTAATTTGAAATTTGAAAGTATAGCGTATAAGTTTAGATTGCATATGGGTTATTATATATATGTATTTTAATAAGTGAAATTTATATTTGCAAATTTTATTATCAAAAGTTTTATTATTTACATATCTTTTTTTTAAAATATTATTTATTTATTTATTTGATAATTGGATATGTTCTTAGGGATGGATCATAGATTGAGTTAATTTATTGAGGGTTACTTATCAATTAGAAATTGTGATTATATTTATATTTGTGTGTGTGTGTACGTATATAATATAACAAATAACAAAATGAGGTGAAATAAGTTCCACATTCATATTAAGTTATAAGTTAGCACTAAATGACTAAATAGTCAAAGATATGTTATGTTTATAGGCCTGAGTGAGCCTCATTATAAATAATAAAAAAAAGTATTCAATGTTTGTAGAAATAAGTATTGTCCAAAAGTGGATATAATATATAAACCTTTTATAATGTAGTGGAATAAATTTTGATGATTTCTTTTGATTTAATGATACTTAATCGATTAACCTAGCTTTGAGAGCATATCTATTATCTATTTTATTAATTTACAATATTTTACCAGTCAATTATTCACTTATTTATTTATCTATTTTCATTTTCACTTCATATAGTAACTTTTATGCAAATATAAACAACAATTCATATATTTGCTGTATATAATATACTTTTATTTATTTATTTATTTATTTTAATTGGAATATTTGGAAAATATAAATATTGATTTGTGTTTATATTAATGTATATTTGTTGAGCACAAATATGTCTTTGTCTATTTAATATATATATTTATTGCAAGTATATATGTATTTTTTTTGTATTTGGTTTGTATTTAAAAACTATTTAAAACACTGATACTACTTAAAAATCAAACTATAATATAGAAATAAAGGATGTACTATTTGTTTTATAAGTAATACTTTTGTATTTTATTTAGAATAGTATTAATATTTTATTCTTTTTCTTTTTTTAGTGCCAGAGTCATTATGAAGTTTATTAAATTCACAACTTAATGGAGAATAATTTTGTATTCCAATTATTACTTAGTTTTTTGGTCACTTACACAAGTCAATGTTCATTGATATGTTTAGATATACATAAGTTTACTTATTTGATGTGTATATTATATTCAATAAAATTCCATTTGTTTCTAGTATATATTTTGTTAGTTAATCATATTAACTCTGAGAATAAATTATAATGATAGGTCTCATTATTTCTCTGTATGATTTTGGATTTATTTCATGTATAGCTAGTTGGAAGGGCATACAAACAATTTATTTAAATATAATTGCGATAATTTTATCTTTCTTCATTTAAATTATACAATCTGTTATATTTGGCTTTCTCAACAATTGAATTCATTTAGATTGTTAAGATCTTTCTTTATATGTATATTCCAATCAATTATAGTTGTCATTCAATGTGTTTAGACATTCCTTTCTCAGTATATGTGTATGATGTGCTATGTTTATATTATTTAAATTGGATGATAAATATGTTCTATTACATTTGGCACCATCAATGTGCAGACATGATTAATTAAGGACTGTTGATAATCATTCCATTACATTTGATGCCTAAAATGTGGGGTTTGTTTCATTACGATTCGTTTATGAGGATGAAGAATAATAATATAGTTATATCTCATACTATTACATTTATCACTTTCAACTGGAGCAATCATGATTTCATTACATTTGGCACCATTAACATGTGGTGATTAATTAAGGACTGTGGATAGGCATTTCATTACAATATATATATATATATATATATGTCAAAATGATCTATTATATTTCAAAAGATAATTTTTACACAATGTACTTTTAACATGAATACATTTCAAAAAAAAATTATAAGGTACAGCAAAGTTCCTAATTAATATTATTAAAAATATAAAAAAATCACTCAAAAAATATTATTAATTAAATCACCGTAAAATTCTGATAACAATAATTCTTCAGAGTCATTCTTTATTTTCTACTCATAATTATTATATTGTATAGCTATGCCTTGTCATGTTTGTATATTTTCAAAAAATCTAAGTTTAATAAATTTATTAAATTTATAGTTGTTATAAAATCGCTAAGATTTCCAGCACTGTTGTGGTTCCAATAAAATTTTCGTCTAGAAAATGCATATATCATCAGCATATAAAATATATAATAAGAGTACAATACAGCAACACTTCCTTATTTCCAGAGTTTAAAAGCCATAAAATTGATGCTTTAGAAATCTTAAAAATATAGGATATATTTTTATGAATGGATAATACATATATGTAATCAAGATACTCTGGAATAAACTCTACAAGATTCAATAGAACAATATATAATAATCAATAATAGCTATAGCCAAATTATGGCAGGGTATGCCATCTGCCATAAGCTGGCTATAACTATTATTGATTTGTTTTATATTGGTATATTGAATATTGTAGAATTATGTTCAGAGTTTTTTGATTATTGTATTTAGTTTATCTTATATATATATATAAAATACATATTTTCAAATTTTTAATACAATACATTATTCACAACCACCACAATATAAAGTAAAAATGGTTTAAGGCACAATCACTTTTGAATAAAACATTAAAATCCCACCTATAAAAATGTTAAATTTAAGAATGTTTTTTAAAGAAATCTTTCCAAATAGAGATTTCACACATCTGCATTATAATCTCCTTTATATCTCAATCTTCTCTGATTTTATTGTAGAGATTATCACATCTATATGATCTTATAGAAAATCTATTTTATACTAATCTATATATGAGAAGAATAATTTTTTATATAATCTCATCTCTCCTAACATGATAATTACTCATACCTATGAAATTTACAATTTTTACATGAGATTTGAACACCATGGATTAAGAGGATTGAATCTTATTTTATTATATTGCTGATCTTTTATGACAAAATCTTATCTATATTGTAGCTTTTATATACGATACTGTCTTGTTCTTTTAATATAACACAAATCCTAATACTGACTTATCATCTTTTTTTTATTTTTCTATTTTGGCTGAAATAGCTTTTTTTATAAATTTTGTAATTATAACTATAGTTATAAAAAAGCCTTATTTCAAGCCCAAAATAGACAAAATAGGAAACAAAAAGATGATAATCATATTAGATTGTTTCCATATGTAAAGACTACAGACAATCAATATATATAAACGCTATAATATATATACAGCATTTTCTCTCATCAAAAGATCAGCAATATAATAACCAACCTAAGACAATCCCTCTTGAATCTCATTTCTACAAACTCATTAAAATGAAACTTTCATAGGTATGATATTATCATGTTAGGAGAATAATCATTAAACAACACTCATCATCATCCACTCTCACTCCATACTATATTCATCATAAAATAGATTTTCAGTCCAGGATCATATCCAGATGATAATCTCTCCAATCAAACAGAAACATGAGATCTTAAAACAGATTTCAATAGCAGAGATCAAACTTCCTCCTATTTGGAAGATTTCTTTAAAAACATTCTTAAATTTAACATTTTTTATGTGGGATTTTTATGTTTTATTCAAACCAGTTCCCTCTACAACTCTTTCACCTTTTATACTCTAGTAAAAATCGTTATTTAAAATTTTAGAAAAAAATATATATTTATATATATATAACCCGTGCAAATATTCGTTTTAACATATATATATATATATATAAGTAGATATTTGAACTTAGGATTTTCCAGTTTATAGTCATCCTCCACTCCATCTTAAGCAACCAATTAACATGACCACATAAATGTGAAAAATGTATATGAATATCAATATACCTATTTTGTGCAGAACCAACAACACTCATCAGTTGGACCAGATCATAATCTCCCACACATATATACAATCAATGCTAAGTTTACATTAAGGTAGTTCTTACATTTTACTACACATGCTTGAATATAGAGGATGACTATAGAATGAAAAATCCAAATTCAAATCTCTCTACTGACATATATAAGAAACATTCAATATACACAAATTATATATATATATATATATAATCATGAAAACATTAAATATATATAATTACTTTAAAATTTACTCTTTCATGTTTATATTCAACCAATTTTTTGAATGAATAGAGTTTCACAGTTATTAACCAACCATCCCATATATTATTTTATTTGGATTTTCACATCATATTAGACATTTCTATTAGCAAGAACCATTTATTTTGAAACCATATAATAGATGGATGTAGGTGATACTAAGACAGTCAAGGCCTAAATTTATTTTTTTTCTAAAATTATCTTCCAGTAATTTTAAAAGTATTAAAGATAAGAATAATGTTGGTAAAGATGTCTATTTGTTAAAAAATCATTGAAATGATATTTATATGTAAATGGAGATAAAATTCCAGGCAATATATTGTCATGCTTAATGGAAGCTCCAAGTAAAAAAATCATAAAAGTAAAAACACTATTGCTCATGCATCTCAAAAATTATTATTAAGAAGAACATATAAAACTAAAATAAAGATCAACCCCATTATATTATCACTTGATTAGTGCTCTGAAAGTCATTAATTTAAAAACTATACTTATCTGTCAGGATTAAAATTGTATGGAAAATATTATGATTGATTCAAAAGAAAGTTTTTCTAATAACAAATCTCTTCAATAAATGTTAAGTTCAAGTCACAATATATTTTTGGTTCTTCTTTTGGCATCATAGTACTTCAATTCTTTTTTTAAAAAAAGGATTAGTGCTAATATATCTTTTTATTTACTTCTACACAAGTATATAATGTGAGTATTAATATACAATATAATATTTTTCAGACAAAAAAGGTTAAATATTTAAAATCATCAATCATTATTTGCATTTAACATTTTATCTTTTCTCAAGGAAATGCATTTTTTGCATATACTCCTAGTTGCAGATTATAATTTGATGTTTTTTTAATCCTATTACAATTGGTTTACCCAACAAGTGGATATTCATCTTTATGGATAGTGTTACTCTAATAAGATTATTTTCATTTTATTGTTACAATTAGCTCCCAAATTTGTAAGATGATCTCAGATAATAGCTTCTCATTTTATTCCATTACAATTGTCAGTGAGCTATACTTTTATTCTGTTAAAATCAGAGTCTTAAGTTTGCAAGCTATATTAAAGTTTTTCTTCCCTATTTGTATCATATTTTTATTCTATTACAATATATATAAACCACTCAATACTTAGACAATCCCAATATAGATAATAATCAACTATCCCAAACTGTTGTCAAGGCAACCTCTTTTTAACAATAATTTCAATCCTTAGTGTCTATATAAATATATTAGACCATAATTTGGAATTCCACCTTTATTGTTAAAAGGAGATTGCTTTGACAACAGTTTGAAATTGTTGATTGTTATCTATTTTGGAACTGTCTAAGTATTGACTGGTTTCTAATGGTTACTTACAAAACCATTTAGCCTTGAACATTATTATACTTAATATATATATATATATATATATATATTAAGTATATATATATATATATATATATATATATATATTACAAATAATGTCTGTTAATTATTTTTATTGTTTTATATATATATATATGAGATGTTCAAATGTCAATTCTGGTTGACCAATCAACTGCAAGGTCTCTGGAAGTCGACTATGAAGCTGACTTGAACATTGACAAATTATAGTGATAAATTCAAAGCTGATTTCAATATAATTATTAATAAAAAATAAAAATAAATAAAAATTTTAAATTTATTATCATTTAAAAATAGTTAAATTTAAAATAACACTAGTTGTTATTGTCGATCTCAAAAATAAACCCAGGTTGAAAGAAGATGGAAAGATTTAAATTAATTTTGTGTAATGCTAGAGCTAAAATTCTTAGAAATATTTAATTGTCATTTTCCCAAGAAGAAATGAAAATAACTTGTCCTGGAGAAACAAGGATTTTAATGAACTGATTTTAAAATAAAGAAGATGTAAACTTTTTAAATCATTTTGTCTAGATAAATAATCCCCAAGGAGAATTTAAAAGGAAACAGGACTTTTTCCTATGTGTGAAAGAAAATAGGGGTCCAAACAAGAAATGAGCTTTATGTCTAATTATTGTAAAGGGTGTTAGCAGAGAAAATGTGGGAACTTTCCAAGGCACAGACAGAACTTTTGTAAAATATCATTTTTATTGTTATTATGTATTTTTTCTCTCTAGCAACTTTTTGATGACACACTAGTAGGATATATGTTTTAAATTTCCTTAATTGTATTTACATATTAATTATAAAAGTGAATCAAAAAATACAAAGAACAAAAATTTTATAAAAATCAAAAAATAAGTTCAGGATTTATATTTTGATAAAAATTTTAATTGATTAACTTTAATTTTGTATAAGTTATAAAGCCATGTTTAATTACTTAGAAAAAGAGAACAGAAAGAAAGTTAAATATAGAAAGGTATTTTAAGTAAAGAGTAATGAAAAAAAAATTGCTGAAGGATAAAATAAAATGGGAATGGTCATTCAATGAATATCTGTTAGATCAATTGTACAAAAAGATAGCATTGTTTAATTAGAGCAAAAAGCTATTTTTAAAACTATTTAAACAAAAGAGTAAAGAAGAATTGTTAGTACAATTAATCTAAAAGACTAATTGTGGTAAAAGGAATGTGCATGTATGCAATTAAAGCTTAATGGATATTTTTGGTAAAAGTCTTATTTCTATCATGGAATAGCCCAAAAAAATAGTGATCATCAAATATAATATTAATACTGGATATAAAACATTGATAGATATAAATAGTGTGTGCTGAAAAGAGTGGTGTGCTTTTTTTACTTTTTGTTAATGCTGCTGTCATATATATTGGACTTTTGAGAAAGGATCCAGAGTAAAAGTTGTCCAGAAAGTTATAAAAAATTTTCACCATGACGTAATTGTTTCCAGAGATGATGTCTTGTAGGTACCAATATCCAGAGAGGGCAAAAGCAGATCACAAATCTTTTTTTCTTTGTGTAAGCCTGATAAGCTCAGTAGGATTGTGCAAAGAAATACTGAGTATAAATAACTTATTAATTTAACTCAGGCCTAAGAATAGTGATGACAGATGCTAGTCTATTATTTTATCAGGGGTGAATATTAATATTTATGGGAAACAGTAATTATAATCAGACTTATTATTCACATTTGTCAATGCTGAACTTTTAGAGATCTGTGTTTTATGTCTTTAAATGTTAATAAATATTTTTTCAACTTTACTAATAATAATTTTCATTAAATTTGTATTATTTTTTATTATTATTTGTTGCTAAGTGAATACACAACAGGATTATAATGAATAATTCAAGTACAAGTATGAAAAAAATAAAAACTTATCACTATCATAAAGAATGGGAATATGTATTTTTTTATTATGATAATAAACAAATGTTTATGTATTATTTGTAGTGCACATGTGGTTTACCAAACAAAGCCAATGTTGGAAAACATTTTCATTCTGTTCATAAAAATTATAAAGATGATTATCCGTGAGACTGCATTAGGAAAAAGTAAAGTACAACAGCTAAAGACACAATTCACTATGTAACAAACATTTTTGTCAAGTATGATACAAGTTCAAAAACTACTGTGATTGCATTATTCAAAGTTTCTGAAACTTTAATTAAACACAATAAGTCCTTTCAAGATGGACAAACATAGAAAGAAGCCTTCATCAAATCTGGTGAAGTATTATTTGAAAATTTTAAGAATAAATCTGAAATAATGACTTCTATCAACATGTCATTATCACAAAACACAAGCACATTGTAGGATAAAAAAACTAGTTAAAATCTTGGAAGATATTTTACATAAAATATTAACAATTGTAACTTTATATCATTATAGTTTGATGAATCTACTGATTATATAGGTACTGCACAATTATGTATTTTTCTTCACATGGTTTTTGATGATATGTCAGCCACAGAAGAATTATTAACAATTATTCCAATTAAAAAAAGACAAGAGTTCAAGATAATTATGATTTATTTAAGAATTACGTTGCATAAATGAATTTTACAATTCACAAATTAGTATCAATAACAGAACTCCTGCAATAATTGGCAGTACAGTTGATTTTGTTACTCTCTGTGTATAAATGATACTGATATACCTAGTTTTATGGTTTATCATTGTATTATACATCAGCATGCTTTGTGTTCAAAAGTATTGAAATTTAATCATAATTATGAGTGTTGACTTCAAAATTGTTAATAAAATGAAAACAGAAAGCTTGTTTCATCATCAATTCTGGGATTTGCTAAAGGAATTTCAGAATGAACACAGTGAATTATTACATACTAACATAAGTAAATAATATTTTATAAAGTGCAGATGGTATTGAAAATTAAATTGAGAGAGTGCAAATTTCTCAAGTGCTTGTGACTATTAGTAACCAATCAGATCTTAAGCACTGGGACAGGGAATTTAATAAGAAAAGAGTGGATTCTACTCTCTTCTTTACTTGTCTTTCTATATATCCAAGCCAGTCCAAAGTACTTATATCTGAGAGTGTGAATCTTAAATATCATCACACTTAATTGACTGAGTTAAAATTATAAATTCCCTGTCCCAGTGCTTAAGATCTGATTGGTTACTAATAGTCACAAGCGCTTGAGAAATTTGCACTCTCTCAATTTAATTTTTAATACTAACATAAGACAAGTCAAGCAAAATTTGTAATCAGATTCAGAGAACTACCACAAATAAGATCATTTTTGGAAACTAAAAGTGATTCATATTCACAACTAAATGACAAAGAATGGCTTCTTGACCTCACCTTTTTCTGTGATTTTATATAAAAACTAACAAACTTAAATATAGAACTACAAACAAAAAGTAAAACAATAATAGTTATGATAAGCACTTTTAAGTCATTCAAAATAAAATTAAATATGCTTGTAATATAACTGAAGCATCATGAATTAAAATATTTCAAAAATATGGTTGACAAGTCTAAAGATAAAAGGAATCTAATCTACAACAAATATGTTGAAAATATAATATTCTTCATAAAGGAATTTGAAGGGAAAATTTATGGAATTTAACAAACTTGAAGATATGGCTAGTTTTTGTCTTATCCATTTAATATTAACATCAAGATTGAAGATATTGCTATGAATTTAAATGAATTTGTATATATAAATTTAGTGGGGCTCAAAGAAGAAATAGTAAATATTGAATGTGTTATTCATTTAAAATCAAGGCTTCAGATGAGAGCTTCTGGACATTAATAAGCAGATATTAATAACCAAATATTTGGAAGGTTGCTGCATATTTCAATGCATTTTTTTGATTCAACATATTTGTGTCAATCAGCATTTTCCTTCATGAATGCAATAAAAACTAAACTTAGTTTACATTTATTGGATCTACATTCAGAATGGTGTTTAAGAATTAGTTTAAGTTCATACAAGACAAATTTTGACAAACTTGCCAAAACTATGCAATGCCAAGTGTCATCAAAATAAAATTATTATTATTATTATTATTATTATTATTATTATTATTATTATTATTATTATTATTATTATTATTATTATTATTATTATTATTATTATTATTATTATTATTATCATCATCATCATCATTATTATTATTATTATTATTATTTACTTTGTATTTTTTTTTTTGTAAATTTGCATCCAATTTATTTTAATACAATTCTAAAACAATTTTCCTTTTCTTTCTTGATTTTTGTTAAAATTCAGGACCAGTTTTAGAAAATAATAATTTATAGATAATTTAATAATTGTAATTTAATAAATATTTTATAAAGCAACATGGACAAATTGCAATACTACAGAGAGCTGGGGTAATTTAGTAGTAGTCATAGAAAAATGTCAATTGTTTGTATCTTAATAATAAAAAATTCATCAGTTCGTATCTTATAAAAAACATAACCAATATTTGTGAGTACCTAAAAAGCCCTTATAAAAAAAAAAAAAAAACATCAATTCCTAGGTACATTCTAAAAAAAAAACAGGACTTCGAACGCATTTTTTCATTCCAGCAAAAATAATGTTTTTTTCTGGTTTCTGGTTCGAAGTTCTGAAAACAATGTAGTCATCCTCAGGTACACTTTCACCAAAAAAGTAGACTCCAATGTCTAAAAGTTTAATCACCCCTAATGTATATGTATTGATGTTAATTTTTGAAATAAATGTAAGAAATTTTGTACACATATGTCTTAGCCTGTTTAGAAACTAAAATTTAATTTTATACTTGTGAATAAATTTAAATATTTGTTTTTTTATCATTTCTTTTTGATTCACTTGAGTATATATCTATTGTTATGTTAGTCATACTTTTAAAAATGTAAAAATTGAGCTGGCTTTTTGAGTAGTAATCAATTCTATGTGTTCTGTTCCAAAGCTATCCATTGCAAGTTTGAGTAATGAATGAATGGTAGTGCCACATCCAAATCGTTAGACCAATAATGTGATACTACCATCTAGATGACTTCAGAATAAATAAAATGGAGTATTTCTCATAATGCTGGTGCTGAAAATAATCTAGAAGGTCAAGAAATACTTGATGATAATATCACTAATACTTCATTAATTGATCTAATCTCAATTGATTGCATTTGTATATTTATCTGTTTGTGCTCTTTATATTTTTGATTTTACATCATTGTTATAAATTATATTACTTGTTTTAAGATTTTTTTTCTTATGTCAAATGCGTTAACCGGGAAGCGAACCCGGGCCAGCTGCTTTGAAGGCGGCTATGCTAACCACTAGGCCACCAACGCTTGACTTGTTTTAAGATTTTTAATAATAAATTAAAGATTTTTTAAAATGATAGAAAACAAAAAGCTCTTATATTTTATATTTTGTATATGCATTATTGAGAAGCATTCATTCATATATACATACACACAAGAAGAAATACAAAATAAATAGAAGGCCTTTTTTACCGTTTAATAGGTAAATATATTTCTCTACAGGATACTAGACATCAGAAGCAGTCACTTCAAGTTCATAATAACACATAACTATTTAAATTACTACATATAATTTAATCACAAATTGAAGGAAGCTAGAAATTATTTTAAAAACTTAAGTCAGTTTTAAGCTAATTAAAAGTTATGAGCATTTTATGACTGACTTAACTGCTACAACCCAGTTTGGAATTATTTTAATGACTTAATACCTTCTCCGCTCTTAAAAATGTACAAATGAAACAGTTGAATCAAATAGGAATATTTTTAATTGCAAAAATAAAATATTTTTTTTAATTTTAAAATAATCTCCGTAAATAGACTGTAACTAAAATGACAATAGTTTAATTAGATAATAAAAATGTGTATATATATATATATATATATATGTAGATCAGCAATATAATAGCTGTATAACATAATACTGATTTATGGTGCCTAAATACTGTATGGGGATTAGCATAATGTTAGAATAGTAATTTCAAAGGCTAATAGTTCTAGAATTAATTCACAGCTGGATTTAAAAAAAAAAACCTCAATTTAGTTACTTTATTAGAAAAGTTATGTTTAGTCTGTAATCTAGAATCTCCACATTGCCTTCTCAACTACTAAACATCGAATTTATTTTTTATTAAGTACGTTTATTAAAAAAAGAGAGATGAAATTAAATTATTACAAGTATTTATATATAATTAAAAAAATAATTTTTAATTGAAGTTAATATTTGGGCTAAGAATGATATGATAATCCTTAGCCTAATAAAAAGTATTAGTAATAATTATTAATGTACTTATATAAAGTGGATAGAGACACACATGTAACCACAAAATGTTTGGCACTTGTAAATCAAATAGTAATAATTAAACTATACTGTGGAACATTTGATTTCTTTATTACTATGATTTTAATATTCATTAAGGCTGTAGCCTCAATCACATGCGTATAAAATGCAATAGTAGGGACCTCTACAGGTCTTTAAACCACAAGCTTACTCTTGCTTACTCTTCCAAGAGTAAGCTTGTGGTTTAAAAACCTGTAGAGGTCTCTACTATCGCTTGTGGTTTAAAGACCTGTAGAGGTCCCTACTATCACATTTTATATGCATGTGATTGAGGCTACAGCCTTAATGAATATTATTTACGTAAAATGTGCAAATGTGCGTTTAAATAAATTTACTATGATTTTAAATAATAGTAACTAGTCTCTGAACTCAATGAAGAATTTTTACATCTCATTCATTCTACATAAATGATCAATAGATATCCAACAATATTTGAATTAAGTAATTGGGATGAGTATAAGATATGTAATGCAGGATATGTGAATTAGAGCATTATTTGTTTTTCAAATGATACTGATTCTGTAAACACCTGCACCATAATATGAACATAGTTTTTTTAAAATGTTCAATTATTCTTCATCTATAATGTGGGACCAGGAGGGTAATAACTGAGGCAAAATATTTTTAGAATGAAGATTCTTAGTCTTAACAGATCTCTCATTAAGCATCGTAGTAAAGGAAGTAATCTAATAAGCTTAATTTTATTATTATCAAACACAAATTATTCCACATATTTGTGAAATTTAAATAATGAACTATCCAACTAAATAACATACTTCCAGTTTTTATGTTATTTTAGAAAGTCTGGTGTAGGTAGTTATTATAAATTTATTCACAATAGTTTTGTCTTGACTTATATTAAGCCTGTTCTAAAAATATGTAATTCTTAATTATTGATAAAAATTTTATCAAGATTATTCTTCCAAAAACTTTATCGAATCAGATAAAATATCAGTAGATGATTATTTTTTGATAACACTTAAGTCTATTAGTTTTTAAGACTCATGTAGTTTTGTGTTTGTGCTAAATTTTTGAAATTATTTCTGTACAAAAATATTAATAGTTTCTACAACTATACTTTAATTTTGTGTTCCAAGTTTTTAAAAACTCTGAAACTTGCTTATGGGATCTTTACTGATTTAAGGCAGTAAGGAGAACTTTAAGATCATCACTATTTATATATTCCTATTGTGTTTTGATTAATCATAACATTTTTATTTTATTTAATAATTATAAGACTATTTCATTATAAACTTAAAATTTTTAAATATAAAGAATTGCAACCATATTTTTCTAAAAATCTTGACAATTCTTAAATGCATTATAAATAAATAAAATATTATCTGGTGTATAATTTATTGTAAAATTATATATTGTACACATTCAAATTTAGCCTGTGATAAATTGCAATAGTGTGTGCATAAAATAAATATATATATATATATATATATATATATTTAGCCTGTGATAAATTGCAATAGTGTGTGCATAAAATAAAAAAAATCACCATGACATTTTTATAGGAGGAGAAAGCTATAGGGTGGAGTTCAAACCCTACATGATCAAGTACCCAAAGCCTCAGAAGAAGGGTGGAAGGGATGCTTGTTTCTTTCTCTATTTAACTTTGTATTAGTAAAAAGAATAATATATACTTTGAATAGTTTAATAGTTGTACATAAAAGTTAGAATTTTAAGGCACATATAAATAGTTGTCTGTAGACACAAACAATTCAATTAATCATTTTTCTGACTTTGCTTATTAATCTTCTTTAAACTTTATTTGTATTTAATAGATTATAATATTCTTTCTTTAATCATACTTTGATTCTAATACTTGTCTTACTGTTTTTTTTATGAATTTTAATACTGATATTGCAAATCTATAGTGTTCAGATCATTTAGATTATGTCTGAGAAGCAGGCTTTATATGTGTGAATATATGTGCATGTGCCTATGTGTACAGACATAAAATTAGAGACAGTTACAGATATATTAAAAGAAAAGGTTTTATTTAAATCATTTTATAGTTTTTTGTAAAACAGTTATATTATTTATGATCAATTTATTTTATTTTGTCTGAAAGAGTTAAAGATTTCACTTAATGTTCATGCTAATGTCAAGAGTTAATGAGAAGAGATAAAATGGTCAGGGTTGATATAGTAAAAAGGCCATGTGGAGAAATAAGGACAAAAGATCATTAATCAGTCATTGTAATTAATAAGAAATATAGATAATTTTTGGGAACAGACCAAGTAAAAATTTTAAAAATTGTCAAATGTTGTGAAGATTTTGACCAGATGCCTTAATTGATGGAAACCATGTGTTTTAGTAACAAAAATATATGTGATATTATCAGACAGACTAGCATATATAAAGCTGAAAATAAAAGCAAAAAGAAAGAGAAAAAATGAAAAACTTGATTGCTTTTCAGAATCACGCATTTTTAAAGGTTTCTACATCAATATGTTGGGGCAAAAGATATTTTTGGTGGCTCCTTTGGCCCCAAGAAACCATGTGTGCATCGGAAGAATTTAAATCTAAAGTATTTAAAACATCTTATAACTGATTTCCAAATATGAAAGAAGAAACTTATTGCCTCATCTGTGCTGTTAAATCCAAATGGGAGCTACAAAGTAAAAGTGCTGAAATTTGTGAAACCATGCCATTTGCTGAATTTGAATAAAAGCACAAAGCAAAAAAAATGCTAAAATATATGGAAAGCAGAAATATCCATCTGTCTATCAAAAGTAATTATGCCCAGAAGAAATGAAGAAACCATTCCAGTGATAAAATGGTCCCTACAAAAGCAAGTTATTTCATCATCATCACAGTAAAAAACAATCAAAGCCCAAGCCAAATTACAAATGTTCCAGTAAACTGATGCAATTGGTAAATCTTCATGTGTTACATATTTGTAGGTGGCTGATTTCAAATTTTCAACCTTAAATAAGCTGATTTTAAAATAAAATTTGTTGGATTTTTTGAAACTGTTTGTACATCGAAAGTAAAAGAAGAACTGGTAATATTAGTTGTAATTATATTTTTTATCAATGACTATTAACAAATCTTTTTAATAATAAATCCATTTATTTCTCTCTTTAAATCTTAAAATGGAGAATAAATTAGAGAAGATTTTCAATAATAATAAATATTACTCTATTAATGTGTTATCTATTCTTAGATTATCATTACATGTAACCATTTATATGTGTATTTTATTTCTGTGAAATGTGTTTATTGTGTATTGATTCAATATGTTGGTTTATATTGTATGTAAAAAGGATTTAATAGTTATTTATTCATAATGGGAATTGACACCTATACACACATGCCTAGTAATATGATTATATTTACATGTATATTTGTTGAGCATGAATGTTAAAAATTGATAGTATTTTAGCATTATGAGAGATGGATTTTTAAAGAAATTAATGACCTAGATTGGTGAAAAGTCAGATAGGTAGTTTGAAGTTGATTTCTTTAAATGCTCTTATCTCTATGATCCAACTAACCTTTCTCTATTTCTTTCTTGATTGAAATTGTTTAAATTTATAAATATAAAAATATATGTCATACACAATAGATGAGTATGTGCAAGCATAGAGTATTTATTTTTAAAATAAAAATGTTTCTAGGTATGAGATTTTTTTTATTTACCACTAGAGAAATTAATGCACACACATCACACTATATGATATGAACATTTAGTTATACTTCATTAAGGAAAAGGGGGCAGATCTTTGGTATTATTATGTAAACAATTTATCATTATTATTTATGTAAATTTTCTATCTGTATTATTAATCATCAGTCAGTTATAAATGTTAATTTGTTTTTATTAAAAGAAGTGAATATTTCTTAAGAATTAATTGTTGCCTTGAGAGATTAGTTGTAGTCATCATCATCACTGATGAATATCAAGCTTTAAGACATAATTTAGATATAATAATATTTTAGGTAAATAATTATAGGTTGATAAAAGAAAATTTATATTGTGAGTTAGTTGTAAAGCTGTGGCTGGAAACATCATCATCATCATTATATTATTATTAATGAATAGACTAAATAAATGTGTTTAATGGTCATGGTTCTCACTATGTTTGTTTATGAGCCATCATAAGAGATATGAATACTATCGAAGCATCTGATAAATTGATAGTACTTAAACTGAGCTGGTAACACTTATGAGAATGCTAAATATGAATTTATGATGTTAAAAATCTTATAATTTATCTGAGAATTATTTGCACTATTAAAGAATCATAAGGATGTCTTTCCCTTAATATTAGTGCAAACATGATATGTTATAAAGTGGAAAATCCTATACACTGGTATAAATAGGGTACTAACTGAGGTTCTAATCCAGTAGAGTGTAAGTAGGTATATAAGGTAACTTTATCTAGGTTTAGATAGCCTAATGGCACCCGGATAGACCATCTACACAAAAGTAAAAACTTATAAAAACTGCTTAAGAGAAATACTAGCAATTATAATACTCATTTCTCCCCAAGCTTGTTGATAAACATTAATTTATTGATATTTTTCATGTTACTATATAAACCAATGTTACTATATAAACTAAATCACATTACTCATTAACTGGATAATAAATATTGTAAAATAATTGTAGAGATGCTGCAAATACTAATGTATAATAAAAATGAATGTTTTATTAATAAAAAACTGAAACAATAAACATAAAAAATATATTTAGATTAATGTGTTTTAAAAAATTCTTCCAAATAGAGGAAATTTGCATGTATGATCACATTTATATACTTTTTTAAATATATTTTTACAATAAATTATACATACTGTAACAATAGCTGGGTTCAAATACGGTTACTAAAGGAAGTAAAGGGCACTAATGCTTACAAAAGAGTGTTTATTGTGGTTGTTATTATGGATTGAATTAATAGATGTGAAAAAATTTATAGATATACATTTGAACCCTGTTACAAAAGAGTGTAAGTGAAATACATTAACCATTTAAAGGTGTGAATGTATACATATATATATATATATATATATTTATCATGTGTTGTAGTGATGTTGCATAAAATTAATTACTAACAGATAGATTTGTATGTGAAGATGAAGAGGAGCGGTTATGTGTTGAGTTGTATTTTATATTTTTTTTTGTTTTATATATTTTGTTGTTTATTACCATAAGTTATAGTTATTGAAATAATGTCATTAGTAGCACGTGTTTCTTAATGAAAGCAAATTAAAATATAAGGCTGGAGAGAGTAATAAAAGGGGTTGCAAGTTATGCCACAGGTGATTTCTGTTAATGACACTTGTCATCAGAATTCCAAGAACTGGCCACTAAGTATTTTGGGACAATGGAAACCTGATCACGCTAAAAGTATTCCTGAGATAATTGTCATTGGTGTATGGATTAAAAAAAAGAGTGAGGTGAAAGGGAAATAAAAGAACTATATTTTTTTTTATTTTAGAATGATTCAGAAAAGTGACCATTATAGAGAAAGAAGTGTGGAAAGTAAATTTTAATAAAGTGATTTTATTAATTAATAAAAATTAATAAGAATGGATTCCACTGAAATGCTGGGTAAAAGAACCATATGGTTTCATTAAACCAGCGCAGTGTACAGCTGTTTGGTGACCTGCCTAACCCAACAATCTTTATCTATGGAGATTTTACCTGTCTATTTCAAGCAAATGAAGTGATCGCGGAGCTCCCAACAACAAGAATTTTCATGCCTTCAATTTTAGAATCACCTACCTAACACCTCTAGGATAGATTATCATATGTTTAAATGTTATGAAAGCTTTCATCATCTATCAGACCAATAACTCTCACTAAGACAATCATTATTATAATACTATAAGCTTACAGACCATCTACCTTAAACACATGAATGTTTGTCCTCAAAAGAAGTAACTATGACTTTCTCCATATATATTTAATGAACATATCCCAACTTAAAATAATTTTAAAAAGTAGATTAAATTATTTAATAAATACAACTCTGGCTCATAGTTGCACTCTTTTGTGAATGTCTATATTGATATTATATAAGTGTATTGGAATGACTGAGGCATATGCTTGAGATATTAGTATATGCATGTATTAATAAATGTTAGAATTTTAAGCTACAACTTGTATATTTATTTGAATTATGAGATTCTTATAATTTCTGGGTTATTATTTATAAAAGCTTACTGGTGTGAATGGCCACATATCTCTAGAAGAAAAAAAATTAATGATTCTTAAGCATAGGAAAATGATAAAAGTGTATAAATGATGTTTCCCTATAAGATAACAGAGGCTTCATTTTCAGATAAACATTGACTCCCAGACCTTAAGACTGAGCTAGTCTGGATAAGAAACCCAATGAGGTCCACTGGAACCTTTTCTTATGTTTTAAGGGGTTTGAGGTTGGACATGTTCAATGCTCATAAATATACCTACTCGAAGCATGGGTTCATAACTTGTTCTCACTTAAATCCTTAGAATAGGATCATGGGTAGACAGTTAAAATGTATATACTCAATAATATTTTATTTATATCTGTAACCTATGAAAATCTTTTATTTAAAATATATATTGAACCAGATGTTTTATCTGCTTCAAAATTTCCATCTCAAAATTAAAACTAACATTTATATTTATAAAACTTTTAAAAGAATACTGTATATTTAAAAGTTATATATATATATATATATATATATATTTAAATATACAGTATTCTCATATACTCTTAATATATATATATATATATATATTAAGAGTACATGCAATAACACACATACTCATTTATATTTTAAAATTCTGTGATTTTACTTTTTCAATAGATTTTAGTTTAAAATAATTTTCTTTTGTCTGTTGTTTTTTTATTACAGTAATTAAAAGCAAGCAAAGTTTATGTCTTGCGTTGTTAGCCGAGAGGTATCGCAGCTGCCATGCAAGTAGTTGGTTGCAGACGGGTGTGGGTTCACGTCCCGGCAGATGCTATGACATGAAAAAAAAAAAAAGTTGTAATCTATTTGAAAAAGCATTTTAATTTTAAAAAGTTTTGATTGCGATCAAGTTTCTTTTTATTTTGTTCATTTTAATCTATTTTTAAAAGCTGAGACTTATTTTCTCATTTATTTTTTTAAAATTAATTTTAAATAAGATAATAACCCTGGTCAGATGCTGTTTTTTTTTATTAAAATTAAGCAGGAGATAGAGATTTACTCTGGGCAAAACTTCTAATTAAAAATTAAGTGGGAGATAATAGTTCACATAAATAGATCCAGGTTTTTGACTGTTTATTATTCAGCTTCTTATTATTCTGCTGATTATTATTAATCTGCTTGCTATGATTCTGTTTCTTATTCAAAGTAATTATAATTTTTATAATTGCTAATTGTTCAGTGTGAATCACCAAAGAGTTGGATTTCTGCAGAGTGCTAATAGTACTATTCACTGTGATAGTAGTGACCATCCAGTCACAATGCCAAAAATATACATCATGAGAAATCTTAACAACATGCAGTGCTAAATCAACCCAAAGACAAACCTCAGAGTTTCATATTTGTGTCTACAAGAACATGATCTACAAATCTATCCCAGAGCTGACCCAAATATTGTCTCTATGTACCTGACCAAGGAAATATAAATCAAAAGCATTCATGATAAACTCAATCTAGAAAAAACTTTATGCACCCTACTGGAATAACTCTACAGACAAATCAAAGCTTGAAAGGTAACAACTTTCCTATATTGAAACCAGGGCTTAAATCTCTAGTTAAATCTCTATGTTAAAAGTCTCAGGTTCATCTAAAAAGAAACTTTCACATATAAGAAGACATATAATTATTTAAATCTCTCTAATTATTTTTTTGTCTTTTTCTTTTATGATTTCAAAGTTTTAAATTTATTTATCCATGAGCATATTGTGAGTTTCTGTTTTATATGCTTAGTATTTTCTTCTTTTTTATTACTAACCCTTGATAAATGCTTTGGGAGATATTCATAATTTTTAACTCACCTGTCCTTTATTCATTCATTATAATTAATTTAGTCAATATTGGCTTGTGTTTCCTGCAGACTGAAAATCTTTTGACCAGTGGTTATTGAGTATATTGTTTTGTTTTTCTTAGTAGAGATTTTGATTTTCCTATGTTTCAGATTATGTAATACTGTAAACTTTTCTTTTCTTGTATTGGAATCAACCTTAATGATCTTGAACATGGTCATTCGTTGGCTGTTTTGCAGACATTTGACATTCTTAGTTCTCATGTTCCTTTTCCAGGCTAAGGAAAGCTTGCTCACATGTGCTGTTTCATTGTATTCCATACAAGACCCCTTTATTTTGAAATCTCTAAATTGGAAAACTAGAATTTGTTTTTTTATCATTCATTATCAGGAAGACATTATAAATTCCTTTTTAATTTTTAGGTGAGAAAATGAACTTATCTTCCAGGGTGTGTAATGTTACAATGCTCTCACACACTCTCATAAATTCACTAGAGAAATCTAAGTCAAACTTTTATATTTTGTTTGTCTGAGATTTATTTTTTTGAATTTAATAGACTTTAAAATTATTTAGACTTATTTTGGCCTATGTTTGTCTTTGTTTTTTTCTCAATTGTCTGAACAATGTTAAAGATCTCTTTCTCTCCCTGGGTCTAGCTGATAGCATTCATCATCATCAATACTTGATCACTGTAAATTAAATTTTCTAGGTAGTGAGTGACCTAGTGGTGTCCTCAGTGATCAAAAGAAATGAATAAGTAATCAGTACAATATATATAGAAAAATTCAAGTGACTTACAGTGATCACAATAAATGCAAAATTTACAGAACAGTCTTCCATATAATTCAGTTCTCTCATTTACTTATATAATACTATTCATAACTTTTATTTTTTTAGAAACAAAATGCAAAAATATAGATTATACTGTTGATATTTTAATTTTATATAAAAAAATTTCATTAAAATATAAAATCCATTAATAAGGGCATGAAAAAATGGAATATCTTTTTTAATGGTTGGAATTTTATTACTAATTCCCCAAAAGATACCATGTTCAAATTTTTATCTAAACATCAACCAAGCTTTTGTCTTTTTATAAACTAAACAAAATTTTTAATATAAAAACCAAATCAAATTTTGCCATTGGGATTTAATATTTATCTTGAACAATAATTTAATTTTACTCTTTTCTATACAAGTTTATACCTTAACTAATCTCTTTGGAAACACTATATGGTACTATTTATAATTGTAATATAAGAAATTACATGCATTTCCTTAATGATTCCACATTTTACTGTGGAAAAATTGTGTCTCTATTTGGATAATAAATGTTCATAGCAAACTTCTCTAGCTGTATAATTAAGCTTCACCTTGAGAAATATTACATTTTCCCCCATTGCCTATCTATTTTTTTGCTATTTTCTCACATGTCAGAAAAGAAATCCTGTCATAAAAAATTTATTATGTCAAGAAAAGTTCCCACACTATAACAAATCATAATTCCAAAGGCTGTTACACACTCCAAGTCAAATATTTTAAATGTTCAAACAGTATTTTTTTTAAAAAAAAAAACGATATAAAAAAATAGGACTAATGTAAACCCCAAAATTTATTTTTCCATAATGAACTTTTGTAATAGTAAAATTTAATATTTTTGGACAGTCCTTGCATATCATTAATATTTTATGGGTCAGAAAGATGAAGTTGAAATCTTTACTTAAATACATCCAAAAACAAACCCTAAACTATTTAGTTGATGTCTGTTAATTTTTGAATCTAAAGCCAGAATTAAAGAATTTAACCATCTGGAGTTTGTGATTGATTTGTCAGACACAAGTGTTTTTTTTCTTAAATATTGGTATATATCAGATGAATACATTCAAGGTCATAATTAGATGTGGATTTGTATATGTCTAATATTAAACCATAATGTTTACCTATTAAGTAATAGCAAATATTTTATAAAGATATAGTATTTGATAGTAAATTGTATGTAAGAAGTAGTACTATCTCCAAAATCAGTGAAAGTATAGTTGGGAAAATAATTTCCAGATTGTAATAAAAATAAACTTAAAAAACATTTATTTTATTGTATAAACATAAAAAGGCAAATTTTCAGTATTTTCAGGTGTTTTTTTTTTTTTTCATTTCAGCATATACAATGGATATATCTCATAGATATATGCAATGAACACTGCAATTTAGTTGATTATAACTTTTTTTATACTTCTTTGCTTAATAAGTATTTAATTGCAATTGAAAATAAATAAAAATCACATATTTTATTATATAAATATAAAAAGGTATATCAATTTTTTTCACGTTTTGACATGTACTATTAAAGAATTTATCTATTGGATGATGGGATTCCAAGTTCAATTTTTTGACCATGACCTTCAAAAGATTAAAAACAATACCTCTTTATAAAGGGGAGCATGTTTTTCCTTTTTTCTAGACATTTGATTTACTTGCTCATGACATAATCCCTTTCAATTTATTATAGATTGTAGTATTCACATTGGAAATCAGTTTACTTTAAATAGAAGCTTGTTCATAAATGTTCTTTATTGAAATCTCAGGACAGATTGATTTGGTGAACACTAGAATGTTCACATCTATACTAACCTCTGAAATAGTTTATTCTATTGTAATTAGAAGTTTTATTTATTTTATTTTTTTGGTCAAAAACTTTTTTAATATCCATTGGTCTCTTTCAAAGAATCCATGGATTTATGGATATTTTTTGTACTAGTACATTTCAATCTTCAATTATTAATGAATGCTTTTACCCCCCCTTCAGAATATCAATTATTTTTCAATTTTGTATCAAAATGATCCATCCAATAGGAATCAATTATTTTCTTTAAAATACAAAGAAATGTATTTATTATATACAATAAAACAAATTTCATCTAATAAGAAATGTGATACAATAAAAGTTTATATTATGAAATAACATACCAACAAATAAACTAGATTATAAAATTAAAATACAAACATCAAGCCAATCCAATTATGACATTTTGTTATAAAAACCAATGTTAAATGCATATAATTTGCCTTGAATTTATTATAAATAGATTGTTGATGAAATTAAAATAGTTATTATTTAAAGTCAGATTTAGAAACTATTTTATAAAGTAATACTTTCATGAATGCCAATTGTAAAATATTATTAGAAAAACTTTGTTAGTATCATTTAGCTTTTTAATATTTGGATGTTTAGAGGAAGATGTAAAATAGTTGACTACACTATCCATAATTTCACAGATTTTCTGATTTTTTTTTGCTTCACAAATATTCATAACTATTTTCCTTTCTAAAATTGTCAATCAAATGGTTTTATATTTTTATTGATTCAACAATTCATTCTTTAGTATTTAACCAATTTATCTTTGTGATTTTTTTTTTTTAAAAAGGACTATTTTGTATTTGTTTAATACTTCAATATTGGTAGTCTTATCTGGTCTTCTTATCTTTCTATTATTCTCTTATTATACATATTTAAGCTTCCAATATTTTCTAGTCACATTTTTTTGTTAACTGTTCACATTTGTTCTGAATAAAACTGTATTCCAAACAACAAATATTTAACAAATCTACTTTTGTAGATTTAATTTCAATAAATTACAGGATTAACTCTCATTTCTACTAATAGCATCTTTTAGTTATTAAAAATTTATTTTAAATTTTTTTATTACTACTTCTATTAACTTTTAAATATTTAAAGATACTAACCTTCTCTATAATTTACATTAATAAAGATTATTATTAATATTCTTTCTATTTTCTATTATTACTTTAAATAATATGGTGGAAGGAAATTACCCTTCACACATGTACTATGGAATTAACATGTACACCCTCTCCACCATCACTAAATATATTAAAAGTGTAGGTGGCCCACTTATGCTTAAAGTTTATTTTTTAATTAAACCAACTTTTCTTAACTATGCCTAAATTAAAGCTTGGATCTAATATGAGCCATTTCACAAGGATAAAAAATTCTTTTTTTAAATACCTATAACATTGAATATTATAAGTTTGAATATAGTAATAATTAATAATACAGCAATTTTATATATATGTAATGGAAATTAGCCTTCACATTTGTGTTATGAAATTGACATACTCCCCAAACAATAAACATTTTAAAAGCATAGGAGGACCATCTATACTTAGAGTTTATTCTTTAAGTAAACCAACTTCTATTGACCATGCTAAAATTATGACTTGAATCTATTATGAGCCTGCAATTTGACAATTTGATAATTGGTCTGGAGATAGGAACTTTCTTATAGAGATTTCAAGTTCTTTCTCTTTTGGCACTTATAAAATAAAGCTTGATAAGAGCTATTGGTAAGTTCAATCTAGCGATAATAAAATACAAGCTTAAAAGCACATTACAAAATTTATGACTTGTTTTAATTATTATAAGTGTACCTGTGAAGGCTTTTGTGATGCTATATTGCAGAGGCTATTATTATATGGTGAAACTGAGCTAAATTCAGACCCATATAGCTTTCTGGTTTGTAAGGCTGGATTTGAAGACATTTACATGTCTGAAAAGTTCATGCTTTCAAATTGATAGAAATGTGTTTTATAAGTGCTGACTTTTGAGTTGTTAGAACTAGTTTTTAGAATCCTAGCACTCCACTGAGATGAACCACAAGCTTGAAACCAATTGGTCTGGAGATAGAGATCCCTGATAGAAATTTTGATTTTTTTCTCTTTCAGCACTTACAAAATAAAGCTTGATAAGAGCTATTGGTAAGCTCCATCTAGTGATCATAAAAGGCAAGCTTAAAAGCAAGTTAAGAAATTTATGACTTGTTATATATAGATATAACTAAAGTGAAAAATAACTCAAATTATTTTTTTTACTAACTCTATTTAATAAATTTTCCAATTATACCAATATTTTGAATTACTGACTAATGTGAAATTTTAACCAATTATCCTTGAGAAGCATATTTTTTAATTAAGATGTTGCTATTTTCTAATTATTTAATATACATATATATAAAATATTAAAATTAACTCCACAATTTTCAATATATCAACATGACATTTATTTTATATAGCACGATGTTTTTATAAACTGTAATACTAATAAGCCAATAAGCTAATGCACATGTGCTTTGTAGCTGTCACTATATAAAAGTGGCAGTATTCATTTATATAGTGACAGCTACAAAGCGCATGTGCATTAGCTTATTGGCTTATTGGTATTATAATATATCAACATGTAAATAAATAAATAAATAACAGCTATAGCTAGCTTGCAGAATATATTAATATCTCTCCAACAGCATTTATATTTAGAAGTCCAAATTTCATAATGCCGATATGAATAGCCAACTTTAATTAACCATGCTAAAGTTAGTCATTTAATGAGATTTTATTTTTAAATACAACTGCTTTATTTTTATACTGGCATAGTAACAATGTAAAATTATTTCTAATATTTTGTTTTATTATATATTATTGTGTCATTTATTTTATATATATTTTTTTAAAAAAACAGAAGATAGCAAAATCATAGCTTTTCTTTTTTTATATTTATCTCTTATGTATGAGCATCATTCAGTCTTATAAATGTTTTTTGCTTCATATAGAATTTTCTAATAAGCATCTTTTCTTCCAATCTATAGTTGTTAGTATATATTATAGAGTAATCACAAATGGCTTTTTAAAATTAAAAAAATTGTTAACTGTCTTTAATTTTCCTCTTTTTATGCAAATATCAATAATAGTTGTAATCATTTCAACAGTTTCTATCATTCTTAAATTTAAACTAATCTATTAAAAACATTTGTAGACCCTCTTTAAAACTATAGCTAAGCTATATGTGATATTATGCTTTTTTTTTTTCATGTGTCAAAGCATCGGCCTGGAAGCAAACCCGGGACAACTGCTTGTAAGGCAACTATGCCAATCACTCTGCCATCAATGCTTGACTTATTTCACTAAATTAGCCCTTTGTTCTAGTACAATTATAACAAAGAAAAGTATATTGGCTACTCTCCCAAATCATAAATTATATTTTAAACAAATGCCTTTTTTCTAAATCTTCTTTTTTTATAGATTTAAAATTTATCTGAAATTTTAAGATTCTTATAGTTTGTCATTTTTCATCTCAGTTATGACTGTTGCATTTTTTGTTTATTTTGTACAAAATAATATCTTTACTAAATTGACTTTTTTTCATTTATATTGATTAGCATTTATTATTTTTATCTTACATATCACTTAATACATTGTTCTTATATTTCCAATGCATTTTTTTTTGTTATTGATTTATTATTTTTATTTTCGATCATTACTTCATTTTTTTGCACTACTTTTCTCAACAAAACTGCTTTATTTTACTATATATTAAATATCAAACTCACACTTTCTATTTCTTTTATCTCTCCACATTTCTTTTTTAACTAATCTCTCTTAACTTTCTTTCATATTTTAATTCACTCTCAATTATTCTTTATATATATCTTTTACAGAAATTATATTCTTTTCAACTTCTCTTTACAATTTTTTTTTTTTTTTTACAAAATACTCACTTTTATTACAATTTTCTTTATTAGACTATTATTATTTATAGCTATTTTTTTTAATCCAACAGCTAATAAAAACAATTTTTTCTCTAATATTATATTTTCATTTTTACTTCAGTTATTTTTTAAAATATAATCTCTATTCAATCATCATTAAATTGTGATTTTAACAATTCCATATGTTCTAGTAGTACTGTTTTTACAATATTTAACATTTATTCTTACTAAATGGATCTTTCACTTTATTAATTAAGCTCTTGTCATTTTTGAACTAAATATTTATTACTATATCATTTTTTTACAAAACTTAATTTTCATCTCTTTCATATCTTTTACCAGTCTATAATATCTTCTATAATCCTATCATTATTGTTTTGTTTTACTGCAGTATGTCAATCCTTCAACATCATTATATAACAATTTTATATTTATTTCCATTATTTTATATTTCATAATTGGCTTATCTATGTGAATTGTCACAAGGTTCATTCTACATGTTTTCTTTTTAATTACCAAAAATCTATTATTTACTAAAGTGCTCCTACTTTTAAAACAAATAAAAAGTATGAATAACTTTCTTTCAAGTTCTTAAATTTTATGTTATTTAAAATTAATATAATAATAATTATACTGACATAATTGTGTTATAAATATATATTCTGCATCCATATTTCCTGATTTAAAAAAGTCAATCATGTGATAATTATATGCACACATATGTGAATTTTTTTATTCTTAGTGAGATATAAAAACTAAATAAATGATAACTGAGCTATCATAATTTTAATACATACATTTAAATTGACATAATTTATGAAAAAAAACTTTTTTATATTAATTATATAAAAGAAATACTTGTGGATATTTTAAACAAATGAAATGAGAAGATACAATGTCTTTGATAAATTATTTGGAATATTTGCCAAATCTCATCTTTAATGAATAAAATATTTGAAATATTTTTTAACATGTTGTAGCATAAGCAGACCTTGTGCAGTTTAGTATCATGTGTTTGTAGAGTGATAGTCTTGACATCTAAAGGTTTCTGCAATGAAGCTTAACCTGTAATTTTTGGTAATGAAATACCAATCTGATCTTTTCAATATTTTTTTATATTATATGAGTCACCAATTTTATAGAATAATGTTTGTAGTGTGGAATGAAAATATAAAACATTTTAATAATATCTAGATAAATATTAAACTACTGCTTATAAGGAATAATGTCATTGAAAGATATTAATGGTAGACAACAATATTATATTTGTTTAAAAATAATCCAAAGAATTTCAATAAATTATTTATGAAATTTTTAAGTTTATTGTTTTTGTATTTCTTAAAATCAATAACAAACTTATGAATTACATTAATTTATATATTTTATTTTGGAAGATGATGATGTTTTCAAAAATAATGTCTAAATCATAAGATAAACTTTGAAAATCCAAATAACATATGACTTTAATGTGACTATATAGATTAAATAACCGAGACAAGCAAATACTAATATGTGGCTTCCAAACTTATTTTAACTCCCCAACATGTTTCAAATATGGAAGATGATATACTGGTTGATGAGATTTTTTGGAAAGCCATATGAAAAAAATCCATATCTAGTCAGAAAAGGAAATTAGTATAACCATCTAATATGCATTCAATCAACCAACTTGTAATTTATACGTTTTTGACACTATTGTATTTCCCAAACATCCATTTATATTAAATTTTAATGTTTTTGAACTGGTGGTCAACTATAATTATCTACATATGCAGCTTATGAAAGGTTATTTTGATAAATATTAGAACGTTTATATGGGTATTTGTTCTTTTCATCCATTGTGATTTTGTGTATTTTAGATATTTTTTCAATTATGTTCAGTGAGTATTATTTCTGACTTAAGTTACTTAAATCTTATTTAATTCTCTAATCTATGCAGTTATTGCATTCTAAACATTAAACAGTTTATTAGTTTTAAATAGTGATATGCCAGCTGACCAGGCATTGATAATTAATAATGCAATTTTTTTTTAAAATTGAGACAAGTTTAAAGCTTTTTTCAAAAAAGTTACAATAATGCTTTTTATTGTTTTATAGTTCTAGAAATATAATTTTTAAAAAATGTTACACTAGCAGTCCTAGATTTTGCCCTTCACCCTTTATATATTTATATAAAAGTTATATTACTTGAAGCTTTAAATAATTAATCACTTTTTTAAAAAATCTTATTTTTCTAAAAATCTTTTAAAAAAAAAAAAAACTGGCAACATTTTTTATAACTAAGACTTAAAATTAAACTGCATTACTGCCATGTCTTTAAAATCATATAAATAGTATATACTAATTCAAATGATAAAACTTTTTTTTTTTAGTAAAAACATTTTTTATTTAAAAAAAAAAAGAAATGTTAAAAGAGTATAAAGGAAGAGAGAAAGAAAAAGTCAATAAAAAACATTTGAATATTATAAAATATAAGCAAAATGTTTAAAAAACAATCATTAAAAGAAATCTACTAAAATCATACTAATATTAGTTGGAGTACTATGAATAATAATCATAATACTAAAAAACATTATTTAAAAATTAGAATATTATTAATATTTTCTAATTTGTTTTTCCTACATATAGGAATATTTTCTGTACCATTTTCCCACGTGTAAGACTAATTGCAATAGATATTATTAAAATTAATCATATTTTCTATGAAATGAATACAATGTATTTGTTGGCTCACATAAGCAAAATACGATGGCGAGAATGTATTTAAGTATATATTTTGAAGACCTCAGAAGTAGATTTCTGACAATCTGTTTGATCATGTTCATAATAAACATAGTTATATAAAAGAATTTGGGAAAACAAACACACACACACACATATATATATATATATTGTACTGGTCGAAAGACCCAACCACAATAACAACCTAAAATCAAAGTCGGATTCAAACTCAGTCGAACCAAACTGAATTCAAACCCAACTCATAAGCTCAGATCAAATTAATGGATAACATAAGTCAACGGTACATGACTATGCACCAAGAAACCAGCTCAACAGATGATGATGATTTGAGACCCCTGATCTGACACTAATAACATATAATAAAATAACTAAGGATATTTCTAAGTTGGGTTACCAATACAGACAGTGAGCATTAATATTAAAATAACTATTGAATAATAAAGAAAGTTAAAAACCAAATGTGTTAATAAAATGTTTAATAATAATAATAATTTTGTTCAACTTTTAGATTATGATTATATAGATTATCTCTAGTCTTTAAACAGAATTTATAATTACAATAAGAATGGCAGTTGTTATTATATGCCAATAACTATTACACAATATTCTAGGAGGATTATATATGTCTATGCCCCGACAAGTAAATAAAGATAGATAAAGATATTTGGCTTTGACTGAAATTATTATTCTAATTCTAAAGGAAGAATGTGAGATTCATTTTCACACTTGTAAATCAATTCATGAAGAGCAAGATATGTACTTAGGGCTTAACTTTAATATTTAATAGAAAGCTTACTTAATTATAAATAAATATGAATTTGTTTGACTTTAATAAAAATCAATTCATCACGGTTTATGAGCATGAGATCAGGGCTTTATTGGAACTGAGAAATAATAGTGCTGATGACTTATGAGCTATAAAAATGAATATGAAAGATAATAGCTTATTGGTGATTTAAATAGAAGGGCAGATTGTGTCTTACAAGTTTATCTGCCCTATTAAGGAGAAGTGGGACACAGGAATAGCCAGGCCAGGTCATAGCCATGAACTTTTGGTATTCCAATGTAATACGAGTGAGGGAGGAAGTGCTTTCTTCTTATTGAATTAAAGTAATACTAATAATATTATCGAGGACAAGCCTATAAAGGCTTGTGCCAGCAATGTTCGAAAATGATGACTTGATAATCATCGAGTTTAATTAATAAAATCCATTTTATATAAAGAATGTTCTACATGATGACCTGATCATTGAATTAAAGTTAAACAAGCTTTAACTAAAAAGTAATTAACACAATTATAAAATTATATGAATTATACCCTAAATATCATGCCCTTCTGGAATATTAATAGAAAGTATAAAATTAGAATTAGAATATATTCATTTACTTTTCTTTATTGACCTTTAATAAAACATTTTAACATTGGGAATATGAATATATAAACATTTGTAAGCTAGATAAACCAGCCAGGGACATAGGTTAAAAACTGAGCTAATAATTTATTATTAGCCATTAATAAAAATAGCAAAAATTGTATAAATCTTTCAACTCGATAATTAATAGAACTGTATTAAATTAGTTCCAGTGGGAAAGGATTACCATAACTTAATATTATATTATTTTCATGAGGGAATTTTAACAAAGGTGATTATTATTGAGTTGAAGTTTTATTGGCATATAATCAAAAATCAATGAGATTAATAATCATCTAGAAAATATATAATAAGGTTAGATAAATGAACCACCATTGTAAGAAAAAAAAGGAAGTTAATATAATACTAATTTAAAAACTAGAGGTAGAAAAACGAGAATTATTTATACAGATTAATACATTAAGAAATGAGAAGAGCTTTTAACAGTACTTAATTTAAAGGTAGTGTAAATTAAAGTTCAGAAACTGGCCAAAAAGTAGTGGTTCATTAAAGAAATATGTTACCATTTCTTCCATGGTTGGTTCCTTAGTTTACATGGCAGAGTACAAGTTGGTTGAAATGTATGCGCACATTTTGTAAATTATTTGATCAGCATTTTGATTGACTCCTTTAGCAGCACGATTGGTGTGGGAAAAGTTTAGTCTAACAGCCACATTGAAGACCTTCTGGGGACTTTGGGCTCAGCAGTCAGATTCCCAAAGTTTAGCCCCTCACCATGATGGAGACACTATTAAGATTTTTAATTTAATATGCATGTAGCTTCTAATAGCCCTTCTTTAAAACAAATATGGCTTTCTCTTCTCCAAACTTTTCCAGGCTATTTATACTGTCCTCAGGTTTTCTGCCTATTCTAGATGCCTTCAGGCTAATGCTTCTTGCATTATCAAAATTACAAATTTTGCTAATTGATTTTAGATACATTCATTCGATAAGGCTTTCAAACTCGTTAACTTTGAATTCATTTTCTAATTAAAACATGAATTTATAAATCTAAAAAATGATTTTAATTAGGAACCGTCCTTACATTTTAAATTATTATCTTTTTGCTAATTAATAAAACTTTCCCCATTGTCTTTGGAAAAGGACAATCTGAAAAGTTATCGAAAGAATGTAGCTTTTAATCACTAAAATTTGAACAAACTGTTTAAAAGTAAAATAAAACATCCCAACACAATGAAACTTTATAACAAATATACATATTTAAATATTTATAAATATATATGCACAATCCACACAGTTATAATATATTGAACCACCCACCTTCCCTTTTAAACACCTCAACTAATAACTAATAATACCATGATGAAAATGACAACAACTAAAAATATCAACTATTACTTTTCTTTATTTTGCCTTATTAAATTACCCAGTCTTCGAAGGTGTTTATTCCTCAGGTAAAGTGTAAACTATTATCAGCAGTAAACTATCAACAACACCAACACTCGACTACCAAACAGACACTGACCCAATAAACACTTTATTTTTTTAAAGAAGAAAAAACCCTTTAAACGCCAGTTAATTACGGTGTAATTAATTGTCCATCTGATCAGCCGAACTTGGTACCTGACATTCCTGCTAGCTCAATCAGTTTCTAATCACCCTCTAAGAAAACAACAATTCATGTGTTAAATACACCATCCAAAGCTACTACTACTATTATTTTAAATATTATAAGAATTAAATGAATCGTCCTAGCTAAATGAAAATGTCCACTCTAGTACTTTAATTTTAAAAATAAATAATAAATGATATTGTACTAAATGCAGAAAACATTTACGTCTTTAAATCAACAAATCTTTATTTTAAAATAATATTGTAATTTCCTTATCCTTTTAACTTTAAAATCAATTATTTATTATCGATGGTTAGATTTTTTTCCTCCCCACTTCATTAAAATGTATTATTATACTTACCTGCATGTATTAAACATAAACATAAATATTTTAAGACAAATAGATTAAGTATTTTCTTTTATTTAAAACAAATCAATCATTTTATCTTATAATTTAAAAAAACACGCACACTTTCTTTTTAAATTAATTAAGCATTTTAATACATCAACATAATAAATAAAATCTACATGTTACAATTAGTTTTAAACTCACACATATGTGCATGCAATGTCTTTAAATATTATTCAGTAAAGAAGCTGATATCGTTTATTATTATTATTCCAAAATATTATCTCATGAAGTTTAAAGTTTTATTTTCTTAAAGATTACTTCATAAAGTTTAAAGTTTATTTAATACAGTTTATTTTTTTATTTTTTAAAAGGAAAAATCAGGAATGAGAAAATATTAAAGTCAATAATTACCTAGGATTTTATAAGTTCAATATGATGTACACAGCACAATACGATTTCTTTAGAATCATTTATGACTAGTTAATGACTTCTCCTTGGATCTTGTGATACTGTATGACTTTTGTGGCTTAATTAACATACACACACTCTGCTACTTATTTAATTTATTTGAACATGGTTTCCTTCTGAACTAATTGCAGATCTTGATGCATAGAGAGGCTCCAGTTGACTGCATGCCGTGATGATTTAACACTGCATCAGGTTTGGAAATATAACAGTTTAAATAACTGTTATATTTGTTGCTTCAAGAATTATTCTTAAAAAAAATAAGAAATAGAAGTTCTGGATAGCAAAATGTTGGGATATTTATACTGTTTTAAAACAATGGAAAAACTTTATTAACAGCAGCATTTATTGTCTTGTGAAATAATCAGCTTTTTGCTTCTATTTTCTTTAAAACTTTCACACACACATTTAATTGTTTTATTATAAGATAAAATGAATTTTCTTTATTATTTTATTATAAATTAATCAAAATTATATTAAATCATTTTATTATAAGACCTTTTCCTTTTTTTTAAACAACAAATCTTATCATTTTTTAAAAGAGTTTATGATTTATTTTTATTCAATAATAGATTCCCCCCCCCCTCTGCTCTTTAGTTTTACATTTTATTCTTTCAATTTTTATGTTTTTAAAAGGTGAGATTTATAAAATTAATTAAATATCAATGTATTTCGGTGCAATATATAAATTTATGAATAATTTTATCATGAATTTATTAATGATATTGACTAGTTTAAATATCAAACTAGTTGTTTTTAACAAATTTTTGTTAATACTATTTTTTTAATGAAACTAGCATGTATTGAACATATAAAGCCCCATTGCATCGGAAATTCATGGTTAGTACTAGGGTTTGAAGTGGGCTGCAAGTGAGATATCATGAAGTTGGATCAAACTTAGATCCAACTGCTTTAATATATATATATATATATATATATATATTAAAGCAGTATATATATATATATATATATATATATATATATATATGGTTGATATTTTTTAAAACAAGTATATATTTTTTTTCTAACAAAGAATAAATACATTAAATTATTACATAGATTGAATTTATAAAATGGAAGAATTATCAAAGTAATTCGATAATGTGTGTTCAATATTTGCATGTGAATAAATATACCTAATAATAGAAATAATTAAAACAAATATCAATATATACACACAATTCTTTTATTTTATTTTCTCCCTTTTCACATTCTCTCGTTCTATACTAATATGTAATAAACACATAAAAACACCAGCAATACAAAATAAATTTAATATTTTAATACAAATTAAAATTTAGACCTGTCATACATTTTAATAACAATAGCAATTTTTGTATTAAAATCAATTTTATAACCACTCAGCATAGGAATCGTTTGACGTTATTGTTTGATAATTCATATTTTATTATTACTTTGTAAAAGGTCTATTCACTTTTTAAAGCTTACATAATATGGTTGAGAAATATTTTGATAATATCATTTTAATGCTATTACTTTTATTTAATCTAAAAAATAAGGTATCATTTTATTTCCCTTTCTTCTAATCAAAGGTTTGAATTAAGATCATAGGAAAAATGTGGATTTTTTGTTTTTAGATTTCAGAAACACAATTTTTTTTAAAGTAGTTAGACCATAATTAACCTAGTTCACTATCCAAATATTGGTCTACTAGATGAGTATAAAACAAGTAAATAAAACTATTTAAAACCTCACACCTGGCAGTAGACAAATTTGATGTCTGAAAGTTTCTCTTCACTATTTCTTTTATTGAGACAGATGGATGTTGTGTAGTCTTTGCTATTTGAAGATGATTTTATCCTTTATCATAATGTTTTTTTTTTAATTTTTTACTTTATAATGAAAAAAAAATCACCTAGTTTTGAATTTAAAATGTGCAAAATTAGTGTTTAATATCTGCAATCTATAATTTTATTTTGTTAAGACAAAGACATAAAACTAATGTATAATTTTTATTTTAATCTCAATCCAGTTATTCATTTATACTAATATTAATAACATTTTTATTACAGGCATAACCTTGCATTTAGAATTCTAAAAAAATGTTCCTTCTCTCCAATTTTTTTTAAAAATAAAATTTAGTCCTTTTCAAATTTACTTTTAAAAACATAAACATTATTTATTTCAGAAATTCTGGTACTCATACTTGAGTCATAATGCACATCATGCATATGTCCTAGATCGTTTGTTACAATTCAGTTTTTATTTTGAAATTATGAAAAAAACTAAAAGGACTATGCATGCAGGTATACCACAGTTCTCTGTGCTATTTTTTTCCCTCTCTGTACATAGGCATCATATTTTTCTCGAGCAAAAAATTAATTTTTTTTAATTTTTTTTTGAGTAAGGTCAATTATTATTATTTTTTCTCAGTTTTTTAGATTGTACGGAGGAAAAAGCATGGAGGAAAACTAGATCAAAAAAGTGGATTCAGAAATGGATTCTACCAGTATTGATTCAAGGCCCTTCAACTCCTATGAAACTATTTCATACAGCAATCAAGAATATTTCACTTCATCAGAATAAGAAACCCCATTACCAGCCAAAAGTTGAAAAAAAAGCCAAAAATGTACCTCAGTCCAATAGCAGCAGACTAGGCTCTTCATCTAGTATTATATCTTTGGATATTAGCAGCCCTTCATCTAGCAGTAATGTGCCTTTGAACGTAATTGCTGAACTAATATATGTAGAGAATTTTACCAAGATTCCAGGTTTAAAGTTTCCCACAACTGGTGAGTATTCTATTTTAGACTTTTTCTATATGTTTTTTGATAAAAAATTATGTAGTAAAATTATTAATGAAACTAACATGTATGCTACTAAAGACAAAAGTGTGCATAATTGGATAAATGTAATGGATCATCAATTGCCTTTCTTATTACAATTTTGTAACAGCTTCATTACTGATTAATTTTGCCAATTGGTAAACAAGATCTAGAATGATTTATCTTTTATTAATAATAAATAATGTTGAATATGAAATATTTAATATTTTACATATTTATATTATATAATATGAACAGATATGCTTCTCTGGAAGACATATCTTGAAAGAGGTAGAATATAACATTTTTATATAAATATGTCTTAGAATCTTTTTAGTAATCTTTGTCTGCCTCTTGAAATGAGAAATTTTTTCATATTCTAAATTTGTAAATTGTTTTCTGTATTGGCAATGGTTATTCAGCATGATAATGTTATGAACAAGATTGGTTTATCCAAAATATGAACAGGTATTGAAGCAGTCAGATCTGAGTTCGATCCTAGCTTCATGACATCTAGCCATAAGCCCACTTCAAACCCTAGTACTAACCTTAAATTTCTGATGCAATGGAGGTTTATACGTTCAATCCACACTAATTTCCATAAAGAATAACTTATTTCATAAATGCGTATTAAAATTAATTAGTTTCAGTTTAAAAATAATCAATGCTATTAATAAATTCATGATAGAATTATTCATGAATTTATATATTATAACTGCATGGATTGTGCATATATATTTGTAAATATTTAAATATATATAATTGTTTGAAAGTTTCATTGTGTCAGGAATGTTTGATTTTATTTTTAAATAATTTGTTAAAATTTTATTGATTAAAAGCTACATTCTTTTGATAAGCTTTCAGATTTTCCCTATCCAAAAACAATAGTTAAAGTTTTATTAATTAGAAAAAAAGATAAGGATTTCCTAATTAAAATCATTTCTGATTTTAAGAATTCATTTTCTAATTAGAAAATGAATTCAAGTTAGTGAGTTTGAAAGCCTTATCAAAGGAATGTATCTAAAAACAACTATAATGAAAGAAGTGTAGCCTGAAGGCATCAGAGGACAGTATATATAGCTCTGAAAAGTTTGGAGAAAAAGCCATCTTTGTTGCAGAGAAGTGCAGTAAACTCGGTGCATTTTAAATAGTGTTTTGATTATGGTGAAGGGCTAGAACATCAGGAATCTGGCTACGGTTCCTAAAGCCCTTTGAGAATCTTCAATGAAGCTGTTAAATTATTTCCAGACAAATTAGGCTGCCAAAATCAAATAAAATGCTGTTCAAGTAATCAATCAAATGATGCCTACATTTTACCAACTTGGATATGTAACCTAAAGAGCCCAGCCTGGAAGAAATGGGTAATAGATTTCTATAATGAACTTAAACTTTCTGGCTAGTTCCAAACTTTACTTTACACTCCCCTTAAAGAGCTCTTCTCATTTAAATGTAATACTCTATGTAAACCCTTTTATTTATGTTATTTTAAATTACATAAATTCTCTCAATCTCTAGTCTTTAACTTTCTTTTCTTACGATGGTGGTTCATTTATTTTATTATATATATTTATTAAGTAATTTATGAATGTTGTTATTTTAATTATATGCCAATAATCCTTTGACTCGATGAGCCCCTTTGTTCCATTGGCTTTATGCAAATAATAATATATTAATTCTAATAGTAATTCTCACCCATAATAACTAGGTTTATACAGTTCTATTAATCGAGTCAAAAGAAATTATTAAATGATTGTTATTTTATCATTGACTATTGATAAATTATCAGCTCCATTTTTAATCTATGACACCACTATTTTCTCGTTTCACTAATATTTATTTATTTATTCAAATATAATCTTAAAATGTTTTTTGCAAAGGGCCGATAAAGGAATCAAATAAATATATTCTAATTCAACTTTATTATTTTCTATTAAGATTCAGGGAGGGCACAATGATTGGGGCATAATTAATATGATTTACAAATACTTTAAAATAATGTTAGTTAAAAGCTCTTTGACTTTAATTCATTTGATCAAGTCATCACGTAGAGCATTCTATAATTGGATTTTATTTTCCAAACGGTGACTATCACGTCATCATCTTCAACATTGCTGGCATAGTGCTATCGTTCATTTCACATGCTTGTGGATGATAATATTTCTGTTATTTTAAATTATCAAGAAAGAAAATACTTCCTCTCCTGTTCATGTTATCTTTGGAAAACCAAAGGCTCTTAGTTATGACTCGGCCTGGCTTTCCATGTTCCACGTCTACCTACAGAGCATAAGACTTGTCAGATGCAAGCCACCATGGGACTTCGATTATCAACCAGCTATCGTCTTTAAATTTTATTTTATAGCTCATAATTCATCAGCACCATTGCCTCTCTGTTCCAGTAAAGCCTGCTCTGATGCTTGTAATTCGTGATGAAGTGATTTCAATTAAAGTCCAACAAATTCTCAGTTATCTCTAAGTAAATAAGTTTTCAAATAAAGATTAAAGTTATGCCCTAAATACATATTTTGCTCTTCATGAATGGATTTGTGAATGTGAAAATAAATATCACATTCTTTCATATAAAATTAGAGTAATAATTTCCTTGACTAATGAATATCTTTATCTGCCTTTTATTTCTTGTTGGGAGCATAGACATAGACTTTCAAATATTGCATAATACTCATTGGCATTTAATAAGGACCGCCATTCTTATTATAATTATAAACTATGTTAAAGGCTAAAGATGATTAATATAATCATTATTTAAAATTCAAACAAAACAAGTTATTATTATTAAATATTTTCTAAACACACTTGGTTTCTTAGTTCTTAATTCTTTTATAATTATTTTGATGTTAATACTCGCTGTCTGTGTTGGCAACCAGAACATATACATCTGATTCGATTTAAAAGTATCTTAAGTTAATTAATTATCCGATAGTAGTGTCAGTTCAGGGGTCTCTAATCCTCACCAATCGTTGAGCTAGTTTCTTGGCGCATAGCACTGTGCCGTCAATTAACATTTCTACTAATATGAGTTGGTGAGTTGGGTTTGAATTCAGTTTGGTTCAGCTGAGTTTGGATTCGACTTGCGTTTAGGTGGTGGTGATTTTTCGACTGGTACAGTATGTTTCTCTGGAAGACTTATCTTGAAAGAGGTAGAATATAAACTTTTTTTATATAAATATGTATCTTAGAATCGTTTTAGTAATTCTGACTGCCTCTTGAAATGAGAAATTTTTTCATATTCTAAATTTGTAAATTGTTTTCTGTATTGGCAATGGTTATTCAGTATGATGATGTTATGAACAAGGTTGGTTTATACAAAGTCTAAAATCAAAATAGTTTTGAGCAAATAATGGAAAATTATGAACTCAAAATTTTAGTGCATTCTTGTTTATCAGGCTTTTGAGTTTTTCCATTTCAAATTACATGACATTTTACTATTTTACTGTATCTATAGTAGTAAGCAATAATATTTCAATTTCCTTCATTATTTTTATATTTTCATATAATTTTTTTACTATTTTTTATTAGGGAAAATGGTTTTTTCCTTCCAGTTGCCTATTAGTTTTCTCAACTTAGGGAGTGCAAAAAAAAAAAAAGAATTCTTATCTTTCTAAATTGTTAAGTTCTGAAAGTATAGATTATCTCAGATAAAAAGTGTTATAAGTTAATATAATGAAAATTTTGTGAAGAATACAAAGAAATTATCACTGAATATGTAATTTGAACTTTAATTAATGAAAAATTACAAATTATGAACAAACAATTAATTATTTTGGATGTGAAAATTTCTTTTTTTTCTTATTTTTCTATAGTTATTATTATTTATCTTAGGCTTATTGTTTTTCTTAGTTTTTTTAGTTTCTAGCAATGTAATGTTTTTTTTTTGCTCTAATGTTATTAATGCTGAAGTTATTGTGAAAATTGTGACTCAGATCAGTTGTTTTTTTTAATTTAAAATGGTGCCCCATGATTAAAGCAGTAAAGACAATGACATACTCACTTGGGGTATCTACATAGTACATACTAGTGATCAAATGAAGAAATAAAATTAAAAAAATTATTTAACAATAAAAATAATGTATTTATTTACCAAAAAATACATACCAAAAATATACATAATGGGTACAATGCAGTTTTGTAAGGAAAACACTATAACTGGTATCTCATATTCCTTCTAACAAAAATATTTGTTTTATATAATTATTATTCCAAATTTATTTTTTTATTTAAGCATAATTTACAATAAATATTAAAATATGTAGCTAATATATATATATATATATATATATATATATATATATATATTAGCTATATATTTTAATATTTATATATATATATATATATATATATATGAATATGAAATGACAAAAAATAGAGAAATAAAACTACTTTTATTTAGAATAGTTCTAAATAAAATCATTTCATTGATTTTCTAAATTAGTTGTTGTAATAAAATAACTTTGCTTTTCATTATTATTAAATTGTTACATTTTTATTTATCATTGTCAAATTCACTCCATTCACAACTATGCCACCATCCACCTCAGATAAATACAATAATGATTATTACTAATCATTTTATAAACTAGTGATTATCTCTAGCACAGATATAAACTTTAAACCTGTTAAAGATAAATATATATTGGGGGTCATTTGACTTTTATTGTATCTCTATTTATATGAATTTAAATAGAATGAGAACGTATGGGGTTGTTTAACATATTATTAGTAAGGATTATTTATAATAAGTATTATATTAAAATCAAAGATTTTTTTTTCTTTTCTGGATAATTGTAATATTCACATAAATGTTTAAATTATGTAGACTACCTTGTCCAGAACATTTATGTGTATAAGTATTATATTTATCTTAAAAAATAAAATAAAAATAGCTGCAGATTATATATATATATATATATATATATATATATATATATATATATATATATATATATATATATATATATATATAAACTTAAGCTAATACTCTAAACAACTTTTTTTTTATTTATGATAAATCTACTACAAGAGACATTCAAATCATTTTTATCTTGATTGTCCCCATCCCCAACCGGTTATATATATATATATATATATATATATATATATATATATATATATATATATATATATATATATATATATATATATATATATATATATTATCTACAAATACTATTAGATATTGCTAAAATCAAAAAGGGGGCACAAAACTTATACTATGCTAGCTAAATTCAAAATAATTTGATTTTTTATAAAATATAAACTTACTTAGGAAGATACTAAAAAATCCTTCAAAGTTAAGGGATGTAAAAATTTATATTGGAATCACATAGTTGTAGGTTAATAAAAATATATATCAATAAGAAGTCAAATATATGTACAAATTCAAATTCATAATAAATAAAATTTCAAAAATTTAATTATTCATGCAGCAAATACCCAAAATGTGTATTAAGTAAAAAATAAAAAAAAAAGGAAAAGGTATTTGACAGCAAATGGTGTTTTAAATAAAAGGAATTTATAAATGATGAAATACAAGTATAAGGCTGAATGCAAATTCATAAGAAATAAAATTAAAAAAATATTCATGGCAACAAATCCATCAAATAAATTGCAAGCACAAAATATACATTAAATAAAAGAGAGTTGAAGGTAGTCCATGACAACATATGTTTAAGAGTGTAAAAATAATTAATAAATAGTAAATGTATGTATTAAAGTAAATGAAAAATTTTAAGAAATAAAGTTCTGAAAAAAAAAAAAAACCACAGTAGCGAGTGTATTAATTTATAGTAAGCACAAAATGTGAATTAAATAAAATAAAACAAAAGATAGTCCATATTTAAAAATAAAAAAGCAATTCATAAATAAAAAAAATCAAATGCAGGTATGAGATCAAATGCAAATTTGTAAAAAATGAAATTTAAAAAAAAATATCTATAATATTTATTAAATGAGAGAAAATAAAGGATAGTCCATGATAATAGGTGTTTTAAGATTGTGAAATAAATTAATAAGAAGGCCGAATGGATATCCATAAAAAATGAAATTTGAAAAACATTCATTTTAAATAAACGCATGCAATTCGTTCATATTGCAGCAAGAAAAATAAAAGTAACCATTGGAAATTGTAATTTGACAGTAAGTTTGTATATTAAAAGTGTTACTAATGTTATTCATGAATGCTTTAAAAAAAACTTGAATAATAATTTTTCTGCAAATTTTTCAATGCATGTGATGTGAATAAAAAAGTTCTTATAAATTGCGCTCATTTTTTTTTTTTAGTTTGCACTTAGTTCAAATTAACAATGTTTATTTTTTTTTTAATTGTGTGTATTTTTTGCTATTTAGCCACTGCATACTTCTAATGGTGATGACTAAATAACAAGATCCATTAAGATTTCAATCTGCATTATCATACATTTCATAAGAATATATTACTGGGTCAGGCATTCATTTTCTTTTAATAAATGGAAAACTGAGTGACTGTAATAGGAGTGAGATCTTTCCCCAAGCCAAATACTTAGTTTGCTTTAGCTCCATGGATCTTATAGCTAATGATTTACACATTGTGATTATATGATGAAAGAGCATCTTGTGAGAATCCTATTATGTTTGTACTTGCAGGAACACTCAAACCCAATTTCAAACATATAAATATAAAATTCTGTCCCCATCATCAGATTTCTTGCATGGATTAACATTATATCCAAGCAATACTTTTGACAAATATTGAATCAGTTGGTGACCTATATGTACCTGGGTGAGCTAATACAAATGGTCATTTTTCATTGGTATAAATTAGTAAATAAGATGTCTATAAAAGTTTATAAATGGTGTTTGGTTGATTAATCAAATCAGAAAACATTAATATTTTCATTGTAACACAAATATTTTTTTATTTAATTAAATCCAGTATTTCTGAATTTTAATTGAATAATTCATAAATCTTTTGTATTTTTCTAAAAAAAAAAAAAATGAATATTTTACTTTCTCTTATGTAAATTAATTAAAATGTTAGTTTTTGTTAATATAAGTAAAAATATAATATATATTCAAAAAACATATTTGCTGTTTTGTACATAACAAATTGTGATGGTAATGTTTATAATCATCATCGTTTTCAATCATTATTAATTACTGCAGGGTGACGTTTTTCAAGTTTGATCAACATTTTTCAATTCTCAGCCTCTCTTCTCCATATTTATCAGCAAACTTCCTTATTTCAACCATCTATCTCACATACTATCTCTTGGGATTCAGTTCAAAACTTTTACTGTGTATCTAATCTCATCTTCAAACCAATTTTTTAACAGTGAACTTTAATATTTGAATAATACGACAACATTGAAACAAATTCTAATTCTAATTTAAAAAAAAAAACATTTCTCTGAAATATATTTAATACAATAACTTTTAATAAAATCTTTAGTGTCTATACAAAAATATTAGATTAAAGATGGATTCCACCTTAAAAGAAGTGGCCTTGACAACAGTTTGAAATTCTTGATTGTTATTAATATTGAGATTGTCTAATCTTGACTGATTTTTAATGATATATATATGAGAGATGTGTGTTGGTTAAATATGCGTAATTGTATGTATGAGCATGTACATGGAATTATTCTAAAAAAACATATATGTTCAACATCTATCTATATATATATATATATATATATATATATTCAAATATATATATATATATATATATATATGTATATTCAAAGTTATTAATGTATAATTTAAATAATGCATTTTATCATATAGTAAAATTAGGTAATGTGTTTTAAACAAATTATAATTCAATAATCCGGTTATTAGAAAAAAAGTAAAAATATAAAATAAAAAAATTTATACATTTCAAAGGCTTACTTGCAAAATTAATCCTGGAAATAACAAATTTCTTTCAAAATATTACAAATGAAATGATAATTAGATATTTTACATGTTTGTTTTTTTGTAATGAACTTAACAGAACAGATGATTATTAGTACAGTTGTGGATTATAACTGCAAACTGAGAACAATCTCAGAATTTTCTGAAAATGTAAAAAGTGTATATAACGAAATGAATTTTATGAAAATTACTTTTCATATTTTATTCATAGAAAAAAAAGATGCTTGCAATATAAATATGTCTAAATAAAATAAAGAAGGTTAAGTTTAAATCTGACAAAAGTATAAGGCAAGATATATCTAACCACTAATAATGTATAATAATTCATTATATTAAATCTACAGAATCCTGTAAAAATAAGCATTTTTACCAGTTTCACATTTAATATGTATAATCACGCCAGCAAGCTGCGAAAAGAATATTTTCTGTTTAAGATAAAATATCAAAATATTTCAAACCCCTGAGAATTAGAAGATCAGGGAAATCTCATATTTTTGCAATAGCATAGCTTTAAATAAACTGTCAAGTCCATCATTTTTGTTTATTAAAATTATGTAGGTAAAAAGATTGTTATAAATAAACTTTAGTATTTCAACTCCATGCCAATCCAAAAGTATAAACATTTTGCAAAGACAAGAAAAGACTGAAAAGATAAGAGACTATTGATTCATAAATATAATCAAAATTTTAAAAATAGTATTTTCTGGTTATTACTGTAATGATACTCTGATGTGGGTACATACATATTGTAACCTTTTGATCAGCTATCTATGGTAAGAATGGTATATAAAATGTAAATTATAGTTCCAAAATTTCAAATTCAAATTAAGATAATAGTAATGTTATAAACTTGAGTATAACAGGAATAAATGACTTAATACATAAAGATTGAAAAAAGAATTCTGTAGAGATTTAAAAATCATTGTTAGTTATAAATAATTTATATTATAATCTACTATTTAATTTTTAATACAATATTTGTCCATTTAAATAAACATTATTACTTATAAATTTGATTTTAATTTATTTTCATGCCATGTTCCTTTAAGAGCTAAAGATCTAAAATTGTAGTTAATGAAAGAAGAAACAATTATTTATTACAATATAATAATATATTTTAAAGTTATTGTAATAACTTGCAAACAAAAATATTTATTCTTAAACTTTGTATTTAAATCCAATTAATAATACTATATATTAAAATATAATTGGAATTGGAACTGTCATTTTTAACAAATGATTTAAATTAATTTTATTTGTAAAACATGTATTGATTTTAATATTTCAAATAGAAACAAAAAAACATTTTGTTTAAAAGTTATAATAGTTGATTTGGGAATAGACCAATGAGAGTTTAGTAAATAGTTTTCTGACATCAATTTATCCTGGGGATTTTTAAAAAAAAACAGCAGACAATCTAAGAGGGAAGTTTCAAGAAGTATTAAAAAGTAGATGGCAGTCTCAATTTATTTTCTTCATACAAAAAAGTTATAAAAGTTAAAATATTTAAAGTCTTAAGCAGAAAAAATCATATTCACAAAGCTATCTAAGGATATGAAATATTTTTTAAAGTTAATTATTAATACTATGAAGTGAGTAAATTAATCTTCATTATGATCTGGTTACCAATTCTGATCACCTACTTCTAGCCAATATAATACCACAAAGGAGCTTGAAAATTCAAAGTTACTTTAATTTTGCCTAGGATAGCCATGAGAAAGGAACCACAACTTCAGTGCTTCAGAAAGAAACATGATGAGAGCCATGTAAGAAAACATTCATTTGTCTATGGTAAATTAAGGGTTTTTATTAATCATAGATTAAATGTAAAAAATGGATTAAAAATTCCTAGAAATAAATTTTAATGCTAATAAAAAGATATTATAGAATGTTAAGATTAATTAGTTAATTGTGAGTGTTGAATGCAAGAAAAACTAATCTTGGTTTGAAGTAAACAGTTGATATGTAAGAAATAATTTGCAAAATTTTGAAAAAAATATTTAGCTTATATTTAATAATGAAAAAAATAAATAAATAAAACTTAAACATAAGATTTCTTATGTTTAAATAGAAAATGAGCTTTTATGATAGCCTTTTAAAAACTGAATATTAAAATGAAAAAAAAAAATCTATGTAACTTTTCAAGGTAGATAACTGAGATTAAAATGTACTACAAGCTAGAAATTTAAATGAATTATCCAATATGTGTTTAAAATTTTACAAGACTAATGCATACCAGGAAAGGAAAAGAAATCAAAAAATAAACTTATTGATGACTCATTTGAAAATGTTTTAAAGTTTGTGCAACATTGGAGAATAATGTGAGATTTTTCATAATATTGTAGCACATTTTGAAGAGCAAGACTATGTATATGCAAATTAAAAGTAACTAGGAAGAAAGAATGCATCCAATTTTTAATTTGTTTAATGTGTTGTTTAACTATACATGACTTTTAATAAAGAGAAGATAAAAGAAGTAACTCAATGTGCAAAGAATGATATACATTTAAAGGGTAACCATGGTAATATTAAATTAGAAACTGAAAGTGGGTTTGAAAAAGAAATAATAAGATTTTAATTTTAAATTTATCACTAATATTTTTCTTATTTAAAATGAAATATAAATGCAAAGTATTTATCATAGTGACAATTTAAAAAATTTGTGTTTGCAATGTGGTATATAATATTAAAGGGGTGCTTAAATATAAGAAGAGAGTAATCATGAATTATAATGTGAAAGTGTGTGTGAGGAACACAATGTTAACAGTATATTTTGGCCAGTATATTCTTTAAGAAATTAAGTGTAATAGGATTATCTGAAAGGAATGACAAACTTATTCTAAAATATAGTTTATTTATGAAAGTAAGAAAGAATGAATGTTGATGTAAGACAATATCATGATCTCATTTGTTATAAAGAAAAAATTTCCTTTTGATAATAATTGAAATAGATTATTTCTTGTGTGACATGATTGTAGATATGGGTAGAAAATTATCACATGGGAAAAATTATAATAAGTTGTTAGTCTAGAATTAGAAAAGTAATAGATGCCAAGTACACAATCAAGGAAGATGAGTTAAAATTCCAGGATAGGATAACATATCATCCTGAAGAACTGATGAATAGTTAAGTGGGAAAAATCTGTGTGATACCCATATATTTATTGGAAAGAGATGAGAGGGTTTCCTACAAAGAAATGAGGATAGTATATAATGTAAGTGCTCAAGAAAGAAGCCAGGGTAAAATGTGGGTAGAATCATTCAGACAATAACTGTCTGTCAAAATTGGACACCTCATATTTAAAATAAACATCCATCCTTTTTATTAAGATATTGTAATGGTTATATTTGTACATTCATGCAACAAAATTCAGAGTCTTGGCAAATTCCCTAAAGTTGATCTAGATGAGGGATTGAGACCTCAAATCAGATCTCACCTCAGCTCCTCCACCAACATGCCATGACTTATTATCCTATGATAGACATATATGATGCTACATTTGGAATTTTTTAATTCATGTGCCAGCAGTAGCAAAGATTAAAACATGAGACTCCAGAATGAATTAACTTTTATATCTATGACCTCTATGGCTTACGAAATATTTAATAATTTGATAATCAAACCCAAAATGATAATGCACAGTTATATAATTTACTTAAATATTAACTAAAATTAATATGATCCAAATGGATTGAAATGCTATGAAAAAAATATATTAAACAATATTATACTTTATATCTTTTAATAAAACCAATCAATTATTAAGATAGCTATCCCTCTGTACATTGAAATTTGCCACAGGTGTACAATTAGATGAGTAAGTGAGTTAAAGGATCTCATCTTATGCACAGGACAGTTAAATTGGAACTTATTCCATTAACAACTTTATTGCATTATAATCTATAGTTTAAGTTATGCCTAATTCATGCTATGAGATGCTTATAAAGTTTGATAGCAGTTAACTTGCAAGAGAGACAATTAATAATTATAATCACTCTAGGTACCTCAATGTTAGCCTAAATGATCTCTATACAGATTATTATTACACAACTAGATCGTGCATTCAAATCAAAGTTGAATTTATTTATAGTAATGGTAGAATGACCTGGGATCTGTTATAGTAAAGTTTCTAATACTATTGCACTACATTAATCACAATAAAATGGCAGCTCAATAGGGTGTTTCCTCTAGGGATCTATCAACTCAATGATTGGTTCCCGTAGACTATACGACTTGCTATGTGAAGAGAATATCTCAGTCTGAAGGTCTGATTAGCTTGAAACATGAATAGTCTGGATCATCATGTTCCAGTTCTAAGAAAAGCTATCAAAAAACAATTATGGAATGGTCTTATATCAAATCTCCACAAAGACTACATATATGTATATAGCAAGATGCATATGCACATGTGCATGCTTTATAAGGAACACATTTACCACGCTAATGATTATCAATTATTATTAAATCTAAAATGCACTAAATCTATAGATTCTTTCCACTAAACTATTGTATACTAGTTCGTAAGTTAGCATATGTGAACATGCTAAAGAAAGGGCTTAATTAAGTGATCTAGCTTATAATTAATCTTTATAGTTCATACTATAAATTCTAGGGAGGAATAAAGCACAATAAGGATTTATGTGTTTAATTTAAATATGCTTTAGAATAGCTCTCTTGCATTCATTAACTAAATATTTTATTAGTATGAGCAAACCTATTTTTACTCAGCTAATACATAATAGTTATGAGATATATCTATAATAGGCTTCAGATTGGAGCTTGCATTGTATGGGCTTTAACACCTATAAATTATCTATAGAGAACCTCTAATCATCTCTCTCAAACGCCTCTCTACAGGATCTGAGTATCAATCTTCCCTCTGAATAAGTCATAGCTCAAATTTATAACAAATATAATAAATTATAATAAGCCATGACTGCAAATAGAAGGATATTTAGAGTATAATTTAAATTTAACAAGAGTTACATTATTATATTCTTTTACTTTAAAAGAGTTAGGCAAGTTTTATAGAGAAGTTATTTTTACATTACTTTAGGAAATTAGATACAATTTAGCTAACAGAATTTATTCCATGGAACAGGTTTAAATAATAAGTTTGTGCACATTTATATACAGCTAGCTGAGAATTATTTAAGAAATTAATAATGAGAGTTCATTACAGAGCTCTGTAGATTATTTTTACAAATCTTCTCTGCTAAGGGTTTTCTTTCCATAGTTCGAGGCACCTCTCTGTTGGAATGGTCTGTTTATCTTTACTTTCTGAGCAGGCTGCTGGTTCAAACTTCTACCATCACTGATGACTCATCTCTCGCAAGGCAGATAGCAACAGGTTAGGCTTGGATTTTCATTGAAAAAATGGGCAGAGCTCCCGACAGCATCGCAAGTTAAAATTATATATTGTCCAACCTAATTTAATTACAATCAGGGGTTTTTATAAGAACACTCTTCCCCTTTGCAAATGTCATGATTTGTTTACAAGTTGAGACCAATTTTTAATCTTTATTTTACATGTGTGCTATAAGCTTTACAAACAAACCATTATTTCTGTAATTTAGAAAAATAGCATCAGTTATCTAGCTTTCTCTTTGTTACAAAAATAAATTTAATATCTTTTAAGTCTATTCTTGTTTTTACAGATTTTAAAGCCCAGGTATGGTCAGCTAATTTCCAAGAAATAAAATCATTTTACAAAAACAGATTTTAACCTGGTAAACATTTTATTATATACATGAGTCAGTGAACTTAGAAACTATAATTTTTAAGCAAAGAGAGCTAATTAGTGTATGAGATTTATCATCTCTGAGAAATAAATAAAATTTAAAAAAAAAGAATAACAAAGTTAGAAATCTATAACTGCTTAACTTTATTACCTTTAACTTTAGAATTTTATTGGCCTTATTTATAGAAATTATTTAACATTATTTGCAAGATGCATTTATAAGATATATGCAAATACTCGCATATATGTATTATTATACCTTTTTATTAAGCTCTTTTAATTAATATACACCAACTAGGGGGGTTAAACTAGGAAAACTGTACTTACTATGGAACATAGTAGATGAAATGATATGATTGATAAAGAATATTGTTTCAATATATGATTCAATATAGTATTTAATAAAATCAGTTTTCCATCGATAAAGTTTTAGATAAATAGTAATATAGAAGGTATCAAAGGCAGGTGAAATATTTAAAGGATTTATAATTTATTCCTCAATCTTGATAGATTTACTTGAAGGTAAAACCATGTAAAGAACAAATATTTTATGTTTGAATAGTAATTTGAATAAATTACTAGATGAATAAAAATAACTGAGATCAAAGAACACTATAAAATATAAGTGATAGAGAGAATGGAGACATAAAGAAATTGTATGGTATGGAAAGAGTTTTTAGCTTATTATTCATTTTAATTACATTATTGTTGATTAAATTATAGTTAATATTTTATGTCAAGTTTGGTAATATGAAATATGATTTAAATGATACAATTTTTGGATGATAATGAGAACTATAAATATCACATAGTAAGAAAAACGACTAAGAACATAGAGACAAATAACTCATAAATGATGCAAAGACACCAGATCAATATGAAAGCATACATGGTAATAAAATAATAAACTTATACTTTAAAAAAGGACTAGATACTAACTATGGGAGGGGTTGATTTTATATAATAACCATTATGTACTTGTAAAGAATGTAAATAATTTGCTGTCAATGTAAAACAGTTTAATACTTCTTTTTATAATTAATGAAGTATTTAACTTTATATGTATAATTGTTTGTTATTTATTCTTAGTGTTATAAATAAATAAATATTTTGATTTAAACTTTATTATAGTAATTTTATTAAGTCTGAGTGTCATTTCCATCACAAGATCATATAAATAAAGCACATTATCTACATAGAATTATACCAACCAAATTATGATTACATCGCCTCAATTTGAGAAGTTATGCTTGAGTTTATATTTGATACATTAACTATCAATTGCTTTAAATTATAACTATATTAAAGTAAGCTTATGGTACTTTATATTTTTATTAGATGCAAAAAAAAATTTGAAGAGCCATATAAAAAATACTATTAAATATTACAAAATGGATAGCATATAATAGAAATTAGCAATATGTTTGTAATTTAAGTTGAAATATATGTTATCGCATAATTCAAACGTATTATATAATTTCAGAGTACAAGTTACTAACTAAATTTATTTTAAGGTTTGTAATTCTACTTTATTGAATTAGACTTGGTTGACAATAATGGAGTGATGCAGCTTTAATTATAAGAAAATAAGTATTCTAGAGAAATTGTTGAAAGTCTGAGAATAAATCTTAGAAAAAATAGGTTAAATTATTTAAGGGAAGGTAATGAGTAGATAATGAGTGTTAATTTCCATGTCTTATTATTATAGTTAGATTAAGTTTACAACAGGAGGTTAATCATAGTTTGTAATAGTAAGTATGTTTTAATTAAATGATTGGATCCCAGTTTTGTGATTCAATTATTTAATCCTCAATCTAATTGTTATATTGGATTTTAGAATAGAATACTTATGATCCCTGAGATAGCCATAGGATAGCATCAATTATTTTAAGTTAAAGTAATATGATTAATCTTTTTACTTTTAGGATTCTTAAATTTTTGAAGAGTAGTTATTTCATTATTTAAATGAAATATGTTAGTCACCGCTTGTTGTGGGAGTTTTCCTAACGATTATAATAGGATAGTAGCAGGAGAATTGTCACAATAGCATTGCCATTGTGGAGTGTATTGTATATATTTCTCAATGTTAAAACCACTCTCTTGTAATCATCCTTACTGTCTGTCTTACGTTTTAATATTTAGCAAATTTCAAGCCCCTTAAAATGTCTTACACTTTATTGTTGTTATAATTGATGATTTATTATTGAACTGTATAGTAGGGGTACAATAAAGAAGGTAGAATAAGGTAGAGAGATGTGTTGGAAGAATTGAAAAGGAAGGTTACAATATATATGAATATTTATTATTTTGTGTTTTAATTACTATTTAAAATTCTTTGCTAAGTAAATTTTAATGTTGATTAGTCGTTTTAAATTACATTTAAATACAAGTTAATGAAAAATATTTTTGTTAAAATTAAAAGTAAAATGCAATATTATATGTTTTATTCCTACGAACTTTAAGAAAATTATTTATTATTTTAAAATTAACTTACTAAATAGATGTTTGTTATATACAAAATACATAGTTTTTGAATATGTAATAAATAGTTTATTTACAAGATAAATTGATTATGGAAAAGAAAAACAATCATTATGCCACTTTTGATTAAAACAATACAATAAAATTATGTGATTTAGTGTGCATATAAACAGAAATGGTGCAGAATAATTTTGTTCTCATAAGTAGGAGATAAATCATGGAAAACGATTATTTATTATTTTCATCTATATTACTTTTGTGTATGCATACAAATTTATCTTAAATAATGCAAAATTTATTATAAATTGTTATTTTATAAACATGTTTCTCTTATAGGCATGTGATAGTAATATAAATGATATTATGAATCAAAAGGATTATTACTCCTCACTTAAATAAATTCACAGTTGTCAGTAATGATTAAATGTGATTTAAATATTCATAAAAATAATCTACTACCTAATAATTCAGAAAGTAAAAAACACTGGTGGTGATGTAATCTCAATAAAAATGCATAATGTTTTTGATGTTTAAAGATGTAAAGCAAAGCATGCAACTTGAATCATGGTACAGTTAATGTAGCCCTAGTCATTTGAAAAAAGTGATGTGATATATAGATATATATATATATATATATATATATATATATATATATACATCATATATATATATAAAGCTATTTTCCTTATATATATATATATATATATATATATATATATATAAGGAAAATAGCTTTGATAACAGTTTGAGATTGTTATCTATAGTGGATTGTCTAAGTGTTGACTGGTTTCTAATGGTTATATATATATATATATTAGCGGTTCCCATTTATAAACCGAATTTTATTTTTTTTTACTAATAGTAACTATGATGAGAAAAAAAATAAAATATTTGTAATTGTATTTATTCATAAAATTAGTGAGTTATTCTTCATCATATATATCTTATTTTAAATCAAATCCCCAAGAAACTTGGAAAATATTTTAATATTATTACTAAATTAAAAATTATGAAAAATCAAAAGCATAAAAAGGCATAGTTAGTGATACCTTAATCTAAAATTTAGAATAATGAGTCCACACACTTTACACTCATACCATTTATTAAAATATTACACTTATTGTTGATGTAGAAAGAACTATATTTATTTATGGAATCTAGAAAATTTCTTATATATTAATCAATTGTTGAATATTTTTCATCTTTGAATATAATGCTATTGATTTCAATCTTCTTATATATAGCTATTTATATCATGTGTAACTAAAAGCAAAAGATATAACATTTTAATAAACAAGCACACACACCCATATGAAACAATGTTTTTGTATAAATTTAACTTACACATGTCAACATTTAAACTTGAATAATAGTTTATATTTTGAAATTATTTATAATCTCAATAATTTGTCACATAAATCTAGAAGTGAAAAAAATAGCTTGTTATTCTAGCTATATTGCTAAACAATTTTTATATTTCTTTAACAACCAATTAAGAAAACTTCATTAAGAATGAAACTAAGTTATTCTTTATATTCCTAAACAAGTGAATTTATCTTATAATAATCTGTGAATTCATGATAAAAATAATGCTTTCTTTCCTGAACATTAATATGGGAAATATTAAGTTATTCAAATTTATTATTTTATTGTTAATAAATTTATGTTTGTTATTTAAGAAAGAGTAACTAATCACTTCAGTATTTAAGTAAAGTCCAATTTAATTCATTATTAAATAATAGAGCTTATCCCTACAAATCTATCAATTAACTGAATGTTTTTACTAGACTAGTGACTTTGGATATATATATATATATATATATACTTACTATATATAAATATCTGAGATAATATGTTTTTACTAGACTAGTGACTTTGGATATATATATATATATATATTACTTACTATGGAAAAATATCTGAGATAATTGTGAGAATAAGGTTACACCATTCACTTCATATATTTTATATTTGGAATTGTGTATATTTCATTATTCTTTAATAATAAAATCAGATGACAAATATCTGAGTATAACTAGAAGAGATTCCTTTAGTGTTCCATCATATGTTTACATCTAATACTCTAATGGATCTGCACCTGTATGAACCACACTTTAACAGGTTTAAATGAAAAGATAAGCTTGTATGAATGTTAAAATGGTTTAAAGGTACAATTGTAGACTTATCATCAACACTGTATGTACTAACACACACACACACACACACACACACACATATATATATATATAGTAACCTTCAGCTTTGTCTTGGGGCTGAATGTCAAGTTTTACAGTAGCATAGTATGAAAAAAAAATTGTTTTTTTTTCAATAGTTTAAATGTGCTGATAGGCAAACTTTATCACTACTTAATAATTAAATGCTTAATATCCGATTAGCTAATTTAGAAAAACTTTTATAATTTTTATAACTTAAAAAGTAACCTGACAAGACAGTTATATTGTTTGTATCATTTAGGTAGCCTTATTATAATTTTTAAAAGCTTAATCTCAAAATTATTATTGACTCGAAATATTATTAAGTTTAATTTTAAAATATTAAAATTAGAAATATCTTAGTTTAATTATAAGAGTTTATTAAACTTTAATATTAGTGTCAAACTTTAAAGACAAATTCAAACCCTTAAGGCTAGTATGCAAATGTTTAAATCATCTGTGAAAAAATATCTTATTTAATATTTAAAAATATTTTAATTAAATAATCTCAAATTTAGTTGATTTATTAATTTTTTTAAAAAAATGTTTAAAGAAAAATATTATAAGGTAATATCCTAAATAAAAGGATGTAATTTTATTATGCAATATTTTATTTTTCATTTATTGTAATACATTTAATTTTCAAAATAATTTGTTTTAAAAATGTTTATTTAACAAAATATAATAATTAATTATTTTCTAGACATAACTTTTTCCAGAAAGCTTTGGAAATATGCAAATTAGTTTATTTTTAGATCAATATAGATCAATTGGGAGTATTCAAAATGTCAATTTCTAGCCATAAAAATTAGTCACATGACTTATGTTATAAATAAAGTTGGTAAATACACTTGTACACACTTACATAGTTGTAGCCACTAGCTTACAATCTTGCTTTCAGAAAGAATCAACTAATTTTTTTTGACTAAGTTGTAACTATTTTTAATTAATTTTATTATGTGTTAAAGTTTTAAAAAGAATGAATTTCTAAATTAATGTCATCCAGACTCAATCTTTAAACTTTTAAATGTCCTGACACTTGAAATTATTTTACAGAATGCATTTTGAAAAAGTCAACAGAATATTCAACAGAAATTAAATTGTTTCCACTAGAATTAAATACTTCAATAATTTTTTTTTTAAATGTTATTATTTTGTTATGTAAAAACTTTTATTAATTCTATTTTCTATAATATTAGTAGATGATATTACATAATTAAATTTTAAGGTATGCTGAAAGCATTGAAAATGTTAAATGTTTTAATGTCAAAATAAATGTTATTTTTATTGTTAACATATTTTCTTAACTGTTTATCATCATCTGAAAACTTTCAAAAATATAAATATTATAAAGCTTATGATAAATACACTTTACTTTTATGCACTGAGAGTAAATGAATATATAAAATTTGACATGAGAGTTACTTTATTGAAATTGCATCTCTGGTGTTAAGAAAATATCCAGGAATGAGGTTATTTTATTTATAAAAATAATTATAATTACTTATTCATTATTAGAAGATCACTTCAATCAATTTCATTTATTAAAAAATCACTTTATCTTATATAGAAGATTACTTTTTTTATTTTAGAAGATTGCTCTGTTTGTTCATTATAAATTATGAATTCAGAAAATAGTTAAAATGGATTTATTAGTATGATATTTTGAGTAGACATAAAATCCCTTATTCATTATATCTGAATGCTATCCTAGTATATTGTTTTATTGTAAATTAAAAGTTTTCATGATTATTTTAAAATTCTTATTGTAATTTAGGAAGAAATTGTCTTAAGAGTATGACTCTGTCTCATTGCTTTGTTTACAAGGAGATTATTCTTTGTTTGATAGATATCGAAATTAAATGAAAAGGATAAAATTTATAATTATTAAAATATTCATCATATGAACCCTGAGATATCCATTTTACATATAATATTATTAGAGAAAATAACTATTATGAGAAAATTTGCTTATATTTTATAAAGAAATTTAATAGAAAATGTGATTATGATAATAAGATACTCATTATTATAAGATGTGTTATAGTCAAAAGATGTATTGGGAATAGAGAGTTTTCTAATCGTTTAATGACATATGCTGTAAATGTTAAGAGCTACTATATTTTAAAGAGTATAAAAAATCTCTGCAAATGCTGTGCCCCTTCTAGATAATTAATTAAATATTACCATGATAAATATTATTGGTAAAAACAACATATTTTTTCTTTACAGATGCTTCATGTTTTTTTTACTTATTTCTCCACCAGGTACTAAAAGAAAAGTTACTTTAAAAAATGTACAATAATTCAAAACTTTGTCATTTAAGACTCATTTTAAACAAGATTCCTTTCTGAAAATTCAACCTAGTATTACAACTAAACAATTATTGCACAGAGTTCTTATGAGGTTCCAAACAAATTTTTTTGTCCAGATCTAAAAATAAATCCAGCTGGAACCAATATTCCTAAACAGAATCACATCAATAGATTAATGACAATTAATGGTTGTTGCATTTATCTACTTTATAAATTAAGTTTGAGAACCATTCATCTATGTAGATATGGACAAATTGGCAGAATTAAACAATTTGTAATAAACCAATAATAATTCTATTTTCTGTTTAAAATATCTATAGACTCTTTACTATATTTTGTTCATAATGAAACTTTCTAAAATAATTCATATGCTAAATAAATAATTGAATTGTTATATGAATTAAATATAAGCCAGATACCTAAAAAAATTAACTCTATCTGAAAATGTTTCAATTTTATATTTAGTCCACATTCAAACCTTACTGTGTGGGCACAGTATTTGAATGTTCTAATCAACATATTATGAAATCTTACTTCTATATATATATGCAATTAAATTAAAAAAAATAAACATCATGAATTTTAAAAAAGGTAAAAATAATTGAAGGTATTTTTTTTTAACAATAACAAACAATTAATATTAAGATTGCTTATATGAATATTTATGGACATATGAAGAAAAATCATCATTCAGTCAACAATATATATATTACATGCTTGAACATACTAAATGAAAATAGTAAAATTGCTTATCAAAAAATAGCTATTGTTATTTGTAATTACAATTTATCCCTATTTTCAATTAATTGTCTTTATTATTTACATTAAAGAGTTTATGAATCAATGGGTATCATGTATGTTTATCATTATCGTAATTTCATTTTGAATCCAGATGGGTTAAATCTTGGAAAATATTTTTCAGTTTCAATAAAGTTTAAGATTTTTTTTTTAGATAGTTAGTCTCTAACTAATTTGACTAGTTATCTGATCATTATTAATTAGTAAATAAATATCTAGTTGTTCTTAGACAAAGACTAAAACAATGATAGATAATGTCCTTAACCCTCTTTACTTAGAAATAATAAAGCCTGGTGATTGATGTCTTTTGTTTTAACGTACTTTAATAAAGAATTGCTGAAGAGATCTTTTCTCTACAGAGAAACTATTTAAAAGCTGTTCTATTTTTACGCACAAATTGTTTTAGAAAGTAATTATCAAATATTTTTATCTCTGTATAAAGTTGTAATATTTTACAAACTATTTTTTTTTTCAAAGCAAAATTAATAATTATCTTTCAAAAGAAAATTTTATTCACAAACCATAATCATCATTTACAAAAAGAAGGACATTTACATATCAATCTCAAAGGAGACCAGTCAACAAAATCAGAGGTTACGCTTGTATATATATAAACAAAAAACAATTGATTTCATATCAATTACATTAAGACATTTGTTATCACCAGAAATTGAAGACATAATTATGTTGTTGTTTTTTATAAGATAAATAACAAAAGGCAAAATAATGATAACTCTAGCAATAAACATAATGCTAGATCTAGAAGAGCAAAAATATTGTTAACATGTATTAATAATTATAAAAAGCATATATTACTAATATTATCAATATTATTCTACAATTAAAAAAGTCTTACCTTATCATCCCTTCTCTAATTTTTTTATAGTCTGCCGGTCCAACATTTCGAAAAATATTGCAGTAATTTTTTTCTAAAATTTCAAATGCTACTGCACAATGATGATTTTCCAATGGTGAAATATCATTATATCTTAAAGCTAATTCAGTTTTCGCATTTACCTAAATAATAATGTAATATAATTAATAATTGTATCATCATATTATAGGTATTTATCCAAAATATTTTAATTAATATAGTTATAATTTTGATTTTACCACATATTGTAATTGCATAAGTAAAGGCATCAAAAAAAAGTGAATGATCCCAAGTTGCATTTTATACTAGACCAACACTTACTTATCAATTAGCTCACATCATAACTTTCCACATATCTGGGGGGGGGGGGTAGTGTGATAACTATGTATGCAGTAACTTTGTTATTTTTACAATAAATTATAATATTTTTTAATTAATGTAACATCTCTAGTACTTATTATCAATTATATAAAAAATTATTAACCTACTGTCACTTCAAGGAATGCCCATCATAAACTTGTCATAAGCTCAAGATAATTTACTGTATCCTAATGTAATTAATAAATATTCTAATAAAAATATAAAATTAATATTACTTGTGCCATATTACACATAATTTTTATCTAATATTATATATAAATCAAATATCAAGTTTTAATATGTATAAGAACATATAAAAATTCAACATTTCAATAATATACCAATTATTTTTACCTGAAAATGTCTATCAACTATTTGTTTTTCCTTTCACACAATAAATATTGAAAAAACATATTACATCTTTATTCAAGAATATATATATATATATATATATTCAAGAATATATATATATATATATATATATATATTGTGCCAATCGGATTTGTATGTTCACATAACAAGATCTAGCATCTAGGCAAAAGTACCTTGAATCCAATCATGCACAAGATACATAGGTCAGGAACACTCATGAACTCTGCCCTATTTGCCTATTTCCCAGGTCTATAACATTATAAACAACAATCCCGATGACAACGACTTAATTTACTTCTCACCACCGGCATCGGTCATCGGAGACACAAAAAGACTCTAGGCTAAATTTATATGATAGACTAACTTAATAACTAGCTATATTTTATGAGCAATGAAGGCTCGTGACCTAGAATATTAATTATGTATTTAGCAGAGATCTTCTAGTCATATTTAGCATAAGTAATAACTTAATATATTAACTTAACTAAAAGAAAGCAATGGTTCGAGTTGATATATATATTTAAGGTTTATTAATAACAACATTATGTCAGGTTATTTACTTGACATGAGCCTCGTAAGTAGCATATATATGTGTTTGATTCACATTTAACAATAACATAAGATTTTAGGCTATGCCAATAATATATATGTGTGACTTAATGAATTAGCGCTATTGGAGTACATTACTAGAATACTATTACACCCACAGAGATGAAAAGAGCATTTACTTAATTTTAAAAGATAATAATTTTACAAGCAGATATTAACTTTGGTTATATTCAATATTATTATTAATTGGAGTTATAGATAATTAATGCCCAGATGGATAATGAATAATTATATAAACAATACTAAATCTATTGCATTAATACGTATATTCAACTAATGGGAATATGTCTGTGTAAAGAAATCATCTCATTATGGCTTATGACTATTTCTGGGTGACTAATAAGACACTGAAAGGTGGTGCGTGCATGGCAGCTGATTGGGTTGGTCCAATTATGGATCCTGGAGTGTGCTTCATGAATTTTAAGAATGAAGTTGACCGATTTCCTCTGCAACGTAGGCAGGGTTGGTATTGAGACGAAGGACGGTTGGCTATGTCTTTATCAGGCTGGATTTTCCAGAGCAATCCCCATATAAAGCATGCACATAAGACCAAGGATGTCCCCCAGGGTGGTTTTACAGCCTGACTTAAGAACATTGAGAATGACGATGGAGCTCGAATACCTCCATGTGAGAAAGAAGCACAAACAAATATATAAATGAAGTGGCCTTTATGCATGTAATGCTTAATAATATAATATAAACATAACACTAAATGTTAAAGATTATCTAAACATATTTATTGCCCATAAATTATGAAATATTTGGCATAATGATATGGCTTCACTAAGCAAACATGGATAATAATTATACTTAAATATAAAACTAAGATCTTAAGATTCCCCTCCCCCTTACATTATGTTACTTAATATTATTCATTACTTCCCACACATTTAATAAATCTCAATCTTGGTTACTAAATGCCCTTGTGAAAATATATAAATTATTACAAAATAAGTGGGTAGTGGTAATAGCTAAGATGGGTTTTACATATATAATATAATTTAAGAATAAGAGATAGCACATTATTTAGGAAGGAAAATGTAAAAAAAAACAGATGTCGATCTGTTTTTCTACAGTAACATAAAAATATAATTAGTTTTTATCTAAAATCGCGAGCACCTGGGCAAGTCGAATAAGACTTGTTTTGATCAAGTTATAAGTTATTTACCCGATAAATGATGGGTGGGAAAATGAAAATGGATTATATGCTTGTGATTTTAGAATATCATTAGCACTTCTTTTAAAATATAAATACATAAATCTAAATGAAAATTATTTGCTGCTTGGAAATAAAAAGAAAAACATTTTATAGGAAGCTTAATATAGATTAGTTATATAGAGTTATAAGAATACATATTTTGAAGACATTTAATATAGATGATTAAAATATAAATATTACAGAGAAGGCAGGATTTCAGAATTGCAAGTGGTGAAAGTTCTTTTACCTTGCTTATTTGGAAGAGCGGTTTTATTAGGAATCAGTCCATTGGTATTGTTTCACTAGATCTAGGGTAGCATTATTATTTGAGAATTAGCATTTCATTTTCACTGGAAAATACATAAAGTTGATTAGTACAAGATGCAGAGCTTCGTTCATGGGAACAGCATATTAGAACAGAGGGAAAAGGCAAAATTTTGCCATACTCACAGCACATTGTGTGAGAATCAAAACTGGCATGGAATATGTATAACAACATAGTTATTTAGTGGTCTCCTCCCTTGTGGATTCAAATCCAGCAGTATATATACTTTTATTTTGGAAGATGTAACTTAGCAAACTACTGCTGGACCTGAGGCAGTTTAAGCACTTAAGGTTCCTCTGGAATAGTTTGACCGGATACTCTTATCTAGTAAGATGTTTGAAACAATGCAAGTTTGTTATCAGTTTCTCGAACGATTGTTTTAAAATAAATCTTATGATTTTAAAACAAGCTAGCATGGACAATTTCCACTAATGGGTTTATTTTATTATTACAAAATTATAATCTTTTATTTTATCTAAGGGGTCTTCCGGGTAATTGTTTTTTGAAAGACTTTTTAACAAGATTGCATCATTTCTGGCTACAAAATTATATGTGAAAAAATAATAAGTTTCATATATGATACTCTCTCTCTATATATATAATATATCTATTAATTTATTCACAATCTCCTACACTGAAATATATATAGATTTAATACTTACGCCCGTATATACATGAAAATATTATTAAATAAAATATTTTAAAATTAAAATACATACATGTTTATGTGATTTATGTTATAATACTAAGCAAAATATATATATATAATATATATATATATTATTAGCTATGTATATATGTGCGTAAAGGTGGATTTGAATATAGTTAGATGGTAGGAGATTGGATGTGGGCTGTGAAACAGAATCTGAGCATCAGATCATCTGTTTCAATATATATATATATATATATTTAGGTACTCATACTTATGACAATCCATTCCTCTCGATGGCATTATTGTTAGTCATTAACAAATAGCTATAATGTTACTGGGATGATTTACATTTTATTTTATTTTTAAATAACAATTTCACCAGTTTCTTTTCTTTTTTGGGATTTACATTTTTTTAAGTATAAAAAATAGAATTTCTTTCAAAATACATTTACTTTTTTTAAAAAAAAAAACATTATTTTCTAAATTACAGATTTCAGTTCATAGCACTGGAATATGCAGGGGGGGTGACTACTGTTTTTGCTGATCCAAAAGATATCTCATAGCTGTTCTTTACAAAACAACATTATTTAATAGAATGGAATAATTATATTTTTAAATTACATTATACCTTTCAGCACATAGCACTCCATCAACAGCCATTTTAGTAATCTCATAGCTATTCTCAATCAAAAGTGACTTTTCCCATGAATTTTTTGAAATGGTGCTGGAACCTATCCTTTTGAAATTAAGTCTACCTTCAAAGATGGGTAGAGAAGTGTGGTGATGGGCTTAAAATTATTACTATGTAACAGTACATCAGGAAAGGTGTAAGATTATTATTTTGAATGCACATTAAAGATTTATGGATAGTTGAATTCTATACATATTTACATCGTATAGTAGTGACATAAGATGTGTGCACTATTTGTATAGCTTCATGAAGCACATTAGTGGGCTGTAGGCAATGCAATCTAGGCATGCAACAGCTAATATGAACACAACTGTTCTAAAGGTTGTAAGTTTGAACCATGTAAATGGCATATTTTTGTGCTTTTGCATGGAAACAATGCCAATGAGTGAGATGGATTGTCATAAGTATGAGTACAGATTTTTTTTTAATTCTTTGTGATGAAAATTTTTATCAATATGTATTTTATTTTATTTATTTTACAATCCAGTTGGTGATTCCAAAACCTCTTATAGGATAATTATGTGAAATTTATTGCATATGTATACACATATAGAGGCAGTTTTTACCACAAATAAATATGTTTGAGTTAGAGATTTAAGACATATTTTTAAAATGTTCAAAATCCAATTTTAAATACAAATACCTGCCTATATATTGCTGCAAAATAATTAATATCAACTGAAAAAACATCCTCACCTTTTGATTTTTTTTTAAGGATTTAAAAAATCAGCCGAGAATTTTTTTAATGTTAACTCCATACATTTATGTCATTACAGTTGATATTATCATATAATTATTTACAAAGTAAGAAAATATGATAAGATTGTTTACCACTACATGTAAGGTAGTGTGATAAATTTAGTGGCATTTATTCTTGAGGTTATGACCACAGTCTATCTTTTTAAAAACTGGTAGTTCCTAAAACAATTATTAATTTTTTGATATATATATATATATATATTATCTTCAATCATGAATTGTCTACTTCAAAATAAAATATCTAAGCTAATTCAGTTTATTTAATCTCTAAACTCTTTTTTCTATATCACATCAGCAAACTTCCTTGTTTCATCCATTCATCACATGATCTGCTTTTGTTTTCATCCAATGATCTTTTAAGTTGTCTTTTGGAAAGTCTTTTATAGTCTTGAGACCCAGTTTAAGATTTCAACTGTCTATCTATTATCATATTTTCTTGCAATATGTCTAGTTCAACTTTACTTTAGTCTCTTAATTGCTTCAATGATATCAATTATACTTGTTTGTTCTCTCACCCATATATTTTTTGATGCCTTCTTGTTACTCCTAACATATATTTCACCATGCTTTGAGGGTGGTCTGAAGTCTTTGTACTGCTCTTCTGTTAAGTACCCAAGTCTTAGATTCATCAATAACAATTGGTAAAACACATTTTTAAAAAAGCTTTTAAACACATAGACATATTTCTTTTTAATATTAAGAAATTTCTAGAAAAAATATTTCATACAAGTTTAATTCTATGATTAATTTCATCCATTATCTTTCTATATATATTAATAATCTGACCAAGGTATTTACAGTTAGAAAATCCATTGAACATGAGTAGACTAGTTTGGATTGTAAGTTGGAGAAGAATGATTTTTTTTTTATACAAGAAAGTATATAAGTGTAAGTTTGTTGTCCATATTTACATAAATAAAAAAATGTTTAGCTTAAGTTTAAGGATTGTTATTAAATATAATTTTTTATTTTAGAATAGCATACTTTGGGAAGCAATCAGTTATACCCCGTGATATTTTATTCAATTTGTTTAATTTTAACCACATATCAATATTTTTGCCACGCTAAAATAAAATTCTAAGAATGTTTACATTAAATAAATTTTGATTTGTTTTGATTATTAAATGTCCATTTTTACTGAAACCCGTTCGACCTATATATATATATATACCTACTTGAGTAAATAAAAAAGTATGTGTATGTAAATATTTAATTAAATAAACACATATTTAAATCTAAAAAAATAATAACAAGTTAATGTTGTTCTTATAAAATGTAACTTTTTGCTAAAAAATTTGTTTTAAAAAATAAGTGTTATACGAATAGGAAGAAAGAATGTTATTAAAACTGCATTATCAAAATGCATTAAACATTTATCTAATTGTGAGATAATAAGATTTATCATTAGAAAATTTACACATATTTTTAAAGATTCAAATAATTATTATTTAAAAGTTATTTATTTACTTTAAATAAATAAATAAATATTGTAAGGCATTTGGAAAATTTTTAAAATGACATTTAAAAGGCGAAAATGTTCGAAAAAATTATTTAAAATTTTATTCTAAAATATCCATGGTTGATATAATTTTGTAACCTGGCATATCTGATATAATTGAAAGTTATAAATTTGGGACAATTTTCTTGGAAATGGTCATTCACTCATTCTTTTCCTATATCTTTTTTTATTATTATTATTCAATCGTTATCTGGTAAACAAGAGAATGTTTGGATAAACAATTTTAAAGGATTTGGACAGAACCACGAGTTTTTCAAATTAATTATAACTTTCTAAAATGTAGTGTTTGCAGCATATTCATTCAAGATAATTCAAATAATTTATTAGAATAATATTTGAAAGCTAAAAAAATATTAAGCAAAACAATAATAAATAGACCTCTTTTTTTCTTCTTGATCATTGATTTCTAATGATCTACTATATTTGGGATACATTAGCATGCGAATAAAGCAGATAATTATGTAGCTTGCGGTTCTTTTAGGAATTGTTAAGATTTCTTCAGTAGCTTAATGAAATATATTACTTTATAATAAATAAAACAGTTAATTCAGGCGTGGCAAATAACTTAAATATAATTTGTCAACAGTTAATATCATTAATATTATTTACTCTATTATTAAATCTTAAATTGCAAGTTCAGAAACAAAATTTAATGTTAAAATTCTTACTTTTTAATTTTACTTAAGAATCTTTATTAATTACGTGAGACTCTATTTAACTATTATAGGGTTAAATTGTTGTTTACTTTGATGAGACATAATGATCTTTCTATATAATAATTTACTCAGATGTTGACAACAATGAAGCAAATACTATTTGTGTATATAATATATGTTTGTGTGGAAGTAAAAATTAACTAATCTGATTATCTTTTAATTTAAATGTATTTTTGGCCATCATCACTATTTTTTTTCTACAAACTTTTTAATAATATTTATATTTATTCTAGGATAGTGTGTTTTTAAGTTTGTACAGTCTTACTTTATAATTGCATAATTACTAAGTGACAATTAAATATCCAGTCTAATAATTACTTAAACATATGACTTTTCTACAAAGAGTCTATTGCAGAAAGTCCCTCCATACATATTTATTGTTGAAGTTATATATAGCTATTACATAAAGAATTGCATTTAGAGTTTTAAGCCACAAAAAGGAATAGATGTATCAGAAATGCCACCACTAACTGCATGTACCTCAATGTTTGTTTACTTATTTGTTTACATATACAGAAAAGTGTATGCACTAATAGCTGATTTAAATAGTTTAATGAATAATTTAAATACTGATAACTAATTATTTTTATCAGAATTTCTCAAACGACCTCAACTAATTTAAAGCTTATGTAAATCAATCTGATTTTATTAGATTTATTCACCACATATGCATGCTGTTTTATAGATCATGTTTTGCTTCACACACATGCTTGTTTTTTTTTTGCACTATATTATCTTTTAAGGATTTGTTAACAAATTTTTTTTAAGTTTGGGTGCCATACAAAAAGGAAAAGAATCTTGGACCAGAGAGCCATGTTATTTCCTTGAAAATAATAATACATGCATATTTTTTTTTATTTTTGGATTTTGTAATAAATATATTTAATTTAATTAAATCTAAACTTTGAGATAATAAAATGTATTTGTTATGTAGAAATAAGAAACTAAGCTCTATTGCAGAGAAGGATTAATATAATTATTATAAAGTTATTTAGTATATTCCAGGCAGTCAATGTTAATTTTTTGGCAAGCACAAATATTGCATGTGCATGTAATGGACATATGCTTATATCAAATATAGAAAATAAATTTATTATCATGAATGTTTATTTGAAGTACAACAAACATCTCTTATATATATTTATCATTGGCAGCTCATGAAATTTTTAAACTGGGATTGCTACCAAAAAGTAAGCAAGGAAACCTTAGCATTTCTAATTTTTCAACCACACAACCATTTTATTTTTTTATACAATTTATTGTTAGAAGATCTAATGTACTGTTTTTATTTTACTGTTGTTTGACAAATAATAATATCTGGAATAGATCGACTCTTATTTTTTATTTCTAATTTTTCATGCAATTACAATTGGGAAAATATAATTTTTTTATATATTCTACACCAACAACCATCATGATAAATCTTTATAATAATATTTCCTTTATTATTTTGTTATATTTTCCTGTATTTATATGTTAATTTATACATATTAATTACAAGAAAAAACCAGAATATTTTAAATGAAAACAAAAATGTATTTGCTCTGAAGAGAAATCAGAATAGATAAACATACCAGGCTCAAAAACAATTGACATTCTAATGGGATGCAGCTCTAATGGAATTAGTTGCACATGTTGATAAAAGAAAATGACTATCTTGGATCTTGCTGAAATTCATTGAATATGATGTTTCTGACACTGTCAGATTTAACAACACCTTTGAATAAAAACTCATGCATCACTTAAAATAATTCTTTTTAAAAATGGTTTAATTAGTTGCAATTACACAATAATTATGCAAAATGTTAAATGATTGTTATATTATTGATATTTTCAAGCATAAATTTAAAAATTAATTTTTTTTCGAAGGTGCACATTAAAGCAGTGCATATGGACAAGCCACTACTGATATTTATGTAATCTTAATTGTATTATTTTTGTGCAAGACTCAGATTTAGACATTGTCAGTGTATTTAACATTTAATTAGATTAAATGCAGTGTGGATGCAATAAAATGATCTCTTTTCTTCTATATCATATCAACATATGTCTTTTTATTATTCTCTGTACATCCATCTCCACCAATTATCATCATTGTCATAATTATACAGAGTCTCCCAGGCTGTACTGATCATTATAACATATACATATGTGTGTATGTATTAATATTTTTGGGTGAATATTTATTTTTTTATAAATTTCATAAATTTGTCAGCTAACACCCACAATTAGTGACAAGGCAGACAGCATTAAAAGTTTATTTTTTGAAAATGACTACTTAATTTTCTATCTAAAACTGTAGATTACTTCCTGATAAAGAAAGTTTAAAGATATCTTATTATTAAATATAACATTAATGGATTTCATAAAGTTACCATGAATGATGAGGAATCATTGAAATATAAAAATAGAAAAAAAAGAGAAAAATTTTAAAAATCAACATATATATTTTGCTATAAATAAACAAATAATAGAAATATAAGAGGAATTTTATTTCTTGTAAATAAAATATAGAAACAACATTGTAGAAATTAAGGTTATGCCTGAAAGAATGGTTAAGATTATATTCTTCAAAATTGAAAATATCAAATGCAGATAATTTGGGTTTGTGGGTTAACAATTTTTTATTAAATAAAAATATAGATTCTTTATTTTAGATGTAGAAAATGTTTTTGAAAAAGTTAAATAATATTTTAATATTAAACTAGAAAATATTTGTAGAATAAAAATGGGTTTGGGTATTTTTCAAAACTGAAAATAAAAAAATTGCATCAGTATTTAAAAAAAATAATTTAAAAAAAGTGAAACATGAATGAACTAAATAAACACAAAACAGATATAGAATATGTTTTGGTTAGTAGAAAGATGGATATTTCAAAACTGAATATTATTTAATAAATTCAAGATAAGAGACATTCAGTGATATAATATATATGCTGATGCAAAGCTGAAGCCAACAAGAACTATTAAAGAAGACAGTATTAACAGTTAATATCTCTAACTTTTAAAAATATTTCAATAAATTTAAGCTAATAATACAAATTATTTAATTTTATCATACAAAAAAAATAATACAAATTATTTAAAAATAATAATAGACTTTAAATTCAGATTTACAATCACAATTTTTTCTTATAATTTACCAGCTTTGTACATAATTAAATATACTATCTAATCTATATTTTTCTTCATTTTATTTACATTCTATATAAATTTCATTATTGAGAAAATCTTAATATTATTCTTGTGAACATCATATTTTTAGAGAATGGCAAATGATCATTTTAGATAATAATGACCTTTTTTATTTATAACTATTGAAGAAGATATTTTATGAACAATCATGGTAAACAAGAATAAAACAGTGACAGCATAAAAAGTAGCATATTTTAAGTTAGGAAAAAACACAGATCAGAAAAGTAAGTTGTAATTAAACTTTATTTAGACCTAATATAAATTTGGAAGCTTAAATATTTCTTTATATACATTCAGATGCATTAAATTATTTTTGTGAATGGGTGTGAGATTCTGCAATAAATATCATGAGAGGATAATGATATTTGATTGGAGCTACTGAAGAAAGAAGTGAAAAGTTTCCAAATATAAATATTATATATATATATATATATATATATATATATATATATATATATATATATATATATATATATATATATATATTTATATATATATTGATGATTGCATGAGATAAAGAGTGCATCAGGATGTTAAATGATGAAAGAGATTAGGAATTTGAAATAAAGATAGAGTAGAGAAAACATGTAGAAATATAGAAAAAAGTTGTGGAGAACAGTCAAGAAAATAATTTTGTTTTGAGAGACTAAGTTTAAAAGATCCCGTGTTAAAAAGATGTTCTAAAAGATTAATTTTAAGCAAAAAATATATATAAATAACTAGAACTTGTAAATACAATGAATGTAAATCAGAGATGGCATAATATAAAGGTAATAAAAGAAAAGGGAAATTAAAATGCCCAGAACCTCAAACCTATCATGCCCATCTACCCTGAAAATTAGTAGAGACAAATGTATGAAATTTTTTTTTTTTGTTTGTTTGTTTTTTTTTTTTTTGGGGGGGGGGGGATTTAAATCAAGATTTTTCTGTATGTTGCTTCTTTTTAAATGTCATAATAATAAGTGTAGAAATTTATTTTTATTGGGTTTTTTTTGATAAGACAATGGGAATATCAAGCTAAATATGTGTGTCTACAAATATTCACTTCATTTTTAAGCAATTGATTTAACTAAAAACTTTTTATCATGTGTATGTCAGTATAAATGTAATGACATAAACTGCATGTAAACATATAACAAATTCAATTCACTTTGGTTTTAGTTTTTATTGTATCATTGTAGTCTGCATTGTTTAAGTATTGAATATATATAATAAGCAATAGATAATAATAAAAATCATATTTAAAAAATGTTTTTATTAAAAAAATAATTACATTACATAGCTACATAAGTCTGTTGCTTTTGACAATTTATTAAAACTTAAAAAAAAACAGAAATCGATTTATACCTTCTTATTAGAATAAAAATGTTCTCTTTTGTTTACTGTTAAGCAATCTAAACAACTTTTAATTTTGTTAGTAGAATACTCTCTTTTAATTTTATCTTTATAGTAAAATTTTTAATTTAGTTAAACTATGTACAAAACTAGGCAATAAGTATTGAAATGATAAGTAAATAATTAGTTGTCTAAAAAAAAATTGGACAGAAGGGATGGGAATAGTAAAAATAAGAAATTTAGTAAAGATTAGATAACCTGATTAAATGTCATTATGGAAAAAAGAAATCTCTATTAATACTTTTAATTACATAATCCATTAGAAAATTTTAATTAAAGAATATTCTAGAAACCTTTTGCTTAGATTTAATATGGAAATCTTTTGTTTGGCTTTAATATGAAGACATAGTTAAATATGTTTTAGTGAATCTTCAAATCAGTCACTGCTGGGACTTGGTAGAAAAACCAGTAATGAAATTGCACAGAATACTAGGAAAAGATAGCAGCAGTTGTTTTTCCAGGTGAGAGTCCAGTATTTCAGCATAAAGTCCATCTGTCACATTATTAATAGACAACAAGTAATTTATGTACTGCTTTAAAAAGTACTTGCCTTAGTAGTATAGAAAAAACATGTCATCTATTTCATAATCTTTACCAAAAAGTTCAGGAAAAAGTACAATGATAAATATTTCTTCCATAATGTAAGTTTCCCAATTATAAACTGAATTATAATCAAATATTATGTGAACTAAAAGCTCTTTTTGTAACATAAACCATTTCAAAGTGTCCTGTAGGTGAATAAAAATGCCATGCAAATAAAGATTAGCCATAATCTAAAACTTTGTCTGAATATATATATATATATATATATATATTGTACCCTTACTTCTTGATATATATATGTATCTATTGTAGAATTCATTCAATATATATATATATATATATATATTGAATGAATTCTACAATAGATACATATCTATGTTTAAACTCTGGATTTCTGCACATAAATGACTGATCATTTTTGGATTTTAATTTTATTCTCTTGCTATGGAAAAAATGCTGGTAACTTAATTATATATGTTGTTTTCATTAATTTAGAGTATAATTTTTAATATAATTGCATTTATTTTTAAATGCTTTTATTGAAGTTAGAAAATCAGTTTGTTTGTTAGATTTTTTTTTATGTTAAAATGAAATTTTAAAATTGAGATTTAATATATTTTATTTTATGCAAGTTCTTGAAATCTGGTACATAACTAATTAATACAAGGTTGATCCAGTTGAGATAGTAATCTTTTTAGTAAGTCACCTAGTTTCTTTGATATGGAATAGAAGTGGAAAAACATTGAAAATATTCAACATTTTCTCTATATCAAATTTAAAAATTCTTTTTAGAACTTTCATTTGTTTTAAATAAATCTTATGAGATGATGATATAGAATTTTTTTCCAATTTAATAACATTTTTATAACATTATAAAATTAATATTAAAGTTCAAGATAATTTGTTGAAATTTTGCACATTTTTTAAAAATCTCTATGAAAATAATAGGACACATTAATATTTTAAATCACAGATTAAGTTTCTTAAATATAGAAGAGTAGGAGAGGGGGAATTTTTTAAATAATGCTAGTGAGTTTTCTTTTGTTACAAATGTAAGCTTCATTTAAATAATGTGTAAGTTGATTATAATATAATTTGTTTGTTTTTTTTTATATTTTTTCAAATCAAAAAAATATCAACAATTTTAAATAGAAAAATTACTTACTAATTTCTGATACATATATATTATGTACACATAGTAAATATGATGAATACTTTAAGAATATACATATTAATTTACTGCAGAAATATCTACTGATATATCTATACATGATGTGTGTGAAATTGAATTAAAGTAAAAGTATATGTATTAAATGAAGTTCATTTATAATATAGTTTTTTAAAAATAAATATTTCCAATTAAAGCAAAAATGTTAAAACTCTTTTCTTCTAAAAAAATATTTTACCATTTTAATCTTTTATTTACACATATACTATTATTTGAATACAAGTATATTGTCTATAGTGAACTTAATGTAATTAAAAGGGATTTGAACTGACACTTTCAAGCTATCTTTAGCTAGTCACTAGGTAAAGAAGATTGAAGCCTCTCCATTAAAGTTTGAAGATTTCTATTTTAATATAAACTGAGCACTGATTACATACATGTGTGGGATATGATAATCTGGATCAAGTGATGAGTGCTGGTTTAGCATGAAATACATATATTGGAAATCATTTATCTTTTTCACATGTATGTGGTCATGTGTATCAGTTGTATAAGATAGAGTGGATAGCAGTAGGGAGCATAAAAGTCTTAGTTCAAATTCTTCTAATAATATATATTATTATGTATGCATACTAAATATGATATATACATAAGGGGTATACATTTAACTTATAGCAAAATTATAATATAGATCGGAAGATATATATATATATATATATATATATATATATATATATATATGTATACATACATATCCATATACATATATATATATATATATATATATATATTGTAATGGAATGTATGTATACACACATATTATGCTGACCACATTGTAGTGGAAATGTAATGGAACATCCATATATTAGAAGAAAATAATGCTCTAAATGTTAGATGACAAATGTAATGGAATATATGTAATCTAAATGATCTCAAACAAAAATACACATATGAAGAAAGAAGGCTTCAAATGTTGGTTCCAAAATGTAATAGAATGCCTATCCACAATTGAAATGGCCCAATCATTGGGAAAACCAAATGTAATGGAATCACGATTGCTATATCCTCATAAACAAATCATAATGAATCAAACTTCACATTTTAAGCATCAAATATAATGAAATGACTAACAACAGTCCTTAATTAATTATGTCTGCATGTTGATGGTGCCAAATGAAGTAGAACGTATTTATCATCCAATTTACATAATAGAAACATAGCACATCTTACACATAAAGAAAGATCTTAACAATCTAAATGAATCCAATTGTTGAGAAAGCCAAATATAATAGATTGTACAATTTAAATGAAGAAAGATAAAATTATCCCAGTTATATTTAAATAAATTGTTTATATGCCCTTTCAACTAGCTATGCATGAAATAAATCCAAAATCATACAGAGCAATAATGAGACCTATTATTATAATTTATTCTCAAGGTTGATATGACTAACTAACAAAATATATATATCAGAAACAAAGGGAATTCTATTAAAACTAATATACACATCCAATAAGTAAACTTATGTATATCTAAACATATCAATGAACAATAATATGTGTGACCTAAAGACTAAATAATAAGTGAAATATGAAGTTATTCTCCATTAAATTGTAAATTCAATAAACTTCATAATGACTCTGGCACTAAAAAAAAATAAGAATAAAATATAAATACTCTTCCAAATAAAATACAAAGGCATTACTTATAAAACAAATAGTACATCCTTTATTTCTATATTATGATTTGATTTTAGGTAGTATAAGTGTTTTAAATAGTTTTTCAAATACCAACCCAAATATAAAAAAATTGATATACATATATACTTGCAATAAGTATATATATTAAATAGATAAAGACATATTTGTGCTCAATGAGTATGCATTAATATAAACACAAATGCATATTTATATTTTCCAAATATTCAAAATTAATATATATATATATATATATATATATATATATATATATATATATATATATATATATATATATATATATATATATATATACTATATGCAGCAAATATATGAATTGTTATTTAGGTCTACATATGAGTTAATATATGAAGTAAAAAAAATGAAAATAGATAAATAAATAAGTGTATAATTGAATGGTAAAATATTATAAGTTAATAAAATAAATATAAAAAAAAAATTGAGCTATATAAATAATAGAACTTTTTATTTAATAAAATTTGCGAATATAACTTTCACTTATTAATATATATATAACAACTCATATGCAACCCAAACTTATACATTATACTTTAAAATTTTAAATTACTTAAGTGTTAACCTTGACATTTGTTAAACATTTGTTTTTTTTTAGAAAACAAGATGCTTTCTAATTAAAAATAAAAGTAAAAAAAAAAAAAATGAATATTGATCTCAAATATATATATATATATATATATATATATATATATATATATTTATATTATTAAAATTATTTACTACCTTTTTTTAAAGTTTCACTTGTTCATTTTTCTTTTCAAAAGTCAACTTGTTCCATTGTTTTTTATTCCTTTATATTTCTTTAATATTAGAATGCATTCTAGCCAAAGTTAAATTGAAGAAATATCATGTTAGAAAAAATTATCAGTTTCCAAACGCACATATATATATTTCATTTTTTTTTAAATTTCTCTCCTTGAAAAAAAAAAATAACATGTTGAATCCAATATTCTAACTAATTTTAGTAACTTCCAGATTATTATTAGATTGACCATTATAGATTCCAGATAGCTATATCAAATTTCATCTTCAGATGAGGTGAAATTCATGTGTTGAAATTTGCTTAGTTTTTCTTTTTAAACTGCTTTGGAATAAATGAAAAGAAATGGTGCAGCCCCTGGCTGTGATATATATATATATATATATATATATATATATATGATATATATATATATATATATATATATATATTAGCCAATCATGGCTTATGTTTTTACTACAGTAATTTATCTTATTCAATTATTCTCAAGAATGGCAATTCCAAAGAAACAAAGTACAACTAATTTTATCCTTCAGTTTTTTTTTAATAACCATCTTAATAATGATGGCTTTTTTGTTGTTGCTGTTGTTTTAGTTCTCCACATGAGCCAGAAAATGCAGTTTTGAAAACCATTGTTACGTATGTTTTCTTTTAAACAATTAACATTCAAAAAAAATAAATAAAAATATCAATCATATAAAAAATATTAAATCGAAAATTTATTTGACAGCTTTAAATATATATATATATATATAATAACATTGCATTTTTTTAATAATCACTACAAATAAAATAATCTTTTTTATAATCAACAATTTATATGTCTTTATTTATCTACAATAATTAAATATTCACAGCAATGTACCATCACAAATAAATAAAATAATAAATCCAAACAACTATAACTAATAACCATAAACAATTATAATATTCCATATATAAACATCAAATCAAAGAGATTTTTTTAATAACAACAAATGATTTTTTTAAACTATAGGTAGATTTATCGATCTTTTACAATACCCACTAATCCACCTAAAAAAATGGCTTTGCAAATAACTAATTAATTTTGAGATATTGAAAAACTTCTCAAATTTGTAATCTTTCTGAGGACTAACATGGTTTGAAGAATATTACTTTTCTTACTAATAACCATATTCATTTGTTCATATCTATTTTTCAGATCATCTAGATCTTTGTCCGAGTTTTCTTTAAATAAATAAAAAAAATAATCAAAAGTGCCTTTTAATTCTTCTTGGAAAGAATTTCCAGTTTGTTGAATTCTGTGAAGAAGTTTGCTTTGATTTACAAGATTTATATATAACATTTTGCTATAATTCAATTGCTTTTGGATAATTTTGGGATCAGTATCTAAAGATTTTGATATGATCTTCTTAGATTCTACCTCTATATCCTTTACATACATACTAACTTGATCATAAGCACTAACATAATTCTTAATTTTATCAATAACAGTTGCTACTTTATCAGATAATCTATACATTTTATTTGAATATCCTGATAAACATCATTGGCTTGAGCAAACCTTTGTTTTAATTCACCTGTTCTATGTTCAATTAAAAATAATTCTCTGGGCAATTTCAAATGGTATTCATTCAAACTTTCTAAATAATCCTTAAAAAAACTCAAATCATATTGATGTGATACAACTTCAACATTAAAGAACTTCTGAAAATCATTTTGTTTTACAACATTAATATTATCCTGTTCTATATGAATTCTTTTCAGTTTGATTTTAGGTTTACTTAAATCTCTTTCCTTAGCTATATTTTCTCGAAGAAATCTTTACTAATCACATCATCACTTATTATTTTAAGTTTAATTTTGGCTTTGCCAATTTCTCTTTCCTTATCAATATTATTTCTATCCAGATTTAGATCAAATATCTTTTTAATCATTCTTTTAAATTTTATTTTTGCTTTCCCTACATCTCTTTTTTTGTCAATATTCTCTCTAAGAAAATCAATACTATTTATCATTCCATCTATAACTTTAAGTCTAACTTTGGCTTTTCCCATATCTTTTATAAAGTCTATAATTCTTTTAAGATAATTTATCTCAATCTTCTCTCTACTCATCTCTTTGAATTTTACTTTAATTTTTTTTCATATTTTTATTTTTAAATTTTACTTTGGTTTTACCTACTTTCATTCTTTTATTACAATTTTCATAAATTCCATAAGTAAAGATTGTTAATACAAGATTTATATTAAAATATTAATTAAACTACTAGCTAATCATAATGTATTGGCTAAAGCCTTCTAGCATTATAGGTTCCCCTTGAACCATCATGCATATGAACAACATAAGCATTTGTTCCAACAACCATCATGCATATGAACAACATAAGCATTTGTTCCAACCTTTTTGTCAATCTGATATGGTCCCTTGTGAATATTAAAAAAATTCTTGAATTTGTGATCTTGCAGATTACTAACATGAGGTGTATGAACTAATACCAAACCTCCTTCCTTGAACTGACTAGGATGCTGTGGCCCTTGTAATCCTCATCTGTCTCCCATTTTTATCATATTTTCTTTAGCTTTGATGACATCATCATTGTGATCTGGCTCCTCTATTATAACAGGCAATGAGGTTTTAATTACACTTGGCTCTTCCTGCCCAAAATGCAACCATGTAGGTGTAAAACCTGTAGACTCATTTCTAGTCATGTTAAGGTATGACAATACCTGCTTTAATTGTTTTACCCAACCATGATGATTTCCTTCAAGGTACACCTTAAATAACCGACTTAATTCCCTCATAACCCTCACACATGGGTTAGATTGAGGGTTACGAATGGAAATCAGTACAGGTTTAATGTCTTGCATGCATAACCAATTTTTCCATTCTACTGACACAAATGAAGTAGAATGATCAGTCAAAATTGACTCTGGTTTTTCAACTATTGGAAATTGAAAGTTTGTCATTACTTTGATGACATCATTATCCGCAGCTTTTCTCACTGGATAAGCAGTGATGTACTTTGTAAATAAGTCATATGTTACTAACAAAAACTTATAACGCCGATAAGATGGTAAAGGGCCATAAAAATCAATTGCCAAAATTTCATTAGGCTAGTTTGGTAATATAGGCTGCCATTTTCCTGCATATGACTTATTCAGAAATTTTGTTTTAAGACAAATTTCACACAATTGTAAAGTATCCAGTATGGACGCATACATCCAAGGCCAATAAAACAATTTACACAAAGCATGTTCTACTTTTCTAGGACCATAATGTCCATACAGACAATGTACATAATTTATAAGACTTTTCCTAATATTTCTAGGAACATAAACTTTTTATGATCCAAAATTCATAAGATCTACTTGGTACATTAATATACCTTTTGACAATTGATACTGTATCAATTCATCATTAGTCATTGGCTCTGCATCTCCTATTGTAATAGTATTGTCATGCAATTGGGACATTATAGGCCCCAATTTAGGATTCTGTAACTGAAGTTCACTAATATTTGTTAAATCTTTCTCCACAGAGTCATCGACTACCAAGGTAAGAGCTGTCAAAACCAAGTTTCCTGTATAATTAATAGATTGATCTGGGTATTCCATTGGGTTCTGACTAAGAATATCAGGGACAATATTATTTTTACCCTGACAGTATTGCACGGTATAGCTAAATTGCTGCAAGAATAAACTCCATCTCACCAAGTGGTCATTATTTAGATACCCCTTGTTCAAAAACTCCAAACTTTTATGGTCTGTTATCACTACCACTTGGGATCCCAACAAAAACTGCTTAAGCTTAGTGAAAGCCCAACCTACTTCCAGAGCCTCCTTCTCTGTTGTGGAATAGTGTAGTTCAGCCCTTTTCAGCCTACAGCTTAAAAAGTACAAGATCAATGGTTTCCCTTCTACACTCATTCGAAATAGCACTACTCCAAGCCCATACCCACAGCTGTCTGTTTGAACATAAAATGGCTGTTGAAAATTTGGATAATGTAAAATTACTGTTTTCAAAAATCTTGCCTTTAGATGTTCTAACTCTACTTGATGGATATCCAGCCATTTCCACTTAACATCCTTCTTTAACAATTGAGACATGTGAATCATATCTAAGGCAAAATTTTTATAGAAGCGATGGTAAAAATTGCATAATCCAAAGAATGAATGCAGTTGCTTCTTATTTTCAGGTTGTGGAAATTTTTTTGTAGCCATAATTTTGTCAGGATTAGGCTTAATTCTTGCTGCACCTACAAGATGCCCTAAAAAGATGATTTCTTCAGTAGCAAAAGAACTTTTCTTTAAGTTAATTTTGATGTTTTTATCTCTACATTCTTGAAAAAATGCTTTTAAATGTTGTAAATGTTCGTTCATATCTCTTGAGGCAATAATGATGTCATCTACATACATCACTAATATGTTCTTTATTTCTGTAGACAAAACTTGATCTAAACAGCGAATTAAGCTTGCCCCACTATTAACCAATCCGAATGGCATCCTTTGAAACATATAAGATTGTCCCTCATATTTGAAAGCAGTGAACTTTTGATCCTGCGAATGCAAATAAATTTGCCAATAACTGGCAGTCAAATCCACAGTAGTGAATATCTTCTTTCCATAAAAACAGGCTAAGAGTTCCTGTATCATTGGAGGAACATCATATTCCGGAATTGTCCTACGATTTAGAAATCGGGCATCCAAACAAATGCGAGCCGATCCATCCTTTTTTTGACAATAATTAAAGAGTTATTAAATGCCAAGGCAGATTTTCGGATAACACCCCATTCCACCATCTGGATAATTTGCTTATCTACCTCCTTTTTGTATTGATAAGGTATTGCATAGGATTTGCACTGAAAGGGTACCAGATCATTCAGCCGTATCCGGTGAACATACCCTTTGATGATTCCAGGCTGTTTTGAAAAAAACATTTTTGTAATTACACAATAATAAATATAAGGGCTCTTTCACCTCATTAGTTAAACCAATTGATTCATTTACCTTCAATTTTACATCAAGATCAGTTGTGACTGTTTCCACGCAACTTAAATTCAAGGATTGGTGAAGTACATACTGCTTAAAATGAACAATTTCACCTTTACATATCAATTGTCTTGCCATATAATCAATGATACAACCATGCATTTGAAGAAAATCTGATTCCAAGATCACAGCATGTACCAACCCTTTTAATTTTATTATACATAGTAGCTATCCAACAATGTAAATTTTAGTTGTTTGAACTCATGAACTTCTTGGTTTATATAAAAAAAATCTCATCTATCACCATAACATTAACAAATTTCTCTGAAAATATATATATAGAGAGAGAGTAACAACTGAGATCACTAACTAACATTTATTTATGTGTAATGATAATAAGGATTCTATACTTATACAATATTGAAATGTTGAAATTTCATATCAAAATCAATATAACCTTGAAGTATTTAAAATATAATAAAATGTTCACATGCCTTAAAAATAACTAATTTAATAATATTGTGAGACAACTTTCTCACTCAAGATAATGGTAGTTAAGCATAAAATTATTAAATTGACACCTATAAATATTCTGGAACTTAAAACTTAATACCATTTCATATACATAAAAAAAAAAAAATTTCAACTCCACTAATTGTTAACTTTTGAACCTGAAACATTATTTTACTAAAATTGTACTAGTGCAATTTATCATCAACAAACATTCACTAATTGAACTTCATGTTTAAAACTCACTTATAATGGAAAATAAAACATTGATATGTTTGTTTTTCAAGCCTTAATTGATAATCAAATGTAATAAATTATTTGTCATTAACAATAATCAATTAACCAGATTCCTAAGTTTGTGGTGCCAAAATATGTAATAGTAAGAATGTACTATCAACAGTCCTTTAAGAGTGAGCTATATATTTAAGTTATATACTCATCCATTCCTCTAAAGATCTGACAGATACTGACAGCCAAAAGAATGATTAGAACTTCACAATTTTGAGATAGATAAAAGAATTCAATCACTGCTCTTAAAGCATACAATGTTCCATGAACACTCAGATGATCATCACATTTCAGTCTCTCTAAGCTACTACAACCCATAATAGTTTTCTGCAAACACTATTGCACTGCCCTGCTTACATCTAAGTCTTACGAGCTATTATTTATAAAATATGGTCTTGCTCATCTTGGTGAGTCTTAGAGGCAAATATTATACATATATCAAAAAGAACTATACCTTACTCTCTCTGGAGGCTTAGAGGTAAAATCATGGCAGGGATACTGTTAACTGCTTCATGATAAATAGTAACGAACATCACAATTTAGGAGCAGTGAATGTGATCAATCAGTCACAAGTGACATGAATATATCACATCCTCAAGACAATGACAAAAATTCCCCATCTAACATCAATACTTGCAACAGAACCAACCAAACTCCAACAATCAAATAGCCAATCCAACCCACAAAATTATAGATTTTCTACAACACAAATTTTCCAAATATGGACAAAATTATTACTCTATAATTTAATGCCATCAATATAATTTTTAAATTGAAACTAAGCTGTTTCATGACTGCATTTATCTCTCATCATAAAAAAATGTAATAACAGTAACCATAACCATCTAAACATAAGGCCAAAATATTTCTATATAAAAAATAAAAAAAATTACATACACAAAAATGCTTCTCTTTCTTTAAACAATATATCTCTCATGTATTTGGTGTATTTCAAGCCCTAATTAGGTTATTTCATACCTTAGTTGTTGCACCAAATGTAATGGAATGTATATATACACTCTATTATGCTGACCACATTGTAGGGTCAAATATAATGGAACATCCATATATTAGAAGAAAATAATGCCCCAAATGTTAGATGACAAATGTAATGGAATATATGTAATCTAAATGATCTCAAACAAAAATACACATATGAAGAAAGAAGGCTTCAAATGTTGGTTCCAAAATGTAATGTAATTCTTATGCACAATTGAAATGGCCCAATCATTGGGAAAACCAAATGTAATGGAAACACGATTGCTATATCCTCATAAACAAATCATAATGAATCAAACTTCTCATTTTAAGCATCAAATATAATGAAACGACTAACAACAGTCCTTAATTAATCATGTCTGCATGTTGATGGTGCCAAATTAAGTAGAACATATTTATCATCCAATTTAAATAATAGAAACATAGCACATCTTACACATAAAGAAAGATCTTAACAATCTAAATGAATCCAATTGTTGAGAAAGCCAAATATAATACATTGTACAATTTAAATGAAGAAAGATAAAATTATCCCAATTATATTTAAATAAATTGTTTATATGCCCTTCCAACTAGCTATACATGAAATAAAACCAAAATCATACAGAGCAATTAATAATGAGACCTATTATTATAATTTATTCTCAAGGTTGATATGACTAACTAACAATATATATATATGTGTGTGTGTGTGTGTGTAATAAATAAAGTTTGATATCTGTATTCGTTTCACAATATATGTAATATACAAATCAATATATATATCAAAATACAGTACAATTTATATAAATTATATTCTTTTAGAAGTACTTTCGACTATACACTTTGTAGTCTTTATCAACTATATAACGTTGAATAATCAAAACGAGACAACCCTTAACAATACCCATAGTTCAATTCAGATTTCCCACAATTCTGTTATCTTAACATTTGATGACTGGCGATTCATTAACATTTGACGATTTCTTGAAATCAACATAGCCTCTTTTATTTTACGTTTATTATGACAACGTTCAATTTGAATAATTTTCATATTTTTATAATCAAATTTAAATCCATATTGACAAGATTTATTATGATCAAATATAACAGATGATGAAGGTTTATTTACATCTGTTCCATATTGATTCTCTTTTTGAATTCTATTATATAAAAGCATATGTTCTTTTATTCTCTTCTCAAATGTACACTTAGATTCACCAATGTATTGTACGCCGCATCCACATATCAATCTATATATAATAGAATTTTGATTAAACTTTGAATTTTGAATTTTAGAATTATTAAGCAATCTATTTATGTTATTTGTAGAGAAAAAAGCAATATGACACAAACCATTATAAATTTTCCTAATAAACTTGACCTGCTCATCTGATATAAATGGCATTGAAATCCATTTCATTTTGATATTTTTATTTTTAATTTTATTATAGTGTTGATTTCTTTTAAATCCTTTAATAATATTAGCAAGATGCTCTTCCGATAATAACCAATTTTCAACAAGTCATTAACAAATAAATGTACATTTTTAATTTTATCACTAGAATATTTGCATAATTTTTCATTTCGAAATAAGAATGATTTCAATCCAGACAGCTTATGACACATAGGTACATGTGATTCATATGGAATAAAACCTCTAGTTTCAATTGGTTTAATTAACATAAGATAATCCAAACTGTAATCATTAAGAGTAACTTGAATATCCAAGAATTTTATGGAATTGTATTTCTCTTTAGTTATAACCCATTTTATATCCTTAATCTCATTTAATTCATTAAATAAATTGATTATTAATTCTTGTTTTCCACAAATAAAAACATCATCCACATATCTATTATATACTTTAATTTATTGATATTTCAATTGTTTTAAAATTTTACTTTCATATGTTGATATAACAAAATTACAAATTTGAGCAACAGCAGGAAGACCCATTGGCCAACCAAAATTCATTTTATAATATTCATTATTAAAATTAACATAAATATTTTTATCAATAAACTGCAATACTTTTATAATAAAATTTATAATATCAGACTTTACATTTTTTGAAACAAGAGCATTATAAATAATATTAATTGACTCTATTCTATCTATTGATCCATACATTTCATTTATATCAAAAGTACAAATTGTGTCATGTAAATCTATATTTATATTCTTAATTTTATCTACAAAATCAAACGATGATGAAATAGTATATTCTCCAAAACCTAAAATATCTTGAAGTAATAATTCAATATATCTACATGTTTGATAATAATATGCACCACCAAAATCAACCATCAATCTCAATGGATAATTTTCTTTATGTAGCTTTATATTCGAAAATATCCTAGGGCAAATAGCAGATGATGGATATAAGTTATAATATGTATGACTATCAATAGCTTTATTCTTAGCTTTTTTTAAAATTTCATTTATAAATTTCATGCGAGATGTATCAATATTTATTATTTCACTATTTTGAAATTTAAGCTTTTTCATTTGATCCATAACTTTTTCATTATATTTCGCTCTTGTAAACAAACACATACGAAGGCCCTTGTCCTCCTTTAAACACACTAAGTCATTATTTAATAGGAAACTTTTAAATTTATTAATTTGACTTAACCATTTATCATTCCTATTATATTTAAAGTTTTTATTTTTAACTTCTTTAACAATGTTATTACAAATATTCGCATCACACTTAATCACACTAAATGAATGTTCTATTGCAGAATTCAATTCAAGATTACAATCTTTCCATCTACCACCAACATATTTCGATCCGAAATTTAAAATATATTTTTGACTGAAATCCAAATTTATACCAGACAAGTTCACATAATTTTGATCATTCATTTTATCCGGAAAATTTTTATGAAACAAATGTTCAATTTTCTTGTTAAATTTATCAACATTTTTTAAATAAAATTTATCAAAAAATTTTTGACAAAAACACTTATAGTTAAACCAATCATCACAATTTTTCATCAAAATAAAATGATTTAAAGCCGTTAAATATTTCCGTTGACGAAATAGCAAACATTTGCATTGCTTAATTATATTCTTTAAAATAATTTCCTTTATATCGTTAGTAATTTTATCTGATAATTTGCAAGATTTGTTTATTTTTACTAAACAGCAATTCGGGAAAACTTCTAAATCACGACAGGCATTTAAAAAGTTTAATCTACATTTTAACGTAATAATCTTTAACGTTACCTTCCGCCATTCTTTTAAAATCCACGTTTTACTTAGAATCTTTAAATCCATTATATATGTAATAAATAAAGTTTGATATCTGTATTCGTTTCACAATATATGTAATATACAAATCAATATATATATCAAAATACAGTACAATTTATATAAATTATATTCTTTTAGAAGTACTTTCGACTATACACTTTGTAGTCTTTATCAACTATATAACGTTGAATAATCAAAACGAGACAACCCTTAACAATACCCATAGTTCAATTCAGATTTCCCACAATTCTGTTATCTTAACATTTGATGACTGGCGATTCATTAACATTTGACGATTTCTTGAAATCAACATAGCCTCTTTTATTTTACGTTTATTATGACAACGTTCAATTTGAATAATTTTCATATTTTTATAATCAAATTTAAATCCATATTGACAAGATTTATTATGATCAAATATAACAGATGATGAAGGTTTATTTACATCTGTTCCATATTGATTCTCTTTTTGAATTCTATTATATAAAAGCATATGTTCTTTTATTCTCTTCTCAAATGTACACTTAGATTCACCAATGTATTGTATGCCGCATCCACATATCAATCTATATATAATAGAATTTTGATTAAACTTTGAATTTTGAATTTTAGAATTATTAAGCAATCTATTTATGTTATTTGTAGAGAAAAAAGCAATATGACACAAACCATTATAAATTTTCCTAATAAACTTGACCTGCTCATCTGATATAAATGGCATTGAAATCCATTTCATTTTGATATTTTTATTTTTAATTTTATTATAGTATTGATTTCTTTTAAATCCTTTAATAATATTAGCAATAGCATTTTTATAATAGCCAATTTTTAACAAGTCATTAACAAATAAATAAATAAATAAATAAATAAAGGTAACGTTAAAGATTATTACGTTAAAATGTAGATTAAACTTTTTAAATGCCTGTCGTGATTTAGAAGTTTTCCCGAATTGCTGTTTAGTAAAAATAAACAAATCTTGCAAATTATCAGATAAAATTACTAACGATATAAAGGAAATTATTTTAAAGAATATAATTAAGCAATGCAAATGTTTGCTATTTCGTCAACGGAAATATTTAACGGCTTTAAATCATTTTATTTTGATGAAAAATTGTGATGATTGGTTTAACTATAAGTGTTTTTGTCAAAAAATTTTTGATAAATTTTATTTAAAAAATGTTGATAAATTTAACAAGAAAATTGAACATTTGTTTCATAAAAATTTTCCGGATAAAATGAATGATCAAAATTATGTGAACTTGTCTGGTATAAATTTGGATTTCAGTCAAAAATATATTTTAAATTTCGGATCGAAATATGTTGGTGGTAGATGGAAAGATTGTAATCTTGAATTGAATTCTGCAATAGAACATTCATTTAGTGTGATTAAGTGTGATGCGAATATTTGTAATAACATTGTTAAAGAAGTTAAAAATAAAAACTTTAAATATAATAGGAATGATAAATGGTTAAGTCAAATTAATAAATTTAAAAGTTTCCTATTAAATAATGACTTAGTGTGTTTAAAGGAGGACAAGGGCCTTCGTATGTGTTTGTTTACAAGAGCGAAATATAATGAAAAAGTTATGGATCAAATGAAAAAGCTTAAATTTCAAAATAGTGAAATAATAAATATTGATACATCTCGCATGAAATTTATAAATGAAATTTTAAAAAAAGCTAAGAATAAAGCTATTGATAGTCATACATATTATAACTTATATCCATCATCTGCTATTTGCCCTAGGATATTTTCGAATATAAAGCTACATAAAGAAAATTATCCATTGAGATTGATGGTTGATTTTGGTGGTGCATATTATTATCAAACATGTAGATATATTGAATTATTACTTCAAGATATTTTAGGTTTTGGAGAATATACTATTTCATCATCGTTTGATTTTGTAGATAAAATTAAGAATATAAATATAGATTTACATGACACAATTTGTACTTTTGATATAAATGAAATGTATGGATCAATAGATAGAATAGAGTCAATTAATATTATTTATAATGCTCTTGTTTCAAAAAATGTAAAGTCTGATATTATAAATTTTATTATAAAAGTATTGCAGTTTATTGATAAAAATATTTATGTTAATTTTAATAATGAATATTATAAAATGAATTTTGGTTGGCCAATGGGTCTTCCTGCTGTTGCTCAAATTTGTAATTTTGTTATATCAACATATGAAAGTAAAATTTTAAAACAATTGAAATATCAAGAAATTAAAGTATATCATAGATATGTGGATGATGTTTTTATTTGTGGAAAACAAGAATTAATAATCAATTTATTTAATGAATTAAATGAGATTAAGGATATAAAATGGGTTATAACTAAAGAGAAATACAATTCCATAAAATTCTTGGATATTCAAGTTACTCTTAATGATTACAGTTTGGATTATCTTATGTTAATTAAACCAATTGAAACTAGAGGTTTTATTCCATATGAATCACATGTACCTATGTGTCATAAGCTGTCTGGATTGAAATCATTCTTATTTCGAAATGAAAAATTATGCAAATATTCTAGTGATAAAATTAAAAATGTACATTTATTTGTTAATGACTTGTTGAAAATTGGTTATTATAAAAATGCTATTGCTAATATTATTAAAGGATTTAAAAGAAATCAACACTATAATAAAATTAAAAATAAAAATATCAAAATGAAATGGATTTCAATGCCATTTATATCAGATGAGCAGGTCAAGTTTATTAGGAAAATTTATAATGGTTTGTGTCATATTGCTTTTTTCTCTACAAATAACATAAATAGATTGCTTAATAATTCTAAAATTCAAAATTCAAAGTTTAATCAAAATTCTATTATATATAGATTGATATGTGGATGCGGTGTACAATACATTGGTGAATCTAAGTGTACATTTGAGAAGAGAATAAAAGAACATATGCTTTTATATAATAGAATTCAAAAAGAGAATCAATATGGAACAGATGTAAATAAACCTTCATCATCTGTTATATTTGATCATAATAAATCTTGTCAATATGGATTTAAATTTGATTATAAAAATATGAAAATTATTCAAATTGAACGTTGTCATAATAAACGTAAAATAAAAGAGGCTATGTTGATTTCAAGAAATCGTCAAATGTTAATGAATCGCCAGTCATCAAATGTTAAGATAACAGAATTGTGGGAAATCTGAATTGAACTATGGGTATTGTTAAGGGTTGTCTCGTTTTGATTATTCAACGTTATATAGTTGATAAAGACTACAAAGTGTATAGTCGAAAGTACTTCTAAAAGAATATAATTTATATAAATTGTACTGTATTTTGATATATATATATATTGATTTGTATATTACATATATATATATATATATTTGTGATATATATATATATATATATATATATATCAGAAACAAAGGGATTTCTATTAAAACTAATATACACATCTAATAAGTAAACTTATGTATATCTAAACATATCAATGAACAATAATATGTGTAAGTGACCTAAAGACTAAATAATAAGTGAAATATGAAGTTACTCTCTATTAAATTGTAAATTCAATAAACTTCATAATGACTATGGCACTAAAAAAAATAAGAAAATATTAATACTCTTCCAAATAAAATACAAAGGCATTACTTATAAAACAAATAGTACATCCTTTAGTTCTATATTTGATTTGATTTTATGTAGTATCAGTGTTTTAAATAGTTTTTTCAAATACCAACCCAAATACAAAAAAAATATATACATATATACTTGCAATAAGTATATATATTAAATACATAAAAACATTTGTGCTCAACAAGTATGCATTAATATAAACACAAATCCATATTTATATTTTCCAAATATTCAAAATTTAAATATATATATATATATATATTATATGCAGCAAATATATGAATTGTTATTTAGGTCTGCATATGAGTTATTATATGAAGTAAAAAAAAAGGAAAATAGATAAATAAATAAGTGTACAATTGAATGGTAAAATATTATAAGTTAATAAAATAAATATATAATATAAAAAAAATTGAGCTATATAAATAATAGAACTTTTTATTTAATAAAATTTGTGAATATAACTTTCACTTATTAATATATATATATATATAGCTGGATTTAAAGACATTTTCATGTCCGAAAAATTCAGAGTTTCTTCTTAAATATACGTTTGAAATAAGTGCTGGTTTTTTGAGTTGATATTTTAGGTCTAGTGTCCGAATATTCTAGCTCTCCACTGACGTGGGCCATCAGCCCGAAACCATGGTCTGGAGATAAGAGTGTTCTGGATAGAGATTTTAAATATTTCTCATAACCGCACTTGTTAATTTACGAGCTTGTTAGAGCTATTGGTACGCTCTCTATGTGCATTTTTGTAATTACAAGCTCATAAAAGTAATGTCATGTTATATATGACTTGCTTTATTAATTATATATATATATATATATATATATATATATATATATATAACAACTCATATGCAACCCAAACTTATACATTATACTTTAAAATTTTAAATTACTTAAGTGTTAACCTTGACATTTGTTTATTTGTTTTTTTTTTTAGAAAACGGGATGCTTTCTAATTAAAAATAAAAGTAAAAAAAAAAAAATGAATATCAATCTCAAAAATATATATATATCATTTATATTAATAAAATTATTTACTACCTTTTTTTAAAGTTTAACTTGTTCATTTTTCTTTTCAAAAGTCAACTTGTTCCATTGTTTTTTATTTTTTTATATTTCTTTAATATTAGAATGCATTCTAGCCAAAGTTAAATTGAAGAAATATCATGTTAGAGAAAATTATCGTTTTCCAAATGCACATATATATATTTCATTTTTTTTTAATATCTCTCCTTGAAAAAAAAATTAACATGTTGAATCCAATATACTAATTAATTTTAGTTACTTCCAGATTATTATTAGATTGACCATTATACATTCCAGATAGCTATATCAAATTTCATCTTCAGACGCGGTGAAATTCATGTGTTGAAATTTGCTTAGTTTTTATCTTTAAACTGCTTTGGAATAAATGAAAAAAAATGGTGCAGCCCCTGGCTGTGATATATATATTAGCTGATCATGGCTTATGTGTTTGCTATAGTAATTTATATTCAATTATTTTCAAGAATGGCAATTCCAAAGAAACAAAGTACAACTAATTTTATCCATCAGTTTTTTTTAATAACCATCTTAATAATAATGGCTTCTTTTTTGTTGCTGTTGTTGTTCTCCACGTGAGGCAGAAAATGCAGTTTTGAAAATCATTGTTACATATGTTTTCTTTTAAACAATTAACATTAAAAAAAATAAATAAAAATATCAATCATATAAAAAATATTAAATCGAAAATTTATTTGACAGCTTTAAATATATATATATATATATATAACATTGCATTTTTTTAATAATCACTACAAATAAAATAATCTTTTTTATAATCAACAATTTATATGTCTTTATTTATGTATAATAATTAAATATTCACAGCGATGTACCATCACAAATAAATAAAATAATAAATCCAAACAACTATAACTAATAACCATAAACAATTATAATATTCCATATATAAACCTTAAATCAAAAAGATTTTTTTAATAACAACAAATGATTTTTTTTACAATATATATATATATATATATATATATGTTAAAATGAAGATTTGCACAGGTTAAATATATAAAATACATATTTTGCAGGTTTATCCATGTTAAAAACTTTTAATATTAATATACTGAAGTTTTGACTTGGTCACACAAGTCATCCACAGAGTTATAAAAAGTAGAAAGACAGTTGTAGAGGCGCTACAATCACGGATTTGAAGAAAACTTTCAAATTCCACCAATAGCAAAAATGTTAAATTTAGGAATGTTTTTTAAAAAAATCTTTCCAAATAGGAGGAAGTTTGCATGTATCATCTTGCTTATTGATACAATCTGGTCTTTTAAGTATCTCAATGGTTTCTAGTACCAGGATCATATCCAGATATGATAATCTCTACCAGTGCAAAATTAGAGAAGCCATTGAGATACTTAAAAGGCCAGATTGTATCAATAAGTGAGATGATACATTCAAACTTCCTTCTATTTGGAAAGATTTTTTTAAAAAACATTCCTAAATTTAACATTTTTGCTATTGGTGGAATTTTAACATTTTATTCAAATCAGTGATTGTAGCGCCTCTACAACAGTATTTCTACCTTTTATAACTCTGTGGATGACTTGTGTGACCAAGTCGAAACATCAGTATATTAATATTAAAAGTTTTTAACATGGATGAACCCTCAAAATATGTATTATATATATATCAACTATAAGTGTCCAGTCAATTTAAAGTTCAATATATTTTACACTTATATTACTGTGCTAATACTAAAAACTTAAAAATAATAGAGATAAAAAATATTTATATTAAATGCTTCTATTGACAGTGTACTAAAAAGAAAAACAATATTGGTTTGTTTTTTTAACCATAATTCGGTTTTTTAGATTTAACTTGAAATAGAAGCATGGAAATTTAGCACAAAATCTCACAATATCCAAGGATTGCATATTAAATGTTAACTGAGTTGTTATACCAATAGCTGGGAAAGAGAAATTTTAAATTTATTTTATGATGACTATCCATGAATTGTCAGAGTTAAAGCATTAGTGAGAAGTTATGTCTGCTGGCTGAATATTAATAATGGAATTGAAAACTTCATTTAAAAATGTAAAACATACCAATATATAGCTAGACTACTAATGAAAAATTTTATAAAATGGCTTACAGAAGCTCAAACTTGGTAGAGAGTGCACATAGAACATACCAAACCCTTTAAAGTTCATATTTTTTTAGTAATCATAGATGCATATTCTCACTGGTTAGAATACAGAATTGTAAAAAATACTAGTTAAGAAGACATGATAAGGAAATTATGATTATTCTTTTTATTTTGGTTTATCTGAAACTATCACATCTGACAATAGACCTGATTTTACTTCCAGAAAATTTAGTAAATCTTTAGCTGAATAGGGGAGGGGTTAAAAATATATTTTCTCTGGCTTATCACCTGCACTCTAATAGTTTGGCAGAAAATGCAGCCTGAATTTTAAAAAGAACATTAAATAAAGTGAAAAAAGTTAATTTTAAAGAAACATTGTTTAATATATTGCTACAGCAACATTCAACCCCAACAGTAGTAACAGAAAAATTCTCTGTTGGATTATTACTGTTCAAAAGAAATCTTAAAACTAAATTAAGTATGATTCTTCTTATTAAAGAAAACTTTGAGAGAGACTGGAAAACAAAAGAAATTTATTATTGGTGATAAAATACTATTTAAAGATTTTTTTTTTTTAAAAAATGGGTTGAAGCTGCAATATTAAATCATTCATCTGCCCAAATTATAGAAGTAATAATAGCTGATGGAATGAAATTGAAAAAAACATATCAATCATGCTATTTGAAAACAACCTATGACTTAATACAAATAAGCGTAGCAGGAAAAGAATAAAATTAAGCAGATGACAAAAGAGAAAAAATGAAATTTCCAAAAGCCTAAACAAAACCCAAGAGAAACAAGTGGAGCAGTGGAATAAGTTGAAAATAAAAGTCTAACAACTGAGGCTTTTAAGAGGCATACCGACAAAGCAAAAGAAAACACTGGACTCCAGAATATTTAAAAGACTATGTAAGCATAGTTTCTAAGAAGTAAGGGGAGAAGATTGCTATGTATTAACATATGTATTTAAATATATATGTAAATACCGTATATATATATATATATATATATATATATATACGGAGATCATTTATATATATATATATATATTTATTTATGTTCACTAGAGGGAGCTTACCAATAGCCCCAATCAAGCTTTAATTTATAAGTGCCGAAAGAGAAAGAATTCAAAATCTCTCAGAAAGTCCTCATCTTCAGACCAATTGTTTTTGAGCTTATGGTTCACCTCAGTGAGGAGTTAGAACTCCAGACACTAGATCTAAAATATCGATTTAAAAGTCAGCATTTATCTAATATGTTACTATCAATTTAAAAATCTGAAATTTTCAGACATGTAAATGTCTTCAAATCCAGCCTTACAAACCATATAGCTATATGGGTCTGAACTCAGTTCAGTTTCAGTGTATATTAATAGCTAAAGCAGTAGAATATCACAAAAGCCTTCAAGGTTACACTTATAATAATTAATAAAACAAGATACAAAATGTGTAACTTGCTTTTAAGCTTTTAAACTACATCTACAATCCAAATCAATGCATTATTTATTTTATTACTAAGCTCCCTTGCACCAAATATTAATAGCTTCACTTTAGTGTTATTATACATTTTTTTATATTTGATATAACTCCAAACTATGTTTTTCCATATTTTATAACTCTATTATTTCCCTCTAACCAACTTATCTATACCCTCTTTCAACCCTGCATGACTATATATACCTGCAGTGCATTTTCTATACATTTATCCCTTTTTTTATGTAAATATATTAAAATAAATTTACAATTTATTAACTTTTTGTATTGTAAATCATTTCTTCTTCAACGTGTTTATTGTACTTTCAACACAATCCAAGGAAGCACTAATTTTACTCATCTATTTTCATTTATATTTTTAAATTATTCAAACTTTTCATTTTAATTTTAATTTTTCTCATTAAAAAAGAAATCCATCACATTTAATTTCTGTCATTATTTTACTACCCAATACATATCTCCCTGTTATTTTGTATTCTAGCTAAAAATTTCTGAGATTCCTGACTGATATAAAGTACATTTTCAAATGTTAAAGCAACCAAGAGCTCCTCTTTCCAAATAATTTAGAAAATTTTTCATCATCCTGATTCAGTTTTGTTTTCTTAAATCTATTCCTAACAATCAGCATAAATCTTTTTTCATTTAACAAATTATCTAAATACTTTTTTACTTCTCTAAATCAAGTATTTCTCATTTTTTATTCTTCAGTTTTATTTTTCTCACTAAATATTAGAATCTTAAAGTTTTTTTTACTGAATATAAATTTCATACTTTTCATGTGTCACCAACATTTTTGTAAAAATTCTATTTATTCTTTAGTGTTTGCAAAAAATGTGAATTATTTGTAAAAAAAAAAAGATCCCGGCATATTATATATTTTCTAGACTCTAACTATAAGAACTTCCATCCCTATCTCTAGTCTTTTTCTCTCAACCTCCAAATCTTTTACAAATAAAATAAATAATAAAGGTGATAGGTGCATCCTTGTTTCACCTCAATTTCACATTTATTTCTACTAACCCATTGTACTTACACAAATTATTATTAATTCTTAAACAGAAGGTAATCAGCCTTTGACATGTATTGTTTAATCATGTTATTAAATCACTGCTGTTATAGCGAGTATGCAGGACCCTCTCAAACTCAAATGCAAGATAAATACTTTAAAAGGATAAGAATAGCCATCTTATCTTTATACTTAAATGCAATTATATAGGTCAAGCATTTCAGAATGAGAGCATAACGATTTAATTTTTGTAACTTTGCATCCATTACATTATTAATTTTATAGTTAAACCCAGTGAATTTTTCAAATTTATGGCTGGGAAACATTAGATGATATTAGAATCAATTTAATAACAAGATAATTTACAAATGCAGTTTTCATTAGTAATTATTATTCAGATGGTAATCATCCTTTGACATGAGCTGTTTAATTATGTTACTAACTCATCAATGTTATAGTGAATATGCAGGACACTCTCAAACCCAAATACAAGATAGAGACTTTTAAAAGATAAGAATTACCATCTTATCTTTGTACATTTTATATAGAACAACCTAAATCATTTTAGAATGAGAGCATGAAGATTTAATTTTTGTAATTTTACATCCATTACTTTATTAATTTTATAGATAAACCTAATAAAAATTTTAAATTTATGGCTGGTAAATATTAGATTATGTTGTTATTAAATTGATACTAACATCATCTAATATTTACCAGGCATAAATTTGAAAATTTTATAAAATTAATAATGTAATGGATGTAAACTTATGAAGATTAAATCTTCATGCTCTCATTCCAAAATGCTTTAGATTGATCTATATAATTGCATTTAAGCACAAAGATAAAATGGCCATTCTTATCTTTTAAAAGTTTTTATCTTGTGTTTGCATTTGAGAGTGTCCTGCATATTCACTATAATATCAGTGAATTAGTAACATGATTAAACAGTGGATATCAAAGACTTATTATCTTTTGATTAATAATTACTAATAAAAACTGCACTTGTAAATTATGTTGTTATTAAATTGATTCTAACAATGTCTAATATTGACCAGCTCAAATTTTGAAAATTTCACTGGGTTTAATTATAAAATTAATAATGCAATGGACATAAAGTTATGAAGGCTTAATATTTATGTTTTCATTCTAAAATTCTTTAGATTGGTCTATGTAATTGCATTTTAGTACAAAGATAAGATGGCCATTCTTATCTTTTAAAAGTCTCTATCATGTTTTCGGGATTGAGAGTGTTCTGCATACTCACTATAATATTGGTGAATTAATAACATGATTAAACTGTACATGTTGAAGGCTGATTACCTTCTGATTAAGAATTACTAAAGAAAACTGCACTTGTAAATTATGTTATTAAAGACTGTTATTATAAAGACTCAATCATTTTTAACAGCACCCAAATATATTTCAAGACTTCTTATTAAGTCTTACATATTTCTAATAATTCTATCATTAGCTAAAATGCTATAAGTAGAATGTTTGTTTTTTTCTTAAAAAACTTTTTTGTCAATTAAAATACAATAAATAAATTATCATCTAACCTTTCCCCCTGGATAATATTTATACTGAAACTTCCTTAAAATTTAACTCTTCTATCAATGTTGTATTCTTGTTCATTAAGATATATATATAAATAATTTATAAACTATGGAAGTTATTATTACAGCTCTATAATTAGTTGTCACTCTATAATAGTTCCCTTTATCCTTCCAATCATCTGGAATTTTATTATCATTTATAATTTAATTAAAACTTTTTAAATTAAGCTTTGGATATTTTTTTATATCTACTACCATTTTAGCTGCCATACTATCTAATACTTTTGATTTTTTTCAGTATACTTAATTCTCTATTCAATTTAGCTTCTGCCATTCTTTTTTCTTATAAATTAGGCCTTGTAATAAACCAAATACTTCATGCAAAATGTTTTTTAATAAATTCATTAAATATTTTTTATATTTTTTTAATCATTAGACACTCTTCCTGTATATTTAATATCATAACATCATTTTCTTTTTCATTTTTTTTTGTTATCCAAGTGAAGCTGCATGCGCATGTACTGAATTAATATGAGAATGTAAAATTACTTTTGATTAACAACATTTTTACTGCAGAGTCACTGATTTAAAAATTGTCATTTCCCTCCATTTTTGTATTATAAATGCATTGAATAATTCTCTACTTTTGGAAAGTAAAATATTTATTTATTGTTAACTAATATGAATATCTCTATTAACAATTTCTAAGAACATTAGATCTGTCATATTAGAATTATAACCTAGCAACTATCCATATCAAACTCATGCTAAATTAATTCTTGAATTTAGTTAAAATCTACATTACACCTGCTATACTGATAAATAGCATCCACTACTTTTTCATTGGATATATTTTTTTGATTTTTTACTATGTGTAAAGATTCAGTTACCACAGCTATCTAGTATTCACTGATTCTTAAGTATGAGATCTAGAGTATATTTTTTTAGTTAATGTGCATGGATGCTTTGTTTAACTACATATTATAATATCTGTGGAAATTAGACTTAAATTTCATTATAGTTTTTTAATTATAAATATTATTTTGTATGCATTGGTTACCCATTATTATATATTAAATACATTATTATTTTTCATGACTTCATTAATAAACCTAATATTGCTAATAAAACATTTTATCCTCTTTTACTTGCTACATTGCTGATCCAATGCTAATTGATCATTTGCATTGGCTGCCCTGATTAAAACAAAAAAGTAATGGATTTACACTTATTTAAAAAAAACTTATTAGATTTACTAATTCTAATAGACAGCATGCAAATGGCTATTTTGTATTGGTTGAGCAAAGAAGTAAAGGATTGATGAAATATTTTTATTAACAATATTTGACTTATTAAACAAGGTGTGAAATTTTATATATATTAACCATTAGATGATTTCCATATACTTTATAAATGTAATTATTAAAATTATAATGGGAATTTTAGTATTTCAATATGTTATCTAGATACATTCCAATTATAATGTAAAAAGGCAAATTATCTTTTTTAAAACTGGCATTTCAAACTGAAATTACATAATCTTGTAAAAATATTCGTGTTTAATAATAACTCAGATAGAAATACTATTATTAGATTACATCGATTGTCTGTTACATCATAGATGAAATACAAATAAATAAATACATGGATATTCCCCAATCATAATTTTATTATTTACATATATTACCATAATTTACACTCATTACTGTTTCATTATATGTGAAGGCTTCTGTAAGTTTAATCCAGTATTTCATGGGATTCAATGTAAAACTTTATCTATCTGCTATTTTTTCTTGTAATGATACAACTCAATTTCATTTTAATTGCTTAATTTTTTCAATGATGTCATCACATATTTCATTTTCAGTTTGTTTTCTGTTACTCTCAATGCACACATCTCCAAAATTTGTTCAATGGTCTGAAGTTTCTATATTAATTTTCTGATAAGGGACTACGTTTTATATTCATAAATAAAAACTGGGAAATTGATTAAAAACCTTCCTTTTTAATCCCATAGGCATATTTTTTAAAAGTAAAGTATTTCTTTCAAAAGCTCTCCATCCTTGTTTAATTCTAGGATTAATCTCATCCATTATATTTGCATATGTATTAATGATATGACCAAGATATTTGTAGTACTTAGTAATCTATATTTTCATTTTTGGGAAAATCCACTTAATAGTGCTTTAGGTTTTGGCATTATCTTTAATTCCACTTTCTTATTTTCATCTGATAACTGAATGTTTTTTGAAGTTCTAAACGTATTATTTTTAAGAGCAGCAACAACATTAGCCAAATCTATATGCCTCAAGTAATTTTGATATATTTTTATTCTCTTAAGTTTCAGTTTTATTTCACAAAATATAAATTCTGTAAAAAGGTTTGGAGATATTGAATCTTTTTTAATCATTTTTCAATGCTGATTTTTATTATTTAGACACTTGACATAAAACTTTTCCAACAACTTCTCTGTTTTTTAATCTGCTTCATTTAATATATCAATAATAATTCTTTCCATTTTCTGGAGCTTTTTTTCTTCATAGATTTAATTGTGCATCTCACTTCTTCATTTAAAATATGTAGCAATTCAAAAGATCTAGTTACTGCAGCAATTATTTTGTTTTTTTCTTTTATTTTTTCATAGAACATTTCCACACATTTTATGATGTTATTCCTCTTTTTGGTACTAGTTCCATCTTTTCTTCTTATTGCTTAAAAAAATTTCTTTTTTTTTTTTTTTTTTTGTATTTACAAAAATTTCTTTTCAGTAATAAAATGTTGTTTTACAACTTTTAAGTCTTTTTGCTTCTCTTAGCTTTTTTTGCCAATTTATTATTATTTTTTTAAATCATTTACAAAACTCTAAATATATAACTTTTCATAGTATTCATTTAAAAAAATTTCATATTGCTTCTTTATTGATACATTACCTTGTCTCAGTATAAAATTTACTTATACATTGTTGTTTTTTGTAACAGCCATCTTTTGTCACAGTTTTAAATAGATTATTAATTATCTTCTTATTGATCTCAGTTAAGTCCAAACTATTTTAATTTTTTTTTTAATATTTAAAATAATTTTCAAGTTTCAATCTAATTTACTAGTGAGTTTCTTAAAGTTAAGAATACTGTTCATTTTGTTTATTTAAATCTTTTTATAGCTTTCCATTAACATCTATCATATACCTTATTAATTGATCATTTCCTGTATTAAATATATAATGGACTTCATAATCTTGAAATATATATTTCTATTAGATAAAATATAATCCACTTTACCATGAAGTAAGAACTCATAAAAAGCTGGATTTTTTTTTATATACACTTTCCAAGTCTATGTCTTATTTTTATTTCTATCACCATTACTAAATTTACTCACAGAACTTCCAGTTATCAATTGCTTACATATTCAATTATTAAAATCTAGCGTACCACAATTTTAAAATGTTGTTTGGTATGATTACAAACCATTTTTTACATATACAAAAAATGTCTATTCCTTCATTACAATAAAAACTTGTTGAGTCATAAACCTAAATAATCTACATTTAGTAGATTCTATTACGTCAAAGACTAATCTTGTCACCCTATCTAATATATATCAAGTTCAATAATATTTTTCTTCCACTTTTTTATAATTTTAAATATTTGTGTCTTTGTAATAAAATATTTATTCATTTTTCATATCAATTGTCTCTTTCTCTTCTAATTTTTCAAAATCCAATGCTGTCTTATTTAATGTCAGACAATTGTTCCAATTTATGAAACTTTTCTTTACTTGAAAGTGATCTGTAGTTGTAAACACTTAAATAAAAGATCATTATTGAATGGAAGACTGGGTTCAAAACGAGAATATATGTAGTAGCCTATATACCAACTTTTCAATAGCTTGGTTGAAGATTTTACAATGACTTGGGAATCAAGACTATAATTTAGTTTTGTGGATATGATTGTAAATATAAAAAAATCATTCAAACACATATTCAGCCGATATTTTAATTAAAAAATAGCAAGCATCTAAGAAGAAAGACCACGGTATTTTTTGATTTTAAACTGGAACAAATAGAATGTAAGGAATGGTTATTAAAAATTTGTCTTTTTCAGTTCTTTAAGGCTTAAAAATAAAAATAAAAGAATGTCTTTTCAGTTAATAGAAAACTTCTTTCTTCCTCATTTACATATAAATTAATTCATTTATCAATTAATATTTTAATTGAGAATAAAATAAAAACTGCATTGTATATATAAAAATACATTTCTTTTTCTACTTGGAAACAGCAATAAAATACATTTTTCTCCTACACCACCCCCCTTCTCTATATTTCTATATTTAGTAGTAACATTATTGTTAGGCGCACACACATATAATATAAATATCATTTCATAAAAAAATATGTTTTCTATGACGTAAAATATTTACCTGGTAAGCATTATTGTATCCAGGGTGATCCAGATCATGACAAATTGAGGCTGTTATAAGAATTAAAAGATCTAAATCAGTCAATTTTCCTCTAAGATCTGCTAGCCAGGTAAGCCCATACATCTAAGAAAAAAAAAGGGGGGGTTAATACTATAAAATAATTGCGCTTTAAAAAATGCAACGCAAAAAAAAAAAAAAACAAGAAATGTAAATAAATAAATAAAAAATTATAAAATTAATTTAAATTCTAACTACTAAATTATAACTAATTTCAAATTTTTGCTAAGCCTAAATGAAAAAAAAAATCTTTTAAAAATTAAATAACTATTATTGTATTATAAAAAACATATATTTCATAATAGAGGCATATTCTTTTTTTGATTAGCAGCGATAAATATGGCAGTATATTAATAACATTTATATTAATATATATATAATTTTTGCATAAAATTCTCACTTAATATAGTCCTAAATCTTGTTCCTTTTGTGTGTCAAAAATGTAATTGAAGTAAACCTGTTTTTTTTTTGTATTTGCAACAGTTCTAAATACATACTACTGTGATTAAATATTGTTCCTTCCAGAATAAAATTTATTTAGCATCATGAAGATCGGTGATAAACTGCGCCAGATTATTAAGCAGTATAACGTAAATGAGCAAAAGTTTTAAAATAAATCATTATAACAGAAAATTCTCTAATATTGCAGCATATGAAAAAAAAATATTGAGATGTCTCTAAATATACATTCATTTTACCTTTGGACAGAATCACAATTGACAAATAATCCTAAATAAAAATAGTTGAATATTTGCAGTAATAGTAATTATAAAAAATATCTAGTAGTTATAAAATGCTCAAATGAAGTATATGAAATCAGAAAGTTATCTTAATTATAATATAGTAATAGAGTGCACTCAGTGGTTAATAAAAATGACATCAAAAATGTTGATTGGTTAATTGTCTGGGAGTTCATTAGATGTTTACGAATTTAAAGTGACAAAGCTGACCCATTAACCATGGATTTTAAGTTCCAGAACCCACCACCCTACCACTGCCCTAATCCATGCAGATTAATATGGGATTGAACATCATTTTAGAAAATCTGAAAAAAAAACATATTTAATTAATATTGGTGAAATTCTATTTAATTCATATTTTCAAGAAATTGGAACCTTGTTGTATTTAAAATCACAAGTATAAATAGATAAACCAATAATTAATATTTCTGTTGACAGAAATATGACTCTAAGGCTAACATAATATAAAACTATTTCAATGCCATGTGTACTCTTGCATAACATCTGCATTGCCTTTCTGATCATGATTGCAATGAGACTAATCTGTAAGTACATAGACTAAATACTACTGATAATAATATAGATTCTGTTTCTGTTGACAAACATTTCTTATAAAACAATAAATCACTTAATTACTCAGCTCATATATAATATGAGCATTCCTTCACCATTTACCATAAACTAGAGTAAAGGATGATTCCAGATGCCTTAAAGCATTTCAAGATTATTGCTAAATGCATAACTGAATTAGTTCCAGATTTAAATCCTAAGTCTCATTTATTACTGCACTGGTCTGGGAGTGGAGATTCAAATGCACTGAGGCAATTTGTAATTACTGATTACTAAAGCTTATAATAGAAGGGTCCAGAATAGTACTCTTATTTTATCATACTGTGTAGGCTGGGAAATTGAATTTTTATTATTATTAACATTCATAGATGTGCCTAGAGTTAGTAAAAAACTGAGGGTTCTAAATCCATAGTCGTGTAGTAAGATCTATAGAACTATTCAGGCAGGGTAAATACAAGTTTAAAATCTTAGTCCAATTTGAAAATACTAGGTTTTTATCTAGAATAAAAAAAATGAAATTAAAATGAGTGCTAAAAGCTTACTGTATTACTTTAACTTTAAATTCCAAACCTTTTATCATTAAGGGAAAAAGCCAGAAACCTATATGACATAGAATTTTAAATGCATTAAGGTATCTGAAAAACACTGATTAATATATATGGCACATGACATTAGAGTTAAGGTTGCTCATCTTTTATTATGTTGTGTAAACTGTGGAATTAAGTAATTTACTGTTATTATTAATAATTTTAACCAGGGACAAAGGCATCTAGTTTAGGTTAAAAGACAATAGATTAGTGAACTGCTGTTTCTTTACTTTGCTGATGCTATCTAACTTTGTAACATTTTCAGTAAAGTGGAGGTATTTCTAAATCTTACAACTCATGGGTGCTTCTGCCAACCTTCATTTCTACAAACTCATGATAGCAATGTTCCTGTGATTTACTACATATTCTTTTCAGAATCTTGTGATTTATTCATTTTCCATTGATGAAACAGTAGTTATACTATAATAAATAAAAATGCTCTAATTAACCATTGATGTGTATATTCTAATCATATACACTTTATGTCTACAGTAACATTATCAAACCTATTATGCTGTTTTATTTAATTAATTATATGGCATAAATGCAGTTAATTGTTTATAAAATGTTCATGTTAAGCTATTAACCAATATATATATATATATATATATATATATTAATAGCATATATATATATATATATATATATATATATATATATATATATATAATACAATGTCATGAATATTTTCATAGGTAAAAGATCTCAATTGTCGTTTCAGATTTTCCATATGAATTTTCCTTATAAATAAAAAAAAATTCAAAATATCATTAATTCTTATCAGAGGTTTTGTGTGTTTATATGTGTATATATAAGTTTGCTTTTTGGCATATATATATATATATACAATAAGTTTGCTTTTTGGCATATATATATATATATACAATTAACATCAAATAATTAGTTGTATAGGAGATTGTACTATGGTCTATCTCTGAAAAAACAGATTGAACTTAAATTCTATCACTCAACTACTATGATAAACTACACAAAAATAATAATATTGGATTAATTACTAAGAAGATCATATGATGTCATGTTTGAAGTAAAATCTTACAAAAGATTTAATCAGTAGTTCTATCAGACAAATAGAGATTTTTTTTTAACACTTAAATCGATTGAGAATTGACTTATAGCTCTACGATTTTGTCATTTTTTTTTTTATTTTGTCATTATTCTACTGCGATAAAACGTGCATTTTTTTTAAAGAAAAAAAAGTTACCACCACATAAACATGCGCATATACATTGAATATTTATTTTCAAGTGTGTTTATGAGCACTTGAAACTGAACAACTATCAATACTAAAATAATGTCTGCTGTGGAGAATTATATCCTGAAGTGCAATTTTCTTCATTACTCTTTTTTTAAACTAGAATTTAAGTCTGAAATAAATATATTAAAATAATTCACACTAAAAAAGTCAGAATAATATTTAAATTATTAAATGTTATTTTAGGCTTATTAATTTACATAAAAAAATTAGCTACTTATCTCCAGAGAAAAATTCTACTCCACTTTAATTAAATATAGAGAATCAATATATACATATTTCTAATTCGTTCACAATAAAATAGCTTAATTAAATGATTTATTTCGATTTCATTAACTGAAATCTAAAAAGAAAGCAGAGATAACTCCAAATTCAATTGATTGTAAACTTGCTAGAAATGTAAAAAAATAAAATTGACAGAAAAAAAATTGTCTTTAGATGTTTTTTTTTTTTTTTTTACATATTAATTATAACGGCCCGTAGTACAGACGTTGGTTGCTTCAGCCATTAGTGAAAATAACTTTACAAAACCAACATTAATAATAGCAAATATTATGGCTAAAATTTTCTATTTTAATGTCCTCATTACAATTATTTAGATGTTTTGACTTGAATCATTACTAATTATCTTTTAAAATAATGGCCCTTTTTATTGAATGTTTAAAACTTTGTTGTTTCACAATTATGTGCTAGCAAAATTAAATATAAATTATTTCAGAAATAATTAATCTATTTTTTTAGATATCTACGATATATGTTTTGTGTGCAAATATATATATATTTCTCATTTGTGTAGATATATAAATCCAATTTATCCAAATCACTTTGAACACTTTTTATCAAAAACCTTTTATTGTACATATATACACATAAATCTGCATTTCGAGTGACCTGCAGTCTTCTTTAGAGCCAGTTTACACTTTTTAGCAAAAACCTTTTACTGTATGTATTGAACTGTATTGAACCGAGTAGGACTATGACTATCCAATTTAAAATCTCAATCTTAACTCCAGCTGCATTTTCACTATTGCAACTGACCGATCCTTCAAGCAGAGAAGCACAATACCACAGGTAGATGAAGCATAAAACTAGACCTGGGCTATACAAAGTATAACCTACAATCAAATTTTCAACTTTTCGGCTGCTAGATTCAAACCCCTGCCATCCAAAGCACTTTATTTATTTTGAGACTTAAACCCAGGCACTGGCTAATCACAGGTTATATAGTCAGCATGCCCAGATAACAGGTATACAATCTAGTGCTTGAGATATCCCCAAGCTAGCTCCTTTCTCAATTGTGAAGAGAAATATTTAACACACTTGCCCAATGCTTATAATTAACTATAACTTAATCTATTAGTGGCACAGTTATAAGACAGAGAAAAGCAAACAAATAATTTATTGACATACATCCATAATTAAAACACATTATAATAAAATAACCACACATTTAAAATATAATATAATAAGAATTTATGGGATCAACATAAAGATTACTATGGCTGTAGTTATTAAAATTCATTAAAGTCTTTCATTCCAATAAATGTTCAAATCTTTTAAATGGGATAATACAGATTATATTTACCTAGGATTTTTCTTTTCAGATAGCATGCTACACTCACATGGATACAGTTCCTTATTTGTTCCTGATTTAATAATTACCACTTGGTGGGCATTTTCCTTTTGAATCAATGATTTGGCTTCTTACTGACTTTTCACATTTCAATGAAGGAGAGATTATCCATAGTTTATGGATTATTAAGAAAGCATCTGATGGTATGAAGGACTGGGATTGAAGGCTAGTTGGACACTCCAGTTGCTGTCTAGAATTGCATGCTGCTAATGCTGCTGGATTTTCACCATCTCACCATCTTCTCTTCTTTAAAAGTTTTTTTTTTATAAGACAGTACTGCTGGATGATAATGAATATAGACTGTATAATAAAAATAATAATGTAATATAATACAATTGAATGAATCTCTCAGTCCTTTTATATGTTTTTGCCTCATTGTTTTTTTATTTATTATTCTTCAATCTGGTTAAAAGTTTTTTTATAAGACAGTAATGCTGAATGATAATGAATATAGTCTGTATAATAAAAATAGTAATATAATATAATATGATTAAATGAATCTCTTGGTCCTTTTATATGCTTCTTCCTCATTGTTTTTTATTTATCATTCTTTGATCTGGTTTAATTAAATTTTATATTTTCTTAATTAAATTTGTATTCTGCTTTAATCTAACTTCTTGCTTAGATTAATCTAATGTTTGATAAGATAATGTCCATGGTCTTTTTCTTTGTTTCTTTAATTAGTGCAATGGGAGTTATTATTTCTTTTCTTTGCAATGGGAGTTATTATTTCTTTTCTTTATCAGCCAAGTAATCTTTTAAGTGAATTTAAATTTAAAAGTTTTCTTATTTACAAATTATATATTTTAATTCAATTTCATTTTTACATTTTTTTCTCTATTTAATTTTATGAAAAGGAAGAGCGAGTTTTAACTTTTTACCTAGAATTAATCCCCTTCCCTTCCTATTCACTCTTTAATATTAAAACTCTATTTTTATTATGAAATGACAAGATGATGGAACACTTTACTTTTGCAAGTTTGCAATTAAAAAAACTCTTTAAAACATATAATTTATATTTCACTTAATCATTTCTTTTAAAATTAATTTGAACATTTATTAATTTGAGAGGTAAAATGCATCAAGTTGACTATTTTCCCTCTAACAATTTATTTATTCTACTTTATTTACATCCTTCCAAGACAAAATATTATATTTTATTAATATTATGTTCATTCTTTGTGTAACCCAAGTATTTGTTGCATTTTCATTACCTACAATTCTGACCAACTATTGTAAATTTTTTAATGTTTGTCAGGCAACTCTCAGTGACCAAGCATTGTAGGTACCTTTTTCTACCTGCCCTTTGCTATGACAAATGCATTGTTGTCATATTTGCACATTATCACATACAGACCATATGTTTTTCATTGTGGCACACTGGGTTAACCCTTATCACAACATTTCTCCTACTATAAATCCATCCTTGACTTTTCCTTGCCTCCCCTGCCTTAATTTATCCATTTTCTTTAATCTAATTTGTCCAGTATCCTTTTTTATCTATAGAGTCTGTCTCCACTGGTAGTGTCATTTTCAATGGGTAAGGTATGTTTTTTTAAAATAAAGCCATACAGGTTCAAACCCTGTAGATTCATTTTTAATCAATGATTATTGTGCATATATACTCTTTGTAGGGATTCTAATTCCTGCATGACCTGCCCACATGGATTGGACTGTGGGTTGTGAATAGACATGAGTATGTGTTTTATTCTGTATCTCTCAATCCATTTCTTTCACTCCTCAGATACGAATGATGTTCCATGATCGGATATGATTTTATCAGGAACTCCCACAGTTCCAAAGTGCTGTTGTTCCAACACCTATATTGTTTGTTTAGCATCTGCCTGAGACACTGGATATGTCATCATCAGTTTTGAAATTATATCATAAACTACAACCAAATATCTCATTTTTTTAAACAGACATGGTCTGTAAAAATCTGTAGCCACTAAACAATTAGGTTGTTGAGAGTTTATAGGCCTCAGTGAACCTACTACAGATGCATTGAGTGTTTTAGTTTACAAACATACTTTTATACTTATTTATGATATCCAGAATGTTGGTTTACATTCATGGTCAGTGAAAACAATGAGTCAACCAACTCTCAATTTTATTTGCTCTATAGTGACCATATTTTTGCTGAATATGATCCACTATCTGCATCTGCATAATGGTAGGAAAAACTATATGCTTTTGTTTATCTCCTTTTCCATTTTTATTTTATAAACCTCACCTTTTAAGAAATAGCATTTTCTATCTATTCCTAATGGATTATTTCTGTTTCCTGTCATGGATTGATGCCACAGGTATTTCATTATCTGCCTGCGATCTAAATATTCTCTTTGTCTTTTCTTTAATCTACACAGTTCATTTTCTACAGCCTCACTTCCAGTTATTTCCATGGCAGTAATGTATATGTTATTACAGCTTAAATGTTGTTGCTTCTGTTGTACCAGGCAATGACTTAATATGTCTGTATTTTCTTTCCCTTCACAGTATTTTACACTATATTTAAATTCTTAGAGGAATAAACTCCATATTATTAACCAACAATTTGTAAGGAAGCTATGGTTTAATAATTCAAAGCTTTTGTGATCAATGATTACAATCACCTCAGATTCTATAAGAAACTGGCAAAATTTTTGGAATGCCCAGATGATTGCTAAAGCTTCCTTTTCAGTTACTCGGTGGTTTATTTCAGACCCTTTAATAAGTGGCTAATAAAAAGTCCTCTTCTTGACCCCTCCTCTTGGATTTGGAAAAAGTATAACCCCCAATCCAACTCCACTACTATCACTTTATATGGAAAAACAGCTTGTGAAATTCAGGATATGACAACATGACCTTCTGTGAAAACCTCATTTTTACATTTTGAAATCTGCAATCATGATGCTAAGTCCACACCCAATGCTTTCCTTTTTGAGCAATTGCAATGCTCCATGTCAAAGAATTTTTTTTATAAAACTGGTTGTAAAAGTTACATAATGCTAGGAAGGATTTTTTGGCACCAAAAAATTCTGAATAGCTTGAATGTTCTCAGGATGCAGTTAGATTTCCCTTCCCACTTATTATGTGTCCTAAAAATTTTACCATGGCAGTCATTAAGTTTCTTTAAAATTTATTTTGATTCCTCTACACTCTCTGACACCAATACAATGTCATTAACATACATTGCCACTAAATTTTTAATCTCATCCAATAATATCTGGTCTAAACACTGTATTAGCCCTGCCCCCCTATTTTTCAAATCAAACAGTATCTGGTTAAAGTTGTAAGCATGCCCATTATATAAAAATGCAGTGTACTTCCAATTGTTATGATGTAACTTTATCTGCCAGTAACTAGAAGTCATATTGAACATCAAAAATACTTTTTAATTATGAAATTTTACCAATAATTCATGTATAGGTGCAGAGGCATTTGTGTCAGGGATAGTTATTTTACTTAATTGTCTTGCATCTAAACACAGTCAAATAGACCCATCTTTTTTCTTGATGGTTACAATGGTGATGCTAAAAGGAGATGAGCATTTGGGTATGATTCCCCACTTTAGCATTTTATCTATCTGCTTTTCTACACCCCCCCTGTTCTCATGTGGAAATAGGGTATGCCCTGGCCTGATAGGGTTGATCCCTGATGAGTTTTATCCTATGCTCACACCCTTAAATTACTCTAGGGACTTCTGAAAAAATGTTTTTGTATTCATTCAGCACTTGCTCCAAACACCTTTTTTGATAGTTATTTATAAATTTTGCTTCCTTTACCTTTATGTGTATTTCCATTTTTCCCCCCACATTTTGTATACAGCATGTCTTAGTGGATCCATATGCCTTGTCTGACATAAACATTAGTTCTATATTGTTTAATTTTACTTGGATTTAATTTATAACCCAACCTGCAACTGATCTTATGCATAAATCCAGATCTCAGTGAGACTTCATGGATTAGACCCTCCAAGATAAGGAGTACATGACTATATTCTTTCTGTGCTATATACATGTTACACACTTTTGTTTTGATACTAATTTTACCTTTTTACTATTGGGCATAATAACATATTCTGTTATTAATGTGGCCCATTTTTTAATCATATCTTGTGACATTATTGACACATGGCGACTGGAGTCAAAAAAAGCACTGGTTATCACCCCTTTTCTAATATTTTTTACTTTTGGACAGTGCTGAGGTGCCATTATTTACTCTCTTTCTTCCCAGCTGCATACTAGGTTTGCTACTTGCATACAACTCTCTATTTCTGAGGGTTTATACTTCCTGTCTCTATTTTTATACTTTGGCCTAATGCTATCAATTTCACTAAGCAACTAGGTTACCTGCTTTACTGTTTTGCATTCCATTCCAATCAACATTTGTTTTATATTATGTGGAAAACCCTGCATTGTTATTCATATGATTTGATTTTCTGACAGTGGGTTAGTCATTAACAATCTTAACTTTGTTACTTGCCAGCAAATAAATGAATGGTACACCAGGTTGCCATTTATCCTGTGACATCTGGTGTTGAATTTTTGCTGCTCCTCCCTCCAATAGCTTTGCAATAAGGGCTGTCTATTCTCTCTGAATGTAACTGGATTTTTAAATAAAAACCCAACAGAATTTGGCATCACCTTGAATATGACTAAAACCTGTAGTTACCATTGTCTCCTCACTCAGCTGATTTCATGTGAAATAGTGTTCCAGGCTGCCAAGGTGTTCAATTGGAGCCTCCCCTGCATGTCTTGAAAATATTTTTTTAAAAAAATTGATTCACAATATCTGAGCGATTTAAATGTGCATATATACCTACACTTTTATCTTCTTGTTTATTTTTAGTTTCATCTATTTTACCTGTTAATAGTTTTATATATGTGTCCATTATTTTCTCTCTATTTTCTAGTATTTTCATTTTTTCTAGAAGGGCTATTAACTGATCTATTCATTTATTGAATATGTCTGTGTATTTCTCTATGTTACCTTTTTCTTTATTTTGAACCTCCATTTTTGTTTCAGCCCTAGTATACATTAAATATGGTTTTATAATTATTATCGACTCTAATGCAAAATTTTATTTTACTTGGTTTATTTATTTTTTAAATATTTTCAAATCAAATGAAGTGCTCGACTAACTAAAAAACCCCAGTCCTTTCTGATCTCCACCTTATCATCAATACCCCTAATCTATGTAGAGTATTTATTTCTCTAGACTCTCTCCTTTTTATTTACATTACATTATAATTTGTTTTCTTCGCTCTATTATCTTATTATACTGCTTACCAATTTTAAATGTATTACACAATTTAGCAAATAATTTACATTTTACTTTCAAAATTTTTTTTTTTTCAATTTTAATTATGATCTCACTTTTTTAAAAAAAAACTTTAATTATACAGGGTCAATTTATGCACTTTGGCACCAATGCTGAAAAGCCAAATGAACCAGGTGGGAGAAAATTGCTGTGATTATCTAATTTAAAATCTCGATCTTAACTCCGGCTGCATTTTCCTTATTGCAGCAGACTAGCCCTTCAAGCAGAAAAGTATAATACCACTGTAGATGAAACACCCATGGTACTTATAACCAGACTGAGGCTATAGAAAATATAACCTATAAACACATTTCCAGGCTATAGAACTTCTTGGCTGCTAGATTCAAACTCCTGCTATACAAAAACATTTTATTTGTTTTGAAGCTTAACCTCAAGTGCCAGATAATCAAAATTATATAGTCAGTATGGCCAGATTACAGGTATACAATCTAGTGCATGACATATCCCCAAGCTAGCTCCTTTTGTCAATTGTGAAGGGAAATATTTAACACATGCCCAATGCTTATAATTAACTATAACTTAACCTATAGTGATGCAGTTATAAGAGAGAGAGAATCTATCAGACAATAATTAAACAAATAATTTATTGACACATATTAATAATTAAAACACATTATAATAAAATGTTAAATATACACCCACACATATTTAAAATACAATATAATAAGAATTTATGGGGTCAACTTAAAGATTGCTATGGCTGGAATTATTAAAGTTCATTAAAACCTTTTATTCTAATAAATGTTCAAATCATTTAAATGGGATAATATGGATTATATTTACTTAAGATTTTTCTTTTTTGATAGTACATTACACTCACATGGATACAGTTCTTTATTTGTTCCTGATTTGTCAATTACCAATCAGTTGGCCTTTTCCTCTCCATCAATAGTTTGGCTTCTTACTGATTTTTCACATTTCTCTGAAGGAGAGCAAGAGATTTTATGTAGTTTACAGATCATTAGGTGAGCATGAGTTCCAGATGAAAAGCAACTGATGGTATGAAGGACTGGGATTGAAGGTTAGTTACACATTTCAGTTGCTATCTAGTGCTGCATTATGCTATTGCTGCTAGCTTTTCACCATCTTCTCTTCATTAAAAGTTTTTTATAAGACAGTAATGCTGAATGATAATGAATATAGATAGACTGTATAATAAAAATAGTTATATAATTTGAATGAATGAATCTCTCAGTCCTTTTATGTGCTTCTTCCTTATTGTTTTCTAGTTATCATTCTTCAATCTGCTTTAATTAAATTTTATACTTTCTTAATTAAATTTGTATTCTGTTTTAATCTAACTTCGTTCTTAGATTAATCTAAGGTTTGATAAGATAATGTCCATAGTCTTTTCCTCTGTTTATTTAATTAGTGCAATGGGAGTTATTATTTCTTTTCTTTATCTAAATTTAAATTAAAAGTTTTCTTATTTACAAATTATATATTTTAGTTTGGTTTCATTTTTACATTTATTTTTTCTCTATTTAAATTTATAAAAAGAAAGAGTTAGTTTTAACTTTTTACCTAGAATTAATCCCCCCACCCTTCTCTTTTATGTCTTTTTAAATAACAAGATGATGCAACACTTTATTTTGCAAGTTTGTTTTAAAAAAACGTTTTTGCTTAATCATTTCTTTTAAAATTAATTTGATCATTTATTAATAAATGATTTCATATGTAATCGCAGTATATATGTTTTCAACCATATATTTAATAGCAGTACAATATATACATGCACCTATGTTTCAACTGTCCTGCAACCTTAACTGGCTCTGAAGAAGACTGCAGAACAGTTGAAATGTAGGTGTATGTATATTTAGCAAAAACCTTTTATTGTACATATATGCACCTACACATATGTTTATCTGCCCTGCAGTCTTCTTCAGAGCCAGATTAACTGTAAAGACTACAGGGCAGTCAAAACATATGTGTATGTATATATATATACAATAAAAGGTTTTTACTAAAAAGTGTTTGAAGTAATTTGGATAAATTGGATTTATATAAGATATTATAGCAAAAATAAAGGAAAAGGTGATTTTGGTAATATTTTTGTATAGATATATTCAATGCATATATACTTGTAAATTTACACTCAATATTATTTTCCATGAAACAAATTTGTGAAATAAACAGGAAATTAAAATAATGCCTGCATAATTGGAATTATAATTATAAAAATATTCATTTTAACTGAGCTTGATATCTAACCTAATATATAGTTATTAATAATATTAATATATTTACCCAACACGTATTATCATTAGGATTGTGTGAGAATTATACAATTATAGATTGTGTTGTAATAAACTATGATGGATAAATAATACGTGATTATGAAGATGTTAGAATTTGATAATTTGGGACAACTGACAAAAGACAGATCAGTAGAAGTACATCTTAGGGATTATTTGCCTTTTTCTGGTGACGTTGTTAATTGACTTGTAGGAGAGTGAATTTGAGCAGTAATTTCACACACACACACACACCCATATATATATATAATGTTGCATATGTGTAAAAAAAAAAAAGAAATTAAAAATATATTTAAAGCAGTAACTCATCATTGGGGTTATAAGATAATTGTATACTTTTGGATAACTTTTTATTCAATATAACACTAGTATATATTTTAGAAACAAATATACTATCTGAACTATTTATTATTCTTGTATTTAAAAAAATAAACTTTTTTGAAATATCTATTTATTAGTCATCTAGTATGACTTAATTCTTTTATAATCAACATGTAATGTTTATCTCTATTTATGTTTTGTTTAATCTTCTTAAAACTGTTCCTTTTTTTATTTCTTTGAAATAAAATGCTGTTATAAAAATTGATGTCTCATACTAATCATTTAGAAATCTTTCAATATATTCATTCAACTTTCAACAAATTTTATTAATTTTTTAACAACTTTTACTTTATTGTTATAATTTTAAAAGAAATAGTTTTTCCTTCTCAGAAATTATATTTGCAGCTTCTATAATATGATGTTTAACTATGTAATCAACTGATTAAACTCTTAAAATTTATAAAGTATCAAGTCTGTTATTCAGCTGCATCTTAAATTTTGTAAGTACTTACTATAGTTTTCCATATGTAAATGAGTACATGTTTTTAATAATTTATCTTTTTAATTTTAATACCAAAATCCAACTGTTATTTTTTAAGCTTATAGTCAATGTTAGTATTAAACTGTTTAGTACTATGACACCCTGAAATATTTTAATGTTTACTGGATAAAGATTTGTATGGTTTAGCATAATAGTAAAACTTGTTAACTCAAGTAATAGAAATTCTTGGATTTCAATTCTTAGCTGACAAAAGTATAAAAAAATTACTTTGTGTCAAATGAGTAGAATTGTTGCATCCACTGTGTCAATTGTGTGCTCTAATAACCTAATCTTCTTAGCAATTGATTTTATGAGTATATATATATATATATATGTGTGTGTGTGTGTGTGTGTGTGTAAAATTGTTTTTCGATAGATGTAGTATGTTAAAATTACTATTTTTAAATATTATTTATATTTTTATGTGGCATTTAATTTCAAAATTTGTGATATATTTCATCAGATGAACTTAATGTATTATATAAGAAATATGCTTCAGATCAACTTAAAAATTTAAATTTATATGGAAGAATGCAAATATATGTAAAGAAAAATTTTGTTTTTGCACAGATAAACTGGCAGTATATTTTATTGTAATAGCTAAATAATCATTTTAAAATGCTCTATGAAAAACCATACAACAATTAAAAATCTATTATTTATTTGTTTACATGAAGCACTTATAAAAATGGAGTCTGTATAGCATTTGACTTTCTATTTAAAAAATTACCATGTTATTAAAATTCATAAAGATTACCAACTACCAATAATGAATAAAGATATTTTTCTATTACTGTTTGATAATGCATTTAAGTGTTTTGAATATTAATTGTTAAACCAAAATCTTTTTGGTTAGATTGAATACATTTAAAAGCATTTTGTAGATCAACCATTGAATTGCTAAATCAAGATACTGTAAATTTAGAATTTTATCAAGAAGATGAAATTTTTGCTTTTGCTTTTAATTATTTCAAATTAACAACTTCACTTTTAAATGTATATATCTTATATTAATGCCCCTTATAAACACTTTTAAAGATCAATAAAATAAATATGAAAAACACAGTTCTGATGGGTAGACAAATTTTCCAACAGCAATAAATACCTTTTTTATCATATTGGTAGTTAACTTCAATGAACAATCAGTTATTTTCATGTAGTGACATATTTTTCTTTTATTATATGCATTAAATGGCTTGAAAAAAATCAATGCAATCAATATATTATTAACTTTTTGCTCATAATATTTTTCATGCCTTTATCTAACAACAAAAATTTAGTATTTCTTGAATTTTCTATATATAGAATCTCTAGTAATCCTTCACGCTTCATGGTTTGGTGCAATTGGTAGAGTGGCTGTCTTGGGATTAGGAGGTACCAGGATCGATTCTGGTGCCCACAATTCTGGCCCTCAAACGTCTTAAGAACTTCCAAGCATAAAGCCATTAGCATTTTTTTTTAATAATCATTCTTTTATCTATAACTGAAAACAATATAATCAATCAAATACTTGAAAGTGTTTGACGGCAATAAAATTTTACCCGGTTCTTTTTGCATAATTAATGAATTATTTTCAAAAAAAATTATTATATAATTGCATGATAATTAGCTATAATTTTATGAATTATATCAGTTTAAATAATTATGGTATGACTGAAAAATAAACATACATTTATGCCTTTACATTTCTATTGTGCATGCATTCATAAATTTTCACACATTGTCACATTTTAAAAGTAAGGAAATGCTTACAACAGTTTTAAATGCTATATGCAAAGCAAATCTATGCATAGGCATAGTTGTCCAGGGGTGTTGAAAAAAATACAGCATTTAAGGTTTCATAAATCATAAATATTCTTATTGTACGCCAATAAAATGCAATTCAGTAATATGATTTATGAAAAAATACTGAATCGTTTGTTGTAGTTTCATTTACCTTTTTGTATGGTAAAGAATCTACTCTTCTTTTTTTAAATATTTTTTTTTCTATTCATTATTTTTTTTTTTTTGTTACAGGATGGGAGAAGAGGGGCTATAACGTCTTCTTTCTAGATTTAAGCATTAAGAAAATCAAATTCTGAATATGTGTTATTATATAACACTTAACCCAATTGAAAGTGTGAGTAAATTATTTTTCTTTTTATAGAAACATATTTTAATTTTGAAAACATTATAAACAAAAAAATAACGGTTAGACACAAAGTTTAGCATGTTGCTCTTGTTTTTTTTGTTTTTTTTTTTAAATCTATTAATAATGAGTTGAAAATATTTTTTTTATCTTCTCATTTCTCATGACAAACGTTTACAAATATTTAAAAATATTGACTGCATTAAATAAATTTTCATTACTTTAGTTTATATATATAATAATATTACAAATCGATGTTGAAAGATAGTTGAAAGCGCTTCTAAGTGACGGTTACAGATATATTTTTATAAACTTTTAAATACTGTATTTTCTAATATTTATTTATAAATTTACATATATATTGCATTAAACAAACTTATACCAATTCTAAAATACTTTATTACATTTTTATAGTTGAGAGTTCCTGCTATATCATAATCTATTTCTAATGTTAGCATCATCTTTAGGATAATAACTCTTTTAACAAATCAATTATGAGCATATTAAACAAAACATGATGTGTATGATATCTTTCATATAGCTCTATGTCAAGGTTTTCTCTAATCATAAATAAGTATTGGTCTGTCATTTTCTCTTCATATATTTTTCTACTATAATTCTCAACATGCTTAACTATATCTTTTACCTCTACTTTTTTTTTATTTTAAACTCATCTTCAGATACAATGATGTCATCTTATATGCATATAAAATTAAATTAATTTGCTTGAAAATGTTTGTATTTTATTGCATTATTTATTTATTTTACCCATTAAGCTTTAACTTTTGGGGGAATATCAAATGGTCATTCTACTGAGTAGTAGATTTTCTTCAAAACACTTACTAATTTTATTTGGAATCATCAAGTCCATATGCTTTGCATTTATTCTTTGCTATTATATAATCTATTTCATTCTTCATTATCTTCTTTTCTATTAATATACTTGAATATTTATTATTTTATCATGTAAATCACTTATATATTCTTTTTCATGAAATCACTTTATTAACCACTAACTTTGCTATTTCTATAACATTTATTTCTTTAATCAACTTTATTTATTTACAATATATTAAGCCAAATCTGCTTTTATTTGGTAATTTCTCACTATTTTGATTTTCTCTTTCTAATCTTTTTTTTTTAGATTTAGATCACAATTTACTATTTAGAAAAACATTCTATTTTTTCACATTCTTGGCTCTAGAATTTTATTCACCATGATTAGTACTTGTTTTATAATAATCTTTGTTATATTATGTTTTAAACTTTTCTTGAATAATTTCCATAATTTATAAAATATTATTTTAACAGTTAGCTTCCTAATATAAATTTATATGTAATTATAAGGATATGAACACAGACTTTTAAGCTCTCTTCAGCTATCCGCACTATCTCATGCAAGCAGTATACATGATCACACACATGTAAAAAAAAATTATCTCCAATACATGTATGTCATGCTGACTTAGCACTTATCAGTTGGTCCAGATCATCATCTTCCACACACACATATAATTAGTGCTTGGTTTATATTAAGATAGCAAATATTTAAACTTTGATAAACAGGCATTAATATATTCTACCCTCCAACTCTTCAGCCATCCATACCATAGAAAATATAATGATGGAATGCCCAAATCCCTTGTTGATGCCAATATTATTGCCATGACCATGTCAATGTTAAGTCACTTTAACCTATCATGTATAGGACTTGTATATATTTCATTTTTCTCAATTCTTACAATTTTAAAAATTACTCACATTTCTATTACCAGTAAAATATGACTAAAATTGTATCACTCCCAAAAGTGTTCATACATTTGTAATACTCTTATATTTATATCAATATCAAAATAAAATATAATCAAAATCTAATTTGTACACTGAAAAATCCTAATATATATTATGATCAGAACTTTTCTTTATGTAAATGAATGCATTTGAACTGTTTTTATTATTACCAGCTATTTTTATTTTTATAAAAATTTGTCATTTTTCCTCTTCTATATTTTTTTACCCTTGTTTCATATTCTACGATCTTGAGTTGTGACTCCCCCATTTGTCATAGCATTACAATGTAGCCATACCATTATATAGCTATTTTTTGAATTTTTTTGCCAATATCTCTTTACTAATTGTTTTATTTTTGAAATCATTTTAAACTTAGCAAGCAACATTCTATCATTTATAAAATTAATTTGTTATAAAATATTTTTTATTTTGGATACATAACAAGATCGATATCTTTATGTCAATTGCTACCTCAAGAATGACATATTTTACTTATTCCTTTTTATTTTTATTTATCTATATCATCCTTTCATTATATTTTGCTTTATCACTATTATTATTATTATTATTATTATTATTATTATTATTATTATTATTATTATTATTATTATTATTATTATTATTATTATTATTATTATTATTATTATTATTATTATTATTATTATTATTATTATTATTATTATTATTATTATTATTATTATTATTATTATTATTATTATTATTATTATTATTATTATTATTATTATTATTATTATTATTATTATTATTATTATTATTATTATTATTATTATTATGATGATGATGATGATGATGATGATGATGATGATGATGATGATGATGATGATGATGATTGTTGTTATTATTATTATTATTATTATTAATTTTGGAAGATTACTTTCTCTCCCAGATTTAAGCACTGACTATTGCCATTGTAATGATATCTGCATATTAAAATTAATAATTTGGTGTTTTTTTTTATGTAATCTATATTTAAATAAATTTCTAATAATATGAACAATATAAAATTTTTTCAAAATGTTTTTTTAACACTGCAATCATTTGAGTTATCCTCTTATGTTTTTTAGTGTAGTACTATAGTAGTGAGCTCAGTAGTTAAATATTTGAGAATCAGTTATTTGGTAGCTCAAATGTCATATGACCTTCAACCAATTAACCATATTATTAATATGTATGTGTATGAGAGAAAATGTAAATCATCATGCATTTTTCATTTATTGTTATAAAAGAATAATCACTTAAATGATTACCTGAAGATCACATGATATTCAAGCACAACAAGTTGAAGTTTGATGCAGAAACCTTTAAATGTTAAAGTCCATCACTCTATCACTGCATTAAACTGCATAAGCATATTCATTGTAATGTATGGATAGTGCATGTAGGTTTGCATATATTCTGTCTGAAAGACTTTTAGGGTACTTAACTTAAGATATTATAATCAAATGTTAATATTTAGTCATAGTCTATCATTTCTTTTGACATCCTACATTACTGCCGTTTTAATGTTAGATATTTTTACATCTACTAATAATGTGTTAATATACACATTTTGATAAATGTACTAAAATATTTATTGAATTTTAAATTAATTAATTACTTGTAATTGTTTTATTGATTGAAATTCATCATTTTTATGATAGCGGAAAAAAGATTATCAAGTATTTTTTTGTAGCAAAAATTGAATACTTAATTTGTAATGAATAAAATCGTATATCATTTAACAAAATTTTGATTAAAATTTACATTTTAATAGCAAAATGTAAATAATGAGTTTGACAGACGTAATGAATTATCGCAAAATTGGTCAGCTGCCAGAAACATATCTCTTTAGACTTATTATTCATTATTACGACTGGAAATCAGTTTGATTTACTTTTATGATAAATAAGAACATATTATTACATTTAAAAGAATATATATTATGAATTAAAAAAAAAGATTTTATAATTGATGTTCTATTAATAATAGTAGTAGTAGTAGTAGTAGTAGTAGTAGTAGTAGTAGTAGTAGTAGTAGTAGTAGTAGTAGTAGTAGTAGTAGTAGTAGTAGTAGTAGTAGTAGTAATGTTTTAATAATAAATCAACATTAATATTAATAATAATAATTATAATTATAATTATTGCGATTATAGGTTTTTTTAAATCAATTAATGTAAATATAAGGTTTTACCCAGGAGAGTTTATTGCGGTAATAGTGATGGATTTGAAAGCTAAATACTTTTGTTACTTTTCGTGCTCAAATGTCTCATAATTTCTCAGCAAATAAACGATTGAGTATTATTTAATTATTATTATTATTATTATTATTATTATTATTATTATTATTATTATTATTATTATTATTATTATTATTATTATTATTATTATTATTATTATTATTATTATTATTATTATTATTATTATTATTATTATTATTATTACTACTACTACTACTACTACTACTATTTTAACAGAGATGAATGCATAGCAATTATTAGACTACAACACTTATTAGAGCTAGTGAAAATTAAAACTTTATACAGGATTAAAATTAGAGCAGCATCAGTAATATACCTATATGCAGTGAGTAAACAAATAATGGGGATACATGTAATAATTCATTCTATAATTATGATATCATCAAGCATAAAATAAATGTAGAAATACATGTCAATATAACCTGGTTTTTTAATAAATAAATTCACAAATAAGTGATAAAAGTATCTGATTAAAAACATCCTTTTCATATACCTACATAAAAGACATCAGATGTATGTGAATTTAACGAGATAAAATTATTGGCAACCAATTAGCTACCGTCTCATCATCCAAAACTACAAAAGTGATTATTGATTCAAGATCTAAGTATTATAAGTAACTAATGAATTAAAGTCTATTAAAACTAATGGAGATAAGAAAATCCGAGTAACCAAAAGAAACTAATCAATATTATACATTGAATTATATCTAAAGACTTTACAGTAAAGAAAGATATAATTAAACTAACATGTATTTGAAAACTCCAGTTATAAGAAAAACAATCATCTTTAAATTTGAAAGAATATTTGTGATTGATCTGTCACTTTAAGTCCTTTATCTCTAATGTGAATACTACTACTATTCAAAAAAAAAAAAAGAAATAATATAGTTGATAGTAAAAAGGTAATCATTTATACATTTAACACCCCTCCCCCAATACACTAACATTCATCGTAATACAGTCAGATGTTTTGTAAAGATAGAGTGTATAACATAATTATAAAGCTAGTTATTATGTCATTTTTATTATATTTATTATATATCTTATTATACATTGTTAATATTCATTCATGCATAAATTGAAGAGAACCTATGCAAGAAACATATATGTGCATATATGTACAGTAACAAACTCTCCATACAGTAGTACCATCCAGTGCAAGCCTTAATAAGCATGCAAGAAGGTTTGTTTATAAAATCTCTACATACTGCCTACTCATCCAATATTCCCAGTTTGTTTAAGCACAGAAAATGGTTATGCAAATACAATTGCCTTCATTTTCATATTTTTTATGATACTAGTCTCAAATGATCTATCTGTCTTTTAATATATAAATTATTTTAATTTCTTAAAGCAGCTGCTTTATGAAATATAAATTGATAGCTATGAATTCATCATTTATTCATGAGAATATTAGAATTAATATATATATCAAAACTTCACAAATTCACAACTTGACCAGACTAACCAAAGATTATATTAAAAGAACTTGTTTCATTTGTCTCAAAGAAGACAACTTTTGCCTCATCAATTAATAGTGTGGCCTTTTTCATGGATATATAAAGCAGAACTTTATTTCCAAAACCATCCCTCCCCCCCAACATTAGATACAGAATAAAGTGTAATGAACAAAAAAAAACCCAAGTTCTGGAGTAAAGAGGAGATGTATGAAATGTATGCAAATTATTATACTTATGGATTGAGATTTTTTAAAAAATGGTTTACCTATAATTTGAAATGTACATGGTTTAATTCTCAAAATCTGTTAGGGATGGAAAGAATGCAGGCTCGATATGTAATATTTAAATACATGTATATTGTGTATACTAAACTTAATGTAAAGATAAGGAACCTGAACCCAGACTTTCAAACCCCTATATCTATCCAATTCATTTTATACGATTGATGCACATGATCACATGTAAAAAAAAAAAATTGATCTCCAATATACATATTTCATGCTAAAGCAGAACTCATCAGTTGGTCTAGATCACCATCTCCCACACATATATACAATCAGTGCTAAGTTTATATTAAGATAGAAAATCTTCAAACTTTAATGGATAAGCTTCAATCTTTTTCACTCTCCAACTTTTCAGCCATCCGTTTCATTGAAAATCTGAGGATGGAATGCTCAAAGCCCTTGTTGATGTCAATATTACTGTTATGCCCATGTGAACCTTAAGTCAATCTAACCCCTTATACATTGAACCTTAATTTAATGTCCTTTCAATTATATAGAAGAAGAATTGGCAGAACACAGGCTGCATATGTAATATTTAAATACATATACAATGATTTCCAATATAAGTATTTCATGCTGGACCAACTGATGAGTGCTGGTTCAGCATGAAACATATATATGGAGATCAATTATCTTTTATATATATGTGTTGTTATGTGCATTGGTTGTATAAATGGATTAGATAGGTGTAAGGGCTTTGAAAGTCTGAGTCTAATTTTTTTATAATTACTTTAAGTTTAGTATACACAATATACATGTATTTAAATATTATATATGCAGGCTGTATTCAGCCATCCCTCTTCTATATTATTTAAAGGACATACTGAGGTCCTATGTGTGAGGGGTTGATGAACTTATGGTTAACATAGGCTAACAATAATATTGGCATCTACAAAGCTTTGAGCATTCCATCTTTGAATTTTCAATGAAATGAATAGCTGAAGAATTGGAGAGTGAAAAAATTGTGACTTGTCCAATGAAGTTTGAACATTTTCTATCTTAATATAAACTGGAAACTGATTGTATATATGGGTGGGGGAATGCTGATCTGGAAGAACTGATGAGTATCGGTTCAACATTAAATATGTATATTGGAGATTATTTATTTTTTGACATGTATGTGGTCATGTGCATTGGTTGTATAAGATGGATTAGATAGATGTAGGGGGTTTGAAAGTCTTATATATATATATCAATGGTCTGGAGATGTAGGGGGTTTGAAAGTCTTATATATATATATCAATGGTCTGGATCCTCTCACGAAATCAAGGTGGTCATATCTAACTATAATAAGCTTTAGCATCTTCATATTGTGCCGGTCGGATTTGTATGTTCATGTAACAAGATCTAGCATCTAGGCAAAAGTACTTCGAATCCAATCGTGTGCAAGATACACAGGTCAGGAACACTCATGAACTCTGCCCTATTTCCTAGATCTATAACATTATGAGCAACAATCCCGATGACATCGACTAATTTACTTCTGACCCACCGGCATCAGTCATCGGAGACACAAAAAGACTCTAGACTAAACTTATATGATAGATTAACTTAATAACTAGCTATATTTTATGAGCAATAAAGGCTCATGACCTAGCATATTAATTATGTATTGAGCGGAGATCATCTAGTCAAATTGAGCATAAGTAATCGCTTAATATATTAACTTAACTAAAAGAAAGCAATGGTTCAAGTTTGATATATATATTTAAGATTTATTAATAACAAAATTATGTCGGGTTATTTAGCCAACATTAGCCTTGTGAGTATTATGTATATGCGTTTGATTTATATTTAACGATAACATAAGATTTGTGGCTATGCCAATAATATACATGTGTGATTTAATGAGTTAGCACTATTGGAATACATTACTAGAGTACTATCACACCCCCAGAGATGAAAAAAGAGCATTTACTTAATTTAAAACGATAATAATTTTACAAGCAGATATTACATTTGGTTACATTCAACATTATTATTAATTTGGAGTTTTAGATAATTAATGTGCAGGGTGGGTAATGAATAATTATATAAACGTTACTAAATCTATCGCATTAATACATATATTAAACTAATGGAAATATGTCAGTTTGAAGAAATCATTTCATTACGGCTTATGACTATTTCTGGGCAACTAATAAGACACTGAAAGGTGGTGCGTGCATGGCTGCTGATTTGGTTGGTCCAATTATGGGTCCTGGGGTGTGCTTCATGAATTTTAAGAACGAAGTTGACCGATTTCCTCTGCAAATGTAGGCAGGGTCGGTTTGACAAATGAAAGAGTCCAAGATTCCTTGGAATGAAGTACAGGAAAATCATGGATCACGAAGAGTGGTTGGCAACGACTTTATTGGGTTGGTTTCCCAGATTGCTCCCCATATAAAGTATGCACATACGACCAAGTATGTCCCTAGGGTGTTTTTACAGCCTGATTTAAGGACATTGAGAATGACAATGGGGCTTGACTGCGCAAATACCTCCATGTGACAAAAAAGCACGAACATATATATATATAAACAAAATGGCCTTTATGCATGTAATGCTTAATAATATAATATAAATATAATTCTAAAGATTAAAGATTATCGAACCATATTTATTGCCCATAAATTATGAAATATTCGGCATAATGATATGGCTTCATCAAGCAAACATGGATAATAATTATACTAAAATATAAAACTAAGATCTTAAGATTCCCCTCCCCCTTACATTATGATACTTAATATTACTCATTACTTCCCACACATTGAATCAATATTTATTTTGATTAATCAATGCCCTTGTGAAAATATATAAATTATTACAAATTAAGTGGGTGGTAGTAATAGCTAAGATGGGTTTTACATATATAATATAATTTAGGAATAAAAGATAGTGCATTATTTAGGAAGGAAAAATATGTGAAAAAAAAAAGATGTCAATCTGTTTTTCTACAGTAAACATAAAAATATAATTAGTTTATTTATCTAAAATCGCAAGCATTTGTTTTAATCAAATTATAAATTATTTACCCAGTAAATGATGGGTGGGAAAATGAAAATGAATTATATGCTTGCGATTTTAGAATACTATTGGCATTTATTTTAAAATATAAATACATAAATCTTAATGAAAATTATTCGCCGCTTGGAAATAAAAAAAAAGGATAAACATTTTATAGGAGGCTTAATATAGATTAGTTATATAGAGTTATACAAATACATATTTTGAAGACATTTAAAATAGGTGATTAAAATATAAATATTACAGAGAAGGCAGGATTTAAGAATTGCAAGCGGTCAAAGTTCTTTTACCTTGCTTATTTAGAAGAGCGATTTCACTAGGAGTCAGACCATCGGTATTGTTTCACTAGATCTAGGGTAGCATTATTATTTGAAAATTAGCATTTCATTTTCACTGGAAAAATACATAAAGTTCATTGGTACGGGATGCAGAGCTTCATTCATGGGAACAGCATATTAGAATGGAGGGAAAAGGTGAAATTTCTCCTACTCATGACACATTGAGTGAGAATCTAAACTGGCATGGAATATGTATAGTAACATAGTTATTTAATGGTCTCCTTCCTTGTGGATTCAAATCCAGCAGTATATATACTTTTATTTTGAAGCTGTAACTTAGCAACTACTGCTGGACCTGAGGTGGTTTAAGCACTTAAGTTTCATCTGGAATAGTTTGACCAGATACTCTTATCTAGTAAGATGTTTGAAACAATGCAAGTTTGTTATCAGTTTCTCGAACGATTGTTTTAAAATATATCTTATGATTTTAAAACAAGCAGGCATGGACAATTTCCACTAATGGGTTTATTTTATTATTACCAATTCGTAATCTTTTACTTTAATCTAAGGGGTCTTCCGGGTAATTGTTTTTTGAGTGACTTCTTAACAAGATTGCATCATTTCTGGCTACAAAATTATATATGAAAAAATAATAAGTTTCATATATAATACCTTATATATAATATAACTATTAATTTATTCGCAATCTCCTACACTGAAATATAGATATTTATTATTTACGCCCATATATACATGAGAATATTATTAAATAAAATATTTTTAAATTAAAATACATATGTGTTAATGTGATTTATGTTATAATACTAACACAAAGAAATATATATATTATTAGCTATGTATATAAGTGCCTAAAGGCGGGTTTGAATACAGTTAGGTGGTAGGAGATTGGATGTGGGTTGTGAAGCAGGATCTGAGCATCAGATCATCTGCTTCAATATAATATGCTATGAATGATATGATTTAATTTTAATCCAAGATTGAATCCATTTCAAATAAGATAATTTAGAATTAAATATTTGATACAGATGCAATTTAGATTAATTCATTCAATCTTCACCTTTGTAGATCATTTTGTTATGCTCAGTATTCGAACTCAGGGTAGTTTTTACATTCAACTCTCTTCAGGTGTTTTCATCAATGTCCTGCATTAGTAATAGTACTTAATATAATTTCAATCGATTTTAAAATTAATTTCAACCAAATTATGAAGTTATTAAATTAGTATGATATATGTATATGGGTATGTGTGTTCATATCTTATTTATTTCGGAAAATGAATAAATAACTAAAATAAATCAGAGACCTCTTTGATTTTAAAATAAACTTTAACAATGTTTATTAACTGAAAACAATTTAAATTTATTTTATATAACAAAAATTAGTAATTGTATGTGCTTTATATACATTTCTACTATTTTATAATACTAAATATAAATAATACCTTTCCATATTCCCATAGTAGATATGCATCATAAAATGACAAAATTTTAATAAATAATAAATAAAATTTTATAATTTCAACAAAAAAATTATAATGATACTAACTAGCTAAATTTAATATAAACAATGTATGTATGAATGAAAATTTTATATTATCTTATCCTTATATAGGAATTCAAATTTTATAAGAACCCCTTTTTATGTATAGTAATTATTATGAAATAAAAGATCTCACACCCAAGGATGTTGATCACTTACACATAGAATAATAAAAAAATATTACTAAGTTAATTATGTTAGTAATAAATAAAAAAAATTATTTTCTGTCAAAAATCTTACTTCCATATTAAATTATTTTACCTCAGTCAAATCGCTTTATAAGGAAACCTAAATTTTATTTTTAAAAAATATTTAAATCAATGATCTTTCTATTTTTCTTCATAAATGGACTATTTCAATGTAAACAGCTTTTAGAAGCAAAGGGAATAAAATTAGATGTTGGAAGCTGATGATACACATAACGATAAGATGTATTAAAAGTTTATGGTATTGTTCTATTTATTTCCATAATTTGTGAAGTAATGTCCATTAAGGATAAAGTTCTTAATGTTCATTAAAGATAAAGTTATTTATTTTCTGGTTATGTTAACATCTTTTTCCATAAATTATTTCCATATAAATTGAAATTGCATTTTTAATTATATAGATGAAGTTCACATATAAATTAGGCATTTCAGTAGAAATGAATAATTACATTATTTTAGGTTAAGATAAAAGCATTGGATCCTATGACAAATTGTTTTTTTATTCACAACACATTTTATATACTTATTATCTTCTTAATATAATTTAATTTATATACATAAATGCTTTTTGATGAAAATTTATTTTCTTTGATACAAATTTAGAACGATTTTATTACAAGTTCCTTTAATTAATAAATAAATATACCTATAATTTCTTTTTGAAATTATAATTGATAATACTAAAAAGTAATTTATTTACTCTTTTTATTGAGTAAAATTGGAGTTCTTTTTTTTAATAAAAAATTATATCAACAAGATGATTTGTTCAAATTATTGATCCATCTTTTAATATGATCGGAATTTGAACACATCAAAATGACTATATATAGTGGCTTGCTTATTGGCAAAAGATAGGATTAATTTAAAAATTATTTGATCCAGCTTTTATAATAGAATCAACTTCTAATAGCATGTTTTAAATATACAATTTGATTTCACGATTTCATATTCGACTATTGTTGGTATTATTAATTAATAATGGAATAATTGTAATCTAAATTTTATTTCCTTTGTGTTTAGTTGCTAAGACCGACTTGACCTAAGGTTGTCTCTAATTAAGGTTAGTCAATTTAAATAATTGTTAATATATATATAAATGATTTAAAAATAATCATTTTATAGGTGTATATATGAATTATCTAAAATAACCATTTTATTGTTTTAATTTTATTAAAACAACTATTTATTTGAACTGAGTTACATTATTAATGTTTTATAGTTTACTCTTTAAGTTTTATATATATATTATTTTATTTTTTAAGTTTACTCTTTAAGTTTTATATATATATTATTTTATTTTTTAAGGAAAAAATATAATGTATTTACTATTCATACACTTAAACTTATATTTTTCAATTTATGTTTTGATCTTTTACTTAACTAAGTGAGGTTAACAAGATTGTAAATAACCCTTACAATTTCTCTCCAGTATAAGGTTTACATTTTTTATTATGATGAGAAAATTTTAACACTTTACATAGTTGTGTTGTAAAATTATATATATATATATATATATATATATATATATATATATATATATATATATATTGTGCCCTTTTGTATGGGTCTCCATAAATTGTTATATCAATTTGTTAAAAATTTTAAATTTAAGATATATTATAGCTATATGATGTTGATTTTATTTCTAATAATCTTTCAAAAGTTTAATCAAAGTAAACTATGAATATTTGATATGTGAAATTGTGCTAATATTTGGGAGAGACGTTTCAATAAAAAAATGATAATATTATATGGTTGGGAAAACTGGCCATGATTGATACTGCATTAATAAGTTTTGTAAATAAATGTTTAAAGCTAAAAGTTTAAAAAAAAAGACAAGTTTAAATTAAATGCATATATATTTATTATTGATAAAGATTAATATTTAGTAAGTGAATGTAGGTATTTTGTTATTGATAATATATAATAGAAGATTAGTATTTGATTTTATAATATAAAATTATTATATTAAAGTTGTTATAATATATTATTTGTTTTAAAAAATATTTATTTTCTAAAATTGAATTGTTAGTTTATTTTTAGATAATTACAAGCGTTTATATCTGTGTTGTAAATCAGGTGACAGATAGACATATGTACACATATGCTTGTAAGTTTTTCTAGTAAAGTTGCAAAACTATTTTAAAATTCTATTATAAAATTTATAAATATTATATTGGCTATCACGAGATAAAAATAAAAATAATTAGCGTGAAATATTAAATCTGATTTTTAAAATACTGTTTAAAAAATATAATGAATAAAATAGACTTAGTTTGTTTAGAAAAATAATCTTATAAAAGTTAAAAGTGAAATAAAGTAAAACATATTTTTTTTAAAAAATGTTTAATGGATTTAAATAAATGATAAAAATTAATTTAAGAATTAAGTAATGTAATAAATAATAAATATTAAATAAGTCATTATTTATTTTTAATTTCGTATTGTTGGTAAGATATGTAAATAGGCTAGCAAGGTGATTGTTTAATTTACCAATCAAGTGGGTAATTTATTCCGGTATAAAAACGGAGGTTCAATTGTTCAGGAGGGTGATTGTAATTTCTTTTAAGTGAAGTGAGCTATTAAATATAGCTAAGTAAAAAATTATAGACGCTCTCATAATAGTTTTTTAATTTATAAGAGAGTAGTTTTAAATAATTTTATAAAAGTTTATCATTTAATATGCAGTGCTAATTTATTTATAGTTCCCTATTGATCGTCTCTATCGAAGCTCAATTTTACTATCAAATAATCATGAAAATATCGTATATCGATAAAATGTGTTGGAAACTTTATATTAAAAATATAGTGAACGCTGGATTAACTAGGAGAATTACTAGTTGGATAAAAATAATATATTGGACATTATATGAATTTAAAAGTTGATTATAATTGATTTCTTATAAACAAATATGTTAAAGAAAGATAAATACTTCTTTATGAAGAAAGTATTTTTAAATTACATATTTTAATATATATTTTGGTAAAGATATGGAGGTTAATAATAATTGCAGAAATACTTGCCTTATTAAGTCTTTGTTGTTTAAAAGACTAAATTTCGATAATTTTAAAAGGCAGATAAATCGGAAAATTAATTGATAAGTAAATACCTATAATAAAAAAAAAACGTTATAATATTTAAATTCTATATGCTGGTTATATAGAAAATTTTAAAAAATGTTTTGCTGAATATTTAAAGAAATACGCATAGAAGTATACGAGGATATCCAAGTCAATTTTTATAAAAAACTTAAATTAAACGTTTAACTATTGATTAATCCTAGGAAGACAATAACTTTTAAATAAATCTGGAGCCTATAAACTGTTTTAATTATTATTTTGTTTCTTTATGGTGGAACTTATTTTATTTTATTTTTTTTAAAAAAAAAAAACGTTTTTCCATTTATTTCATAAAACTGTTTAAACACGTGATGTACCGGAAAAGGATGTGATGTTGATAAAATTTTGTGCCTAGGAAAAAAAAAAACAATTGTAGATGGAAAGAAGACACCGTTGGATTTTATGTAACATATTTTGTTTTCTTAACTAACATAGATATTTAATTATTTATTGATCTATCAAAGATAAGAGAGGTACATTTTAAAAGTAATTACACATTAATATAACACTTAATTTCATAAAGTTTATTTTTTTTATATAATTTTACAACACGTAATATTTTAAGAATAATTGTTGAGTATAAATGTGATATTATTTTGTAAAACTATAATCCTGGAGGACATCGTTTGGCTGATTATAAATTGGAGTATCATTTATGGTAATAATTATATAATATTAATAATTTAATGTATTTTTGCTTTGTTTTCTTTAGATAAACCAAGTATTATTTGATTGTTGAGTGAATGTATAAATATTTAAAGAATATACACGCATAATATTATCAATAATAGTTTTATTTTAATATGCATACTTTATTCTATAATATAAATTTATTACAACGTAATAAGAGTTATCCAGAAATAATTATATGATTTTTTCATGAATAAACTTTAATGTTTCTGTTACAATATTAGGAATTTGATTTATTATATTAGTATGAGTCATTTATATTTATTTTCAAGTTAGTAAGAAGTAGAAAAAAAATATATATATATATTTTTTCATTTTTTATTAGACAAGTTAAATTAATTTTATATAGAAAGTTATATTTTGTTTGAAGGGTTTATCAGATATAGATGATGAGATATAATAGAGTTTGGATAGTCATTTTTTTTAAAAATTGGTAAGCTGATACTGAAGTTAAATAAGATTAGAATGATATTTGAAGATAGGGTTTTATTAAGAGGGAATAGGAATAACAAGTAGAGAAGAATAATAGTTTAAATGGAAAAGAATCATAGAATTTTATTTTAATATAATAACTTTATAAAAATTTGTAATTTATAAATAAAAATTTTCGTCTTTACAAAATTGTTGAATAATTTTAAAAATATTATTTTAAGAAAAGAACATATATGTATTGCATATTTTGGTAAGACATATATTATGAAATTACATCAGAATGAAGTAAATAATTATGTAATCAATAAAAGTCATATAATGTTACAAAGTTATATCAATCTATACATTAGTTGATATTTAGTTAATGCTAATAATAAATGTAATACATAATAGTTACATTATAATAGAAATAGCTATAATACTTAAATGGAGTAGCATTTTAATTATTAAAGTTTGTTTATTTTACATGTGCTACATAAGTGATATTTCACATAAAAGCCTTCTATTGTACTAAGTGATTATAAATGATATCTAGTAAAATATAAGTTCATAGACTCAATTACATGTTACTAATAAAACATTTAAGAAATGTATGGATTATTTATTTTGGATTATAGAAATAACAACAATGTAAGAATCTTGTATTATTATTATTATTTTTCTTATTTTTATTTTCTTGATTTTCCACTTATAATGTAAATAATGTATATAAGTTGTTTATTAAAGCTGATGTAAATAAATTTGTTTAAGTTGTTTTAAAAGTGTGTTGAATTCATTATTTTGCACCACAGCATTTGACAACAGATAATTTGAATAAAACATAATATTTGCACAATATGAATTAAATTATTATTATTATTTTTAAAAAAGAAATACAGTATTTTCTTAAGATAATTTATAGAAATTCATTGACATTAACATATTATGTTATAATGGTCACAAAAATAATTATAATGCACAATATAAGAGTATAATATTATTTATTGCCACATATTATTAAATTATAAGATTTTATTATATTCTTAATTTAGATACTATATGAAGATAAAAGACATGTAGATGATTTACTTGTTTTCTTAATGATTAGTAGTATAATAAAATAGATGAGGTTAACTTATACACTGGAGATTGTTATTTAGTTATTTATTATTATTATAGGTTAGGTGTAGTTAGGTCTGATATTAAATCCCTTATCATGCCTATCTGCAAGAAGTATTATTACTTTAAGATAATTAAAAGAACCTGAGATTATTTAGTTATATTTCTTTGATAAAAGATTGAGATTTATTTATTACTATTATTGAAGTTAGTTATTTTTTTATAAAAGACATAGGAGGGCTATAGATGTATTAGTGAGATAATAAAGAGGTAATAGTATTCTTATGCCATTGAGATAATGTCTTAGAAGACATAGGCTCAATGTAAATTCATATTACCACTTGTAACTTCACTTCATAGTCTCATGATTTAATAAATACTTATTTAGTTAGTGCATGATATTGAACTATATTAATTTTCTGTTAGTTATACTAAATCTGATAAGATATAGTATTATAAAAATATATTAATAATAGTTATACATATTTTAGTCGAGCATAACAATTTAATTGAGCTAGTCATATTTTAAGTTATATTATATTTCTGGAAGTGAGGGTACAATATATATATATATATATATATATATATATATATATATATATATATATATATATATATATATATATGGTTTTATATGTTTTGTGACTAAAAATATATATTTACTTGATAATATACTCCAACTAAAGCAAAGATGAGCTCAATATCAAAGGAGGATTTAAAATGCTTTGGTAAGGAGTGGTAAGTTTAAATTGTAAAAATATTCTTACAATATATACCTTTGGTGAATTCCTCCAATCAATATTTGTATCATTTTGTAATAGTATACTTATACATCTAGTATCTTAATGTATGTCACTGGAATCTTTCAAGATGAGGTTTATTTTTTATGATATGTATATGAGATGAGCATTGTATTTAGTTAGCATGCATACTAATGAATTTGGGATTTTTTATTAATTTAAATATGCAGATAGATCTGTTTTACATATAGAAGGCTTTAAAGAAACAATTTGATTATAAATTGACTGATTATTATTTGTAATTCACATTTAGCTTTTATAAATTCTGAACTTTATGTATATTAATGCAAAGTATATGATATTTGGCTATGGAACAGGTACATGCAATTCTGCACTTATTTTCTGGCAGCCCCAAATTCAACCAGTGTGGAGATAATTTTCAATTGTCAATTTTCTCGACAATATCTGCTATTTCAATTAAACTAATATCACTATTTATAATAGATATCAAATAATGTACCAATTTGATATGCAAGTGATTTTTTTTCCTTTTCAATGAAATAAATGGTAAAACAATGATTTTTGTTTGACTTTCGTTTTGATGTAAAAAAAAATTCTATGCAAACATACTGAAACTATTTTTATAATTACATATCCATTAAAATAAATATCAGTGTTTATACAAAAATATTTTTTTTGTTACATTAAAAATTTAGATCTTTGTCAAAATCAGAAATTCGAATTAAATAATAAATCTGTATATTATAGAGAGAACATTTTATTTAATTTTAAATAATTCAAAAATATGAATAAATATGAATGCTAATTAATTAATATTTAAACATTATGAACATTATTTTAAATACTTATATATACAAATTTTATCTGTAGTCATTTTTTCTGTTTCTTTAAACTTTAAATATATATGCACATAGACTATCTAAGTTACTTATTCACTATGTAAAATAATCCATCACAATATACATAATTTATCAAGATTACTGATATTTTATTTGAATGCATCTCCATAGAAATAATAACATTTATTCAACCATATCAAAATATTAATAAATGATACCTAAGGATCTTTCTTTTCAAAGAAGATCATTACAACATTTAGTAAAAATTAAAAGGTATTCATTTTATTAATATTAATATATTCTCTCTTAATTAGTAGACATATATTTATTCAAGTATAAATATTTAGTATTATTATTTTTAAAAAAATTTCTTTTTTTCTACTTCTCCTTTTTTTTTCTTTTCTTTTTTCTCCTTCTCATTCTTATTCTTTTTCTCTTTTTTCTTCTGTTTCTCTTTCTCTTTTTTCTTCTTTCCTTCCTTTTTCTCATCCTTTTTCTCCTTCTTTTTAACTGTTTTCAAATATAAATAAATCGTGAACTGTCTGCATTTAAATATTTTCTATACATTATAAAATATCAATAAGCTAATGGTTCATCTGTCTCGAGCATGTATTTATAATCATTTAATAGTTTGCTATATGTAAAATTTTACATATTTGTAAGTGCAAGCTATATATAAGTCATGTGACATCTGACTTGTTATTATTACTATTATTGGTTTGCTATATAAAAATGACTAATATGTATTTATCATTTTTTTCTTTTTTCAAAATAATATTTAGAAATTAAAAGCTCTGACATTTCTTTACATGAGTATTTATGGTTATTCACAGGAATAAAGCTGAGCCAAAATAAGAATAACATATTTCAAATTAGAAAGAAAAACATCAAGGAAATAAATTATTCAGTTATAATAGTCTTTATTTATACTTAGCACACATTTGTAAGCATCATGTAGAATATCAAATATTCAACTCAACAATCAATAACGCATTACCAATTTTATTATCTACCATTGCCACTCAATGAAAAAAATTCTTTTTTAATCATCTTGAAGCTTCAGCACAAATCATCACTAGCACAGTTTCAAAATATCCACCAACAAAAAAGTTCTTTTATTTTGTTCTTTGTCATTTTCTTTGGAAAGGGACCCCAAAATTGTTACATAATAAGACCACATATTCCCTTCTATTATCAACACTTTTAGATACTGTATGACTACAGTTAGTTATAAATGAGGGACAAAATTATCATTTTTGTCCATTTGCTTGAATAATATTTATATCATGAAGACTGAGATATTTCATTATTTTATATTGCTTCCGCTTTTTTTCTTTTTCATGTAAACTTTTTTTATAAAAGAACTATTTTGGATAATTAATGGGTGAGTTTTTAACTAAGACTAAATCACTTATCTGATACTTATGGATAAAGGATTGACATTCCCTTTGCCTCTTCTTTGCTATTTCTGATAGTCTCTTAAAAGATTTAAATATTCAATCTCTCTATCAATTTCTTTTTGATTTATGATAAGTAATACCCTTTTAAAAGTTCATCAAAATGCAATTTAACAAGAGTAGATCAAATGGACTCATTTTTCCTTATTCCACCTGTAATATGTTTACTGCCTTCATGACGATTTGTGATCTTCCCTTCACTTGTTCAAAATTCTTTACATTTTTTATCAGTCTGAATTCTAACATCCTCTATTTTTTTCCTTCATCATTCATTTTCATTTCTAAAGCTGCTATCCCTAGTTTCAATGATGTCATATCCTTGCACAATTTTATTGACATTTTTTTCTTTTATTCAGTTTATTTCTTGAGACATCTTTTGAAACATTTTATATTGGATTTTATCTTAGCATTTCTTAAAAAAAATTATTTTTACATGCCATTTGCATTTCTGCATAGCTTAGTAATACTATTTATACTTTTTTCTTTGAATTGTACTCTTCATTTTTGGGTTAAGTATTGTTCATTGCTTATCTCAAGTTTTCCTCAATATCTGAGCTGGCCTCTCATTGCATGCCCATTTTTTTTCATGTTTATTATTTTTAGATTTTTTCATCATTTAATTCTAATATTATTATTTATATCAATATTTTTTATTTATATCAAATATTGGTGTATTGTCTTAGCACCATCTCTGATGCCTCTTTTTAATATTGAATACTGATAATTCTAAACTATATTGTTGTGCCACTGTGTTCCACAAAAATCATCTATAATCTATTTCTTCAGTAATTAATGGCTACTATTCTAGTAATATTTAACACTGCATTATAAATTTATTATTCCTATCTGATTATACTCATATTTTATTTATCATTTATCAACCCAGATATAACCCAAGTTCTAAACCTAAATTCCACTACCAGTCAGTTTTTTTATTTCTTTCAGATAGTGTTATATTTGCTCAATCAAGATATTGTGCAATCCGATTGACCTAGATAAAATGATTTATCTGACAGCACACATTTTAATATCAAATATATAATGATGACCATGTTAGTTACAAACTATGAACTGGTTATCTCAGAAGATAGTTTTATATGAGCCTCACATTGGCCACTATTATTTAATGAAGAGAGAGTAGATCTGATTTGTGACCACAAACATCTATCAAGATCCCATGATAAGGGCAAATATTTATATAACCGAAAAGTATCTCTAAATGTTAGGGAAGTTAATTATGCATAATTATTAACTCCTCATTCAACACACTCCTATGAAATTGAAGATGTTGTTCAAGCCTGTATTTAATCTCTCAATAAGCATTTAAAATAAGGGCTATATTTTAGATCATCACAGCTTTTGTGACAATCAGCCTTAAGATCACTATACAGTGATAGTTTTATTTTGAAATTCATGGCAATGACCAGAATTTCAGGATGCCATCTTACAGAAGAGCTACCATTGCACATAACCAAATAAAGACTGACTTAAACTTTATAATACTTTTCATTTCACTGTCAACATCTCAAACAATAGCTCATCTTAGAGAATGGACTCATACATAATTCAAATGATGGGATAGTGAAATGAATAAAAAAATAATTTATAGGTTAGATGTAACAATTTGTAAAATCATTAGTAACATGAATGATGAACAATTTTTATTACCTTAAAAATAAACTTAACAATAAGAAAGCATATATATATATATATATATATATATATATATATATATATATATATATATATATATATATATATATATATATATATATATATATATATATATATATAAAATTAATTAATTACTAAATTGAATACTATTATTTTATCATGTCATAAATATAAAAAAATAAATATAAATGTATAATTAATAAAATATACAGTATCAATTAATGATTGTTGTTAATATTAAAAAAATAGAAAATAGAAATAAATTCACATACCATAAAGTGTAAATAAATCTTAAGTACAATAATACTACTCAATTAATACCCATATTCTTTGAATTATATAATACTTAACTATTCAAATTTGCATATGTTTGTTTGCCAGCATAACAATGTTGTTTCTTTTTTATAATCTAATGCTGAGTACACTTTTAGTGAAGTTCATTAAATTAACTATCGTTGCTGCTTTCTTTATATAGCAATGTAATTATGTATGCATTTTTATTTAAATTAGTCCATATAAATATTCCATTTGTTAGATAATTTTATGCTGTTTTCTCTTTTGTTTATTACATTTCTATGGTTGTTAATAAACCACATTTCCTTAACTTCTTTTTTTATCATCATGCTCCATACCTATACATTGACTATGTGTGGGTCAAAGATAAACTCAAACTGTTTTGACCATTCTTTTTCTGTCATTGCACTTATACACCCTAGATTGACTATCTATAGGTCAAAGCTATGACCAAATTGTTTTAGTATTCCCAAAAACAGACTTATTTTAGAGATCATTTTTAGTGTATCTATATAAGTATTTGTACTTTCATAAATATGGTTAGATATTAGCTCTAAATTTCTCTTAATATATCAGTCATGCTTCTTGGATTGTTGCATAAAATCTCTCATATTTTTTGCAGTTTGTCTTCCTTTTGTAATTTTTCTTCTGTGTTGTTAATCAACCTGTTAAGATTATGGGGAGTTCAGAAACTAACTTTGAAAGTTGGATTGCAGATATTTTTTTATATTGTTTGCTAATCTTGGAATATAAGGCTTGCTAACCCATGTTTTATTTCTAGCTTGTGATTTTAAAGTTTGCTTTATATTTCTATAGAATTGTTTAATAACATTCATCAGAATGTTTTTACTATAACCTGAACTACATAGATTTTTTATATTTTTCTATGATAGTTTTTCTGACTGATATGTTAAATTCCTTTTAAGAAATAATTTAAATCCTGTTAATTTATGATCCATTGGTGTTTTAGACTGTGGATGATTAGTATTTATAATTCAAACAGTTTTATCACCATTTTATAATCCAACCTATATTTACTTCTTTGAAATGCCATGTCTAAATACTTTAAATTGTGTGTATTATTTTCACATTCAATAGTCCATGTTAAGGCTGACCTCTTTGCCAATAATCCCTACAAGTGAATAATAGTTTGTTTGGAATCACATACCAGAATATCATAAACATATCATTTATATATGATACACTGATCTTTCTCTTTAAATTCTGGTATAGTTTTGGCTTCCATGTTAGCCAGTATCAAAGCTGCATGTGATGTCACTGATAGTCAGTCCCATTGGTCATGCATTTTCCATCCTGTAAAACTCTTTTTTAATTTTTTTCTGTTATATCTTTGTCAATTCCTGTTGAGGACATCTATAATAAATTCACATTTTTGAGAGTTGTATCTACTGTTCTCCAGTAGATATTTTCCAATGTTAATGAACATCCTTCAAGGAACAGTGCCACATAGTTCAGTAATATCTAGTGAGACTATCTTATAGTTGTCTTTTAACATGTGCACTTGCTATGGATTGTAAAAAGGATGAATTGAATAGTATATTTGTCAAAATCTAACTGCACTTTAACCTTTCCACTATAGTATTTGTGACCCTGTAGTAGTAGTATGTGCTCCTAAAGTTCACCATTAAACATGGTATGTAGTTCTTTTAATGCAGTTTTATATTAGAGAACATCCATGAAAGTATTGCAGCAGACATTTATTTTTAAATTCTCTGCTCCATAGTGAGCTTTATTGCAATGATTTGTAGTATGGAATTTATAAACATATCTTTCATGGCTTTGATATTTTATGAGTCAATGTTTTTAATGTGTAATTTCTCAATTTGTTGCTTGCAATAGAGCAAAGTATTTAAAAATATATATGTCTGCTGCAATACCTCCACAAATGTTCTCTAATATAAAACTTCACAATGAGAACTACAAACTACATTTAATGGTGAACTTTGGAAATGCATACTACTACAGAGCCACAAATACTACAGTGGAATGTTTAATGTGACAATAAGGATTTGGCAAATATACAATTAATTCATACTTTGAACAAGTACAATCCATAGACAGAGTGCATATTAAACAAGATTATAAGTTAGACTCACTAAATATTACTGAGCCATATGGCATTTTACATTGGAAGATGTCTAAATATTGTAAAAAATCTACTAGAGAATAGCAAGGACACTCTCAAAAATACACTTTTATATTATCCATATGATTAACTGGATTGCCAAAAATATAGCAGCAAATTTAACCGATTCTACAGAATTGAAAACACATAGCCAATGGGATTGCCTACCAACAGTTTATAAAGAGCATGACATTTTCTAATTGGGAAAACAAAATTTGTACTGACATTAGTGAAGAAAGATCAGGATATAGATATATAAATAATATTTTGATGATGTTCTCATATGTTCTCCTGAAGAAACTATTGTTCAAATGTGGGAATTATTAGTAAAGAAATCAGTTTTAACATGAACTAATGAATATGAAAACAACACACACACACAGTTTGAAGTATGAATTATAAAATCTTGGTAAAACCACATGAAATTAGAGGCACTATTTCATCCATAATCTAAAAAAGAATGGCTTATAAATTAGCAGAATTCAAAGCATTTCTTAAAAATCAACCCAGATGAATATGTAAAACGTCTCTGTATTATAGGTTATAGAAAAAAACATAATAACAAATGTTATTAAACAATTTTATAGAAATATAAAATGAACATTAAAACAGGGTTGAAAATAAACCATGAGTTAGCATGCCTTATATTCCAAAATTAATAAACAAAACAAAAAAATCTGTGAGACAACTTTCAAAGTTAGTTTTCATGGTTTCTCCAATTAACAACACAAAAGACAAATTTCAAAAGATGGCTGCACCACTGATAGTATATTAGATTTCATGGAATTGCCCAGGATGCATGGCTATTTATTATAAGGAATCTAGAGCTAATATTACAATCAGATTAGTGCATTGCAAATATTTATTTACACTAAAAACAACCCAGAATGTGTCTGTTTTGGGGACCATGAAAAACAATTTGGTCATAGCTTTGATCCACATGGAGTGCAATGACAGAAAAATAAATATCAAGGAGATGTGGTTTATTAACAACCATAGAAAAGTAATAAATAAAAAAGAAAATGACTTACAATTATTTAACAAATGAAATATTTAAATGGACTAAAGTAAATAAAAATGCATACATAATTACAGTATAAAGCAGCAATAGTAATTAATTTAAAAGAGCTATTATTATGGTAAACTTTACTTAAAGTTCACTCAGCTTTAAGTTATAAAGAGTAAAACCACTTCATTACACAGACAAACAAGTGTATGCAAATTTGAATTACAAATACAAACGAATTATTATTATTTTAATACATGTGCAATTTATTCACTTAAACAATATAAATTTTGTGGTAAAAAATGTAAGCTTACATGAGTCAATAGAATCCAATAATGTCTTTAACTTTAAAATTTTGTTTAACGCCATGGTATTTTCTTTAGTTATGAAATGTTTTATTCTGTAGATAATACTCGTGTAGCATTTTACAGAAAGATTTTTAAATGCTTCCATAAAAAAGTAGTCTTCAAATCGATTCTTTTATTATTATAACTGCCATAAGTTGTAGTAGATTAAAATAATCAAAATTTGAGTAATAAAATAAATTAGTGTTCTTGTGAGGATTGCATTGCTTGAAAAATATATTATATTGTTTATCTAAAAACTTCAAACTGAAGCAAGACTTTTAATTCCTTTTTATTTTTAATTGCTTGGATAATTTTTTAAATTTATTCCATAAGATAAACTAAACATCAAACAACCAGGTTTTATATTTAACAGGTTGATGCTAATTACGAATTCCAATATTAGAAAAATGTCTTTTTTCTTAGTTCAAGCAGTCAGCTTTTTTTTAAAAAAAAAACTATTCAAGTGTTTATTTTACTTTTTAATATCACTTAACTATCCATCCGTGCAACACAAATTTATGCAATACGTTCTTTATAAGCTAATTATTACTAACTGATAATATATCTTGGTTTAATTAAACTAAAATTTATTATCATTTTACAAATTATGATAATATCATTACAATTGTACTATTTTTTTTTATATAACTAAAGACTGATTTTAATATTTTAGACAAAAAGATTCAAAAACACATTTGTTTAAGTCAATACAAACAAAACAGAAAATATATTCAGAGTCACCTAACTTTGAAATAATTTATTTTACCAGAATTTAATATTTCATTCATGAGAAACATAGAGTGATATAAATTTCAATGTTGCAATTAAGAGCAAAAACATTCTAAGATTTGTGGTGTTTGAATATAACAAATTTATAATATAGTACCTTAATATTTAATTGAGGATAACTAGAGAAGTGATTGCTAATCTATCTATGCATATAATTTATGATTTTGATCTTAATTCTAAAGTTTTTAATAACTATAAACTAAAATATATTATATTTCTATTGATAACGAAGATGATTACCATCATCTCATTATAATATATATAAAGGCATATTAGTATATAAATATATTTTCAATCCAATATATAGTTTCATGTAGATTATTTCCTCATTGATTTCAATCAAAGTAAATTACTTATTTAATTTACAAAAGAGAGATACTTCACATGCTAACCCATATTACTATATATATATATATATATATTATTCGATGTCTGTATTATTAAAGCAATATACGTAATTATATAACTGAATATTTGTAAATACAGTAACTAAATAATTAAAAAATTTTATCCACTTAGGAGCGCTTTTGATTATCCCAGTAATTTTTCTCAACTAAAGCTTTGAAAGGCTAACTTTCCCATTCCGTGACCTTAACGTTTGCTGGCTGCTTGTCTGTTAATTAAGTCATGTTTATATTTGTATATTAGCATAGCTTCCTTTATTTTTCTTTTATTGTTATTTTTTTCAATTCACAATATTTTTACATTATTAAAATTGAAGACAAAACCATAAATACATAATTTATTATGGTTGTAAAAAACAAATGCTGAAATATTATTATCTACTATGCAATTTTGTTCCGATTTCTGAACTCGTTTTAATAATAGCAAGTGTTCTTTAGTTTTTTTTTTCCAATGTACATCCAGATTCACATATATATCCACTGTCATACCTACATATCCATTTATAAATGATACAATTTTTATTTATAAAAGAGGTTTTATCTTTGCAGTTATTTATTAATTTGTTTAATGTAGGAGGTGTGTAAAATGCAATATCACATATACCTTTATAAATTTTCCTTATAAAATTTACTTGATCCTTTGAAATATATGGGATTGATATCCATATTTTTTTATTAGCAGGAGAATCAATATAATTATTAAAAATTTTATTTTTATATTTTGTATTAAAATCTCTAATAACATTATGCAAATGATTATAATTGTAGCCAACAATTCATTCAAATATATTTCAATATTTTTGCCTTTATCTGATGAATACTTGCAAAGACTATTATTTCTAAATAAGAAGTATTTCAAACCTGCAATTTTGTGTGACATTGGCACTTTTGATTTATATGGAATATAACCTCTTTTTACTATTGGTTTAATGGTCATACACAATCCAGCATGCATTGATTTCTAGTTATTTTAAGATCAAGAAACTGAATGCACATTAAATCTTCATCTGTTTTTATCCATCTTAGGCCTTTTAAACCATTTAATTCTTTAAAAAAACTCATTAATTGTATTTGGTTTACCACATACAAAAACATCATCAACATGTCGATAATATACAGTAATATTTTTTTGATAATATTCCTTTTTCAAAATATTTTCTTCTATGTAGAAATTATAAAATTACATATTTGAGCAACAGTAGGTAAACCCATGGGCCATCCATTGTACATTTTATAAAAATCCTTTTTAAAAACTGCATAAATATTTTTATCGATAAAATTTAATGTTTCAGTTATAAATTTTATTATTTTCATGTTAACATTTTTCAAACTTAATGCATTGAAAATAATTTCAATAGATCCCAATCGATCAATTGATCCATACATTTCACTAAGATCTAGAGTATATATAACATCATTAACATCGATCTTAACATTACAGATTTTATTAACAAAATCAAATGAAGAACATATTGTATATTTAACAAAACCAAGAATTTTTTGTAGCATTTTCTCAATTAAACAATATGTTTCATAATAAAATGCTTCCCCAAAATCAACCATTAAACATATTAATGGTTCATTTTCTTTATGCAGTTTTATATTTGAAAAAAATCTTAGGACATATTGCAGCAGAAGGGTAAATTTTATAACAAGTGCTATTATCAACTGCTTTATTTTTTATTTTTTTAAAAATGTTATTAATAAATAGAATATGTACATTTTCTATATTTACTTTATCAACTTTCATAAAGTTAAAATTCTTCATTTGAGTAATTACTTTGTCTTCATAATCAGATTTTACTAATAAACACATTCTAAGGCCCTTATCTTTTTTTATATAAATTAAATTATTTTCAGATGTAGATAATAATATTTCAGCATCTGTTTTTATGACCATAATAAATCTTGTATTTATATTGCAGTCTGAATCACCAAAATGAACTCAACAAAATATGTTTTTATGTTTGCTACAGAATAATAATTATAGTTTTATCTTTCTCATTATCATCAGTATTGGATCTAATAAATATTTAAGAGTGCTTTTATCTTAGATTTTTTAACTTGGTAGCAAAAAATAAAACCAGTAACTCAACTAAGATTCCAGAACAACACTTTAGCAAGCAAAACTTTACTTTCTCTGGTTTTTATTTTGCTTGCACAGATAAAAAAAGTACTGTTTAATTTTTCCTCACATCTGAACTTCATATCACCTTGTTTTGACAATCTCTATAAAGATTTTATCAGTCATAAAAACCTTTCTTTCTTTTAAATTAAATAGATAATTGATCATTTATCAATAAATTAATTAAATTTTCTTCTAATTATTCTTCTACAGAATGAATTAATCTTTTGTGTTTATGCCTATAGACTGACTTATTGGCATGATAATACATTTTTTTTAATTTATTAAGGAATTGTTTAAACTTGTAAAACAAAATATTTTAAGATATTAAACAATTTCCAAAAGATAAAATAAATAGTATAAAGTGATAAAAGAATATTTTCTCTCTCTTTTATTCAATAATTGATAAATTAAAAAAAATACACTAATAACATAAAAACAATGATATTCATATAATCTACCTAGCAAAATAATTTTATATGACTATCCATAAATATTACAATGTCAATCACTCACTTAGCTTTAAGTTATTCTAATTATATCTATACATAATAACACCTAATGAAAAGCAGATAAAATTTGTCTCAATAGATCAGTGAATCTTCTATGGCTAATCAAATCATGCATCAGAAATAACTGAGAAGTCATAAGAAACATTATTGGGCATATACCTTATTAAAAAATTCTTTACTAATTTTTAAATGAATTAATAATATATATAGTTGCTGACTTAACCTTTCAATCAATTTGGACAAATTATTTTGCCTTTTGGCTAATTCGCCCCCTGGTGAATTTTTTCATATTTACTATATGTTAAAATGTGTGTAAAACAGTATATTTTATTATTTAAAAAATTGCCTGAAAAAAGCATGAAATTCAAAATTCCCACTCTTACAATAGACATAAGCCCCTTCCTGACATGTTCAGCCATTGTCTGTTGACAAGGCTGTAAAATGTTTGGCATTTTACAACATTGAAGTTTCCAATGATGCAAAAATGTGTATATTTGCGAATTTATTACTGTTTTAAATATTTTTTACAAATAATTTACACTATATTTACTAGACATCAATAAATATAAATTATTGAATAACTTATTTTGGCTTGCAATACTTTATTTTCCAAAATATAACATTATATTAGCAACTAATGTAAATATTGCCTGAAGCAAATTAGAAGACAAGCTATAATGTAAACAAAGTACTTTATTTATGAGTAAAGAAAATATCATAATTTTGCAATAAATATTCAAAAAATTTAAACATTTAAAGCATAATTTGTTAGATATAAGAGAAATAAATAATTATACATTTTGAATGTTTAAAAATAATAAAAATTAAGAAATATTTCATTGATTTTATAAACTGAAAATAAACTTTCTAGAAATGCAATGTCTAACTTCTTTGTTTTGATTACGGTCTAATTTTTTTAATATTTACAGAAACAAAATGTGAACATTTAAAATTTATTTCAATAATAAACACAAATATCTATCAAATAAAGTCAAATATGTTATTTTCTGAAAAGTAATAAACATTTTATCATATATTTTACATTGTTTTGTGAGACAAAGAAAATGTCAGAAAATGCTGAAAAGTAAGGGGAATTAGGCTGCATTTTGGAAAGGTTAAAGTGAAATCTATATGCCTCTATAAATATATTAATCTATATTTAAAATCTTAATTTTTAGAAAATTGTACATTCTTAAATTGAATATTACACACACAATAAAAAAGTTGTTGCTAGATAAAAATTTTGCAAAACTATGCCTTCAGTCAAATTAAAAAACTGATATTTTAAATCAATTTTTACTGCTGCTCAGTTGACACTGTATTTATTATATGTATTTTAGAATAAAAATATCAATATTGCCACTCTCTAAAAAAGGGTACTTATGTATTAGACTTGCAACACATATTAGACCTACTGTGTCTTTTCACATCCATATCAATCTGCTAATAACTTTATAATCTTGTTATCTGACCAAAATAACATGTACCCTTGGATTATCAAAATGGACCATATGTACATAATATTTTCACAAGATTTACAAAGTTATCAGCAGGTTTAATATATATGTGTAAAGGCATAGCATGTCTAATATGTGTTGCAGGACTAATGCATAACAGAAATTGCATCAGATTAAATCTAACAATACTAAAAATATTTATTTCTAACAATATTAAAAAAAATTTCACACTTAAAATATAAAATCTGACATAAAATAAAAATAAAAATTTCACCCAAAATTCAATACATGACAGAAATTGCATCAGATTAAATCTAACAATACTAAAAATATGAATTTCAACCAAAAAATCTATGATGCAGAATATACACACCTTTATCCAATTTCCAAATGTTACTTTAAATATGGACAAAACAATTACTAAATTACAAAAATACTCTAAATTACAAAAATACTCTAAAACATTATCAAAAAAACCATAAAATATACACATACAGTACTTATCATGTAATATATAACAGGAATTATCAGGATGAAACAATAGATTTGTCTGTTGTACTTTATTTTAAGTGGATCAATATTTTTGGCCTGAAACAGAGACTTGAACTAAAAATTTCCATCCCAAAATGGATATTTACTTAACACATGATTGTGCATTTTTAACAAAACTAAAAATATGATTCTGACACAAAAAAAAAATATGATGCAGAATATTAATTTTTAACAATACTAAAAATATAAAGTTCACCAAAAAAAATGATCTTAAAAAGTACATTTTTAACACCAGTAAAAATATTAGATTTGCTATGCAAAATATGACATGCCATTATGCAATTCCCAAATGTTACTTTAAATATAGACAAAACAATCACTAAATTACAAAAATAGCCTAAAATATTATCAAAAAATTGTAAAATATACACATATGGTACTTACCATGCAATATATAATGGAATTGTTGTAATAAAGCAATAGATCTTTATTTTAAGTGAATCAACCCTTTGGGCCCAGATGGAGACTTAAACTAAAAATTTCCTCTCCAAAATGGAAATTTACTTAACATGTAATTATGCAGTATATCACCTGAACAGGATTTTCTCCAAAAATGTTAATAAGTAAATGTATTTTTTAAAACAAAACAAATAAATAAATATAAATTAGAATACTCTTATTAATTTTTTATTCTGACAGATAAATTTTTTTTATGTCATTCAGTATGAAAATAAACACATCATCATCTTCATGAAACCTCTGCCACATAAATTTGGCCAAATATGAATCTAGGTGTTGCCATGATATTCTTCACTGATGCTTGTTATGCTAATTCACTGAACTCCAAAGTCTTTCAATATTTTGTGGGTGAACCCCAGTTTCTGGATTCATGAAATTATATTTGTGGTTCACATGAAAATAATCATAACTGGCATTTCATAATTTATCACTTTTATAGGCCTTTCAACAATGGGAATAAATGGTGGAACATTCTTCAACATTTTGTTTGATGGCTTCGATCAGAGTTGCCACTGTTCTATCATAAAATCTAATGATAAAACACTCATCAGTCTCCCTACACAAGTCACCAAACATTTACTGTTCAGAAAAAATTTGTCCAGCTTGGATTTTTCCTTTTTGAGAAAAGGCTCTCATTAATTTTGATGATATTGTTAGGATCTATAATTTTATGTATTTCTTGTTGTAGCATGGCAGTAGTACAAACTTTCTGCATATATTTATTCCAATCAATAATGATTTTATCTGCTAAGACAAGTTCTATTTTTCCCCCATTCTATAGAGATTAATTAGTTCAACTCTAAATAAATCTGGACAATAACTAATATAGTAATTCAAAAATACAAATAAAAGTATGAATGAAGCTGTTGTCAGAATAAAATCTGAACAATAACAAAGATGGTCAAAATATTATATAAAAAATACATATTTTGATAAGAGATCAGATAACATGACAGGGTTTATTTGATATGATCGCAAGGTTACACATATATCGTGAATGTGAAAAGGCATACCATCTTATCTACATTGCAGTTCTAATATATAAGTACCAAAAAAAGATATAATACACAACTTTGAGATTAACTTAATACTAATACTCAAGCAAGAGTGACTAAATTAATCAAAAGTAAATTTTATTGCTGGTATTTATTTTTTAAAATCATTTTTAAATTCCAAACCCAACTTTTAGCATTATATAAAATTATTTTATATTTTAAACTTTTATTCGAACTAGATTTTTTATTATTGGTATAAGTCAACCAAAAAAGGTGAAAAGAGAGAGAGCTCATAATGTTTTATTTAATAGTATAATGTAGTAGTGATTTTACTGCACTAAAAAATCTAACAACTTTTTAAATTTATATTTGTATTTTCTAAAAGTAAAAAAAAAATTGTTTATTATGTATGTTCTCTATTTGAAATCGTGTCTGAGATAGTAGACAATAAAAAAAAAATAAAAAAAGAATTAAGACCAAATGCTAACATTCGGGGAAACATTTGGGAACATCTGTATAGAATATTACAGTTTTTATATTTCTATGCTGGTTCTTATTGTTTATGCAATGAAGTTGAGCTAGAATGACACTGACTAAAAACAAAATAAAAATGAAAATACATACATACATACATGTATATATGTAGTGCAAAATTAAGTCCTCCACTGAATAATAAAGGTGAAGTAAAACTAGTCTCTATCTTGTGTGAGAGTAGTGTAATGGAATGTATTAAGATGTTGGTATAGGAATTAAAATCTGGGTGGTTATACTCTTAGCGCATCTGAATAGTGAAAGTTGTTTGAATGCATGTGAAGCAAGAAAGGATGGTCTTAATTTCTATAATAATGGATGGTTGTAATAGTGATGGAATTGAGATGAGACACATAGGCATTGATAAAAACCAAAAATTTGAATATATATATATATATATTATTGACAATTACTATATCGTAAAATGTCTAGAATAAGTATTATTACATAAATATATGTTTCTTTATATAAATTATATCTAGGTTAAGTATATACATCATACTTGTATTTCAATATTATTTAAATCAAGTATTCAGTCCTATGCAGTTTAGGACAGTGATGGAGTCGTAAAAAGTTAAGGTATCCAGAATCAGTTCTCAACTAAGTGATGTAAAAAAAAAAAAAAAAAAACCATTTAATCAATTGAGTTAAATTGTGTTCAATCTCACACTAGGTTACTTGAACAACAATATATAAATATATTACCGTATATACTTAAATTTATGTGTGAAATATGAAATTGTATAACGTATATAAATGTTTATTAATATTAAAGTTTTTTAATAGCATGATTAAATGTAAATAGCAGAATACTTAACGATACATATATATATGCGCACAAATATATAAGCACATATAATGTTAAATATAGTATTTTTTTCATATTTTAATATAATGATTTTTCCCTCCAAACTTCAACACAAAATAGTTTTATGTAAATTTTTGATAAATAAATTTATAGCTAATATTTTTCTTTTATTTCTCACCATTTTTTTTTTTTTAGTAAATCGTTCATAGAAAAAAAAAACACTGTAAAGGATTAAAATAGATTATAAAAAGCTTTCACAGAACGTAAAGGCAGAACTCATACTCAAGATTTTATTCCCCCACATAAAAATTTGTTACTTAACTTGTGAAATACTTTGAATTAAAATACTTAACATTGGAAAACACTTTAATTGCCATTACTTTTAAGATGCTTAGACTTACCATCTGCGATACTGCGAAACAGTGACGAAAGTTGTGAAATGGAACATTATTATAATAAATATAGACTTCATAAAGAAACCTCTGCAAAACAGGAATCTAAATATAAAAGAAAAGAGAATGGAATTATGTAATTACGGATTAAATTAGATATTATTAAAATCTAATATTTATAAATACTATTATTCCACAATCATGAATAAATATAATACTTCGTGACATTAAGAATATATATATATAAAACTGCAAAACAAATAACTATAACGGTTGCAAACATATAAATAATCAGCATGGCTAAGAAAAATAATTATTAAAATAAAATTAATTTAGAATGCAATTATTTTTTATTTAAAAAGCCATTATTTTAAAGCATATTTTAAAATAATTTTCCTTTGACCTTTTGGTGGAAGAATATTTTATAACAAACTGGGATTACTTTCTTAACATGCTTTTCAACAAATTAGAACAACAGGAATTCTGTCAATAAATTCTAAATGGCAATACTAAAGTATCAGTTTTAGAAAAATTGATGGCTTTCGGTTAAAAGAAACTATTTTATTGTATTCATCCGAGACATTTCACTTACACTATCAATTTAAACTACCAGCTTCATATTGAAAGCACCTAGGTCATTAGATAATAATACAATTGTATTGCAATTTCTAAACATTAAACAATTACTCTTAAATATAAAAATATTAGACTTCTTAACTAATGATAATATACCAACTATTATACAATCATGTAAAAAAAAACACTATAAATAATCGGTTTAGCACTATCTCAGTTTTTTTTTTATAGTGAAACCCTTGCAATTTTGCATTTACCTTTATCCCAAATCACACAAAGGTATAAATGAAAAAGGACATCATAAAAACAAAAAAATTAAGGAGACAATTTTGTAATCCAATTTAAAAATTATATAATAAATAGTCAATCCACTAATATTGATAGACACAGTTTCTTATCAGGTGATGTCTGTTTTTTTTTCCAGTATATGACTTCAATTGATAATGATTACAACATAACCAAATTTAACATTATTATAATTTAAATAGAGTATATTTTTAACAGGTGATTTATTTTATATAAATATTAATTTTCCAGCAGTTATTATTATATACTATATTGAAATTTACCCAACATTGGTCTATTAACCCTTAAACCGCTAATTAAATCATTGGTTGTATGAGATAAAAATCAAATCTTTTAATTGGCCAACTCACAAACTGAAGACAAAGCCTATTGTTAAAACATATTCGTCTATAATATTAAATTCAACTCAGATACGTTTATAAAAAGTATATAATTAATTTTTCAGGTCATGAAGAAAACGAAAGTTCTTTCAAAAATAAATTGCTATTTATTTATTCTAAGATATTCTATATCGGCAACATAAAAGTTATAATGTAAACAAAAAGATCGACTTTTACGTTATAGAAAAGTAAATATTTCTTTTTACTACATCTTCAATATATTTACTTAAATCTTCAATATTTTTCAAAATAATTTTGTTTTTTATTATTCTCTCTGAAAATTATGTTTAATTTCCATAAATATTATTTAATAATAATTTAAATCGTATTCGAAATGAAAATCTCAGCGTTTTTCTTTATTTTCTTTGATCAGGCAGTTTCTTTGTTCTTTCCAGCCAATCAGAATGTCTTTTTCGCGAGATTAAGAACCAATCCAAATAATTTCCTTCTTTTTTAGGTTTAAAATCGTTTTTTTATTTTTTACTTCTAAATAAATCAAGAGCACCATCACAAACTTTAAACAATTAATACGATTACATTTAGAAAAACGACAAGGGGATTTTTGGGGGGGGGGGGGGGGGCGCGGGGGCGGGGAAAAAGGGTTAAATAAATAAAATTCTCTCAATCCAAAATGGTGTTCGATTTTTTTTCTAAAGAAGTTTTATCTTGTGCTTTGAATTGAGAGTATTTTCTTTACTTCATAGATCAATATTGGAATATTAATCTCAATGTATTATATATAATGAAAATTCATATAACATTACAATACTAGCCAAAAACTAAACTTCACTAAAATTCTTCCACAACCATGGTTTCATCTATTAACAAATAGACCTTTCCCAGTAAATTTCAACAATACCACCTATATATATTAAATAAAATGGCCTTATTATCATTCACTTCAAACCTAACTTCCTTTAACATCAAATGACATCTTCATAAGATTGATGCTCTCAGAGTCAAAATATTCTATCATCAAAATTTTTATTTCTTTGTTCTTTTCAATTCACTTTTTTAAATAAAAGATAACCACTACATTATCAAATAATATTTTATGACCTGTATTTAGTTCATGAATATACAAAGCTGGGTTATTATATTTTTTTTCTAACTCTATTCTTATGAATTTTAATTCTTTCATTAAGACTTAATTTACTCTGTCACAAATTTTATGACAACTGCAAGAAATCTTATAAACTATTCCAGAAATAGATTTGCAATCATATATAGTAGGACCACTGCAAGCAAAGTGTAAACATCCATTGATTTATTCTATCACTATTGGAAAAATGTATAATGGCAAATAAAGAAATTAAAAATTATTTTTTAAAAAATAAACAATTTTATGTTATCACTTGGATATTATATCTTTTGCATTTTACACTTCATCAACATTCTTTACATCTACAATGAAAATGAATGCAAATATATATGTAATTTCAGTTGCATTGTATATGTAATTCCATATATAATGTAAACAAGCAATACTACTTACTGTTAAGCTTTTCTTACTCACCATCTAAAAGTAAACCAACATATTGCAAATAAAGTAATGTGTAGATTCATTTTAATATCAGTAAGCTAGAAATATGTTCAGCAGTCATGTTGCTAGAATCACCAACTATCATCATTGATAGCCCAAGATTAAACCACTTTTAATCTTGTATCTAATAATATCTTTTTTTCTTAAATGTAATTATCAGTAAAATTAGCTTCTCAGAGGGTCTCTTTATTTTTAATAAAAGACAAAAAAATCTATTATTGGATACTGGAGTGAGAATGTTTTAGCCTTGAGACTACCAGTGCTAATTGTAGGTTTCCTTAGCAATATGGCTGCTAAACACACATCTAGCTTATTTACAAAGAAATGATCTCATGATTTACTTTGTATCATCATTTTCCACCATTATCTATCCACTGCAGAATCTTCAAAGTCAATCCATTTTCTTTGATCTCTAGCCTCTCTTCTTTACATCACACTAGCACACTTTCTTATTTCATCCATCCATCTCATATGTGGTCTCTTTTCATGTTTTTTGCAGTTTTTTGGAATCCAATTTAAGATTTTAACTATCCATCTATTATCGTCTCTTCTAGTAATATGTCCATGCCAACTCCACTTTAGTTTCTTAATTCTTTCATGATGTGTTGTCTATTTCTCTTTCAAGTAAAATTAAATTTATTAATTAGATTTATTAATTAGATCTCATTTATTAAGAAGGGCTGTAATTTTCTTATATAAAATATTTTAATGTGATAAAATGTAAAAAAAAAAAAACAACATAATTTTATGTTTACATTATAATAAATCTATGAAAATATTAATCTAATAATTACACATAAAATATATATATATATATTTAAAACTGTTGTAGGTTTTTTTTAAATTTGAAACCCATTTTTGTTTCTTTTAAAAGTTGCTTTAGTTTATTAAAAAAATTTAAAGAATTAATAGAAGTTTGTTTAAGTATGGGGGGGGGGGGTTCTATTTTTTGGATAACTTCTGTTATTTTAATTACTTTTGGAAAAAGTATCTATAAAAATTCTTTTAGCATTTTTTTATTAATAATTTTTAGAAATTCAGAAGTACAATCATGAATGAGATTAGAAATTTTCTAACAATAATATAAAGCTTTTAAAATTTTCTTATTGTATTTTTATTAATTATTTTTATTTTAATTAAACTAAAATGATACATATGTGTATTAATTTTTTTAACTATATTTACTTAATATATTATCCATACAATATTCAGTGTTATTCTCCATGGTTTGATGCCATTGACGATAGTTCTTGTAATCAGTTATTTGGATATGGCAATCAAACTACATATCAAAAATTTTTAATCAAACCACACATAAACTTATAAATGAATTATCATAAGCACACAAAACATAATTGGTAACTCTTTAGATGATTTAGAAGGTATAACATCAGTCACATTTATACAATGGCATGATGATGTATAATATTCAAATTAGAAATGTATGATTCTATATAAGAATGAAAAAAAGGATTAAAACTCTTGATTTTTTTTCATTCTTTGACATAATCATGCAATTTTAATTTTATGTATTGTACGTCATTACTTCAAGATAGGAAAAGAACTAATGTTATATCTTTAGAATGTCTAAGCAGTTTCCAGTTATGGAATGAAATGCAGTATTCTGATTATGCTGACTCTTTTCTCTGTATTGATATAAGTGATTAATTATCAATTCATTTACACCCTTGTACGTAATTTGATTAAAAAAGTTATTACTTATATTTAAGCGTAGGTGCTTGATATATATATAGTTATTAAAATATTTTTTTAATTAACGGACATTTTATTTGTATTATATATATAAACACTAACTTTTAAAACAAAGAACGAAACGAAAAAAGATTAAAATAAGATTGGAATAAAAATAGTTGTGCTTGCAATTGAAAGAAATTTGAAGCAAATATAAACCATTCTGTTTACTTAAAGAATGCAGAGATATTATTGGTGTACATAAATACCTACTTGAACAAATATAGTAAGATTAAAAAATTATGAAAGATAATAGAAAAAAGAGAGAAAAGTCAGAGTGTGTTTTTGAAATAGTATTTAATTTTTGATGAGGTAACACAGTGATAAAAATAGAAGGTATTTCATTTGGATTAAAAACATGATGTATTTATATATGTAATATTTCTAATTATTGTCTAGTAAATAAATAAATTACACATTTTTTTAGAATATCAAAAAATAAAAATAATATGCATATTAATTTTCTAAAATTAGCGACTTATATTATTAAACATTTTTAAAAAATGCTCATTCAAATTTAATATTTAAAAAGTAAGTGAAGACAGTGCATTAGAAAAGGAACATTTGTTTGATTTTTAGTACTAAAAAGCGTTGGTAGCCGAGAGGTCAGCGCAGCTGCCTTGCAAGCAAGCAGTTGCTTGCAGACAGTTGTCACGGGTTATGGAATATATATATATATATAGTATTAAAGAATTTTTGTTTCTATCGTTAGTTGACTTTATTTTATTTATAAATATTTAAAATCACTTGCAGCAATGAAAATTTTTAAATATACTCTATTATAATAGAAAATCTAAAAAAAGTGAAGAATTTATATATCATTATTTATTAAGAGGTACTCGTAAGTGGGCATAGCTATTCTAGTCTAATTACAAAAGAAAAAAAACTCAAATTTGTATATGTATAAATGTTTGTGTGCAAATAATTTTTTATCACATTTAGTTTATCAATAAATGATTATTTAAAGATTAGAGTTTTGATAAGTACTTTAAATTAATGCAGTTATGCAAAATATCTTACAATAATCCTAAGATGAAGCAATCAGCGAAAGAGGCGAAGGTGAGATTCATTGACAATTATTGCTAACTTCAACTTTGTTTACCATTTTTTATGACAGTAGTTTATAGAAGGCTTCATAAAACAGACAAGATGCATTATAGTTTAATGGTAGAGTTTTTAATTTGAACTGATTAAAGGTAAAAGCGAAAACCTCATAATCTTGGCTTTTAGATTTACAGCAGGATAATGATTGAGCTATTATTGTCAATTCAAATGCAAAGACATAAGGTAGTAATATTTATGACTTGAAAAAGGACTAGAGATATATAAAAAGTTCGTTTTACATAAGCGTTATTTTGAAAGTACACAAATCCATTTGTTTAGGAAGCATGTATGTGTTAAAAATAATCTTAGATATATATTTAAAAAATGCAATAAAATAAAAATAATTTTAAGATTTATTTGAATATTAATATGGAAGCTTTTAATCAATGCATTTAAATCACATTAGCTTGCAATTATAAAATAAATCGAGATTATATATAAAAAAACAAAAGTTCAATAACGAAAAAAAGGCAATGAGGTATTATTAGAATACGTAAATGGTTATAAAAAAGATAGGTTGATAGAATAGTATAATTCTCAATTAATTATAAAAAAGGAAAATATATTTAGTAAAAAAAAACGAGAGAGCTTTACAATAATACTGTTGGGAAATCTCTGAAAAATCAATTTGAAATATTTATAAATAAAATATTGCAAAAATGTGTTCTCTAAAATAAAGTATATATTTTGTATGATTATTTATATATATATATATTGGCTGTATTTTTATATTGGACTATTTCCATCATCTAATATGTGTGTTGAATGTCTTTAGAAAAGTTTAATTTTTAGTTAAATATTCCAAATGCATTCAACTGTTAGTAATATCACAGCAAACAGGTTAGTATATGCACCAACTGTTAGTAATATCACAGCAAACAAATGTTAATAATATCACAGCAAACAGGTTAGTATATGCACTAACTGTTAGTAATATCACAGCAAACAGGTTATATATGCACAACGTTTCGAGAGGTATTTTTCTCCCCTCTTCTTCAGGTGTTGCTGGCCTGACCAGTGACAGTACTAGCATGGGATTCGAACCTGGGTCCTTAGATTCTTGATTATTGAAATTTAAGGTAACGCTCTAACCAACTGAGCCATCCTGCCAAAGGCAACAGTATGTAGTAATTTCATATACTACATACTGTTGCCTTTGGCAGGATGGCTCAGTTGGTTAGAGCGTTACCTTAAATTTCAATAATCAAGAATCTAAGGACCCAGGTTCGAATCCCATGCTAGTACTGTCACTGGTCAGGCCAGCAACACCTGAAGAAGAGGGGAGAAAAATACCTCTCGAAACGTTGTGCATATACTAACCTGTTTGCTGTGATATTACTAACAGTTAGTGCATATACTAACCTGTTTGCTGTGATATTATTAACATTTGTTTGCTGTGATATTACTAACAGTTGGTGCATATACTAACCTGTTTGCTGTGATATTACTAACAGTTGAATGCATTTGGAATATTTAACTAAAAATTAAACTTTTCTAAAGACATTCAACACACATATTAGATGATGGAAATAGTCCAATATAAAAATACAGCTAGAACACCATCATCACAAACCTTCAGAAAAACACAACATATATATATATATATATGGCTGTTACGAAAGTATGTACTGTTCTCAGAAAAATCTTTAATGTCTCTCTTTCCATGTGATGTCATCACATTTTGTATATATTTTTTTAATATATAGGATATATGAGCAGTTTCGTAATTTTTAAAAAAAGTAAAAAAAAAAAATTACACAATCCTTTCCATTTTTTCCTCTTCAATTATTATAATTAATAATGTATAAAGTTTTAAATTAACTTATATTACACAAATCTTTATCATATACCCTATATATTATTATAAAATATTTCATTTGTCTATATATTCACTTTTCTAATTTTTTTTTTTTTGCAAGCAAAATCTAATTATTTCTTCTAAATTCAAATTTTGTCCTAATTCTTGTTTTATGGGAAACATTTCCAGTCCTACTAATCTTTTTTATTTTTTATCATGGATGACGTTAAATGGTTTTTGATTAATTTTAACTTGGAAATAATATCTTTCAGTGCTTACAATAGATATTGCTTTTCTTAATAATATCTGTAGGGCTGTGGTTAAATTTAGATATGCTATAATTAAATTATTAAATTTTGATTTAGTATTACTTAAGAACTTCTTGAAAAATAATGTCGGATTTTATTAGTGTAGTGAACAGTTTCATTTCTACATATAATTTGATTTAATTAGTATCAAATTGTGACTTATTTTTTTCAGATAATCCTAATTCCTAAGTTTTTGTTTTATTATTTCTTTAGATGTTCAACTATTAACTGCATTAATATTGCATAGAAAATTAAAATTTGGGTAATTTGCAAAGATCTCAAATCTGTTTTGCAAAGTGAATATTGTTTTATCTACTATTGCTTTGAAACATATCCAATTTTTTTTTTAAAATCTTGTATATGTTCATTTTCACCTTCATGATCAAATTGTTTCATCATCTGATGTCTTCTTTGTTCATTATTAGCTATAATAATGGTTTGTATTACAAGTTTACCAGCAAAATCTTGACAAATTTATACCATTTGCAAACATGTAATTTCATATTTCTATATAATTTTTTTAATAAATTTGAGTTAAATTATAGGAAGTCATATAAGAATTTAGATTTAGTAAAAAAAAAAAAAACATAAATAAGCGTCATCCACAGAATGTTAAATTATATGACCTTTTTATCTATTTTTCTGCCTCTCCGTTTTACCACATATATACTTATATACCAATTAATGATGGATTATAATTTTATTACCCCTGAAAAGTGCTTCCCTAAGGTGGTGTTCCCTAAGGTGGTGACTGAGTTGTCCGCGTATTTAAATCTCTCTGCATATAAATATATGTGTTGTGTATTAAAAACAGATATACACAAACAGGCAACAAAATTATTTCTTTGATAAAAATTGAGAATTGTATTGAGAAGCAGTTTAACATTTTCAAAAAATACTGCTTTTTATTCATGTTTCTTTCAATTGAAAACTTTCTAACTACAAGTGACTAGTAATTGCTTTTGTTTTCTTCAGACACAATATCATTCATTCTATACAAACCTCAAATAAGCTATATTGTGCGAATTTTGATTTCAAATCTATGTAAAAGTGATTTAAGTACAAGTTTGTGTCTTCATCACTAATCAGTTTGAATAAACCAGACAAAAATGAATAGTTATGAAAGGACACAGTCCATTTGCCATCACTTGCACTTCCTTGTAAGTGTACTTGAAATTTCAAAGCTTAATTTTATTCAACATAAAAAATATGTTTGAAAAAAAATAAAACACTTGAAACTAAATGCATATGTGTGTGTGCACATCATGCAGTCCTACATATCAATCTACAAAATATCAATACTTTATAGCTCAATAACAACTTTTCAATTTTATTTTATTTCTCTTACTGAAACAAGAGAACACTTGCATTTTAAAACTATTATGGTTATATATATATATAGGTACAGCAGTCTTTAAAATAGCCCACTGTAGGGAAAAAGTCAGGAGAACATATTATACAGTAGGTTTGCCAGCATGTAGTGCAAATTTAAACAATTTTTCAACTTTGTTTTAATATTTAGCTAAGATTAAATAGACAACCATTTTCTGACCTGATTGGAAGCTGAAAATAATTTTAAGTCCAGCTTAAATTTGAACTTAGATTTAGGTATAGTATTTAAAGCATTACAGTTAATAAATAATATCATGAAATCCTTGTATATATGTAACAATCTATAAACTGATTATATACTGTATGTAACTATTAAATTAAATATATGACAATTTTAAAATAGCATTTTATTAAACAAATTTATTATAATATAAAAAATGATTTTCCTATTTATAAAATTAGGTTGGGGTCTTTAAACTAAACATTTACAATGTACACATTAACCAATTTGCAAACTATAAAACATTTTTTGATTAGTTTTACATCAAAATTTTGTAAATTTAACTATATAGGAATTTGCATATTTTCTAGTCATAGCAATGTAAAAAATATGTGTTGATTAAAACTAGAGAGATAATCATTATAAAAAATGCTATTAAAAGTAAATGTTCCTGACTTTCAGAAATATTCCAATGAATTTAAATTAGTATTTGCAAAAGTGTTTAAACTATTAACAGATTTTGAAGTTCTGGTTTGAATGAAATTAATAAAAAGGTGACTGTTCACTATTAAGAATTCCAACAAAAATAACTGTGACAAAAAGCAGCAATTTAGCAGTAAATTTTCAACTAAGATAAGATAATGCATAAAAAACAAATTTGGAAAAATTTTTAAATGATACATTAAGAAAAATTAAATATCTAGATTTTTGTAAAATGATATGGAAAAAGTTAATAAATGATATAAGAAAATGTAATTATGAATTGACAAAAAAAGCTATAGAAGAGAATAAAAGTTTCAAAAGTTTAAAACAACATCTTAAATTATTTTTACAATAAAAAGAAAATATGGAACCATTATTAAAAACAATGATTACTTCATGAAATGTGTGAGTGAATTCTATAAAAAATTATATAGTAATAATGAAAAAGAAAACTAAGTATTTCTATAGTTGTTATATCTTCTGAATTGCCCAGTATTTAAAATGAAGAAGTGAGACATGCAATTAAATCTAAGAAGAAAGAAAAAGATCAGGAAATGATATAATTATAATTGATCTTAAAAGAAGCAGATGAAAAAAATATAAAAATTATTGGCAAATGTCTAAATGATAAAGTTATAGCAAATGATTGTAAGCATGCAATAGTAATACTGATGTTTAAGAAAAATAATAAAAAAAAGATATTAGAAATTATTCTTTTATCAGTTCTTTACAAATCTTTACCAAGATATTTATAACTTCTCTGCAGCAAACTTAAATTTTAACCAACCAAAAGAACAAGATCGATTTAAAGTAGTTTTATAAAGAATGGGTCACATTCAAAAATTGGAAAAGATTATAGAAAAGATCAATAAATATGAATTGCTATTATGTGTTGGATATGTAGATTATGAAAAGACAGTTGATTCAAAAAGCACTTATATGGTGTTTAAAATCTTAGATCATCAAGATGTAAACTAAATATACTGTCATATTCTGAAAAATATTTATCAAAATGCATCAACAGTGATTAGATTACATAACTAGGATGTATGACAGATTGATTCCATATCTCAAAAAAGAAAGACATTTTACAGCAATTTTATAAAAAGTATTTTATGGATTAAAATTGAAATCTAAAGGAGTAAAATAAGTGGATATTATTTAAGTCATCTAGATTATTCAGATGATGCAGTTGTTTTTTTACAAATAATACTTCAGAGCTTTAGGAAATGTTGCAACAATTATTGGATGAAAGTAAGAAATTAGGACAAAGAACAAATAATAAAATGATTAAAGTAATATTCAATGACTTTTAATAGGAGAAACAAATAATGATTGATAATTATTAATTAAAGAATTTAACAAATACAAATATCCTGGTCAGATTATTAATGCAGATTAAAACATTGTGAATAAAATTAATCATATAATTAATTAATCTTTGATAGAATGCTTTTGATAGAAATAATTTAATATTAAAAGCAAATATATCTATGTGTTTGAAAAAAAATTTTAATAGATATTTGTATCAGTTCTTATTCATGGATCAAGGCTTGGATATTTAAAAAAACAATTCAGAGCCTTCAGATAATTCAATGAAAAATGGAGAGATTATGCTAGAAATGTTAAGAAGTGATCAAAAATAAAACATACTGGTAAAAAATTAAGAAATATCACTGATATCATTGAAACAATTAAAAGACTGAAATTGAACTGGTTATGACTTAGAAGAGATGATAACATATTGACAGTTGACCTTTTAAATTGAAACCCAAGAAATTATAAAACACCTAGAAAAATACAACATGTGAGATGTGTGAATAAAATAAAAAAAATTTCTGATATGTTGTAAAGAAAGACTAGATATTGAAGAAAGTGGATTAAAGTTTGAGATTTTTATCCTGAAATGGATGATGATGATGACAAAATATATTTTATCATTATTTATCTATATAGCTAAATGTTGAAAAATGATATCTACTATATATGTAGAGAAATAATCACAAAATAGATGTTTTTTAAATCTATTTTAATGTAGAAAGTGACAAAATGTAATTATCTTTTAATTTAGCTCCAATAGATAATTTCTAGGCAGTAGAATGGCAAGATAATACACTAAACAGTAAAATAAATTAATTTATCTTATGAGGACATTATTACGTTTGATCAATGATCTGCCAACATGAAGACATATTTTATCAAAGTAAGTCTTTTTCTCAATTAAATATTCTGGATTAGACTAATTTCCTGTTTCATATTTCTGAATCCAGTAATCTTTTTATTTTTCTATTAATAACAAAAAAAAAATCATTTAATTAGTTTTGCACTTTTTTTTAGATAAACTAAAATACAATTTTACAAAGTTAACGATTTTTACTTTAATAAGCTACAAAAGTTTTAACGATTTTTACTTCAATAGGCTACAAAAGTCGAAAATTAATCAGTAAACTATTGATTGAATTATTCATACCTACTTGTAATATCAAAGTATTCATATATTTTTAATTTGTCATTAACATTGAATCCAATCAATAACTAAGTTTTTTTTTTTTTTATTTAGGCATATCACGACATCAATCACAAGCAGAAAAAAATATTTTTATCAATAAATTTAAAAAAGTAAAACTAAAAATTCTACAATGCAAACATTTATTACATTTCATATTTCAGTTAAATTAATATAATGCATTTACTTTATTCATCATTTACAAATCAAAAATATTCACCAATTTCCCCTAATGCCAGAAACATTAATTAGCATATATTACGTATTATTTCTATTTATAGTGAATACATTGTAAATTATTTTTATATTTTAAATATTAACAAAAAAAAAACAATTTTTCAAGATTTTTTTTTCTTTTATTATTTTATGATTATATTTTATGTGGGTGGATGGTAATTATATAAATTAAAACTTTTTAAATTGGACAATCATAGCTATATTTCACTTAAAATCATATTTTTTTCTTCCTACAGAATAAATCAAATTTGTAAGAGATATTAAATTAATGAAGTTTGTTTGCTTTCTGTGTTAAAATTGCTAAAAAAAAAAATCGGGAGTTTTATTCGTTTTTTAATTTTATTTTATTTTCCTTTCAGATTAGAAAATGATATAATAATTAAGCACAAATCATTATTGATTTTCTATGGTAATTGAACAATATAAACAGTGCAAACAATGTATGTAAAAATGATTGATTTCTTAGAAACAAATTATATATATATGCAAAAATTACGTATGTGTTATTTATATCCTTAATTTACAGGTAGTTTTTCTTTTCATTCTTTTACTGCAATAAATTGATCGTTTTTTAACAATCCATGTTATAATTTTATTCTACATTAAATTACGATTTACAGTATATTTAGAATAAACATGAATCCAATAAATTTTTTAACTACTTTGATAAATAAAAGACTTCAATATATTTTACTTTTGTAAATTAAAAAAAAAGTTACTATTGAAAACAAATTCTAAAATGATCACTTGTCTGTTTTTTTTTTTAAATATCTAGATCTTAGTTGTAAAAGTAAGAGTGTAACAAAAGAATATAAAATCCCAGTAATAACTTAGGTAGTTTATATTTCTAACACTATTTTAGTATTTAACATTTAAATTAAATAGTTCATAATTAATTGAAAGCAGCGATTTTTTAAATAATTTAATGTGATATTTACATATAATCCCCAAACAAAAGTTTAACAGAGTTTTTGTTTAAATATTATTTTTCAGGGACATAAAAGTATTTATTTAAATTTTTTTCTCAAACTTATTTTACCAACATGTGTGACTTGTTAAGTTTAAAAAATATTAAGAAATACATTATAAATTTATGTTAAATTAAAAAAAATATTATAAGTCTCTTATAAATTTTACTCACGAGCTTTAATTAATTAATTAATTATAGATAGATAGATAGATAGATAGATAGATAGATAGATAGATAGATAGATAGATAGATAGATAGATAGATAGATAGATAGATAGATAGATAGATGGATGGATGGATGGATGGATGGATGGATGGATGGATGGATGGATGGATGGATGGATAGATAGATAGATAGATAGATAGATAGATAGATAGATAGATAGATAGATAGATAGATAGATAGATAGATAGATAGATAGATAGATAGATAGATAGATAGATAGATAGATAGATAGATAGATAGATAGATAGATAGATAGATAGACAGACAGACAGAGACAGACAGACAGACAGACAGACAGATAGACAGATAGATAGATAGATAGATAGATAGATAGATAGATAGATAGATAGATAGATAGATAGATAGATAGATAGATAGATAGATAGATAGATAGATAGATAGATAGATAGATTATAACATTAAAACATTAAAGCATTAAAGCATTAAAGCATTATGAACATTGTCATGATTTTTTTTACATTTAGCATAAGATTGTTGATGAGCATGTTTGTTTTGGCTTTTTTTGTAATATTTTGCCAAAATGATTAAAATTTGGGATCTTCCATTGACAGAAAAACATACATGGAAAATTGCATGACAACACATAGATTCCTATGTCAGCAATGGCATGAAAATGAAAATGCATTTATGGTAATGTTGCAGGCTATTAGAGATTTCCATCTGCCAACATGACTAACCCATATGTGTTACTTTGTTTCCCCACATTTTTCATTTTGTTTACTGCTCTTTAAATTATATTAAATTTATTTTAATTACAATCAATTATCCTACTTTGGTGTAATTTCTTACATTTTTAGAATAATATTAAAAAAATAAAAGAAAATATTAAATATGGTGTCTTCTAGTCAGACATATTGGAGAGCCCTGAAAAGTGATAATTAAAAAAAAATCCTGATAAACTTTTGGTTACAGGATTATATGTAAACACTTTTAAAATATATTATGACATTGTGATCCCATAGATCTTAATATTACTTATTAATATTAAGTAATTTACATTTATATATATATATATATATATATTCAAGCACAAGTGCGTGTGCGGCGCAACTGCTCCCAAAAGCTGTAATACAAATACAAATAGCTAACTAAAAATATTAAAACAGCTGAGCGCTTTCAAAGGATCTTGCCTTCATAATCATAGCTTGCTTACGTTTAAATTTATGCAAATATGCTAATTCCATCTTTTTGATAGAGAAAAACACGTGTCCTTCCTGTTTATGGCATCGCTGTCGCGAGAGATAAATAAAGCCTCTTTGATCTTTCTTTTGAGGTCATGTCTCTCTCTACATATGATGGTGGGATTGTCCGGAATGCACTCATGGTGACTTGTGCACTGGTGCTGATAAAATACTGAATAATTAGAAGGATCGTTGCGAGTTCTATTGTACGAATTACAGCTTTTGTGAGCAGTTGCGCCGCACACACACTTGTGCTTGAATACATACATTTCCCAAAAGTAAAATTATTTGACTTAATTGGATATATATATATTGTAATGGTATGCACACTCTCAATGAGATAAGTTAAAGCAGTCACATCTCACTATAGTCAGATTTAAGGTCTTCATATAGAATGCCATAAATGATGTGATTTAATTTTAATATAAAACTATATCTGTTCCAAATAAATAATTTATTATTAATAAATTATTATATCTAAACCACATAAAATCAATTTTCACCTTAATTGATTTAACCATTATGCTCAGATTTCAAACTCAGGAAATTTAACAATCGACTCTCTTCAGGGGTTCCTATCAATATACTAGAATAATAATAATAATAAATGTCATTAATTCTTTAAAATGGGTTTCATGAAGTTAATATAATAATCAACAATGATTATATAATAAATGCTTGATCTTATCTTATAAAAATCAAATAAATAAATAAAATAAATTAAAGACTTCATTTAGTTTAATATAAAATATAATAATTATTTATTTAACAAATAAATAAATTAAATCTTATAATATATATATATATATATATATATATATATATATATATATATATATATATATATATATATAAGAATTATTTATATATCTACTATCTTATATCTTATATTTTAAGTATAAATATATTATATTTACCCACAGTAGATATATTTTTAATTTATAAAACTACATAATTTTATAATTTATATATATATATATATATATATATATATATATATATATATATATATATATATATATATATATATTGTGCCCTTTTCTATAGGTCAGTAATAGTCCATCACAGTCAATTACTAAAAATTTTAAATTTTAGAATATGTTCTTTTGATCTATTAATTATGGTTTGTCAATTATAATATAAAAGTACAATTTGAGCTAAAGAAAATATGTAGTATATAAAATTATAGTGAATCATTTAAAAATAGTTAAGTAAAGTTAAACATATTATTTCATATGGTTGTAAAAGCTGGCCATAATAAATAACTCAGCTATAAATATTTAAAAGTATGTTTAATAAACTCAATTTTAATAGTCTTAAATGTATAGATAAAGAAATGTTATACAGTATTTAAATTTATAAACTATGTTTAATAATCAAAATTAATATCATATATTTTAAAAATTACTTTTGTGATGGTGAGAGTTATATCTAGTTCTATATTTTCTAAATTATTTTTTCAAATTTTTATAATTATATTATTAAATATAATAAGTGTATCAATTTTATTAGTCTAGGCAGAGAAATAGAATGAAAATCGTCTGTCAAAGTTATTGATCATGTGACTTGTATAATGCATACTTTCACACACACACTGCTTGTTTGAATTAATAACAAAGTTTAAAATATTTTAAAAGTTATATTGTAGAATTGGGTGGAATTATTGCCTATCATAAAAACAAATAATAATAAATATTAAGTTAACTATCGTATGTAATGTTTTAAATAATGTAATAAAGACGAATACAGTTAATAAAAAAATTAAATATTTTGTTTAAATAAAACTAGATAAATTGAATATTAAGAATGGAATAAGTTATTAAAGTTATTTTAAAAGTTATTTTAAATGATTAAATAATTTTGATAAAGTAATAATCAATCTGAAAGTAATATTTTAAATAATATTTTGAGTTATTATGTCATAATTTTTATTTTCAAATATAATTCTGTAAAACTAAAAATATATGTAAATTTGTTCTCAAGCTAAAGTAAGAATTAACCAATAGGATAAGGTATTCTTACAGACTATAAATATGAATTGCACGGGGGGTATCAGAGGAGATTAATAATGTATTGAAACCAGAGAAAGGTATATTAGCAGCTATCAAAAAGATAGTATTTTTTAAATTTTTATTTTAGTCAATTTTTAGTACTTTCTTATAGTTTTATTTGCAGAAACTAATTGATAATTTTTAAGAAGTATTTTGCAAAAGAGAGTTTAAAAAAAATAATATATTTAGAAACTTCGTGAAAATGGTTTGCTAGTTTTTTAAAGTACTTGCCAGGATTATTTTATCTGAAATTTGACCTAAACTTCGCAATGAAAAGATGGATATACTGTAGAATAAAATGCATATAAATTCTAATAATATAAAAAAATTTTTGAAACATTTTTATACAGCTTTATTAATGCTTTGCCGGAGAACTGTTCTAGTGCATAAAACCCTCAGTTTGGACATTATACGGAGTCTTAAAAAAAATGTATTGAGAAGTATTATTTATAAGTTTATCCAAGATTTATTTTTTAAAATAGTAATAAGACAATTATATCTTATGAATTGTTTTATATAATATTATATCAAAAGGAGTAAAATGTTATATCCTTTCTGAAGGTAACATTTTTTAAAAAAAATATTTTCAAGAGTTAAAGAAAGAAACCAGGAGAATATGTTACTGAAGCGTTTTTTGATATTAAAACCTCCAGTATTAGAATTGTTTAAAATGTATTTAGAAAAGATTTGTTTAAAAGTACTTGAAGTTTTTTTTTTTTTAAAAAGTGATATATAAAAAATACCAAATGAAAGTTTAAATGTATTAAGAAGGAAACTTATATAAAAAAGTGAACACATAGTTGAATAAAAAATGGATCCATGGAAATATTATAAAAAAAGTTTACCGAATATTTTAAAGTTAAGCTAGATGGAGTGATGCATCGGATATGCCGCAGAGAATATTGGCAGAGAATATTGAAGAAATTTCACAGGATTAATTAATATTATGATTTAATAATTATCATCCTAAATACTAAAACCAAGGATTATTTTCTATAAATTTTACTAAATGGATTAATATTTTTTTTTATTTTTAAACTTTAACGTGCTTGGAGGAGAACATTTTAAAACTCTAAAGAAAATAATAAACATTTTGGACTTATCAGGAACTATTGTCAAGAAAATATGTAATTATAGTTTTGATTCCTTTTATTTTATTAACCTAGTTTAAATCTAAATTTTTTTTATAAGATTAGGAAAACATAAAACATTAATTTGTAGATGATATAAAATTTTATAATGGAATAATCTAATAATTTAGATAAGAATATATTTTAAAATAAAGTGTATGAATGTATATTTCTTTATGTTTGCAATGATCGGTATCTAGTGGATGAAGAAGCCTACTGAATATGATGACCAGATAAAGGTTATTTTGGTAATAGTAATGACTATTAATAATTTATAGTGTATATTGTTTGTTTTTCTTTAGATCACTATGAATCGTAAGAATGAAGTGTAAAAGTTTTTTTTTATTATATGTAATGCATTTCATACAACATTTTAAAAACATTATGAGATAGGATTGATTTGAAAATATGCATATGATGATTTTTTTTATATTAATGATATAATCCAACATAATAACAAATAATTATGTGATTCTTTTAAAACTTTTCATGTTATTGGATATGCAAATATTGTCTAAGTAGATTGTATATGATTAAACATACAGAATGGCGAAGTGGACAAACTTTTCTTGAGGAACAGTGAAATTGTTTTAAATTATCAATGAATTTTATTTATTGTTTTGTAAATGCAGATAGTTATTTATCAATGTAAGATGTGGAAAATCTTGAGAAATAATGTTGAGATAGTGGCTTGGAAGTACTTAGTGAACAGGAAACCAAGATGATGTTTTTTAAGAAATAGGATATGATAAGGAATAGAAATAATATTTAGTCTTTATGTGGATATCAGCATAGTTAACAAAGCCCTATGACTGGTACACATTTTATTTGGACAGTGGTTTATATTTCTTTAAATATTTGATGTTCTAATAAAGCTGAAGAAATAGCTTTAACATTGTTCATGTATTAGAGGTTATTAGACAGGTAAAGGTCATACCTCTTTCTTGTAATGCACTGTGCCATGTTTTTGAGATATATTATGAGTGATACTCTATCTTTCTTCCTTAAATCCTATATATCTGTTTCACTATCTTTATTTCATGTAACTGCATCGTTTCAGTAAGATATTTTGAAAAGAAATGGTAAATAATTTAGAGCTTAGGTTATGCTATTGTTTTTTGTATAAGATTGGTTTATTTGCTTATAAGGAACAGAATTTTATAACTTAAAATTGAAGGTCCAATGAATCCTAAAGGAGAGGAAAGAATCATAGAATATATTTTTGAATTTATTTCGGAAATGAAATATAAATTTTTAAAATAGAGTATCTAAACAAAGACATTTTCTTTAAAGTGTTAATAATTTTTGAATACTTTATTATTTTTTTAAGAGAAAAATAAGTATTGCATATTTTAAAAATACAATAATATACAATAAATGTAGGGAATATGCATAGTATATTTTTTGTTTATTGAATAACAGGAATATATTGATTATTACACTTATATCATACTAAAGTAAGGCTAAATAAGAATATATTATGATTAGTAAACATCGTGTGATAAAACACTAAAATCTAGTACTGAATTTTGGATGAATATTTTATGTAACATCTTTGACTTTGCAAGATGAAATTTTTTTTTATATTTTGAGAAATCCATACTCATTATAAAGTTAATTTTGTTTTCTGTAGAATGTTTTCCTATGAATGTTTTAAAATAAGCTAGTTTTAAAAATATTAAGGATGAAATATTTTGCTAATAAAATAAGTAAATATATTTGTAATAAGTTAACCATAACGAGAAACCAAATGGTAACATTTTTTTTTATTTTGTCTTAAGTCTAAATAAAGATATAACTAAACTATAAATTATTTTTTATAATCTAGTAGATAAAAATGTAAGAATAAAATAAGGATATCCATTGTAAATAATGTACATAAATTGTTTATTTTATTTGTTGTTGTTAATAAACTTTGTTAAAATTTGTTTTCAAAATTTTTGTGTCTGGATTGTTTATTTCTCCACTTCACTGCATGAAATCACGATATATTCATAACAATTGAAACAAATATATAATTTTGCACAAAAGATAGAGAATTATTTAAGAATTTAAATATTTATTGGTATTCTTTTAATTAAATAATTATAATTTTATATTGTTTTATTGGTCATAAATCAGTTATCACAATAGTATACTGAATTATATGCTATCAGTTGCCACACATCCTTTGTTAATCAGATTATCATATGCTACCACGTATTTATTATATCATTACATGAAGATAAAAGATTGTATAAAATTATTGTATTATTTTATCATGGTAATAAAATTATAATAAAAGAAAAGATATCCAGTAGTAGTTAAACAATGAAGAATATTATTATTATTATTTATTATTAGTTTCAGTGTAGTAGATTATGACATAAAATCCCTTCTCATATTTTACTACCATATTTTTAAATTAACTTAGAATAAACTTTATGAACCTGAGATTATTTTATTGAGCTAGATTATTACAAATAGAAGATTAAGACTTAATTATTAATTTAATCTTAGTGAGTAGAAATTATTAAAGTCGTAAGAATACTATGAGTTTGTTATTTGAAATAGTAATAAGGGGGGGGTAGTGTTCCTATGCCATTGAGGTAGTATCCTGTGAGATATTGGCTCAATGTAATCTATCTTGTCACCTGTATTTTCACTTCAAGTCTCATAAAAATTTTAAATATTTATTTAATTTATTTTTATAAACTGAACCTTATTCGTATTTTAAATTTGAGCTAGTGAAACATTTTAATTTTTAATGCTGAATATTTTATTTATTAATTATTAACTTAGCTAGAACACGTTTTATTTTATATCATATACTATTCTGAAGTGAGGATGCACAAGACCAGGTTAGAATATATATATATATATATATATATATATATATATCATAATAGTTTTATATATAGTAGTCTTAATATATATATATATATATATATATATATATATTAAGACTACTATATTAAAACTATTATATAATTAGATTATACAAATAATAATCTACTTATTTGTATATAATGTTTTTATCCATTAAAATGGTTCTATGTAATTATGATTATTAATTATAAAAAAATATAAATATAGTTCATACCAATGTTAATCATTTATCCAACTATAATGAACAATGGTTATTAGACTATTTGAATTAGTACAAACAAAGTAGTGTCATGTCATAAAAAATATGTAAATTAAAGAATAATTTAATTTCTTACCACTAAGTTTATTCTATCCCTTTTATATTTATATACCTTTCCCATGTTAATATTTCTTATACCATATCTAAATTTTATTAAATATATAAAAAAAATATTTTAAATTATTAATCTTCTTTTCTTATTTCTTTCTTTAATGAAATGAATTCAATGATAAAGGAAATGAGATTAATGTTCACCAATTATAATTTTTAAAAATTAAATTGTATTTATAAAAGTTAATGCAATAGTCCTAGATGTTCCTGGAATTCACAAATGAATATCCTTCAAAGGTACAATTCGTAATTCCTTAATTGTTATGCATTGAAGAAGATAATATGAGATCTCAAGTTGACATTTAGTTTTCTTCTTGCATATAGATAGCACCTTCTTTTATACAAAGTTATTTTATTAACAATTATAATTCCATTTTGAAGATATAGCTTAGATATAATTTTAAAGGCATTTGGCAAAAGTTATCCTACAATAAAATTGGTGTTCTATTCACTTTGCTTATTTTTATAATGTAAAGTTTATTAATTTCATTTATTTGAAGTTTTTATAAAAATGTTTTTTAAATGATCTTTATATTTAGAACTCCAATTAAAATGATCTTTATAGAATACATAAATTATATTCAAATTAAGTAATTTAGAAATTACTTTTCTTTAAGAAATATTAGAAATTTCTTCTAATAAGTTTTCTTATTAAATCATTCAAAAATGTGGATTTTATCCTATACACTGTTCTTTAAATTGAACCCAGTATAAGTTCTTGTGAGAAAATTACTGAAAAGATAGAATTTTTGATCCTCTAATCTTTTAATAAAAATTTGATTTTTTTTATTTATTGTTACATGAGCTTACTAAAGCATATTATATTACATATTGTGATATTACAATTTTATATTAAATCATTAAGTTAATTTTATTCCCTTTAATTCGATAAATTGCATGTGAACTTAAAGGTTATCACATTGTCAATTGTCTCTATTAATGAAATATCATTTCAACAATAGTTTTTCATTTTAAAGAATAAAAAATAGTAATTTACTATATATTATATTTATTTTCATAAATATAATAAAAATAAAAATATAATGTATACATATGTTGATTATATGTATGCTGGTACAATATAAATTAACAGATTAACATATACATATAATAAGATAGAATGTCTTATGCCCACAACACAATGGATCAATAAATATGATATTGTTTAACTGATATAATGGCAAATTATTTTTATACAATGAAAGAATTATTATATAAATATTAAAATAAAACCCAAAATGATACAAATAATAATTACATAAGTAATAATCTTTTTGATAAATTATTTAATATTAATTAAGAGATTTTTAGCATAAGTTAGATTATTTAATTTATTTTTTATTTTGTCAAAAATAAAGTTAAATTATTAATGTTGAAACAAAAAAAGAAAAAAGATACCATCTTCTAGAAAAGATATAATGAATCTTGTTTTACTACACTGTACATGTAATTGCAAAAGTTATTTAGTGTAATATATTTTGTATCAAAAAAATATTAAAAAATCAATTTTAATTAAACTATTTCTACCCTTAATTTAAAAAAATGTAGGTCAGTGTTATTTGATAAATGTAATGAAAAACCATTACTGTATTAAATAGGATTACAAATGTATTTTAATTAAAGTAAATAATTAACTTTAATTTTTTTTATCTAGTTGGTCAATATCTAATAAATAATTATAAATGCTATGAATATGGAAATTTAAGTTCTCCAAAAGCACTAAGCCATATAAAAAAAATGTAGGTCAATGATGTTTGATAAATGTAATGAAAAACCATTACTATATTAAATAGGATTACAAATATATTTTAATTAAAGTAAATAATTAACTTTAATTTTCCTTTTTATCTAGTTGGTCAATATCTAATAAATAATTATAAATGCTGAAGTTGTATTAATTCTAAAACTTTGAATAAATTTTTCATAAATTACTGCCAAACTTCATTTAAAATCTCAATGTAAGCCGACACTCCAAAGATAGGCTATGAATATAGAAATCTAAGTTCTCCAAAAGCACTAAGCCATATAATTCTTTTTCTAATAATACTCAGTTTCACTTTTTTGTGTAAAGTGCAATTTAAACTTACCACTCAAAGGTAAATTAAAAACAAGGATTTTATTTCAAAATTAAAAATAGTTTTCTTACTATGAGGACTTCATACTGATTGGACCTTGTGGATGCATAAAACTATATGATGTCATTACTCTTTGTATTGCCACATAGTCCATTATCCATTCTTATCATTTGCTATTTACAAATTTTAATCTGTATGGAAAGGTATACATACACACACACACACATTCTGATAACCTAATCAATAACCATTTCCTGCAATGTACAAATCATATAATAAATGCACTTTTCCATTAAATTAAGATTTGAAAAACAAATGCTAGGTAATGCAATGAATCTGATTCATAAAGTTCTATTGCCAATTTTATTTACTTAGGGCAAGTTATTGGTTTTATCTTCTGAAATCCCTATGATCTTTAGATATAATTATAAATGTCTTATAAAATACTAGATAACTATTCTTACTATTTGAGATATTATATTTACTTTCTCAATAGTATACAATTTGAGTAACTTTAATTAGAATGGATTAAGTTTAATGTATCTTCAATTCATGTGACCCATATAAATGAATGTATTTGAAACATTAAACACTAACATTTTAACAATTAATGTAGTGCATTAAAAATATAGAAATTATCTATCAGTTAAGTCTACCTTTAGTAAATACTTTTAAAAACTTTATTCTGATATGTTCAAACAATGATTTTAGTAATGAGTCAAGCAAATATAATTAAAACAATATTTATTTGGATAGTAAACAAGAAATAATAGTAAATATAAACATTAAACTGTCAGAAAGTGCTGAATATGAAATGACTACATCAATAAATGCAAATACGATGATAAACACTATTTGAAGATATATTATGTATTTCCATATGATCATCAGATTTCTTTCTCACACTTTGTAAAGTTTTGATATCATTTTATTTCTACTAATTGTATATTTATCTCTTTAGCAGTGAAAATTTCGATTATATAAATATAATGTCATGTATATATAATAATTTAGCCAGAAACCAAAAAAAAAAAAAAAATCCCAGAATTACACAACTAATGTCAATGTCAGGAAAGAATTGACTTTCAAATAAAAAAGTAATAAAACTATTAAAGATTTAAATAATAAATATAAAGTAGCTTTTTAAATAGTATTAATAAAATAAATAAAAAGCCTATAGTTCAAATTTCAACCACTTCACACCATAATATCATGGAACACATGGATTTTTATTTACTAGTGTGGATTAACAAAAAGAAAATAGCAGGTGATAACGTTAGTATAACATTTCTTATCCTTTTAAGAATTCAATCAAAGCTAAACTAAAATCAACCCTTCAAATTTGCAAATACACAAAAAATATATAAAAGATAACTATATTAGTTTCATGTGTATTTTCACATTTGTATTTTCAATTTAATATTATACTTTTTTTTTGTTTAAAAGATTGACTTGGACAATAACTTTATTTTAAGCTGCAGACCTAGAATATATTTTATTATAGATAAATGAATTTTTATGTATCATATAACAAATATATCACTTATTGCACATACATTTGGAACCAATTGGTTTTTTTTTACAAGACCTTATGTGTTTATACATTAACTAATCATATCTAAAGAATTCTAATTATGTACCCACACATATCTAACTTTATATTTCTTTTAATATTTAATGAAAAAAGAAAAATCAGCATCTAATTATTTATTTAAACAAAAATTGATATATTATTTATCAAAATAATTTTGATAGTTTACTTAATACAAGTTTAAAATTTGTTATGTCTTAGAAAATAAAATATATTAAACAAAAGTACATGTAAATAATATTAGGTTTAAAAAAAATTTTTAAAAATAAAAAATACAGCGTTTTTGAAAAATAATTAAATCAGTAATTAATAAATTACTTAAGGCTATTTAAATTTTTGTTAGGTGGCTTTTTTCATAAATTTTATGAAGAGATGATCAAGTTATTACATGACATAAAAATTATAACAATTTGCTTGTAAATATTTTAGTGTTTCATTCTTCTTTCTTTGATGTTATTCATACTTTATTCATCATTATGGGACTCTTAATAATGAGAAGAGATTTTTAAAAAGTCGTATTCTAGAGTTTGCCATGTTATATTTTTCATGCAAACCTTTTTTGGGAGCAAAAGCAGCATCAAACAGAATAAATTTTTTATTTCCCCCCTTGAACTAATTATTGTTCCAAACATAAGTTTAATACTTTTTTAATAACTTTGATTTATTAAAACAATAGAATAAAATACAATTACAATAATTTTCAAATGATCACTTATAAACATATAAAATAATTTGTCTTTATTTTTTAAATGTAATTGCTTGCAAAACAAATATATTTTAATTTATTATCCTCATTAAATTTATTTATTTTTTCTTAATTTTTACAATTTAATATTTTTAATACCACAAGTCACATACATGAATATTTATGTCTTATTTCATCAAGAATTTTTTCAAAATAAAATTCTATGCTAACTCTGCTTATGGTTTCTTTTTATGTGGTATGTAATTAGTTTATACTGCTTGTTTGGACAGTAATTTATTATGTCTGCATGTTAATTCTATTAGTATTTTTTAATTTATTTTTTCGACAACCAATTTCCTTTCAGTTTACCATCACAATATATATATATATATATGTGTGTGTGTATAATAATGTCTATAAGCAATTCCAAAATATATGTAATTATTCTCTAAAGACAAATTTACCAGTGTAAATTTAATTGTTACTTGAAAACAATAAATTATCAACTCAGTGCTATTTCAACAAAACTGTTATTTTCAAAGATATTCATCAATAATAGATGTATATATAAATTTAGTGGCATTTTTTTTACTATGAAAATTAAAAATGATAAAATTTAATTATTTCAGTACTGCTGACATATTACTTATTGTATCATTGGATGCATAATGAATGAAACTTTTTTTTAATATTCTCCTACTCTTCACAAATAAGCTATTTTATATTTATTATCAGGTTTAAATACATGATCTGTTTTCTTTTTATAGTCAAAAATATTGAATTATATCTAGAGACAGACTTAGATTTACGGCATATATAAATTTATTTCGCTATTATTATCTTTGAATCAGTTTTTGTCTTCCCTGTGTATTAAAAAAACAGGAGGATTGTGGGCATTAAATGTTATAAGTAATATTAAATGGGCCAAAGTACATATCTCATTCTTAACATTATTCAAATATTTACTTAAATTGTAAGAATTCAAAATTCTATTCTGAAGTCATTACAACACAAAACAATAAATGATGTGTCAAAATTAGAAACTCTTGACAGAAACCATTATCTTCTAGATTATCAACATGCAACTTTTATTAATACATATTGTTATTATTCTTTGCATATTTGTCAATACTTTTTTATTTGTATATAATGCCACAGCCTATAGTTTCCATAAAGAAATAAGTTAAAACTTGCCAATTTATAAATATTAAACTTTTATTTATATATTCTCTATGGTTAATCAATTTAATAATTTTTCTAGCAAAAATTATAACAGTATTTCTAATTCCAAATGTAAGTATATTAGTTTCTTTCTTCAGCCAAATTCTTGGAAGATAAATAGTTAATTTTAGTTCTGGAAATAAAATTATTCATGTATCATTTGTGTATTATAGCAGAAAAAAATAATTAAAAAAAAAACAAACATGTCAATTCTCAACAGATTCACTTGGAAAATAATTTATTATTCTCAAGCAATAATTAAATTTATATCAATGAACCTTTCCACGTAAATAATTTCATATATGTATGTGTGCATGTGTTTGTAAGGATGTCATTTAATGTTTGGATACCTCAACAGTATTGTCAAATCTTTTCCATCACTCAATTCTTACTAGACTATGAAGCAAGTACAAATTGACCATTTATACTTGCAGTTATATACATATATATAAGAAATAAGAAACTAATCTAATAAGTATTTTAGACAAAATTGAAATCAAATCAAATATAATAAAGATTCTTTATCTGGCTTAAAGTATGTACTAAATTAGTTATCTCTCTCTCTTTCTCTCTCTCTCTCTCTCTCTATATATATATATATTATAATGAATAACGATTGGGGAATATGAATAATTAACATACCTACACTACAGGGTGCCATTAGGCATTTGAACCAAGAAAATTTATATAGTAGGCAGATACATAAGTTAAAAAAATTGTTTTAATTTATTTTGACTGACCATTAGCCCATTGTCACTAGCTCAGTGGAATAGCAGAGATTTATATTTTATAAATTCTTATCTAAGAATATATTTTTTTAAAAAAAAAGAATAAAATAAGCCACTGCCAGTAATTAACACACAAACATTTATTTACACACATATATATATAATTTAGCATTATTATTTTAGTATGTTTTACATTTTAAAATTTAACTTACATTTTTAACTTTGATTTTAGATTTTAATTTACATTTTAATTTTTATAAGCACAGATGGATTTATAAAAGTTTGTTTTATAATGTTGAATATAGATCGGTTACATAGATCACATGGTTAAAAACATTTCAAAATAAACATAAACGATCAAAATATAAAGTCATTGATGGAATTGCAGAAAGAAATTTATAAGAAACCCAATGGCATTCATCATAAGATGCCACATTGACACCAATAACTTAAAAGACATCCGAATAAATACATTTTAGATACTCATTGTAAGGTATCATTATTTACCGAATGTCTATATATTCTGATCAAATATGAAAACCAAAAACGTAATTAACTGATAACGAATCTATGCAAGCATCTATACCCAATTTAAATTTAATGCATTTAGAGTGCCGAGTATGAATAGACTACATAGATTGCATTTGAAAAGAAAATATTTTATCCCTTATTTAACCTTAGGCCAAAAGTTTGCAGTTAAACCAACATCAATCCATCTGATATATCGATGTATTCAATGTAATACGAATATGACAGCACAAATATAAGTTAAGAGAAGAAAATGACTTTTTTCCAGATAGGAATACTACATCTACCTGACAAAAAGAGCAATAAAAAAAACTCCATAGGAAGGAACTGCATTCTCCATCTTATAATCCCTTTCATAGGCAAAACAGGAGTGTGCGGTGTATACTAGCAATTCTGCCCATAGCAAACCTCGTACTACATCTACTAATTACACCAATATATCCAATCCATTGACCCAATTTAACTATGAAACAAATAACCCAAGATTACCCTACCCTATTAGAACTAATATAACTTTACAAATCTATATAGCCATTCATGCCTGACTTAAGTTTAACATTTATATAATTTAGTTTAATGAAAAACAAAAATCATAAATAAAACTTAAAAGACCAAAAAAAAAAAAAATGGAAATGATTTTAAAAAAGAAATACATCAAATAAAAAGAATTAATGAATAATTTAGTTTGGTCAGATAGGAAATACTATTGTGATAATTTCTGAAAGGTTTAGAATTTAGAGTTTGTTTTGAAAATGTTCATAAAGTTTTTTATGATTTTTAAAATATTCATCTTTGTCCATTGCTTGCAATTTTGAATGTGAATTCTCATGCCATCCTGAAGAGATTTTTATCCAGTTAGCCATTTTATTTATTCATCTGGAGGTCTTACTTTAGCTGGTCCTCAATGTAGAAAATGATGTCATTTCTCTTTCTTTTTTTTAGCAGAACTGAAGGTATTGAAGAGTGCATCTTTTCAATCCCTTCTCCTTTAACTCTGCACTAACACATATCACCACCGCTATCACACATCTCTCCCAGCTCTTTCTTCACTCACTTTTTATAGTAGACTTTCAGATCCAGTGGACATTACGTCACGACGATGGTGAAGGTCTTTTCACTGAGGTCCAATTCCATGAGTGATTTCTTTTATTGGCCATTCTGATCCCATTGTTTTTCTCTCCTATCTGACCTTTGATTATACATTTTAAATGCCCAAGGGCTAGTTTACATTTAACTAATTAAAACAATCATTTCCATTTTATGATTAATTAATGTGTTTTCCAAACTTAAAGATATATTTTTATCTCTAAATCTTTTTAAGTTTTTGTTGAAAATTTAGTTTTAAAACTTTTTCGTTTTTTTTTTATAAAGTTTTTTTTTTAATTTCTCATCTGTGCAATTTTATATATATTAGAGTTTAGATGATTTTTAATTTTCAATTTTTAATTATTAAAAAAAAAAGTTTTTATTTGCGAACTTTTATTTTTCAGTCTAATTTTAAGAAAAACTAATGTAACGGCGTATGTGCCCATTACATATCAGTAAACTTGCTTAAAAAAATAAACAAAAAAAAATATTTTACTTAGGGTTAGTAATTACGGTACACGATTAACAAAAATTTACAAAGCCATTCGGTTAGTAATTTTACAAAAACACTATATACAAAAAAGAAAAATTTTGACCATCATTTTCTTAAGAATCATTTACATTTACACCCCCTCCATCCAAGAGTTCTATTTTTTATACATTTTATTTTTAAACACACGGCATGACAAGCGAATTATATAAATTATTTATTTATGAAAGTTGCATTGAAGTAAATATGTTTCAAGAAATAATGGGTTTATATGTGTATATTTGTAGCACAATTATAAATACCACCAACTTATTTATGACTGATTGAAATGCTTAAATAGGGTTACTAAGAAATAAATTTCCAAAAAGTACTCATCGTAAGGTACCACATTTACAATCATAAACTTACGTGGCTGTGCACACCTATACACGTTAAAGCATAATATATATTAACAAAAAAAACATTAATTGCAACCTTTTGACTTTCTTCTTATCAAAATACAATTTAAAATTATTAATACTTTCTTGTGTTTAATATATGTGCTATTTCTTTCTGGCAGTGCTTTTATAAGATTTAACGTATACGGTTTTATGTAAATAGATAAAAATATTTCATTTTGAACAAATTTTCTCAGGGTATTCGTGGTTTATTAAATATTGGCTCATGTTGGGAGGCCAATTGTAATGATCAAAAAGAAAAGAGTCTTAATGTATCTAAAAATATATCTTTAAGTTTGGAAAACATTAATTAATCATAAAATGGAAATGATTGTTTTAATTAGTTAAATGTAAACTAGCCCTTGGGCATTTAAAGTGTATAAGCAACAGTCAGATTAGAGAGAAAAACAATGGGATCAGAATGGCCAATAAAAGAAATCACTCATGGAATCAGACCTCAGCAAAAAGACCATCACCATCGTCGTGACATAATGTCCACTGGATCTGAAAGTCTACTATAAAAAGTGAGTGAAGAAAGAGGTGGGAGAAATGTGTAATAGCAGTGGTGATATGTGTTAGTGTGGAGTTGAAGTAGAAGGGATTGAAAAGACACACTCTTCAATCCCTTCAGTTTTGCTAAAAAAAAAGAGAAATGACATCGTTTTCTACATTGAGGACCAGCTAAACTAAGACCTCTGGATGAATAAATAAAATGGCTAACTGGATAAAAATCTCTTCAGGACGGCATGGGAATTTGTGTTCAAAATTGCAAGCAATGAATAAAGATGACTGTTTTAAAAATCGTAAGAATTTTATGAACATTTTCAAAACAAACTCTAAATTCTAAACCTTTCAGAAATTATCACAATAGTATTTCCTATCTGACCAAACTAAATTATTTATTAATTCTTTTTATTTGATGTATTTCTTTTTTAAAATCATTTCCATTTACTTATTTTTTTGTTCTTTTAAGTTTTATTTATGATTTTTGTTTTTCGTTAAACTAAATTATATAAATATTAAACTTAAGTCAGGCGTGAATGGCTATATAGATTTGTAAAGTTATATTAGTTTTATTATGGTAGAGTAATCTTGGGTTATTTGTTTTGTAGCTAAATTGGGTCAATGAATTGGATATATTGGTATAATTAGTAGATGTAGTATGAGGTTCACTATGGTCAGAATCGCTAGTATATGCCACAGACTCCTGTTTTGCCTATGGTAGGAATTATAAGATGGAGAATGCAGTTCCATCCTATGGAGTTTTTTTTTATTGCTCTTCTCATCAGATAGATGTAGTACTCCTATCTGGACAAGAGTCAATTTCTTTTCTTAACCTATATTTGTGCTGTCATATTCATATTACATTGAATACATTGATATATCAGATGGATTGACATAGGTTTAACTGCGAACTTTTGGCCTAAGGTTAAATAAGGGATAAAATATTTTCTTTTCAAATGCAATCTATGTAGTCTATTCATACTCGACACTCTAAATGCATTAAATTTAAGTTGGGTATAGACTCTTGCATAGATTCATTATCAGTTAATTATGTTTTTGGTTTTCATATTTTATCAAAATATATAGACATTTGGTAAATAATGATACCTTACAGTGAGTATCTAAAATGTATTTATTAGGATGTCTTTTAAGTTAATGGTGTCAATGTGGCATCTTATGATGAATGCCATTGGGTTTCTTATAAATTTCCCTCTGAAATTTCATCAATGACTTTATATTTTGATCGTTTATGTTTATTTTGAAATGTTTTTAACCGTGTGATCTATATAACCAATCTATACTCAACATTATAAAACAAACTTTTATAAATCCATCTGTGCGAACTTATGAAAATTAAAATGTAAATTAAAATCTAAAATCAAAGTTAAAAATGTAAATTAAATTTTAAAATGTAAAACATACTAAAATAATAATGCTAAATTATATATATATATATGTGTGTGTGTGTGTGTGTGTGTGCATAAATAAATGTTTGCGTGTTAATTACTGGCAGTGGCTTATTTTATTCTTTTTTAAAAAAATATTCTTAGATAAGAATTTATTAAATATAAATCTCTGCTATTCCACTGAGCTAGTAACAATGGGCTAACGGTTGGTCAAAATAAATTAAAATAATTTTTTTAACTTACGTATCTGCCTACTATAAAAATGTTTTAGATTCAAATGCTTAGTGGCACTCTGTAGTGTAGATACGTTAAGTATCCAATTCCCCAATCATTATAATTGGTGCCCAACATGAGCCAATATTTAATAAACCATGAATACCCTGAGCAAATTTTATCTAAATGAAATATTTTTTATCTATTTGCATAAAACCGTATATGTTAAATCTTATAAAAGCACTTCCAATAAGAAATAGTCTACTATATAAATTTTCTAGGTTCAAATGCCTAGTGGCTCTCTGTAGTGTAGATACGTTAAGACTCTTTCAGACCGCTTAATCAAGACTTATATTTGGATAAATTAATAGGTTTGCTAGCATACTACTTAGGAAGCTTAAAAAATGAATGTATATATATATACATAAACATAGCATATTAATACTATGAGATAATTGAATAGTAGGACATAGATTATTAGATATATGTGTGTATATATGTGTGTGTGTTTAAAACAAAATAAACCTGATATTGTTAAAATAAGTAAAATTAAACACAACAGAATTTAGTACAAACATATATGTATGATAATAAGCATTATATGTAAATTGTTTTGTACATCATCAATATTTATAAAACAATGTGTCATATATGTGTGTTTTGTATGTCATCAGTATTTATAAAACAATGACTTAAATGATGACAAGATAACTCCAGTAATGAGTGAAGGGTCAAATATCGTGTCAAGCACACAAATTAAGAATGAAGTAGTAATGTGTATCTTAATTTCTTGAATCGACTATTATGACACATTTATAAAGACAACAATAAACACATATCACAAATGTAAAGGAAATGAAATGCTTCATATACAAGAAAACAGAAACAATACCAGCTATAAAAAAGAAATGAAGCTAGAACCTTTCTTTTTCAAAATAATATGCTCACTAGGGAAAGCTAGTTTCATTGAAATAAGAAATTCAAACACTGTATAAAATGGATGCTTTCATATGAAATATTTTATAAATATTTCATAAATATCTTTTTTTTTCACATGAGATTTAAAGTGGCAAAAAGAAAGATTTTTAATATAAATCAGACACAAATAAATTTAAAAAGATCGGATAAATCTAAAGAAAAGCATTTTAAACTTATAAAAGAAAAAAAGAAAGATTGAAATAGAATGTGTGATTAATTGAAAAACTAAAAAAGAAATATATGCATAGCAAGTACCACAACTGATGAAATAATTGTTTTTAGCATGTGTAAAGTATTTTTCTTTAACTAAAAGCTCTAATTAACTGAAAATCTATACATATTGAATTGACACAATGTGGCATGGCTAAAACAATTGATCATTGTTGGTGAGCACATTGATCCTGGAACCATAGGAGTTGAGTAACCTTATTGTTTACAGTCTAAGTGCCTAATAGACTTTATTCATACAGCATGGAATGTTTACACCAGGAGTAGAAGAAAACATAGACAGCCAATGTGAAATTGTTCAGAGTTTGCCTTTCAAGAGAAGCATCTAAAAATCTATATCTGTGCAGTCAGAAATACCTAAATTGTATAAACTATGATTTAATAAGGACTATATTGACTAACAAATTTTGATTTATCAATTCATAAAATATATCTTGTTAAGCATTATAATTTTTTTAAATCTATGTGTGTATTATTAGCTTTATTATTTCATTCTTACCTTTCAGAAGTGAGAAACCATATGTTTTGACATTCTGGGAAAATCCAAGTTATGAGAATGTGAGATGAGCAGGGAGGGAAGGCTGAAGTTAGTTGAAATCTTTTTTTAATAAAATCTAAGTTCTATTTCCCTTCCCAAGAATTTGACTTTTGTTCATGATTGTTTACTTGGATTTTGGAAGTAAAACATTCATTTTTAAATATTAATATCACCCACTCGACAATAATGAACTAACAATATTACTTAAGTTATACTCAGCAATGAATGACTAACTTTCTGAACAGATCTGCTTTCTCAATTATATTAAGAATTATTTTTTACATGATAATTGAAATAGGGATCTTCAGATAAGTCAATCCACAGCTATTGGAATCACATGCTAAACCTACACATATAATGAATGTCAATGTTAATTTAACTTGTTAACTTTGGATGTATTAAAATAGAACTAATTTTTATTATTAATATTATTCTGTATATAGGAATGTCTGTGTTATGAGTCTCGATCATTGGGATTATAGAGGATAGGAAACCTTAAATTATTGAACTGCTTGTGTGCTAGGTGCTTTTTATTGAAAATTAAACTTCAAGTGTACATTTATTATTATTATTATTATTATTATTATTATTATTATTATTATTATTATTATTATTATTATTATTATTATTATTATTATTATTATTATTATTATTATTATTATTATTATTATTATTATTATTATTATTATTATTATTATTATTATTATTATTATTATTATTATTATTATTATTATTATTATTATTATTATTATTATTATTATTATTATTATTATTATTATTATTATTATTATTATTATTATTATTATTATTATTGTTATTATTATTCATAAATATTGTTAAACTTTTGGACTTACCCAAAATTTGTTAACATTTTCATATTTTTCTCATTTATAAAATAAATGTTATTAAATTTATTAAGTTGATATCATCTGCTTTATTGAACTGATCATCACATTCATCCATACAGACAACCACTATTTTATAACTATAGTAAAGACATTCTAAGTAAAGTAAAGGCCATTCAGTAATAGTAACTCAGAGGAGGTAACTTAATTGTAAATCTTTATATGCACATCCCTTTAAGATAGTCAAATGTGAATTCTTCCTGAGTTTGAATACTGAGGCAACAGATCTGAAAGAGGGTGGTGAGATGTGGATGAACTGACAGAGGTTGCATCTATATTTAATGAATGAAATATTGGTCTAGTCTATTGAAGGTGGGTGTAACAATAAGTCATCTACTTTATTGTGTCATCTCCAGCATTCTACATGAAGACTCTAGGTATGACTGTATCAGATGTGACTCTTTTCCAATGTCATCATCCAGACCATTATAATATATACATGTCATAAAATTTAATCAACACTTAGACAATTCCAATATCAACATCATTCAACAACTTCAACTTGCTCCTTTTAACAATAAAGGTGGATATGAGGCTGCAAGTATAAACAACCATTTTTCATTAACTTTCAGTGTAGGAAATAATAATGGTGATGAAAGTGACCTAACAGTATACATGCATAATATTGAGGGAAAACAATTATATATGTATATCTATTGTAACCTTTTGATCGGTTATCCATGGTTTATGGTATAGAAAAATGAAATAGCTCCAAAATTTTACATTTTAAATTTAGATAATAGTAATTCTATGGACTTGGCTATAACAGTAATAAATGACTTAAAAATTAAAGAGAGGATTTTGTACAGATTTAATAATCATTGTTAGTTATCAATAATTTATATTACAATCTACTATATAATTTTTAATACAATATTTGTCCATTTAAATAAACATATCATTATTTATAAATTTGACTTTAATTTATTTTCCTGCAATGTTCTTTTAAAAACTAAAGATCTAAAATTGTACTTAACTTAAAAAGGAACAATTATCTACCACAAGATAAGAGTTTGTTTTAAAATTATTGTAATTGCAATATATTCTAAACAAAAATATTTATTCTTAAACTTTGTATTTAAATCCAATTAATAATATCTAATATATTAAAGATATAATTGGAATAAGAATATGAGTTTCAAGTAATGATTTAAATTAATTTCAATTATAAAATATTTTTTTTGTTGACTTCAATTATTTTAAATTAGAAACAGAAACATCTTTTAAGTTAAAATCTGTACAAGTTCATTTTGGTTTATTGACAAATGAGGGTAAGTAAATAGTTTTCTCACTTCAATTTATCCTGGGTGGTTTAAGAAAAAAAATCATGCAAATGATTAAAAAGATTTTAAAAATTCAAGAAAACTTATAAAGTAAGATAGGAGTTTGATTTTGTTTTCTCCATAAAAACAATTATAAAGTTAAAAATATTTAAAGTCTTAAGTAGTAAAAATCATCTTTAAAAAGTAGTCTAAGGTAATAAAATATTTTAACTAATTATTTACATTATAGAGTAATTTAAACTAATCTTCATTATGACTAAACTAAATTCTGATCATCTTCTTACAGCCAAGATAATACCACAAAGAAGTTTGAAAAATCCAAATTGTTATTTTAATTTGCATATGAAAGCAATGAGAAAGAAAACACAACTGCATTGCTTCAGAGAGAAACATAATGATAGCCAAGTAAGAAAACATTTATTTGTCTAAACTAAATTAAGGGTTTTTCTTAATCATTGATTAAAATATCTGAAAAACAGATTAAAAATTTCTAGAAATAAATTTTTAAAGCTAATAGAAATATCCTATAGAACATTAAGAATAATTAATTAGTTGCTATTGTTGAAGAATGCAAGAAAAAAACTAATCTTCATTTGAATTAAACAGTTAATATGGAAGAAATAATTTACAAAATTTTGAAGAAAATATAAAACTTAAATTAAGATTTCTTGTGTTTAAATAGAGGATGAATTTTTATTATAGGATTCTAATAATGGTATAGTAAAAATGGAAATGATAATTAGAAAAAAATCCATGTAACTTTTAATGATAGATGAGCAAAAATAATTGTGGTCAAAATGTACTACAAGCCAGAAAATTAAATGAGCTTATCAAATATGTGTATAAAATTTTACTAGACTAATGAATAACAGGAAAAGGAGAGAAATCAAAAAATCAAACTTATTGATGATTTATTTTAATAAGTTTAAAAATTTGTGCCATGTGGGAGAATAAAGTGAAGATTTATTTAGAATATTCATTAAACTTTTCATAGTGAATTTTGAAAAACAAGATTATATGCAATGCAACTTTAAAACTAGCTAGGAAGGTAGGATGCATTCAATTTAAGATTTTGTCTCATCATTTGTGCTTTTTATTAATGTTTAACTATACATGTATTATAACAGAGAGAAGATAGGAGAAGTACCTCAATGTACAAACAATGGTAAACATTTATGGGTGTAAACATTGTATTATTAAATTACAAACTGGAAATGGGTTTTAAAAAAGATTTTAATTTTAAAGTTATTACTAATATTTTTCTTGTTTAAAATAAAACATAAACACAATGTATTTGTCATAGTGATAATTTAAAGAATTTATGGTTGCAACTTAATATATAATGTTAAAGCTATGCTTAAATATAAAAAGAGAATAATCATGAGTTATAATGTGAAAGTGTGTGGGGTGTAGTGAACATAATGTTAACTGTATATTTTGACCAGTATATACTATTCTGAAAAGAATGACAAACTTATAAAATATAATGTATTTATGAAAAAAAGAAAGAATGAATGTTGATGTAAGACAATATCATGATCATATTTGTTATAAAGAAAAATATATATCTCATTAATAATAATAATAATAGAAATAGATTTTTTATTGTGTAAGATGATTGTGGATATGGATAGAAAATTATTATATGGGAAAGATTATATTAAGTTGTCAGTCTAGAATTAGTAGAGTAGTAGATGTGAAATATACAATTGAGAAAGATGAGTTAAAATTCCAGGATAGGATAAAATATCATCATGAACAACTGATGAACAGTTTAGTGGAGTAATTGATGTGATACCCATAAAGATATTGGAAAAGGATGGGAGGGGTTTCTGCAAAAATGAGGATAGTATATACAATAAGTACTTAGGAAAGAAGCCCAGGTTAAAACTGGGGCAAAGTCATGAAAAAAATGATTGCCTACCAAATATGCCATCTCATATTTTAAAAAAACCTCCATCAATTTTATTAGTATATAATCTTTAATAAAATCAGTTTTTATATATAAAGTTTAAGGTCAATTAGGAGGCATCAAAGGTAGATTAAATATTTAAAAGATTTTATAATTTCTTCCTAAGTCTTGACAGATTCTCTTAAAGGTAAAAACATGTACAAAAAAATATTTTATATTTTAATAATAATTTGAATAAATTACTAGAGGAGTAAAATAGCCAAAGTAAAAGACTACTATAAAATAAAAGTGAGAGAGAGAATGAAGGCATAAATGAACTGTATGATATGGAAAAGAGTTCTTATCTTCTTATTCATTTTAATTAAATTATAAATATTATTTTCTATTTTTTATTACCACAGCAGCAATAATTTTGTTGAGTAAATTATAGTTTAATATTTGATGCCAAATTTGGGAATATGAAATATATTTTAAATTACATTTTTCTCATGATATATTGAGAATTATAAAATATCAGGTAGTAATAAGGAAAAGGAATAAGAAGATAGCCATCAGATAACTCATGAATGATGCAAAGACATCCAAGTAATATGAAAGCATACATGATTATAAAATGATAAACATACTTTTAAAAGAACTATATACAAACTATAGGAAGGGTTGATTATATATAATAACCATTATGTTAATTTGTAAATAATGTAACTAATTTGTTGTAAATGTATAAACAGTTTAATGCTTATTTGCTGTATTTTTATATTGGACTATTTCCATCATCTAATATGTGCGTTGAATGTCTTTAGAAAAGTTTAATTTTTAGTTAAATATTCCAAGTGCATTCAACTGACCTGTTGGCTGTGATATTACTAACAGTTAGTGCATATACTAACCTGTTTTCTGTGTTATTACTAACATTTGTTTGCTGTGATATTACTAACAGTTGGTGCATATACTAACCTGTTTTCTGTGATATTACTAACAGTTGAATGCATTTGGAATATTTAACTAAAAATTAAACTTTTCTAAAGACATTCAACACACATATTAGATGATAAAAATAGTCCAATATAAAAATACAGCTAGAACATCATCATCACAAACCTTCAGAAAAACACTAGTTTAATGTTTAAATTTTATTGTTAGTGAATAATTTCATTTAATATGCATAGGTAATTTATTGTTTATTATTGTAAATAAATAAATATTTTGATTTAAACTTTGTAGTAGTAATTTTAGTGAGTCTGAGAATCATTTCTGTCACAAGGTCATATCAATAAAGCACATTATTTACATAAAATTATACCTATCACATTTTAATTATATGCCTTATTTGAAAAGTTATGCTTAAGAATTTATAATTAATAGATTAACTCTTAATTGCTTTAAAATGACAACTATATTAAAGGTAATTTATGCTACTTCATATCTTATTGAATATAAAAGAATTTGAAAAGCCATGTGAAAAATACTATTAAGTATTACAAAATGAAGAGCATACAATAAATCAGTAGTATGTTTGAGAGTCACAGTCTAATTTTATAATTGAAGTTGAAGTATAGGTTATGTCATAATTTAAAAAGCTCATATTAGTTCAAAATACAAGTTACTAAACAAATATATTTTAAGATTTGCAATTCTAGAGAATCTAGTTACAATGGGTGAATGATAAGTAATTGAGAAGAGTGTTTAATTGATTTAGACTTTGTAGATAATAATTACATGCTAAAGCTTTGATTATAATAAAATAAGTATTCTAGAATAATTATTGTTAACATAAGTATGAGAATAAATCTGAGGAAAATGTACATTGTATTATTTACGGAAAGGTAATGAGTAGAAAGTGATTGTAATTTTCAGTCTTATTATTATAGTTAGGTTAAGTTTCCAATAAGAGTTTAATCCAGATTTATAATGATAAATATGTTTTTATTAAATTGTTGGATCCCAATAAAACCCCTCTTATAATTCAATTATTTAATTATCAACATAATTGTTATATTGGATTTTAAAATAGAATATTTATGATCCCTGAGATAGCCATAAGATAACATCAATTATTTTAATTTAATGTAATTTGGTTAATGTTTTTATTTTAAGATTCTTAAATTATAGAAGAGTAGTTTAAATCATTACTTAAATGAAATATGATGTTAGTCATTGTTTGTTGTGGGGAATTTCCTAATGGTTATAATATGATAATAGCAGAAGGATTTCCACAATAGCAATGCCATTGTGGAGTATATTTTTATATACTTCTCAATGTTAAAACCACTCTCTTGTAATTATCCCTAGAATCTATTTTATGTTTTGATGTTTAACAAGTTTCAAGCCCCATAAAGAGTCTTATACATTATTGATGATATATTTGATGGTTATTATTGAGATAGTATAGTAGTGGGTACAAATAAAAGGTAGGTTAGAGATGTGTTGAAAAAAAATGGAAGGGAAGGTTACATAGGTAAGGCAGTTTTTGGCCCAATGAGTGGCTTGATTAGTGTCTAATCAGCACTTCTGCAGAGTTAATTGTTATATTAAATGATTATATAAATATTGTTTTATAATATCAAGCACTTAGAACAAGAAAGGTAATACAGATTTCGGTTATGAAATTTTTTAGCATATAACTTACCTCTGTAAAAAGACAGATATTAATTATTTAGAATAGGATGGTAGATATTATTAAACTATAATATAAAATAATTATACTCATTTAAGAATTTTAATGTGTTCAATTTACAATTAGAAATAAATTATATGTGACTTATGCTCTTGTGATTGAAATATGTGGATATACAATATTGAAAATTTTCTGATTAATCAGTTCTGATATTTAATGTGCTATGAACAGTGTTGTTATATGTCAATTGAAAAAATAATAGTATTAATAGTAGAAGAGTTAAAATAGCAACTTAAGAAATAGGTGGATTAAAAACTAGAATTAGCATTGTTTGGTTGTGAGATAGCCAGGAATATGTAATTCGTTTTTTAATGAAGAAATATTTTTAATGATAATATAAAAAAATCTTAATATTTTAGTTAAGTATAGAAAATAAATATTTTGATAATAGCAAGATAAGTGACACTAAAGAGGTAGAGTTAGAAGAAATTGTAGTTTTGAAGAGCTTTGAGAGTGATATTGACTTGAATATGTTCATGAAATTTATGCAGGATATAAAATAAGATAATGATGAATCAAATAAATAAAAAATTAGAGGATGTGAATAAAAAATTAGATAATAATAAAGAATAAATAAGAGATAATTTAAAATTTAGAATGGAATTAAATAAAAAATTAGGAGAGAATAAAGATGAAATTAAGGATAATATTGATGAGATGAAAAGTAATTTAGATGAGGTAAAAACTAACTTAGAAAATATGAGAAGTACTTTTGATGATAGGTTTGATAAAAATGAAAAGTACCTAAAAGTATTAAGAGAAGATATCAATTTGAGAATGAAGTTATTGTGTGTGCAATGACTACTATCAAGCTTTGTTTACATAAACACTGAGAGAGATAGAATTCAATATCTCTTTCAAATTGTCTCCAACCTTTAAACCATGGTTTTGAGCTAGTTGGCTCACATCAGTAAAGGGTAGGAAGACCAGAAACTAGATCTAAACTCCAACTCTACTAAACAGCATTTATGAAACATGTTTCTACCAGTTTGAAAGCACAAATTTTTCAGATATGTAAATATCTTCAAATCCAGTCAAATAAACTAGATAGCTATATGGGTCTGAATTCAGTTTAGTTTCACCATATAGTAAAAGCCTCTGCAATCTATATCATTGCAAAAACCTTTAAGGGTGCATTTATGATAAACAAAACAAGTTATAAATTTTGTGACTTGCTATAGCTTGCATCTTATGTTCACTAGATGGATCTTTGCCAAGAGCCCACTATCAAGCTTTGTTTACATAAACACTGAGAGAGATAGAATTCAATATCTCTTTCAAATTGTCTCCAACCTTTAAACCATGGTTTTGAGCTAGATGACTCACATCAGTAAAGGATAGGAAGATCAAAAACTGGATCTAAACTTCAACTCTACTAAACAGCATTTATTTGTTTGACTGGATTTGAAGATATTTACGTACCTGAAAAATTTGTGCTTTCAAACTGATAGAAATGTGTTTCATAAATGCTGTTTAGTAGAGTTGGAGTTTAGATCTAGTTTCTGGTCTTCCTACCCTTTACTCACATGATCCAAATAGCTCAAAACCATTGTTTAAAGGTTGGAGACAATTTGAAAGAGATATTAAATTCTATATCTCTCAGTGTTTATGTAAACAAAGCTTGATAGTGGCTCTTGGCAAAGCTCCATCTAGTGAACATAAAATGCAAGCTATAGCAAGTTATGAAATTTATAACTTGTTTTGCTTATCATATATATATAATAAATAAAGTTTGATATCTGTATTTGTTTCACAATATATGTAATATATATATATATTGATTTGTATATTATATATATATTATAACAGGACAATTCTTTTCAGGACTCGGGGAAGTCACATCTAACTATAGTCAGACTTTGAGTCTTCTTATAGAATGCCATGGATGATGTTATTTAAAATATAATCCAATTCACTCCTCTATTAATAATCTCATTACTCTCAGAATTCAAGCTCAGAGTAGAAATTTGCAATCGACTCTCTTCAGGCATTTCCACAAATATCCCATAGTAATAATAAATTTAATATAAGCTATATATAACTTCTTTATAAATATTAAATCACTAAGTTGATTTAACATATACATGCATGAGTATGTATATTTATAAATATTGATTTTATAAAACGACTAAATAAAATACACAAACGAGACCTGTTTAATTTTGAAATCAAGTTTAACACATTTTAATCAGTAATAAAAAACAAAATATTATCACATAAAAACATTAAAATTTAGAATTATAATCTGTGCTTACATACACTAATAAATTATTTAATATTCAAAAAATAATAATGTAATCATTTACATATATATATATATATATATATATGATTTAAAATTATATTTATAATATATAAATTATATATATATATATATATATAATTTCAAATCATGTGTATAATAAATAATACACATGATACATTATAAATCTACCTATTGTGTCATTAAAATGATTCAGTGTGTGTTGTATGTGTATATACGATAACATCCATTCACACTAGAATAATAATAGAATGTATCCTGATATTAGTTGTGTATGTTTAAAAAGAAATTATGTTAATTGTCATGTAAGATTCAATTTGGAATATAATAAAACTTCCAAATTGAAATAATTAAAAAACTTTTACCTTAGTCAGCTGTCATTTCCATCAGAGTATATATCAAAATATCAACATCTAAATTTTATTAAATAAATAAAAAAAATAAAGTGTTCATCTTATCAGTTCTCCACTTTAATATACTAAGTAATTTTTCTAAGTAAATATAATTATCCACAAAGGAAATAAAGTTTAAGAGTTCTTAAATTATACAAAGGAGTAATCCAAGATGAGAAAGAATGCGGTTTTATATCCCTCCTTAGATGAAATAAAATGATGATGAATGTTGAAACATAAAGTTCATTGATCATCCTTCGAAGAGGCAATCCAGATATTCATTCTTTAAATATTTATGTAGTAAAATATTTAACATTTTCTTCAATATAATACTCCAATATTAAAGCAGCTTTTTAAATGAGAATTACGACGATTATATTTTAGGCATTGATTAAGTAGGAATAAATTTACATGTTCGGGTTTAAAACATCAGTAGAAATCCCTGGCATAAATTATCTAGCCACAGAACATCTTTATAAATTTTTGTCTTCTTAAGTATATATTTTGTAAACTCATTTCGAAGACGTTGATAACTTTTATAACCTTGTTAATTACAATGATTATTTTTTATAGTTCTTTATAATATTCAAAGGCAGTAAATTAATTACTTGAAGCAGGTTTTAAAATATTGAATCTTCTTTTTTTTAATTTTTCTTAAATGTGTTCTAAATTCGAACACATTTAAATTTACAAACGTAGTTCTTGCCTTGATAACTAAATAGAAGATTATTGTTATAACAATATTATTTCGTTTTTATACTGGATTAATTTCTGCAAGCATATCACATAATCATGCTCATGCTTTCTATTGTTTAAAATATACAATTTGTAATGAACCCCAAACGTTTTTTTTCCTTTGTTTCAACTAATAAAAATGCAATGTTGACTTAAGGCTTTGTCAATTGTCAAGTTTTGGTTAATAAAAAAAAATACTATTAGTTAGAAACATTTTATTTATGGGTGTGTATAAATAAACTAGAATTATTCAGTTTTAGAATTATTCTTTTAATACTAACTAGTTTATATATATATATATATATATATATATATATATATATATATATATATATATATATATATATATATATATATATATATATATATATATATATATATATATATATATATATATATATATATATATAGCTGATACATGAAAAGCTTAAGATAGGTGTAAGTTATTTATATCTGTTGATTCGATATAGGCACAGTTAAATTTACAAAGAAAAACAAATTGTTTTAGGTGAAACTCATATGGTACTCTCACATTACCCCAATCCTTTAAAAAGTTCAAATTTTATATTTACCATTAAAATTTGGACACTTAATGTGTGTCAATGTATGCATTAAATATAAAGTTGTGGAGCTTGTTTTTCTTTCCTGCATTTATCAACCCTTATTATTTGCTCTATTTTTTTAACCCTTTCCCTTTCTCTACATTAAATATTATTCACTTTAAACAGAAGGATAAGGAGGTTCATATATATAGGGTTCTTTCTTTTTCTCCTCTTTTTTATTTTTCTTTAATGGATTCATTGTTATGTGCCTCTTTTATAGATGACACATATATTTGTTTGGTAGTCTCCATCCTGCTTTTCTTTAAGACTCATGGACTTTTTTGAGAACTATCCAAAACATAAGAACATCCATCATTCAGCATGGATTAACTCTTAAAACATTTTTAGTTTTCAGGTATCCTAAGAATTAATTTTAATTGCTTAACATACCCTCATCAAAGAAAATTAATGTCTTTTTTTGACTTATACACATCCTTATACATATATATACCCATATACTTTTAAATGAAATCTTTTTCCCCCCTTACCTATTCTAAATGATCTTTTCTTTCAATATTTTACTTTATACATAAGTAAAATGTGGCAAACATTATTAATTTGTTTGACCAAATAGGGTTTTAAAGCTCTAGCATTGTAAGTGCCTTTAATGTCTCCCTTTATATTTATCCAGAATGCATTGGGACCTGTTTGCTTTATGATAGTATAAGGTCCTTCATATTTATGATAAAACTTTTGATATTTGCTCTCTTGGGGTTTACTCATATGAGGTGTTTTTTTATAAAAACTTGATACCCAATTTGGAACTTGTGTGAAATTGTCTTCACATTTTTATTTCTTTGACTGGCCTTTTTTTTAACAAGTTGTTTATAAGATTTTACTCTATCTTCTCTTGTATCCATGTATATATCCACAAAGCGCATGTACATTGGCTTAATGGTGATTGTTATTACAATTTAACAACATCATGCTATATAAAATAAATGTCTTATTTATACATATCCATATCAAAATATATAATAATGGACTTGCATTTTATAAATAGTGTTTCAACATCAGATTGCATTATTGTGATGCTTAATTAATCTACCATTATTACTTAGTTAACTAACCACAACTTGAACTTTAATAAACCTGTAAGTATTTTTTTTATACTTTGGTTAACTTGATGCATTTTTATTGCTATTAATATCAACTTCAATTATTTATATACATATACACAATTATTCTCCTAAAAGAATAGCGTAATAGATTCTATCATTACTGAAAGTCCATTGTCACATCCCAAATTCGTAATCCATGAAGTCCTTCCTTATATATGTGCTTTACTTTTTAAGCACATCCATTAACATGTTCAATGAATGTGAAGGGACCTTCATAAGTATTACACAATCTATGGAATTGTGAACCTTTCTGTCTCTTAGATAGTATTATAAATATTTTTATTATTGTCTGAAGACTTTTTATAATTTGTTTATCTTCAGGATTATGGTGATGGTTCATACACCATAATTTACACTTAAGACAATTAAATCTATTGCCTTCATTCATATCTTCTATATTAAACCTTCTATTAAGACAACCTTCTTTTTTATTAAATATCATAATTGATAATGATATTATCAGATGGTTGTCATACAATTCATCAACACCTCATTGATGAAATGTTTTACATTTTTTCTGGGAGTAAAAACAAATATGATGGGATGACTCAAAATACATTTTACTGTTGTATTCATCTATTATATCTTTAGATAGTGGAGTCATCTCAAGTTTCATGAGTTCATGATTTAACTTGTTATTAATACAAGAAATCTGAAGTCTTAATTTATCTAGACATTTAGTATTATCAGTTGACTATGTTTCCCTCAATTCCTGAAATTCAGAATTTAATTTATATTTCACATGATACATATCCTCTTCTCTTTCTAAGATTTTTGGATCAGGTTTGAGCACTTTATTAATGATGCAATGATCTTCTACTTCATTGCTCTGCTGTATGGTAAAATGATAGTCATGGCAGTTTTCTTCTGAAATATTCATTTGAACTAAAAGTGATTTGTTCTGGATGCTATCATTATATTCACATATCTCATGTTTATGGTAAGTTTTGGATTCTTGGCATTGAATTTCCATCGATATTGTTGATGCTTTTGTGTCATGAAGTCTTTCTACTTCATTGGCAGTTTGTTTCTTTTCAACAACAACTTTGATTTCTACTTGCATTTTTTCCTTAACATTATCAATATCTTTCTTTAACTCTTCTTTTATAGAAATTATGTCTTCTTTTAATTTCCCTTCCATATTATCCATATCAGCTTTAGTTACCATATTATCATTCATTCTAGCAATTTCTCCCTTCATATCAGCATTCATTTTATTTATATCAGCATTTATATTATCCATATCAGCTTTTATATTATCCATCTTAGAATTCATTTTATTCATATCAGAATTCATATTATTTATATCACCTTTCATTTCCATCATCATTCGGACCAATTGAGCCATATAATTATCACTCCCTTGAGGTTGTACTATTATAGCTTCAGTTACCTTTTGTGTTTGGGGTAACATTTGATCTGTCATATGAACTTGTGAAGGATGTTCAACTTCTTCTACAGACCCCTCAGACATTAGGACTTGTAAAGACCCTTGTTCATCACTAATTGAAGTAATTTCTATTTCATTATCTTTATTACTTAACGATTCTTCGAAACTTTTTACTTCCATTATTATTAGCTTTTTCCCACTTCTAGTTATCATTAACAAAAAAAAAATTTAAAGTTATATATAAATATAAGTAACTTTCCTTTCAAAGTAATAATTTAATATATGCCATAAGATTTCATGCTGTGCTTATGCCCTTAAATGTAATTCTATTTTCCTACTTTTATAAGATGTTGTTATAATATATATTTTAATGCCCAAATTATAATTGTATTTATTTATTTATTTTAAAGCGACTGATTTATCTGTTTATTACAGTTTATTTTATTGCAAGGTCTCTATTATTTATTATTCAGTGTTTTTACCAATTCACAACATACTCATATTTTTTTTTAACCTATGGATTTAACTAATGTAAAACTACTGTTTCATGCCTTAAGTATGGGTGCCATGTATAATGGGATGATCCTTTTCAAGCCTTAAGTATGGGCGCCATGTATAACGGGACGATCCTTTTCAAGCCTTAAGTATGGGCGCCATGTATAACGGGACGATCCTTTTCAGGACTTGAGGAAGTCACATCTAACTATAGTCGAACTTTGAGTCTTCTTATAGAATGCCATGGATGATGTTATTTAAAATATAATCCAATTCACTCCTCTATTAATAACCTCATTACTCTCGGAATTCAAGCTCAGAGTAGAAATTTGCAATCGACTCTCTTCAGGCATTTCCACAAATATCCCATAGTAATAATAGATTTAATATAAGCTATATATAACTTCTTTATAAATATTAAATCACTACGTTGATTTAACATATATATGCATGAGTATGTATATTTATAAATATTGATTTTATAAAATGACTAAATAAAATAAACAAACGAGACCTGTTTAATTTTGAAATCAAGTTTAACACATTTTAATCAGTAATAAAAAACAAAATATTATCACATAAAAACATTAAAATTTAGAATTATAATCTGTGCTTACATACACTAATAAATTATTTAATATTCAAAAAAAAAATAATGTAATCATTTACATATATATATAATTTCAAATCATGTGTATAATAAATAATACACATGATACATTATAAATCTACCTATTGTGTCATTAAAATGATTCAGTGTGTGTTGTATGTGTATATACGATAACATCCATTCACACTAGAATAATAATAGAATGTATCCTGATATTAGTTGTGTATGTTTAAAAAGAAATTATGTTAATTGTCATGTAAGATTCAATTTGGAATATAATAAAACTTACTTCCAAATTGAAATAATTAAAAAAGTTTTACCTTAGTCAGCTGTCATTTCCATCAGAATATATATCAAAATATCAACATCTAAATTTTATTAAATAAATAAAAAAAATAAAGTGTTCATCTTATCAGTTCTCCACTTTAATATACTAAGTAATTTTTCTAAGTAAATATAATTATCCACAAAGAAAATAAAGTTTAAGAGTTCTTAAATTATACAATGAAGTAATCCAAGATGAGAAAGAATGCAGTTTTATATCCCTCCTTAGATGAAATAAAATGATGATGAATGTTGAAACATAAAGTTCATTGATCATCCTTCGAAGAGGCAATCCAGATATTCATTCTTTAAATATTTATGTAGTAAAATATTTAACATCTTCTTCAATATAATACTCCAATATTAAAGCAGCTTTTTAAATGAGAATTACGACGATTATATTTTAGGGATTGATTAAGTAGGAATAAATTTACATGTTCAGGTTTAAAACATCAGTAGAAATCCCTGGCATAAATTATCTAGCCACAGAACATCTTTATAAATTTTTGTCTTCTTAAGTATATATTTTGTAAACTCATTTCGAAGACGTTGATAACTTTTATAACCTTATTAATTACAATGATTATTTTTTATAGTTCTTTATAATATTCAAAGGCAGTAAATTAATTACTTGAATCAGGTTTTAAAATATTGAATCTTCTTTTTTTTAATTTTTCTTAAATGTGTTCTAAATTCGAACACATTTAAATTTACAAACGTAGTTCTTGCCTTGATAACTAAATAGAAGATTATTGTTATAATAATATTAGTTCGTTTTTATACTGGATTAATTTCTGCAAGCATATCACATAATCACGCTCACGCTTTCTATTGTTTAAAATATACAATTTGTAATGAACCCCAAACGTTTTTTTCCTTTGTTTCAACTGATAAAAATGCAATGTTGACTTAAGGCTTTGTCAATTGTCAAGTTTTGGTTAATAAAAAAAAAAATACTATTAGTTAGAAATGTTTTATTTATGTGTATGTATAAATAAACTAGAATTATTCATTTTTAGAATTATTCTTTTAATACTAACTAGTTTATATATATATATATATATATATATATATATATATATATATATATATATATATATATATATATATATATATATATATATATATATATATATAATAGCTGATACATGAAAAGCTTAAGATAGGTGTAAGTTATTTATATCTGTTGATTCAATATAGGCACAGTTAAATTCACAAAGAAACACAAATTGTTTTAGGTGAGGCTCATATGGTACTCTCACAATATATATATATATATATATATATATATATATATATATATATATATATATATATATATATATATATATATATATATATATATATATATATATATATTGTTTGGTTTTAAAGATGATGACTTACAACAAAAATGTGAAGATTTTGTAAAAAATTCTTTTTTTTTTTTTGAGAAGTTTAAATATTTCATGAAAATATAAAAAAGTCTCAAAATCTTTAAATAGATTAAAAAATGCAATATGTACAAAATGAAAATAAAATTACAGATAAGAATTTTTTCAAAAAAACTTCTAATATATTAAGCTACAATAAAATAATGTTGTTATAACAATGTTAATATTATATATATATATATAATACATATTTTGCGGGTTCATCCATGTTAAAAACTTTTAATATTAATATATTGATGTTTCGACTTGGTCACACAAGCCATCCACAGAGTTATAAAAGGTAGAAATATGGTTATAGAGGCGTTACAATCATGATTTGAATAAAATGTTAAAATTCCACCAATAGCAAAAAATGTTACATTTAGGAATGTTTTTTAAAAAAATATTTCCAAATAGGAGGAAATTTACATGTATCCTCTCGCTTATTGATACAATCTGGCCTTTTAAGTATCTCAATGGCTTCTCTAATTTTGCATTGGTAGAGATTATCACATCTGGATATGATCCTGGTACTAGAAAAATCAATTTTATGACCTGAATCTATAGTATGGAGTGAGAGTGCTGATGATGATGAGTGTTGTTTAACTGCATTAGCATGCTCATCTCTCCTAACACTGATGTGACGATTACTCATACCTATGTAAGAAGCTTTACAATTTTTACATGAGATTTGATAGACACCATGAGATTCAAGAGGGATTGAATCCTTAGGCTTGGTTATTATATTGCTGATCTTTTGATGAGCAGAAAATGCTGTATCTATATTATAGCATTTTAATATACGTCCGATACTGTCTGTAGTTCCTTTTACATATGGAACACAAATCCTAATAGCTGATTTATCATCTTTTTGTTTCCTATTTTGTCTATGTTGGGCTTGAAATAAGGCTTTTTTTTTATAAATTTGTAATTATAACTATTTGCTAATGAAACACTATTAATATGATTTATTTCTTCTTTCAGATATGTCTCATCTGAAAGGTTAATGGCTCTATTTAAAAGAATTTTGGCTACAGAAACTATCTGAGTTGGGTGATGATGAGAATGGAAATGCAAATATCTGTCTGTGTGTGTATCCTTTCTGTAAATAGAAAAAGATAAACTATTTGGTGTTCTGGTCACTAGAACATCAAGAAAAGGGAGTTTTCCATCAGACTCTGTCTCCATTGTAAATTTAATATGAGGATGCATATTATTTAAATATAAGAAAAAATTATCTAATTTATTTTTTCCATGTTGCCATATGACAAAAGTGTCATCTATGTATCTGAGCCAAATGAGAAGTTTTAAAGATTATGATTCTAAAGCACGAGTTTCTATATATTCCATGAATATATCAGCTATTACTCCTGAGGTAGGTGAGCCCATAGGAGTACCAAAAACTTGTCTGTAATGCTGTCCATTGTATACAAAATATGTATTTAAGAGACAATGTATAATTAAAGCAATAATATGGTCTGGTAAATTGCAACATTGTGAGATTATATTTAAAGTTTCATCAATAGGAATGTTTGTAAACAAAGACACGACATCAAAACTGACCAGAATGTCATTAGCATTAATTTTTAAACTTTTTAAAACAGAAATAAAATGAAGAGAGTTTTTAATGTATGATTTAATAAATGGGATTGTAGGTTTAATAAAATCCGATAAGTATCTGGCTAAAATATGAGTTGGAGAACCTATTGCACTTACTATTGGATGAAGGGGGGTATCTGGTTTGTGAATTTTTGGAAGTCCATAAAATTTTGGACAGACACAAATATTTTTCACGAGGGATTATTTTATTTTTTATCTCTGTTTCAATAGGAGATTTCTTAATAATAGCTTTTGTTGTTTTTTCCAAATATGTAGCATGATCTCTTTTTGATAGTTTATAAGTTTTATCATTAAGCAGATCTAAAATTTTATTATGGTAAATGTCACGATCCATTACGACTGTGGCATTACCTTTATCAGCTGGAAGTACAATTGATTTGTCCGATTTTATATTATTTAATGCTTGTCTTTCTGTCTTTGAAATATTATTTTTGGGAAGCTTAGCTTTTTTTAAAATATTACAAATCTCAGCTCTAGCCAAATCAGCCGATGTACAGCTTCTTACATAGGTATGAGTAATTGTTGCATCAGTGTTAGGAGAGATGAGCATGCTAATGCAGTTAAACAACACTCATCATCATCAGCACTCTGACTCCATACTATAGATTCAGGTCATAAAATTCATTTTTCTAGTACCAGGATCATATCCAGATGTGATAATCTCTACCAATGCAAAATTAGAGAAGCCATTGAGATACTTAAAAGGCCAGATTGTATCAATAAGCGAGATGATACATGTAAACTTCCTCCTATTTGGAAAGATTTTTTTAAAAAACATTCCTAAATGTAACATTTTTTGCTATTGGTGGAATTTTAACATTTTATTCAAATCAGTGATTGTAGCGCCTCTATAACCGTCTTTCTACCTTTTATAACTCTGTGGATGGCTTGTGTGACCAAGTCGAAACGTCAGTATAGTAATATTAAAAGTTTTTAACACGGATGAACCTGCAAAATGTGTTTTATATATTTAACCCGTGCAAATCTTCGTTTAACATTATTAACCTTTACGGGGAGGAAATTTTTAAACAGCTTCGTATATTTGAAAAAACGTGTATTAAGAAATGTAAGTTACTTTGTAATTTATCTTTTTTATTAGCGTGCAAAAATCACAATGTTATACCCACTTGGAGTAAAATTGTGTTTCACAAGAACAATTATAATGTTAGTAAAATTCTAAGGAAAACTAGCAATATTATTTTAAACTCTTTTATTAAAGAAACTCGGAAAAATTTAGACAAAATTAATAAAGTATTGCTACATTTACGTTTATTCCTTAGTAATAAAATACATCCTTTACTGTAGACTAGTTTTGATCGTATTGCAAGTTTTAGATTGTTTAAAGATTCGGAATTTGTAACAGCAAAGCAAAAGAAAAAATTGCAAATGCTAATTAGAACACAATTCCCAAACATTATGTATCTAAATCAAAACACCGTTTATAATTTATCTAGGAAAGCACTCTCTACAGATGAAATTTCGGTTTTAGAAAAAGGTTTCAATTTTGCTTTAACACCTTCCAGGATACCTTTTGAGAAAATTGTTTGTAATGTTGAATCAGCTCTCGATAAAATTGATTCTACATCAGCTGATTTGGCTAGAGCTGAGATTTGTAATATTTTAAAAAAAGCTAAGCTTCCTAAAAATAATATTTCAAAGACAGAAAGACAAGCATTAAATAATATAAAATTGGACAAATCAATTGTTGTACTTCCAGCTGATAAAGGTAATGCCACAGTCATAATGGATTGTGACATTTACCATAATAAAATTTTAGATCTGCTTAATGATAAAACTTATAAACTATCAAAAAGTGATCATACTACGTATTTGGAAAAAACAACAAAAGCTATTATTAATAAATCACCTATTGAAACAGAGATAAAAAATAAAATAATTCCTCATGAAAAATCTTGGGTCTGTCCAAAATTTTATGGACTTCCAAAAATTCACAAACCAGATACCCCCCTTCGTCCAATAGTAAGTGCAATAGGTTCTCCAACTCATATTTTAGCCAGATACTTATCGGATTTCATTAAACCTACAATCCCATCTATTAAATCATATATTAAAAATTCTCTTCATTTTATTTCTGTTTTAAAAAGTTTAAAAATTAATGCTAATGACATTCTGGTCAGTCTTGATGTCGTGTCTTTGTTTACAAACATTCCAATTGATGAAGCTTTAAATATAATCTCACAACGTTGCAATTTTCAAGACCATATTATTGCTTTAATTAAACATTATCTCTTAAATACATATTTTGTATACAATGGACAGCATTACAGACAAGTTTTTGGTACTCCTATGGGCTCACCTATCTCAGGAGTAATAGCTGATTTATTCATGGAATATATAGAAACTCGTGCTTTAGAATCATCATCTTTAAAACCTCTCATTTGGCTCAGATACATAGATGACACTTTTGTCATATGGCAACATGGAAAAAATAAATTAGATATTTTTTTTTTACATTTAAATAATATTCATCCTCATATTAAATTTACAATGGAGACAGAGTCTGATGGAAAACTCCCTTTTCTTGATGTTCTAGTCACCAGAACACCAAATAGTTTATCTTTTTCTATTTACAGAAAGGATACATACACAGACAGATATTTGCATTTCCATTCTCATCATCACCCAACTCAGATAGTTTCTGTAGCCAAAACTCTTTTAAATAGAGCAATTAACCTTTCAGATGAGACACATCTGAAAGAAGAAATAAATCATATTAATAGTGTTTTATTAGCAAATAGTTATAATTACAAATTTATGAAAAAAGCCTTATTTCAAGCCCAAAATAGACAAAATAGGAAACAAAAAGATGATAAATCAGCTATTAGGATTTGTGTTCCATATGTAAAAGGAACTACAGACAGTATCGGACGTATATTAAAATGCTATAATATAGATACAGCATTTTCTGCTCATCAAAAGATCAGCAATATAATAACCAAGCCTAAGGATTCAATCCCTCTTGAATCTCATGGTGTCTATCAAATCTCATGTAAAAATTGTAAAGCTTCTTACATAGGTATGAGTAATCGTCGCATCAGTGTTAGGAGAGATGAGCATGCTAATGCAGTTAAACAACACTCATCATCATCAGCACTCTCACTCCATACTATAGATTCAGGTCATAAAATTGATTTTTCTAGTACCAGGATCATATCCAGATGTGATAATCTCTACCAATGCAAAATTAGAGAAGCCATTGAGATACTTAAAAGGCCAGATTGTATCAATAAGCGAGATGATACATGTAAACTTCCTCCTATTTGGAAAGATTTTTTTAAAAAACATTCCTAACTGTAACATTTTTTGCTATTGGTGGAATTTTAACATTTTATTCAAATCAGTGATTGTAGCGCCTCTATAACCGTCTTTCTACCTTTTATAACTCTGTGGATGGCTTGTGTGACCAAGTCAAAACGTCGGTATATTAATATTAAAAGTTTTTGTCACGGATGAACCCGCAAAATATGTATTTTATATATTTAACCTGTGCAAATCTTCATTTTAACATATATATATATAAAATATTTACCATAATATTATTTAGAAGAGTTGCTATATAATATTATACTATATGCATAAATATATAGATGTTATGCTTAAATATTTTTATAACATTATTAGTAGTGTCATTAAATTTCTTGTTACTTTTATTGCTAATGATAATAATACTTATTTCATTTAATTTTAAGGCAAGAATTGTTGTTCTTGTTGTTTTTGCTAGTGCAGTTTTTATTGGTTTTTTTTTTAATTTGTAAAATTATTTATTAATTCTCAGATAATCAGATTTTTTTACTTTCTACAATCCTTATTTCCGTTGTTGTTGTTGGACTTCTACTTTGAATCAATTGTGCATATTCATATCTGGGAAGTATAGATTTGATAAATCAAAGTATTTTTACTAAATGTCATTTTTTCAATCACTGATTATAAAACTAAAGCTGAAATCTATACTGAGTTTCATTGTTTTATTTCTAACAATTTTCATAAGAAGACATATTCATCTTACTAAGTTATCTTACTTTCATTTGATTTTTATACACCTTTGTTAATTTTTGCTTAATATATAAGTGTATGTTAATTATGTAATTGAAGATATATTGAATAACTAAATAGTAAAGATTTATTAGAAATAAATGATTATGTGTGACTATCATTGGTAACAGTTAGTCTAAACTTGTCACTCTTTTAATACAGTTTAATCTATTACCATAACTTTAAAGTTATATTCATGATTTTTAGAAAGTTCTTTTCAAACTATTAATGTTATATGACTAATATCTAAACTGATCAATAGGTGGAGTGAAATTTGATCACAGTCATATCAATAACAAAATATTATATCAATTTTTGTATGAGAAAGTAGTTATAAATTAATTCTATAAACTATATTCAAAAGAGTTTGAAGAGAAATAAAAAATATTTTAAGATATAAAATGAATTTCTCAGTCAAAAGCTATTCAGCATTTTTTTTTTTTAAATGATATTTTCTACGAATTTTTAGGTTGAATGATATGAATAGACTAATAACATTGGTTTGTTTATTTTTTATTGTTGCCATGCAGGAAAAGAAATTCCACAGTTATAAAATCTACAATGTGCAGACTATGAATCAAGGAAATCTTGTGATAAAGATAAAAATAAATTACGTATGGTTTGACATTATACACTTATCACTGTAAGAGTGAGATGTATTAAACAATGGATAAGAAGGGAAAAATTGTTAGTTTTTAAGACATTCCAAATACATATTATTATTTTTTTTGGAATTTTGAAAGTAAACCATGAAATTGAATTAAATTTCCAACCACTATTTTACAGAAAATTTTATATTAGTTGAATATAATTCAAAAGTTCAAATATACAAAAACATGAGCCACAAAACTGCATCCATTAATGTTTATAAAATATACAAGTTTTTTATTCTGTTATCTTTAACAATTGTCTGTTAATTTACCATTTATGAAAAAATATGTTCAGATTAATTAAACTATTTATTATTCAAATTATGAAAGAGAGAGATGACATACATTTGTTCAAATAATACTCATACCATTTCAAAACAGTTTTTTTTTTAAAAAAAACTTTGATTTTTTTAAATTTTTTTTTGACAAATATAATTTTTAGTCTTAATGATAATACAATAGAAGTTTGGATAGTTATAATTGTAAGTAATTAAAATAATTAATTAAATTTTAATTATAAACAATTTTCTTTTTTTTTTTTGCATTATTTAAAGATATAAGCAATATTAATTATAGATATGCTTACAATTACATAAAAATATGTCAAGCAGGATAACTATCTTATATGTCTACAGACTTTAATTTTGTAAAAATATTTCCAAAAAAAATATTTGCTCAAAGTCGTCAAAACAATTTACAATCACTCAGTATGTATTACCCAATCTTAATTTTTTTATAAAAGCCACTTAAACTTTATTCATGCATATATATATATATATATATATATATATATATATATATGAATAAATATATATATATATATATATATATATATGTGTGTGTGTGTGTGTGTGTTGTGTGTGTGTGTTACTACATTTGTTGACAATGATTTTGGTTAGATATTTTTGAATAATTTGATTTGTGAGAGAGCTAAGTGCCGAATTTGTCATTCTTTTCCTTTTTGCTCTTTCATTTTTTCTCCATTTTATTTTTTTATCTTCTATTATTTAATTTTACTACAAAGCCTATTCATGAGTTTTTTATGCATTGTTTTTTTTTTTGTATTAACTATGACAATGGAATTACGTATTCTGTAAATTCACATTTCCATTTTTTAATTAGACAAACAGCAATTCTAATAATAGTATTTTCTCTTTTTGTAGTTTTTATCCTTTTATCATTGTTTTTTTTTTGCTTCTGGTGTTAGAGAAATCATAGCCATTTATGAATGACTGTTGATATTCATAAAAAAAATATTTCAGACTTATATATATTACCATTTAATATAATGTTGCTACTTTTTTAAAATAATGTAAAAAGTCAAATTATTAAATCTATAATAAATGCAATTTGTCTAGAACCTAGGACTAATGTTGCTAAAATTCTGTATCTGTTTACTAACTGCTAATTGTGACAGAAAAATCTAATTTATTAATATATTACCATCTTTTCTGAACAATATGTTGAAAGAGTATTCTGTAGGCAATGTTAACCAAGTGTCACTCAAAATATATGTGATGATTCTGTCTATCAGTTTTACTGTGACATTTTTCAAACACACAAAGTAGTTGCTGTATTTATTACATCTTTAAACTAAGTTTAAATTTATTGAAATTAAATTTTAGCAATTGTGTAAAATTGCTGGTGCTTAGTCATTTCCAATTGATACAATATTGCTTTATATTATCACATGACCACTGCTTCTTATGCTTGTGTATAACTGTTATTAAAACAGGCAAAACTCACTATATGTATTTTTTATGCACAAGCCTTCTGGCATCCATTGATTACTCTAGCTTGCTATCTGTGGCAATATATATAGTGAGTTTTGCCTGCTTTATATTATCCAATTAATAACAGAACAACTATTAAATACTGTAGTCACAAATAGATAAACAAACTAAAGCCAAAATATATATTAATAATGACTGGTTATTTAAAAATATAGTACTCATAAACATAATTATATAGTAAATTGCCCAAGAGATGATGTGATCTTCAAGGACCCTAACTTTTAATAAAGCATTTAATAGTTCTATTTAATTAATCCATACAGAGAATTTTTTTAAACCTATATAACTCAGGAATTGATTCTGGAATCTTGAGCTCTTAAGCTAACTACTATACAATTGTGTTTAAATCTTGTAGGGTGCAGAACTACTTTAATATTATAAATAAATAATTAAATGTTTGATTGCTTGAGTATTAGAAGTGACAAAATTATGTTATAATCTATAGGACTTTAACTCTTGAGTCTGCCACTTTACTATTATAGAAAAAATTCAGGGCATTATCATTATATATATATATGTACATATGTATATAAATACGTATGTACGTACGCATGTAGTCACGCATGCATGCACACACGCACATATGCATGTATGTATGTATGCATGCATGTGTGCGTGCTTGCATGCATAAATGTATGCATGTATTTATGCATGCATGTATATATGTATGTATTTATTTACTGAAACCAAGATATCTTCTAACATATGTGCTGGTATTGCATGTCTCATTTGCAATATATAAAGCAAATAATAGACCGCTTCAAAAAGTTGCAATTATTTTATTGACAACTCTTAAAAAAAAATAATCACATGTTATGATTCCACATTGTACATATCTAATATACAAACCCTCTAATCTAAGCTAACAAAATGTATGTATTCTTAATCCCAAAATTCTACTGATAGTTTTACTCAAAGATAAAAACTTTATTTTTAAATTTAACATTTTTTTCAACATTGCATTTAATCTATCATTAAAATGTATAATATTCAATAACAAAGATTCTATTACAGTTTAGAAAAACTCCATTCATTTGTAAATATATCCCAATTAAATATTTCTGTAAATACTGTATCAAAATGCTTTTATACACACAGACACAAAATCAGCCAATTAATATTAACACTGATATTTTCTTTTAGAATTGCTGCTGCTAATACTAAAAATTATAATTTAAACTTTGTTTATTTAATTATTAAAAACATAATTGAATGTTTCGTTTTTCTCTTTCTCTTTCGAACATGCTCAGTACAATATCACATATAGTAAATTGATTTAAATTCATAGCACTTATTTTATATTTTACTGTTGACTTCCATTGTTGCACTTTTTAAAATTATTTTTATTAGTTCTCAAACTATAAAATATTATTTTATTTTATTTTTTGAGAAACTCATAATATATTTAGTGGTTGATTTAAAATAACATATTTAACAAACATTGATTCTCTCTTCTCTGACTTTCTAAAGGTCTATTGCCATGATGACTCATTCTAAGAACCAGAAAATCATATCAATTATTTAATTTAATGTCAAATTAATGCAGAGAAGGTTTTACATTTGCTAGCATATAGAATAAACTTTAAATATTTAGAATTCATTGCACTCAAGTTTACATTTTTATTAATTTTATTTTTTCTTTATTTTTAAATAAATATGTTTAACTACTAAAAATTGTTTATATATTTACGCATCTATATTGTATAAATACTAAACAAAATTATATATCAAGCACATACATATTTTCATGATATATGAAATATATATCGAACAATTGATATACCATTTTACAAAAGTCTAAAAAAAACAAGACATGTGGGAACATAACAGTAGCAGTAATTTAATAATTCTTCACTGGAATAATGTACAAAAACACTTTAATTGTTAGTTTTATATACAATTTAAATATTATACTTGAAAACATTTCATATATTACTTGGAAAATATATATATATATATATATATATATATATATATATATATATATATATATATATATATATATATATATATATATATATATATAATAAATTAAATACACCAATTCAAAATTAAATTAATAACCATCATCAAATTAAACATTCATTACCATTGGTTTTCTTGCCAAAGCAATTAATTTTTAATTTAATGTTGATCAGTGATTTAATTTTGAATTAGTACTGGCTAGTTTGGCTTTTGGCATTTGATATTTTATATATTTAGCAATAAATTTATATTGAAATGGAAATATCTATTTCAAGTTTATGTAGCTGTTTGAGTAATATGGAACTTAAGATTCAACAATTATGTTGCACATTAGTAAAATGGTATAGTCAAAATAAATATATCATAATAAGTTACATTCTAATTTAGCACAGATCTTAGGCATATATATGTTAGATATAAGAAATGTTATATATATTCTATGTAAAAGTTAAGCAAATTGATTTTATTTTTTTCTATTTAAATGATTATATTAGATGACATATAATTTACTATATAATAGAATGATGAGGTGTTATAATAAATAAGGCTTTATATTTGATTAATTTAAGGCATAAATAATGAATCTAAATACATCGATCCAAACAAATATACAAAGCACATTTGTTATGTTTACAAAATATTTAAAAACATTTTTTTTATTTATATAATAATTAAAAGATACAATTTTTTAAAAAAAATGTTAAATTTATTATCAAATATCTGTATGTATAAATCTTATTGCATAACTTTTTTAACTTTTTTTTTATAAAAGAACTTTTTAACGTCCTTATATTTTTATAATATATATCTATTGTTATTTATGGATATCTTGCTATTTTTAAGAAATAAAATAAAAAGATTAATGACTAATTTCTTTTACAAATCAAAAGTTATTAATATTGATAACTAACCCTCTTTTCTTAATTGATATTTTATGGAGACAATCAGAAAAGTCTTTGACCTAAAGTAGTGTGTTTAAAGATTGTTTTACTTTAAATATATATAAAATATCTATATAGTATTCCTCCTGTATTTACAACTTTAACAAAATGTAAAAAAATATATAAAAAATTAGAAATTAATAAAAAAAAACATATATAATGGTGTATATATATATATGCAAAACATGAATTGTATAGTATAGCTCACTGTTAATCATTAATTTTGACATATGCAGCATAGTTTGAATCCAAATCAAATGCTATAGATATGCCAGACCTAATATACATATGTAAATAATTACTTAATTAAAACCACACAAGTATCTATTACATTAATTTGACTTTTACTCATGCTCACTATAGAAATTTTTTGTGATCGTTTACATGTCAATGATAAATGCTTATTTATGTACAGCAAACCAATATAAAAATGGCTTTAGGTAAATTACTGCTGGATTTGCATTCATACTTTAAGATCATATTGAGTGTTGAGAGTGAACTTAAAAAAAATTGTATCAATGCGATGGAATATCAACTGATTTGCAGCGCTGCTGATGATATTAGGTTTAATGATAGAAAAATGTGTTCAGCAAGGAATTAGGTGGTATGATCAAAAAAACCTCCAAATTTTCATAGTAGATAATTCACGTATTCTTGTTTTTATACATAAGTATTATAAAGCATTATACAGTATAGTTCAGCTTTTAATTTCTTTACACATAACCTTTATTAGTCCATGATATGTCAAGATCAATTTTATTGTAGATAGATTGGCTCTATCATATCCTGGTATTTTTCTGACACCAACCCATTTCTCATAATCCATGAGTGCCTAACACTATGACTAAAGCATAAATCTTATATCTAGCTGACCAGACAAAAATATATAAAACGAATATATGGCCTAGTATAAAATATATTTCAAAAATTAAATATTATACTCAACACCTTTAATTTAATAATAATTTAATACGTAATGATATAAAAATAATCAATGTGACAACTGCGGTTTATTATAAATGAGGCAGAGATATATATGTTAGCATTGATAAACAAAATATCTATACACATATGACACTTTGAATTGCAAATTATAATATAAGAAAGAAGGAAAAAGCTAATTCTGCTATTCGTTTTAATTCAAAAAATGATAACAGCATATGTATAACCTAAATTTTGGTTTCATAATTTAATTCAATAAGCATTTCACTAAAACATTCATAAATACAAATAATAAATATTAACATTATTGTCAATAAAAATTATAAATATTAAAAAATATATATAAAAAGAAATATTTAAAATTGCTAAATTCAAATAGTAAAGCCTTTTAAATTTATATGCATATATTCAGATTTAATCAAAAATAAATTCTTAAATGCATATAGATAGCTTGTGCAGTTTAATATGTGCCTTTACTTTCAGTCCTCATAGATGTCATTTACAACAGTTATTTTATATTAGATTTCTTAGCATTAACTCGGGTGATTTATGTCTTCCTTGGTGAAAAAATTATTGTTGAAGACAATGTATATCAAAGAGGTTTATCACTTTTCAAACCCATGATTTAATATGCTATAACAATCATTTCCTTTGGGATTTTAAGATTTAGCTAGATATCATTTCTTCACCCTTACTGTACATTCATATTGTCCGGAAAAAAATTGCACTTCTCAAGCATTGGTGGCCTAGTGGTTAGCATGGCTGCCTTTCAAACAGCTGGCCTGGGGTTCATGTCCTGGTCAACACTTTGGCATATAAAAAAATTGCAATTCAAAAAGACATGACTATTAGTCAATCACTTTGATTTTATTCACAAAGCTGATATATAGCATGTCTGAAATACAATAGAATTACAATAATAAAATTTAATACATTATATGTAATTATTCTCTCCTTTGCCTATCCTTTAGCTGGAATAACACTATAATAATTTTCTTTTTTTTATAAAAATCTCTCTGATTCCCTATAATCTTCAGATTTAACCCAGCAGGCTAAATATAGTGGCAACTACTGACAATATAGCAAATATTTTCATTTATAATAAATAAATCATTTACACCATTGATGTTATTTGGTAAACATGTGTTGTTTCTAATCTGTTAATTTTTTGTATATCTTTATAAACATGGTTTTTACTTTAACTTTATATATAAAAGTTATATAATTTTGATTATTTTATGTTTTTCAATCTCATTTTAAATACAATATAATTTCTATTTTACAATTATATATATATATATATATATATATATATATATATATATATATATATATATATATATATATATATATATATATATATTCAGTATACTGAACATTTACTACAGTAAATAGAGGTATTTGAACTTAATATTTTCAGTTTACATTCATTCTACCCTCCATCTCAAACAATCAATGCACATGACCACACACATGTAAAAAAGATAAATGATCACCAATATATTTATTTCATCCAGAACCAGCACTCATCAGTTAGACCAGAGCATAATCTTCCACACATATATACAATCAGGGCCTGGTTTATATTAAGATAGCAATTCCTTAAACTTTAATAGAAATGTTTCAGTCTTGTCACCCTTCAAACCATTGAACTATCCACTTCATTAAAAAACCAATGCTAGAATGCTCTGTGAAATAGATGGTGGAATGTTTAGATAGGTGAGAAGATTGAAAGTTTCAAAACTTGCCAATAGCACTGATTATATATATATATATATATATATATATATATATATATATATATATATATATATATATATATATATATATATATATATATATATATATATATGTTTGGGAGATTATGATCTAGCCCAACTGATGAATGCTGTTACTGCATGAAACATGTACATTGGGGATCACTTATCTTTTTCACATGTGAGTTGTCATCTGTACCAGTTGTTTGAGATGATGAAGGATAATTATAGACTGGAAATGTAAAGTGATGTCTTTGCAATATTCAATATTTCTCCTTTTCTCCTCAATTTTTAATTTCCTCTCAAATAACAATAGTACCTTATTTAATTCTTCCTCTAAATAATTATTTTAATTCTATTTCTAAATAATTATGCAAAAGGCACTTAATAAAGAGAAATAATTCTTTCACCTTCATACTAAGTTTATTAATATCACATACAATGTACAATTTTAATGCATACAATTTCTAGTGATATTTAATTTTGATAATATACAGTAATTTTAATCTATTCTTGATCTGTATTCTCTCACATCATCAATTTACTTATTCACTAAACTGAAGCTTATTTTAAAGGCAAGCCTGTCTTATGCTGTGTAATAGAAATGTTACCAATAACATATTTTTTGTTTCAATATATATTTACACACAAAATATAAAATCACTTTAAATAAACATAAAAGGAATTAGTAAAAATGATCAAACACTTAGGTTTTCTAAATTATCTCCTTGAAAGCACATTCAGTTATGAATAAGAGATCAAAAAGAGGAAATTGATAATTTTGCACTACTTGTCATCGTTTTAATATAATTTATCTTATCTCAATTTCAGAAATATATCACATATTTTAATAAGCTCTTTACATAAATTAAAGGCATAATTTTATAACTAATTAAAATTAATGTTGTACACTGCCAAGACAGTATTATGATCACTAACTTTGATCATTTTACTAATAAGTAAAATTCTTTATCTGCAATAGCTTATATATATTGTTTTTTTTTTTATCAATGTATCATTAATCTTTAATCCTAACACAACCATCCATCATTCCAGAAGACAAACCAATCTCCCACACATACATTTTTCGAAATAAGTCATGTAGCATTTCTTACAATTTAACTTCATATATACATTATTTTTTAGAGATATTTGCAACTTAACATCATATGTATATCTATGCATTTACATAGATTTAAAACTTCTATTTATCCATCCATATGAGAAATTTGTCTTTCTCACATTTTATGGATCATATGAGTGTGATTGAATTTGAATAGAAATTTAAAACCTATATATATATATATATATATATATATATATATATATATATATATATATGTTTGCTATATATATATATATACAAACACACACATATTCATATATATATATCTTAAACTTTTCTATTGTAATAGAGGGATATCAGTGAATAATTATAAAAATATTAATTTCATTATAATCAACATTTATATTTTATCATTTTATTACAAATTTTTACACGATCCATATTCTTTAAAATAGATATTTTTTCTTATTATTCATGCAATTCAAAGTTTTTCTTCTAAACTTTTTTATTGTGTATGCATATATATAAAAACTATATTTGATTTTTTTAATTATTAAAATTTATTTGAACCATTTGTTTTTTTTTTACAAATTTTTTATGTGAAGTATTCATTTTATTGATTTTCTTTTCTTATATTCATCATGATATTATTAATTGTTATTTTAAAGTTGATTGAATCTTTCTTACAGTAGAATACTTTTAATATAATACTTTTTGTTATATATTTTTTTTTCCTAATCTCTTTTTATACATGTGTGCAGGTGGGTTTTTTTTCTTTTTTTTTTTTATTTCGCGTAATTGTATTTTTTTTTTTTTTTTTTGCAAAAATTTGAAATATATTTGATTTTAAAGAAATTGTTTTAACTTACATATGTATGCTGAATGTATATATATACTGTGGCCTGTCTATAGGTGGTATGACCCTAAGCAGAGTTTCCAAGTCCCTTTTATATTAGGCCCTACTTGGATTCGGGTTAGGTTCTATTAATAAACTTACTATATCCCGACCATTTTCTTTAACTATAACAATTAAATTTAGATAAGATTAGTATTTATCCCATGTTACTTTGACATGAGTAAACATTTCTAAAATAAGATATGTTTTAAATATAATCAATATGAGATTCGTTTACCTATAAACAGATCACATCCCCTTAACATTAAACAAATACAAAATACTTGTTCAATGGCATAAGAATACCCAGATACTCCTCCTTATTAAGTATCTACATACTCTCATGACTAACAATAATATCTAATATATTATTTTATATTTATAACTATTAAGTTTTAATTCAATCACTCATTAAATTAATCTGTTAGATAATTACAGATAAACTTTGATTCATATTATGTTTAATAATTAAGATTGGCAATAATCACAAGAATAACTTTAAAATAAGGAGATCTCAGGAAAATCATTGATTTATTAATTATTCATACTACCTATGGAATATCAAGAGGGATTTTACAGATTTCGATGGATAGTGTACAAATTAAGAAAGGCTAATAATTTAAATTCATAGTCAAGCTTTATGTGTATGTTCTTTAATACTAAATATTAAAATAATATTATTAACTAAACTGTGATTAACACTAATACTTTCACTAATAACTAATGTATCATTTAATTTTATATTAATAAATACACTTTAATAATTGGCAATGTCATCAATGACCTATGGGATCAAGGCAGCATGTAACAAGTAAAAAAAAATCTTTACTAAGAGATTTATGCTTATTAAACTGTTAGATTTGCTTTAAATTGAATTGACTTTTCATTTTAATTTTGACTGTACATTTTAAGTTGTGTGATGTGGTGAAAATGAGCCCAGAAAAGATATGCAGCAATTGGAATTTAATAAAACTTTTAAAACAATAATTTTAATAATATTCATTACAAATGATAATAAACATTTCCATTAATACCAAATTTAAAATAACATAACAAAATAATACATATATATTATAATAATAATAACAACAGAAAATTAATCTTTGGAGTATTATTATCAAACAAAACTAATGATTTCCCATTATATGTTGAGATATTTATCCCTATGTATGTGAACTATATATCACATATTCAGTTTATTAAACAATCATTTTTTTTCCATTCATGGTTCGTTAGTTCAACCTCTACATAATAGTAGTACTTGATGATTAAGTAACAATACAAAAAATAAATGAGAACATAGGGTTATAATTCTGGAGGTTGGTAAGCAAACAAAATTACTACTTTTATCTTTCACATAAGAACAAAATCATTGTTTTTTAGTTTATCCATTTGTACATGTATATATAACCTGCTCTTTGGAGTATGTATATATCATTTTAAATACCCTTTCATACTAAAATATTGAGTATATTTGTTTATTTAAAGGATTCATAATCTTTAAACTTAACCGAATTATTAAATAACTATTAATATAACAACACTTGAATTAATTCCATATTAAATAATTTAGTTCTCTTCCCCTCCCCTATTATACTAACAAATCATAGATTAAAAATATAAATACCAACATTAGAAAGAAGTTCTCTTTTAAACTCTCAGCTAACGTATAAGAACACTTTTAAATTTTCTAGTTGTTCTACACTCCATAAACTTATTAGAACGTTTTTATTTTCCTTATTTTTTGAAGATTCTGCTTATCTGAAGATTCGCGAGGTATTTGAGTTACTGCAACAATAATCCTTCATTTTGTTCTTTGTTTAGTAATAAAAATTTATTTGTGGCTTGCCTTACTTATTTTAGATGATACATATTTCTCTCTATAATAAAAGGCACACTTATGATTTCACTTAAGAATGTGTCGTGTCATGTTTTTGGCTCCAAATAAATAATTCTATCTCACTTTGTAATTAAGATTTTATATACATCCAGAATAATAATGAACACTTTTTATTTTTAGTTCCATTAAATTTACTATTCTTTTATCTATCCTTACTGGATATTTACGGTGTTTATTTATTTTCTTTTGTGTATTACTGCAGTTCATTTTCCTTTTGACATGATTACTGTTATTTTTCCGTGAATATATTCATTGATTATTCATCTCTGATTATTTCTTCAATACTTATTAATTTTTAAGAGATTATTGGGAATTCCGATTATTGACTTGTCCAATAGAAAAACGATTAATTTATTCCATTATTTTAACAACAGAGCTTATAATTATCCATGTATATTGATATAGAATTGTAAATCATAAGGTTTTAGGAATTTTTAATCCAACTTTGTTTTTTGTTTTTTTTTTAATATCACCAAGAAAAAAAAACTTAGTTACTTATACTTTACAATCAAGAAGCTTTCTCTTTTCCACCCCCCTCCTCTCTTGAATTTCATATTCCAAGATTGTTTGAAACTCTTTGATTGGCTAATATTTCCCCACTTTTTTCTATGAAACAATTATTTATTTTGAAAGTTTTTGGTTTATTATTTTAAAATTACCGATTTTCCGTTTTTTTAAAAAAATATTAAAATACAATATTTTTAGAAATTAAATAAAGACAGACTTTACTGTTTTAATTTTAAATCAGTATTTTGTAAAATTAAACCTTATTTATTTACTTTTGAATATAGCAAGATTTGAAGATAAATAATTTCTATTTTTAAAATCAAATGCACACAAATAATAATTATTAGCATCTGTGATGCATTCTGTTTACAAAATTACAAGTTAAACTTCACTGATTTTAAATACTAAATGATATTACTTGTCCATCCATTTGCACATATATGACTCTGTAGGTAATTTTCTATATGTATTTTGAGTTAAAATCATTTATAAATTTCTATTAGCTAAATTCGAGTTCAAACCCTATGATCTAATATTTCATTATTGTCTTCTTTTAATAAGTAAATATTATTGGATTTGTAAAATTTAAAATTATACACCAAAATCCTATTTTAGAATAGTCTGAGCTAATAAAAAGTGCACAACATCCCCTCCCTTCATTTAATTTTAAATTTTATAATACTTAACCTTTGAAAAAAAAATCTTTTATATTGATTTCTACTGCATGGCTTTCTACAATAAATAAATGAACAAAATTTACTGTACTCTTGAAATTCACTATTAAGTCTATTAATTCCTTTGAACCATTCATAAACTCTAAATATCATACTAACTTTACTATTAGGTTTATTAATTTGTCTTTAAATTAATAAACTGTAAATATCACAATAACTATATTGATAATCCCTATTACAATACTTTTGACAGTTTCTGTTTTAGACTCTTACAGAATAGTGAATGAGGCTTTGGGCATTATATGTTCCTCTAACACCTTTTGGAGTTGACAGCAGGAAAGCATTCTCTCCAATCTGTTTTAGAATTTTGTAAGGACCCTCATACAAGCTTAAGAATTTTTTGTATTTATTCTTCTGAACATCACTGACATGAGGTGTTCGTAATAATACTAAATCATCTATTTTGAAGGGGTGTGGCTTATTACGTGACCTTTTAACTCTTTTCTTGCCCATAATTTTAAGCTTAATTTTTGCTTTTTCCTGATCTATTTGTATATCAATATTTTCCCTAACTATTGGAAATGGAGTTTTAATTAAAATAGGTTCATGTCTCCCATAATGTAGCCTCATGGGAGAAAAACCAATAGACTCATGATAAGTTATATTTATATAATTGATAATTTCAGGCAATTTACGAACCCATTGGGTATGGTTCTTTGGTACATAAACTCGAAATAATCTACTTAACTCTCTCATTATGCGCTCACAAGGATTAGATTGAGGATTCCTTATGGAGCTCATAATGTGTTTTATACCTTGAATTTGAATCCAGTGATTCCATTGGTGAGATACAAATGCAGTTGCATGATCAGTCAGTATACTATCAGGCTTACCAACAATAGGAAATTGATTTCCCATTAAACATTTGATAACATTCTTTGCATCAGCTTTTCGTACGGAATATGCTGCTACCCATTTACTGAAAACGTCATATGCAACTAAGATAAACTTTTGCCGGTTAAAAGGTGGAAGGGGTCCATAAAAATCAATGGCTAACAGTTCGTTAGGCTGATCCAGGACTATAGGTTGCAGTACACCTGCATAGAACCTAATACAATATTTTGATTTAAGACAAATGTCACATGATTTAATGCTTTCTATAATTCTCCTGTACATATTACTATAATAAAAAATAGATTTTAATACATAAAAAATTTTGGGAGCCCCGTAATGACCATATTTATTGTGGGTATATTCTATTAATTTATCTATTAAAGATTGTGGGACTACAATTCTCCATGATTCCCCATCATTGACATTCATCTTAAACATTAAGACATTTTGATATACCTTATATCTTTGGTACACTCTTCTAATATATTTATTAACTTGTGTTTTATTATCCTGATTATTTAAGATAGTCATGATGCTATTTATTTTCATATCCTGACCTTGAAGCATATTATGAGAGATTTTATAATCTTCCTCTATATAATCATCCTGCATAATATTCATACTGTTGATACATATGTTCTGAGTATTGGGGTTTCTAGCTACCAGATAGATAGGGTGGTGACTAAGGATATCCACAGGAATATTCTTTCTCCCTTCAATATAAATAACTTTATAGTTATATTGTTGGAGATACAAGCTCCACCTTACAAGCCTTTCATTATTTAAGTAACTGCAATTTAAAAATTCCAGACTTCTATGGTCTGACAACACAATCACTTCAGAGCCTAACAAGAACTGGCGCAATTTCTGGAATGCCCAGACAACAGCTAAAGTCTCTTTTTCAGTGATGGAGTAGTTCAGCTCTGCCCCTCTTAAGTGCCTGCTTAAGAAATATAATACCTGGGGCATCTGATTATCATTAAGTTGATATAGTACTACTCCCAGACCATAGTGGCTACTATCTATCTGTAGATAAAATGTTTTACTGAAGTCAGGATATGCTAAAATCACGTATTTAAGAAAATTTGTTTTAATCTTTTCAAACTCATTACTATGCTCAATGGTCCAATGCCATTTTTCACCTTTTTTTAATAATTTAGAAAGATATAAAGTGTCTCCAGCAAAGTTCTCATAAAATTTATGGTAGTAGTTGCATAGACCGAAGAAAGATTTTAACTGTTTCACAGTTTTAGGTATGGGGAAATGCTGTATAGCAGCCACCTTTTCTGGATGGGGTTGGATACCATGCTCATTGACTAAGTGTCCCAGAAAAGTAATTTCTTTTTCTGCTATAGAGCACTTCTCTAAATTAATCTTGATATTTTTGGAGGAACACTCTTGAAAGAACATTCGTAAGCATTCCAGATGCTCTTCCATACTATCTGATGCGATGACTATATCATCCACATACATGATAATCTTTTCTTTTAATTGTCTTGAAAAGACCATGTCTAAACATCTAATTAAACCAGCTCCACTATTAATGAGACCAAAGGGCATACGTCTGAAAACATACGACTGTCCCTTGAAACGAAATGCTGTATATTGCTGATCCTCCTCATGTAGTGGAATTTGCCAATAGCTGGATGTTAGATCAAATGTGGAAAAAATTGACTTATCTCAAAATTTAATAAGGAGTTCATGTACTGGTGGAGGAATGTCATGCTCAGGAATGGTCATTTGGTTTAACATACGAGCATCTAAACAAACTCTTATAGAGTTATCCTTCTTTTTTATGATCACTAGTGGATTAACATAAGGAGAAGGACATTTTTTAATTATTTTCCATTCTAGCATTCTATCTATTTGATTCTGTACCTCATCCTGATATTGATATGGAATCAGGTACACCTTTTGCTGGAAAGGATCATTACTTGTTAATTGTACTCGATGAACATATCCCTCTATGATACCAGGAATTTTAGAAAATATACATTTATAATTATACATCAATTGGAATAAATTTTTCTTAAATTTAGAATTGTCTTCATAAACATTTCCCACTTTAGCCTGAATGCTAACATCAATTGATGTATCATGGATACACAATAATTGATTAGAAAGGTTATGTGATCCATATTCAAATTTGAGCCTTTCTTCTCCACAATAAAAAATTTTATTTTGAAAATCAATTTTACATTGATGAATCATCATGAAGTCAGATCCTATAATAGCTTCATGTATTAATCCTGGCATGATGAGAAACACATGATCAAATTCAACACCATTAACAATAAAGGTAATCAAGACTTGCTTATTAAAGAGCCTAGTCCTCTTTCCATTGGCTAGAGTGACTTGAATTTGTTTTATGGGAAGGGATGGGATATTCCCTTGCACAGTTATAATTTTCATATACATATGCTCTGATAGTATAGAAGCTTGACTTCCAGAGTCAATTAAAGGTTCAATTTTTAATTCCCCAATATACAAGGTTACTACTGGACATTGATATATGATAGGTGGCTCACCAATGTTAAATGGCTCTAAGTAGTCTATGTCCAGATCTAATGTATTTAAAAGCCACATATTGTTCCCCTTTTGATCCACTAAAGGCCCTTGCATAGAGGAACACATAAACAAAGACCTCTCTAGTTTAACATGGTCTTGTCAACAGCTTTACACCCTGTCTTCCTTAAAATAGTGGTAACCCCACTGGTTGAAGGCTTACTATCCTGAATTAATGTTTTATTCCTACCTTGATTAACTATACTTGGATTTCTTGCCTTAGAAACAAATCGACTTTTTACACCAAAATATGGTTCATTTCTCATAACTCTCGGATAAATATTGGGCCTAACCTGCATTGCAACTATTGGATAATTTAACTTTTCCTTCAACTGTCTATTTCCTCTTTCTAAACTGCCATCACTCAACTCTAAGGCATCTAGAATCTCACTCACTTCTTCAATAGTATACCTATCTGCAGTGATGAGAATTTGCTCAATATGGCATGGTAAATTTCATCGAATCAATCTGACAATTTGCATTTCCAACAATGGAAATGAAGTAAGGGTTTTTAATCTAACAGCTTGGTAGTGGAAAAATTTTGCATATCCACCTTTGTTAGCATTATACCCTTCTTGCATTATTTGGTATCTAATGTAATCCTTCTTGTCAGATCCCCAAAAACTAGACAATATCAAACACTTGAAGTCTCCATATACTATGGGTTTTTCGAATAATGACTGCCACCAGTCTCTTGCAGCACCATACAAATGGTTACTTGAGATGGCTAATCTTTCCCTCTCTGACATAGGACACAAAGAAAACAACTCTTCCAAATTATTTAGGAATTCTGAAGGATTCTCCATATATTCACCTTTGAAGGGTTTTATCTTAATAAACCTTATAGCTATAGAATTACTTGCACTTACTCCTCTGTCTATTGATTGATCATCTCTATCAGATTCTATTTCTTGAAACCTACTTATTTTTTTATTATGGTTATTAGTAATATCTTCCATTTGTTGTACAATTTTCATCCATAGTTTTATCTCTTAAAATTTCACTAGAAGTTTTCTTTCCTAAGCTTTCTGACCATTTTAATCTATCACGATTGCTGACCTTAATTTCATCAACTCTAATATCATTATCAAGTATTTTATCCTCCAATTTCATTTTACTAAACAAACTATCTATATAATTCTTTTGCTCCTCTCTTAATTGATCAATGTTTATATTACTCATCTCTTTTGAGCTATTATTTTCTTCAATTACTTCTTTATTCTTCTCTATTCGATCTATTAATTCTTTCTCTAACTTTTTCAACCTTTCTCCCATTTTAGATCGATATCTTTGATCTTCAGTTTTGTTAGATTTTATAACTTGTAAATTTTTCTCTATTCCCATTCCCAACTCTTTTTTAAATTCTAGAGCACTGTTATCCATTTCTTCTTTTACTTCTGTTCTTAAAAATTCAAACTTGTTTTTTATTAATTCCACTTGATTCTGTATACCTTTAACACCACTATCTACATGCTCTATCTTCTCATCCAGTTCATCTTTACTAACTGTCCATTGTTTGATAGCTTCTTTACCCTGAACTTGAAGAGCTTGAACATTTTTATGAACGTATCCTTCTAACTCTTCATCTATTTTCTCTTTTACTACCTCTATAACATTGTCTTTTGTTGCAAACTTTTCACTTAATTCTCCAATTTTTTTTTCTAAATCTCCTTTTATAAACTTAATGGCTTGTTGATTTTCAACTATACCTTTATTCATAAATTCTAACTTCTCACTCAGCACTTTATTAGTTTCTTGTAGTTCTTTTCTTAAAAATCTATTATCTTCTTCTGACTTTTTACTATTCTCTTCTAACTTTACTCTTAAAAATCTATTATCTTCTTCTGACTTTTTTACTATTCTCTTCTAACTTTTTACTATTCTCTTCTAACTTTACTCTTAAAAATCTATTATCTTCTCTTAAAGATTTACTAGACTCTTCTAACTTTTTATTTAAAGATTCACTCAAAGATTCATTTATTTTCATCATCAATACAAACAAATCATCTAAACTTTTCTTCTCTTCTACCGCAACAACTTTCTTTTCTTCTATAACTTCATATTGAATATCCTTTCTTATTTCTCTATCTTTCCTATGACTCTCCCTTTCTTTTTCAATTCTTATTTCCACGTCTAACATCTCCTTGAGTTCTTGTTCTTGGACAGAACAAATATTTTCCTCTTTTTCAGAATTTTCAATTCCACTCATTTTTGTAAAATACAATTTTTTTCACTAAAGCACTATGCTATTTTTCCTTAAAAAATATGACTTAGTTCAATTTCATAAAAAAATATTTTTTACTAGGCTATTCCAACAATCAACAACTCCCTCAAATAACTTGACAAATCAATTATATTTCATTTTCATGATATCTATTGTCAGATATCATAAACAATATTCATAACTATTTATTTACAATAAACTCAAATTCATATAAACAAGTTGCATACTTTCTTCTCTCAACATCATCACCACAACCACCACATGAATTATTCATACATAAACTATATCAATCTATGCATGATTTGCCTACTGATCACATGGTCATATTAGACTAGCCTTTATTTAATATTTTAACAAAATCAAATATATATATATATATATATATATATTATTTGATCTAATAATTCAATTAACACATTAGGCATTTTTTATATAAATCAATCATGATAATCAATGATTAGTTTACTAATCCTGCCACTCGTATGGGTGCCATAAGGGGGTTTATATACTGTGGCCTGTCTATAGGTGGTATGACCCTAAGCAGAGTTTCCAAGTCCCTTTTATATTAGGCCCTACTTGGATTCGGGTTAGGTTCTATTAATAAACTTACTATATCCCGACCATTTTCTTTAACTATAACAATTGAATTTAGATAAGATTAGTATTTATCCCATGTTACTTTGACATGAGTAAACATTTCTAAAATAAGATATGTTTTAAATATAATCAATATGAGACTCGTTTACCTATAAACAGATCACATCCCCTTAACATTAAACAAATACAAAATACTTGTTCAATGGCATAAGAATACCCAGATACTCCTCCTTATTAAGTATCTACATACTCTCATGACTAACAATAATATCTAATATATTATTTTATATTTATAACTATTAAGTTTTAATTCAATCACTCATTAAATTAATCTGTTAGATAATTACAGATAAACTTTGATTCATATTATGTTTAATAATTAAGATTGGCAATAATCACAAGAATAACTTTAAAATAAGGAGATCTCAGGAAAATCATTGATTTATTAATTATTCATACTACCTATGGAATATCAAGAGGGATTTTACAGATTTCCATGGATAGTGTACAAATTAAGAAAGGCTTATAATTTAAATTCATAATCAAGCTTTATATGTATGTTCTTTAATACTAAATATTAAAATAATATTATTAATTAAACTGTGATTAACACTAATACTTTCACTAATAACTAATGTATCGTTTAATTTTATATTAATAAATACACTTTAATAATTGGCAATGTCATCAATGACCTATGGGATCAAGGCAGCATGTAACAAGTAAAAAAATTCTTTACTAAGAGATTTATGCTTATTAAACTGTTAGATTTGCTTTAAATTGAATTGACTTTTCATTTTAATTTTGACTGTACATTTTAAGTTGTGTGATGTGGTGAAAATGAGCCCAGAAAAGATATGCAGCAATTGGAATTTAATAAAACTTTTAAAACAATAATTTTAATAATATTCATTACAAATGATAATAAACATTTCCATTAATACCAAATTTAAAATAACATAACAAAATAATACATATATATTATAATAATAATAACAACAGAAAATTAATCTTTGGAGTATTATTATCAAACAAAACTAATGATTTCCCATTATATGTTGAGATATTTATCCCTATGTATGTGAACTATATATCACATATTCAGTTTATTAAACAATCATTTTTTTTCCATTCATGGTTCGTTAGTTCAACCTCTACATAATAGTAGTACTTGATGATTAAGTAACAATACAAAAAATAAATGAGAACATAGGGTTATAATTCTGGAGGTTGGTAAGCAAACAAAATTACTACTTTTATCTTTCACATAAGAACAAAATCATTGTTTTTTAGTTTATCCATTTGTACATGTAAATATAACCTGCTCTTTGGAGTATGTATATATCATTTTAAATACCCTTTCATAGTAAAATATCGAGTATATTTGTTTATGTAAAGGATTCATAATCTTTAAACTTAACCGAATTATTAAATAACTATTAATATAACAACACTTGAATTAATTTTATATTAAATGATTTAGTTCTCTTCCCCTCCCCTATTATACTAACAAATCATAGATTAAAAATATAAATACCAACATTAGAAAGAAGTTCTCTTTTAAACTCTCAGCTAACGTATAAGAACACTTTTAAATTTTCTAGTTGTTCTACACTCCATAAACTTATTAGAACGTTTTTATTTTCCTTATTTTTTGAAGATTCTGCTTATCCGAAGATTCGCAAGGTATTTGAGTTACTGCAACAATAATCCTTCGTTTTGTTCTTTGTTTAGTAATAAAAATTTATTTGTGGCTTGCCTTACTTATTTTAGATGATACATATTTCTCTCTATAATAAAAGGCACACTTATGATTTCACTTAAGAATGTGTCGTGTCACGTTTTTGGCTCCAAATAAATAATTCTATCTCACTTTGTAATTAAGATTTTATATACATCCAGAATAATAATGAACACTTTTCATTTTTAGTTCCATTAAATTTTAAATATATATACCTAACTGTTTCCAAGAACTTTTCTATTCTTTTATCTATCCTTACTGGATATTTACGGTGTTATTTATTTCCTTTTGTGTATTACTGCAGTTCATTTTTCCTATGGCACGATTACTGTTATTTTTCCGTGAATATATTCGTTGATTATTCATCTCGGATTATTTCTTCAATACTTATTAATTTTCAAGAGATTATTGGGAATTCCGATTATTGACTTGCCCAGTAGAAAAATGATTAATTTATTCCATTATTTTAACAACAGAGCTTATAATTATCCATGTATATTGATATAGAGTTGTAAATCATAAGGTTTTAGGAATTTTTAATCCAACTTTGTTTTTTGTTTTTTTTTTAAATATCACCAAGAAAAAAAAACTTAGTTACTTATATTTTACGATCAAGAAGCTCTCTCCTTTTCCCCCCTCTCTTGAATTTCATATTCCAAGATTGTTTGAAACTCTTTGATTGGCTAATATTTTCCCACTTTTTTCTATGAAACAATTATTTATTTTGAAAGTTTTTGGTTTATTATTTTAAAATGACCGATTTTCCGTTTTTTTAAAAAAATATTAAAATACAATATTTTTAGAAATTAAATAAAGATAGACTTTACTGTTTTAATTTTAAATCAGTATTTTGTAAAATTAAACCTTATTTATTTACTTTTGAATATAGCAAGATTTGAAGATAAATAATTTCTATTTTTAAAATCAAATGCGCACAAATAATAATTATTAGCATCTGTGACACATTCTGTTTACAAAATTACAAGTTAAACTTCACTGATTTTAAATACTAAATGATATTACTTGTCCATCCATTTGCACATATATGACTCTGTAGGTAATTTTCTATATGTATTTTGAGTTAAAATCATTTATAAATTTCTATTAGCTAAATTCGAGTTCAAACCCTATGATCTAATATTTCATTATTGTCTTCTTTTAATAAGTAAATATTATTGGATTTGTAAAATTTAAAATTATACACCAAAATCCTATTTTAGAATAGACTGGGCTAATAAAAGTGCACAATATATATATATATATTTGAAAACCAGGCACTCTTCACGAACCTGGGAGCTTAATTGTAAGTATAGAGGATTTGAACTCAAATGACACCCCTCTTATATGTATTTAATGGATACTGTTCTATACATAAGGGGTCAGAGTGACTTCAGGTCAACATGGGCATGGTAATAATATTAGCATCAGCATGGAATTTGAGTTTTCATCATCAGATTTTCAGTGATATGGATGGCTGAAGAGTTGGAGGTTGCAGTGGATTGAAGCCTGTCCATTAAAGTATGAAGATTTGCTATCTTAATATAAACTGGGCATTGATTATATATATATGTGTGGGAGATGATAATCTGGACCAACTGATGAGTGCTGGTTTAGCATGAAATATGTATATTGGTGATTATTAATCTTTTCTACATGTGTATGGTCATGTGTATCAGTTGTATGAGATAGTGTGGATAGTTGAAGGGTGCTTGAAAATCTGAGTTTAAATCCTATATATATATATATATATATATATATATATATATACATTCTTGCTATTAAAAGGTGTGAAGGTTGCCTTGACAGCAGTTACAAATATTGGTTGCTATATTTACTGTGAATGTTTAGGTGGTTACTGGTTGGAAACTAATTATATATATATATATATATATATATATGTATAGATTAAAAACTACCAATATAGCATTCATACTTATATAATTTGAGGTTAGTTACTTGGAAGATCATTAATGTTCAATTTAGAAATCTTTAGTTTTTGAATCTATCACTAATTAAATAATTTATTTAATGTATGAATAATTTACTTTCACAGCAATTATCCACTCACAATCATTATAAAACACATGTAGGTATTTTCTAAGACATAGATTTACCATGAGTTTATCAACCATTTCTACCAACTTGAACATAAATTATATAGTAATTGATTACTTTTAAGACACAGTTTATTTTTTATTATAATTTTCTGAGTCACAAGTTATTAAATTCTTTTTCTGAATTTGATTATCAAAGTAATTATAAGAAATTCAAAATCTATTGATAAAACTTAAATATCACCTAAAAAAATAAACTCCCAATTGTTGAATCACATAATTTAAAAAGTAGTATTTAAGCATGAAGCCCATTTTTCTACTAGAATTATTTTATTGTTTGAAAAATTTCATTATTTATCAAACAAAATGGAGATTTCATCTTAAGGCAAGTGCTAAATAATAAAACTATAGTCTTTAGCTCATAGTAAAACTAGTATGTTTAATAAATTTTTATATATTTTCTGTAAAGCACCTTGTGTTATAATATACAGTAAAAATATATGTGAAATATGAGTAACAATTGCAATTTGTCATAGCAAAATGATCAATCAGACAGCTAAAAAAAATTCTGGATTGAAGATCAATCTGTCGCTTCTGTTACTTCAACATTACATGATAAGCTGAGCAATTAACTTTCCAATTTTTTTTTATTATTTAGGAATACATTGAAAGCACATGAATTGTAAACATGGAGAAAAATGGAAAAAATGAGTTGGATGAATAAATAACAAATGAAGAAGTTTTAAATACAAAAAGATTGATGAAATTAAAAAGAGGAGAAACTGAATTGGACATATATTAAAAAGAAAGTATAGTATAGTGAAAATTGTTTTGGTGAGAATGGTGAGTGAAAGCAAGAAGAAAGAACAGAAAAGATTTATATTGTTGGATGATAGAACAAATGGAAAAAGTTATGCAGAATTGAAGAAGAAGATCTGAGCAATGAAGAGAATGGAGTGAAAAATAGAAGAATTGATGATGTAACTATTTTCTGGATCTATTCATGGGATAGAATACTATTGATGATGATGTCCTTATATAGTGACAATTTTCTTCAAACAGGGCATAGTGTTCAGTTGTAGAATATATAGAAAAGAAGATATTTGCAAGATAATTGTAACTTTTCATAAAATTTGTCCTTAGAAATTATTTTAATCTAGTCTTCTACAGATGAGAAAATAAATTTCTTTAATATCAAGGTTAGTTTTATGTAATATAAACATTGTTTTTTTTTTTATATAAACTTTTGAACATGTATAAAATGAAGTAGCAAATGTCTTTGCAGTAGAGTGAATAAATTGAATTGTGGCTCCTAATTCAAAAGTTGAACATATTGTTATTGTCAAATTAGGAATATTTATTAACTCATACTTTGAATAAAAATTTAAAAATTTCATTTTGTTATAAAAGAATTTTTCTGTTTATGGTAAGGATTTTTTTGCATAATCAAGATATGAATTTTTTACTTATTTTTAAAAAATAAATTTGCTATAATTACTACACTTAAGTCTGCTATAATCAAGACTTGTAGAATGAAGAAATGTTTTTCAATAAATACTTCTTTTTCCTAGATTAAAATTTATACAACAAATATAAATATATACAACTAAAACTAAAATGGTAGTCAAATTTTTGTCATGTAAAACTAAAGTTAATAATTTAGTCTGCTTACATATTTATTTGAATAGCTCTAGCTGTGAAAATATAACAAACTTATTCTTTTAATGATTTGATTTGTAAATGTATTAATTTTGGGTACAAATCTGCAAATCTGATTTAGAAACTGAATAATAATTGTCATGAAAAATATTCCCATTGAAAACCCTAAAAATGTTGAAAAACATAAATGCATGTGAGCAAAAACATTTCAGTGACTTTTTAAACAGCTGATTATCACCATGAAAAATAATTTTTAAGTAAAAAACAAAAATAACATGATTTTTTATTATTATAAGTTTATTTTTGCTTTAATTTTTATTATGAGGCAAAAAACAAAATTACAACATATTGTCAAAAAACAAATTCCAAATAAAAATCTATAGAGATATCAAGTAATAAAAATGCTAAGACAAATGATATCGATTGACATAGGATTTTCACAAACAAGATGTTTCAGAATTGTGAAATGTTTATTAATGCCACCAAAACAAACAAAAAAATTCAAGTGATGTTTATAAGCATATTGGTTTGGGCTTTTTAAATAATCTACTTCAATTTTGATTCTGAAGTAGAAAACAGATTAGAATAAACATAAAAAAATACTAATTTTCAAGCAAGAAAATTGAAGATCTGCAAATAATATGGCTAAATTAACATTCCATGAATTTTATGAGAATAAATGTATTTACATTTGTATTTTATACTTTTAAAAGTTGTATTTTAGTTTTCATTAAAATTAGTGTACAATATATTTAATCAATTTAGTTTGAATATTTACATTTTTTTTTATTAAGATTGTTTTGGATAGTAATCTTGTTTGGGTTGTATACCTGGAATGAATTATCTCTAAATATAAGAATTTCAATGTAGGCTACAATAAATTCTTTTCCAATTTTGATATTAATAAATAGATGATATAATAACCTTCTAAAACCAATTATTTGTTTTGGAAACCCCTGCTATATTTAAAGTCAACTAAACTTTAATATTGGTAAGCATTTCGCTAAAGTAAATGTGTTTTTTTAGGTTTAATCATTTTAAAGACTTTTAGAAGAAAATCGTTTTATAAATCCAATCATAAACTTAGATCAGATTGGCAAAGTTATCATAAGCTCGTGGTTTATTCTTAAAAGTTTTTTTTTTTAAAAAAAAAACTCCAGTCATTCTAGAGAATATTATGTTTTTCATAGAACATGCACTAATACATATTAATAATCATAAGAAATAATTTTTATGAAATTTATCATAGATTTATAATGTTTTGATATTGCTATTGTATTGCTTTCATGTCAGATATTTGGAATTGTTTTTATAAAGATAATCCTAGTGAATAATTTTGCCAATCATGATTTGCATTTGGAGCTTCTTTATTTAATTTATTCAAAAATAAAGTCAAACTAGATCGAAGATGAAAGAAAAGACTGTAGTTTGGTATTAATTCTCTTTTCTATTGCTGCTTAGTGACAAACTTATAACTAAAATATAAGTATTGCAATCTCACTGGAAATAATGTGTCATAGAAAATATTATTTTTTCTGACCAGATTTGCAGGTTTTTAAATTTTTGGTGCCCTTTTGTTGCCCAATAATAGATTTTAAATGTTTGTCATCATTTTACAAGTTATTTGACATATATTTGATTATAAAAAGCATTGTTGCAACCTGAAAAAAAAAATTTTGGTATTGGATATTCATGAAAAAATCACCATTTTATGTTAAATACTTCACAATAATATAATAATGTGAGTGAAGACAGCTTTTCTTAAATTTTATCTTGAAATTTTCATTCTTTCTGCTTTCACTTATTGTAATAGGAATTCTAAAAAAGATAGAAATTACTTTATATTGCTTTGTAAAAAAAGCTCAATATTAGTTAATCACCAAACAATGACGAAGCATTTTTGTTAAAATGAAACATAGATCAGAACTTGTTTATATACTCCTTCTTGCTTGTCATTAATAATTATTTATTCTAAAGGTTGAAAACCTGTTTCATTCTTAGTTGCATAGTCATTAAATCTATTATGAAATTTTTACAAAACTATGAATATGAAAGTATAAAAAATCAGAATGAGAGATGTAGAGCAATTTGCATTGAAAATTTTCCAAATATTGACTACATAAGTATTGTCTACCTTAATAGTGATTGTTATATTATGTAACTTCTTTCAATAGAGACTGCTATGCTAGATAGTTTGAAACAATAGTATCCAACCAAGTCCTATTTAGTTTCATTGAGTCAAAAGTCAATATGATAACACAAATTTTAAGATGAGAATTATTAGAAGAAACATGAGTCTCTTGTAAATCCAGTATAGAAACTTATGCTATGCTTTTAATTGGTAAATATTTTATTTATTTATTTTTATTTTGTTGGAGGATCATAAAAATTTCCATACTTTTGAATATGTAAACATTTTGTTTTATTATGGTAGTTCTGTTATTATTTATAATCATAACTTATAGTTTTGCCATGTGAATTTATATTTTGTAGAAATTATTAAATAAGAATTTAGTACAAGTTAAATTCTAATTTTCAAGAAGAGACATTGGCTCAGATTGTTGCTTTTTGCAGAGTAGACTATATAAAGACTGCTATCCTTCCATCCCACTAGCTGATTATGCATATATATTATAACCTTACAGATGCTTCTGTAAATTCTCTATTATAAATTTAAAACTGTAAAAATTTTATTGGCTTTAATTTTTATAGTTAAACAAATATATCCATCGCTATCATTGGTTGCATAATATCTTGGATAATCAATATTATGTTTAATAGTCTTTTATACTAATGCTTAAGAGTAAATATGATTTTATAAATCATTTTTAATGGCTTCCCAGGTAGGTTAAAATAATCACGTTTGTATTAAAATACGTACGTTGTCTTGCGTTGTTAGCCGAGAGGTATTGCAGACGGTTGTGGGTTCGCGTCCCGGCCGATGCTATGACATAGGAAGGAAAAAAAACGTACGTTTGTATTTTTGACATTATTCTTATTAAAGAATAAAACTGTCAAATTGTGCAAATAAATAGAGGTGCTAAGATACATAAAACAAATAATTTAATATAAAAATATTGAATAGAATTACAAGTGTAATATTACAATAAGTAAAGTAAATATATTTCAGATTACATTTTTATTTATGTGTAGAACAAACAGTTCTTACATTTGATATCTAGTGTTTGCGAAAGCTTACGTATTTCAATTTAGTAAAATTAATTGGTTTGGTCTACTAGAATAATTATTAAATAATATTATTTATTTTTTTAAAAAATCAGTTTAAATTTAGTTAAAATAAATATCTGATAACTATTGATGTTTATGATTTATTTATTTTAAGTAAATGTTTGTAAAATTATTTAAAAACCCCGGAAATAAAAGTAAAGCAATTGAAAAAAACTGAAATTTATAATTTTTTCTTCATTTTTAAACGTCGTTCATAAAGTTTTTGCTATGCTGATTCAAAAATCATAGTATCTAACATTTTGTCTGGCAGTAACTTTGATGATCATTTCCATGTTTTCTCTGAAAAAAAACAAGAAACCTCAATGCATAATGGAAAATACATTGAATTAAACATCAGGGGTGATAATTCTGATATAAAAATTAAGTTTTGGAAAAACCATACAAACTTCTCAAATTTTTATTGCAGTCAGAACCCAAAAAAGATTCAAATTTTTAAATAACCATTTTGAGTGCCATCTACATGATGATCAGCTAAGCATTTTGTCTTTGCTGGTTAAAGATGACTTCTTATTATACTAAGAAAAAGATGAACAACAACAAATAAACCAGAAATCATCATTAATTAATTCTTTATTTCAAAAATCATATTTATTGCAGTCAACTAATTGTGAAGAGAAAATGGATAAATTGGCTGATGGAATGCGGTTTAATAAATTCAAAATAAATTGCTGAACTTTTTTTATTGGAAGTAACAGTAAATACCTGGTATAATTAGAAAATTATAGTTATTAACTTCTAATAAGTTAATGATGTTTATTTTCAAATTATTGTAAAATAACTGTTTTCTTTATTTCATAAAATATGCATATTCATCTCAATATTGTAAATTTTTTTTATTTTTAGTTATGAAATAAAAAATCTTAAATAATAAGTATTTCAAATCAAATATGACTCTTTAACATAAACATAAGTGCTTAACTTTAATTTAAAAGTTAATAAAAATCCACATTGTTCATGAATGATAAACTGTTTGCTTGATCACATATACTTCAAATGAAAGAAGTACTGAATTGGATAAAATAACATTTTTCAGATGGATTAAATTGCTGTGTGAAATAAATTATAAAATTGTCTCCAATGCTAAAAGAAATGCATTATAGATTATAAATGTTAAATATTTAAATATGATAAATGTCAAATTTATAAGTGATCCTTAAAATGAATTAACATGTTAAATATAGCTTACCTTGGATTAACAAATATTAATCTTGATATTGTGCTCCAAAAGGGATTACATTACAAAATGGAATTATTTGTATTTTATATCATCCTTGATGATATTATTTTAAAAATGTTCGTGAATTCCCAAAACTTGGAAATATTTTTCAGGTATCAATATTTTATTGGGATAAATTATTAAATTCATCATAACTATTAAAGGATTATGTAATGCACTTTCTCATAATTGTTTCTTTCTTAATTAGTAATAATATTATTAATATAATAAAGAATATAATCATTTTCTCAGATATCTTTGCTAATGTACAAGTAATATTTTTATTTAATATTATGATTGATATTATTTAATGGGTTTAAATGTGATTTACTTTAGATTTATATTGTATAAATGTAAATAACTATTAACTTTATATAAAACTGTGCTATATTGTAATTATTATATGTTTTATGGGTTCTTAATTTTTAACTTCAAAGTTAAATGGAGTTAATCATCCTTATTTAGATAAGTAGATTTGTAAGAAAGATTTTACTCACCATTCTTATATGTTAGTATTAATATTTTAAATGTTATGTAGTATGTAGCAAGGCATCCTAATGATCTAGTTATATATTTTATTAGTAGAGTACCACTTCTAACATTTAAACCTGCAAATGTATTCAGTAAAAGATTTTGAAGTTAAATAAATATCTCTTTGTCATACATATCATTAAGATGTGCTAAGCAATTATTGCACTTGCTTTTTACAAAAGAGTAAAAACTTCTCCAGCATTATTAAGTAAGAGTGATTAATAATTGATTAGTTAGTGAAACAAATTAATTAAAGACCACATTGAGCATTTATCATTGATCATTATGATAATGATTAATATAAAATAATAATATAACCCTAAAGTTAATGTCTTCACAATACTTTATGATACCATTCATATCCCAAGCTTAGAATTGAATTTAGGAAATAAATATTAATATTTATTAGAAATTTTATATATTTTTCTTAATGTTATTGTTTGTTTTTATCATTTATTTTATATTCTATAGTAATCTAATTGTTAATTTATTAACACTTCTCTTTTGTCATTATTAAAGAAGCATTGTCACTGCTTAATTACAACCTAAAGGTCATATTTGCGATATTAAATTACACAAAAAATTTATGTGAATTAGACACCACACTTGTTCCAATGTTATCTGAAATATAAGATATTGGATAATCTGATACATAAAATCCTTTTTACATTATTCTATTGTAAAAATGCATAAACATATCTAACTCTCCATGCAATTATTTTCACATTTTATATAACCATGAGATAAATCATTAATCAACTTTATATTTGAAATTGCTGGCCTTAATTTCAAAACACATATTAAGTTACTCCTGATTAGTTCTTATAGTAAGAAACAATATATTTGCCAAAATATTTTCTTCAAAATATAATAAAAATAAGAGTACATATTATTGAATAATCCTGAGAAATTTATTTATAATTTTATTAAATTAAAATCTATTATTAAAGTATAGAATAGTTTTAGTTTATGTGGAAATATAAAACTTGAATGTATTACAGTTAAGATAGGAATAATCGTACTTTACTTATTGATGCACCATCACAACCAGTTTTCTCCTTATGGTTTCAATATATATATATATATATATATATATATATATATATATATATATATATATATATATATATATATATATATATATATATATATATATTGTAACCTAATGTTATTGACACTTGGTTTACTTGGCATTATTTCTGCAGGAAAACAATGCTATTCTTTAAAGAAATAAAAAGATAAAATAACAATAGTAATAATTGATTAATAAAGTATGCTATTCACTCACTTTGGCATGTTTTGGGTGAATAACTAATAGATTTAATAACTCAATGTCATTTTTAAAGAGAGAACATGAATAATTTAATTGAGATATTAATAATTAGAGCAAATTAATATGGTATAAAAGCTAAACAGTAATTGATTTTGGATGGGTAGAGGGGGGAGTGGATGAGTGTCTTATCATAAAGCACAATAACTTCTGGTAATTTCTTTTTGTAAATATATATATATATATATAATGTTTAAAGAATTATACATCACTGATTGTTAATTTAATGTATTTATTATTTTTTTTATATATTGTCAAATTACTTTGTAATCCAGGTAAATAATACTAAAACTATATGATTGTAATAGGTTTTTCCTTTCTTTTGTTCATGTTATAATCAAATGATTATTTTTCTGGAAGAGGTAGCTAAAGTAAAAAAATAAAAATAAAAAAAAATAAATAAAAAAAAATGAAAAAAAAAATAGATAGTCTGCTTTTAGTTTTCAAGGAAGGAACAGTGCTGAAATTTGGTAACTCAATTTTTTCATTTTTATTTTGCAGAAATAAATGTAATCAAAGTAAAATTTTAATAATATAATGTGTGGCTAATTTTTTTTGATAAGATATCCTGATTTTCTTTGCCATCTACCTATTTAAAGACCTTTTATACTTAAAAATTTATTGTCTCACGCTAAAGTTAAAAATGACAGAATTAACTAAGGGAATCACGAAAAGTGTTATTATGTCTAAATTAAGGAAGATAAATGATTTCCAAGTGAGAAATAATTATTTATTAACTTTATGTCCTTTATTGATATTTTCTTGGTATAGAAAGAAAAAAAAATAATAATAATAATAATTGAAAGAAATATTTTGAAACCAAGGAAAATCAACTAGAAACATTTTCGCGCTCTTTCTCAATATTGTCTGGCTTTGTAGTTACATACATTAAAATATGTTTTATTCATCAAGAATTGTCTGGAAATAATAATAATGATAAATAAGATTAAATTATGCATCTGTATATTTTTTAAATATATATATATATATAAAAAATATAAACTTTCTCAGAGTAAATATAGGAAAAGTTATATAGGGGCATTCTTACGGAGAAGTTACCATTAAAAAAAAAAATTATAATTCCTAAAGTATGAACAAAACCAAATATCTTAGTGACTTAATGATAAAAATAAATGATATATTATATTATACATCAGTTGGAATTATTAAAACTTCACGTACACGTAAATTGACTGCAGTTATTATCATAATAATCTCTCGGAAAATTGCGCATTTTCGTCCATAAGTAAGCTAGCTAATAAGTATATGTATCATCAATAAAAAAAAAAATATTGTGTATGTTTATCATCTATAGTCAAATATTCGTCTATGTTAGAAGTCTATTTTTTTTTCTTGGATCCCAAAATTGTAGTAGTTTAATTCAAGTAAGAATTAATCTTCAATTCTGATATATGTTTCTTTACCTAATTTATTAAACGCACAAAATAAGAGAAAACTTTTATTTAAAGGAAATAATACCATGCGTTTATTGTTTTAAACTTGCTTCGTGAAATACGACTGGATAAAGCTCTTCACCTGGACCAATTGCTCAACAGAAAACATTTTCTAATGAGAGAGTATGCACTTGTTAATTAATGATTGTTTAAAACTAAGTTATAAATAATATGTATTTTTTTATATCACATAGATTAAAGTCTGTATGGTCAAGTAATATTTAATAGCCTTGTAATGACAAAGGTATGTTTTAATATAATTATTATAGATTAAGTTAATATTTAACACGAAATATAAAAAAAAATCTATAAAATATGTTTTAATTAGTACATACAATTGTAGGTAGAAATTTTGTATGTTAGATACGTAAAAGAAAAAAAATATTTAGATATTTAAGGGGTAAAATAAATATTGAAAATTATCAGAAGTAACTAAAAAAAAAAAAAAATGCTATAACAAAATATTTCTTGTTAAAGTTTTGAAACGAATTTATACTGTATTAATTGAGGAATTTATTCCTAATTATTCTTAAATAACACATCCACTTTATGTAGTTTAAGATAGTATGCTACCAACTATCTTTGAATGTTCCTTTATTAAAATTAAAATTATTATAATTTTATTCTATGATGTCCATTGATTTCAGATGTTGATCAAAGTATACATGGTAACATAAGTTTATTATAATCAGTGTATTTACTTATCCTGCCCAGATATAGCATTGGTATATGCTTAATATTCGCATAGGTAATAATTATAATGTATTTATTTTGTGGGATGAAAAATGATCTCCCCAAAAGCTTTGTTTTCCATGAGAGGAAGATTTTAAATATAATGTTCGGGTATGTTTATAACCTAAGTGATCGATTCTCATAGATAGGACGATCAAGAATTTATCTAGCATTTAGTATGCTTCATTCGTTTAAATCCCAGGAGAGGATTGTATTTGGTGTGTATGCCCAAGTAAGAGGTAAGAAACCACCAAAATATTTTAATGTAGTAGATTACTTTACAGACCTTCGTGGTTATTCCATATTCCTCATGTGAAAATAAAGATAGCTCCACCATGGAAGGTGTTGATTATTGTGCTTAATTTTGAAAGTTCGGGCAAGATAAAGGTTATATTGGAGGTGTTATTTCCTCAAGATCCACTTTAGTATAAATAGTGCGTTAGTAACTAAGATCAATATCTGTATTGTGCTGCTAAATATTGCTAGTATTTGACAAGTAAATCAATGGAGAAAGTAATTAAAATTGCGTAATTTAAAACGCTTATTTACTGAAGGAATATTCAAATGCAATATTTAATTCTGGTTAGTAAGTAAATAATACTCATATTTAAAATTATACGTATGAATAAAATTTGTATCATAACTTAAGTTAGCATTAAGTTAAATGTAAGATGGTAAGTGTAACTTCTGATAGCTGGCCTATAATTAGAATAGGTTATCCCATTAAAGACCATAAATAAAGTAAATGTATTAGAAATAAATTTAATATTTTGCGTATTGCATATGATTGGGTTAATCATTTTTAAAAAAAAAAAATGAACAAAAAAAATAGTTAGTCAATAATTTTGAATAAAAGCTTCTACAAGGTTATCAAAATTTAATAAACAATGTATTGGTAATGAAATGTATTTTTAGTTAATCAATCCATACGATTGCATACAGGAGAAGTAGTAACCTCTAGTCCATAACCAAAAGAGTATACAGATTAATGTCAGTTATATTTTATATTTTTGTATTACTATGGGATTATTGAATAAATGTTCATATATTTTTTTGTGATAATAATAAATTATAGTCTTGTTAAAATTTGTTGTAGATTCATTTTTTGTTTTTATATGCTAAATATAAGTGTTTGCACAATATTTGCAAAACCTTTTCTTGAGTCCGAAATCATCCAAATTCTTAAAAACTTAATATACCAGATAAATAAAGTTAAGCAGATCGGAATATGTCATTATATTTTAGTTTAATGATAATTATTTATGGAGTTGAAAACTTAAGACTAAACATTCACCTTTGTAAAAAAAAAAAAAAAATGAATTTATTCCCAAACCATTAACTTTGGTTGCACATTATTCCATTCCCACTTAGTTAAATTATCTAAGTAATAAATCTTAGTTATATTATTGTGTTGTCATGGATGATGGAAGGACACAAAAAGCACCCTTGTCTTTTTATTATTCTGACTGAGATTCTAAAAAAAAAAAAAACAAATTCTGAAAGGGCTGTGTTATTCAAAATTATACGTCATTATTGAATAGAATTATCATCTCTTTAAATAATATAGCAGTGGATATGAGAGATGAAGACACATTGAATTAAGTAAAATAAATGTTTCCTATAGCCGACTAGAATGCCAGTCATATGCGACAACACAATACTGCCGAGCATTCCCTTACATGAAACAAAGAACCCTGAGATTAATATTATTATAATTATTCTTTAAATTAATAAGTGATCAATTATTGTTGTTATTACAATCGTGGCATGGCTTAAGAGAATTGAATGTACAATTGTATTATATGAAAGGTATTTTTAGATCATATTGGAAAATTAATGGATATGTTGCTTTTATTCTGGTTGCCTTAACAACAACCAGAAAAATTAGTGTCACAAGTGCAAATAAACTAATAAAAATATTGGGTTAGAAATAAAATGAAATAAATAAATAAATTTCTAAATAAATAAATTTCTAACCTCAAAAATAATATTGGGTTAGAATATATATATATAAATAAAAAATATATATATATATATATATATATATATATATATATATAATATAATAATATATATAAAAAAAACATAGAGAGAGAGAGTGCCCTTTTCTATAGGTCAGAAATAGTCCATCACGTAAATTACTAAAAATTTTAAATTTCAGAATATGTTCTCTTGATGTGTTGATTATATTTTGTTAATAATGTAATGTCTTGAAGTACAATTTAAAGCTAAAATAAAATACCTAATGCATAAAATTATAATGAATCACTTAAGAACAGTTAAATAAAGTTAAAAATATTATTTCATATAGTTGCAAAATCTGGCCATAATAAATAACTCAGCTATAAGTATTTAAATGTTTAAAAAGTTCAATTTTAATAGTTTTAAATTTATAGTTAAGTAAATGTTATATTTAAATTTATAAATCATATTTAAAAATCATAATTAATGTCGTATATGTTAAAAGTAAGTTTTATGGTAGTGAAAATTATATTTGGTTCTATATTTTCCAAATTATTATTCCAAATTTTATATTATTGTATTGTTTTTATGTAATACAATAAGTGTAGCAATTTATTATTTCTAGACAGAAATCGGAAAAAGTCTGTCTTGGTTATTAGTTATATTAATCATGTGACCTGCATAATGGTTGTACACATATGCTTGTTTGTATTGAATTAATAAACTTTAAAATATTGTAGAATTGCATTATAGAGTTAAAGGTAATTATTACCTATCATAAAGCAAATAATAAATATTAAGTTAACTATAGTTGTAACATGCTTAAATAATGTAATAAAGACAAGTACAAATAATAAAAAAATTAAATATTTTGTTAAAATAAAAATAGATAAATTAAATATTAAAAGTGGGATAAGATTATTAAATATTGTTTAAAAAATTGTTTTAAAATATTTAAAGTAATTTGGTAAAATAATAATTGATTTAAAATTAATATTTTAAGTAATATTTTGGGTTATAATACATCATATTTTTTATATTTTAAATTTAATTGTGTAAGTTTGCAACATTATTAAATTTGGTATCGAACTAAAAGTAAGAATCAACCAATAGAATAAGATATTCTTACAGGGTATAAATACCATTGCAGTTGATTTATCAAAGGGAAGATTAATAATATATTATAGGTAGCTGAATCATATCAGAAGCTATCAGGGTGATTGTAATTTTAATTTTATTATTTTAGTCAATTTTAGTGCTCTCTTATAATTTTATTTGCAAAAGCTAATAGGTATTATTTTAAAAGTATTTTGCAAAAAAAGAGTGTAAACTAAAATATTTTAATAACTTCATTGAATATGTGTTGCTAGTTTTTAAAAAGTTTTCTTACCAGGAATATTTTATCAAAATCTAATTTAGAACTTCGCGATAATAAAATGGATATACCAAGAAGTAAAATATATTTAATTTATAATATTTTAAAAATGTATATAATATTTTTACTACAGTTTCATTAATGCTGAACAAGAGAACTGTTCTAATGAATAAAATAGCAGTATGGACATTATACGAGAAACTTAAATGGAAAAACTGTTTGCCATCTAAAAGTAAAGATGCATTATTTTTATATAGAAGATAAGCTTGTCCAAAATTAAGAAACAATAAGACAAGTATACTTTATGATAAATTTATAGAAATGTCAAGTTATAAAAGTAAATGTTATATCCTTTTGAAGGAAACATTTTTTAAAATATTTTACAAGAAATTATTTAGGAAAAAACTCACGGAGAATATTTACTAAAACATATATATATTATTAAAAAAACCTAAAGTCTAAAAGGTTTAATACACACTTATAAGAGTTTGTTTGGAAAACCTGAAAATTAAGATAATAATGAAATGCTGAAAATAAGTACTAAATGGAAATAAATTTACTAAGGAAGAAACCTATAAAGAAAGTAAATATATGATTAAAGTATGGAACCATGGAAATATATTTATATTGCACAAAAGTTTATCGGATAGATTAAGTTAAGCCAAACGGAATATGATGCATCAGTACACCAATATGGGAAATTTAAGAAGCTTCACAGGATTATTTTAGTATTATGATTTCAATAATTATCTTTCTGGACTATAGAATCCATAAACTATTAATCTATAAACTCTTCTAGGATGGATTGATAATTATTTTGTTTAATTTTCAAGATTTAAAAAGATGTCGTTTTTTTTTACTATGATTGTTTTTTTAATTGCTCACTGCCACCTGCCCAACAAATTGTTTTGTTCATCATCATAGCAATGGGGGAAGGTGAATGCTCTTTAAAAAATAAAGTGCTCTTAAAAATAACATTTAAAAAAAAAAACTTTTGAAAAAGAAAAACTTTTGAGAAAGAAAATGGAAATATTTGAACCTAGGAAAAATATACGTTTTCATCTGAAGTTTATGCAAATATGCTTTTAATTTCTTTGCTGTTTATTTTAAATGTAAATTTTTTGATTAATAAGAATAGGAACATGAATATTAATTATTTATGGTATTAGAATCCTATAGTATAATATTTAATAGTGTAAATTAGAACATTTAAATAGAAGCATGGATTTTTTTATGTATGCAATGTTATATCTAGTTGGAGAAAAGAAGACTGCAAAAAGTGATAATGATGAGCTAATGTCACTTGGTAATAACTAATGAATCATTGATATTTATTATGATGTATTTTCATTTTCTTTTTTTTTTTACAGATTGCCTATGAATAATAATGAATGAAGTATAAATGTTTTAATTATATGTAAACACATTTTGTACAACATTTTAAACTTTATGAGATCAGGATTTATTTGGGAATATTCATACTATGATTTTATACTAGTAATATTACCCAACATGATAACAGATATTTGTATGATTCTTTTTTTAAAAAAACCTTTCATATTATTGGATGTTCAAGTATTATCTGATTAGTTTGTATATGGTTTAAAATATAGAATAAGAAAGTAAAACAAACTTTTATTATGGATTAGCAAGATTGTTCTAATTATAGTTGAATTTTGTTTATTATTTGAATATGCAAGCTAGTAATTTGTCAATGTAAGACCTGATAAATCTTTAGTAAATAAGAATAGGATAGTGACCTGGTATTAGTAATATGAGAACATGAATCCAGGAGATTATTAAGTTAGGATATTTAGAGAATATGAATAGTGTTTTATAATATTTGTGGATGTGCAGTGCAGTTAACAAAGCCCTGTAATTGTATATTTATTTTGGACAGTGTTTATTTTTTCTTGGAGTATTGATGTTCAATAAAGCTGAAGGAATAGCTTGACATCATTTATAGTATTTGAGGACATTAGACAGAATAAGTCTTGCCTCTAGTTTTATAAATACACTGTGCCATGGTATATGTTTATTTGATATGAGTTATGAGTTATACTCTAGTTTTTTTTTCCTATCCTACAAATCTATTCACTATCTAGATTTCCAAAAAGTAGCTACATCATACAGTATGGTATATTTAAAAGAAAATAATAGATGATTTAGAGTTAAAGATATGCAATTGTTTGGAATGACATGAGTTCATTTACTTGTATGAAGAAATAGAATTTGTATGAAATGGAATTGAAAATTCAATGGACTTCAAATGAAAGAATCATAAAATATGTTATAGATTTATTTTATTTTGGAAATAAATATAAGATCTTAAGAATAAAATATGTAAAGCACAGTTGCTTTTGAAATATTAAATAATATTAAAATATTTATTTCCATTTTTAAAATGAGTACTGCATATTTTTAATATAATTCTATAAAGTAAAAAACGATCTCCACACAATAAGTTTAGGTACAATTTATATTTATTCAATAAAAGAGAAGGAAATCATTTGGTAAGTTATTTTGTCTGTCTCTTGAACAACAAACTTAGCCAACTTTAATGATATGAGTAAAAAAATTACTCTCAAGTAAATTTTTATTGGGTACACATCGATCTCTCTAAAGTTAATCCACGTCATGATTTGTCTTGCACTAATTTATCAGAAATTGGCAAATGGTGAAATTTAAACTACAGAAGAAAAAATCTAAATTTTCATTTTGATTTTGTATATAAAGCATTAAATCTAAACACTATAATTTCATATAAAGTATTAAATCTGAATACTAAGTGAATTAAAAAATACAAGAAATGGACTTATATATTTAACAATTAAAACAAGTTCTATTCAGCTGTAATCCACAGAAACCAAAATGAGGAAATCTCAACAGCATAAAAACTGTACATTTTGGCATAGGAATCGAACTCTACCACAAGGACTATTTCCACATAAAGCCATGTGTGCACACAAACAAACCAAAGAAGAAGAAAAAAAGAAAAAGAAAAACCAAAAACCTGAAGGACACTTTCGGAGAACTATTTAAGAATATTTTTATTTGATATTCATGTAGAACATTTAATCTAAAAAAAAAAAAAGAAAGAAAAAGATTTTTTTTACTCATATATATCCATTTAAAATTAATCCATGTTAGAATTATAATTGTTATTATTTTGGGGGTAGATGAAAGTAATATCAAGTCATTTTGTATGTGCCTGTTAAATGTTTTTATTATTATTATTATTATTATTATTATTATTATTATTATTATTATTATTATTATTATTATTATTATTATTATTATTATTATTATTATTATTATTATTATTATTATTATTATTATTATTATTATTATTATCATTTAGAGGTGGATGAAATTAATACCAAATCATTCTGTATGTACCTTGTTTTAAATGCTTTACACTTTTTTATGAAAAGAGTGAGAGATATTGTTATTGGAAATGTTTTTTTGGATTAGATTAGGAATTCTTATCAAGTGCTTAGACCTAATGCTATGTTTTATGAAGGTTGTGTGACTGTTGGGATAAAATGTCATCATTATCCTATAAAAATGCAGAGAAGTAGTTTTGAAATTTTAATGCGCATTTCATATTACTATTATCATAAAGTTAAAGCTAAATACAAGCTAATTAAGGCTTGGAAAAATTGTTGGCTCGTGTTCTAGTGTACTATTTCGCAAGAGTAATGTAGATATGAAAGTTTTACTTGTACAAATTGATGTTAGACCTGTATATAATGTGGATGGACAAATAGTCTCCACCAAGCTAGAGAAGTCATAATTTAGCTCACTCCCTAAGATATTTATTTCATATTTATAAAGTATTTAAACACAGTGGAAGAGTTTTCCCACTTAGTTATTTTCTACACCATAAGACATTTTTTTATTGATGGCCAGAGGTTAATAGGTAAACCCAAGTCTCTTTGTATGACTAACGATAAAAATCCTAGCATACCTCAACCTTAATAAAAGGTTTTCTCTTTTTCGGGTCACTGTCTCCCTCATGTTAATGTTGATATTCCTTACTGTATGAAATATAGCTTCTTCTAAGCATTACTTATAAATGTTAGATACAGGGTCACAAACTCAATTTGATGACAGGATGAATGTGGGTAGTGTGTGTGCAATTGGTATACTTGAGCATTATTTTGCTGATATATTTTAATTTATCAAGAGCCAAGAGTAATAATGTCAATAAATATTCAACTTAAGGGTTAAAAGGTAAAACAGTCTTAATATCCTTTTGAAAAACATTTTTTCAAAGAGATTAGCTTGAATTAACTGCTTGTTAATGAAGATTTTAGCAATTTTTTATTCTTTTTTTTTTCTCTAAAAGTAAGTGAATACTCATTATCAGTTAATAATTGCATGTCTAAGTAATTTGACATGGATTTATAGCAAATGCAAAAATATGAGCTCTTTAACATGTTCAATGCTATTATCATATCATTACAATTATCGTATAGACTCTTAGAGGCAATGAGTTAATATCCATCTGAAAAATCCAAATTAATTGTAAACACGTATTTTCTAAAAAAAATAGCTAGTTGTCTATTTACTGACAAAAATATAACTATCTACCAAAAATATTTAGTCTGCTTGTGATCTGAAAAAAATTCTAAAATTTACTCAGCTTAATTTTGAACCATAGGTCATGGGAAGAACAGGAATGTGTTTTAAACAATCTTTATATTAATATATTAGGCATAATGGTTGATTTGGAAATCATATAATATTTAAAGAATTAAGATGTAGTTTGAGTAAAAGACTGTTTCATTCAATTAACAATATATATATATATATATATATATATATATATATATATATATATATATATATATATATATATATATATATATATATATATATATAAATAATTCAAACAAATATATTTAACACAGTACTCAAAATTAAATAATATATTCTTTACCAGAAGTACTTTCAATTGTTTCACTGACAATCTTTATCAACTGTTAATACAAACGTACAAAAAATAAAAACTTATATATATATATATATATAACTATTTCAAAATGGTCGCACATCCTCGTTATGGATTAATTGTAATATTTATTTATTTTAGCTCGGGCGACCATGCTATGCAATAATTATAACCTATATTGAATCTATCTGACTCTTCAACACTTGCGGCCAAGTTGCATGCCAATTGTAACGTTTTAAGGTTGGATCGATGAATTCTTCATCATTCCCAGCTAACACTATTTCTAAAGCCTAATGGGATGATGATGATGGGAGAGAACATCCATAATCTTATTTGCGAGGGTGCCAAATTGCAACTTCAATGAAAATCTTGAGGCCAAATCTCATTTCAATAACTTATTAAAAATTTCAACAATAATATTTAATGAATCGGTTAATAAATAATCAATCGATTAAGAGACCACTGAGAATGCATTAAAATTAATAATATAATATTCTTGGAAATTCGTGGTTATTCTCAGCACACTCCCCATTCACTATCATTAAAGTCACAATTAAAATTTTGTTCCAATTATAAATAGTTCTATATCCATCTCCACCTTCCTGATCCATCCCACCATCATCCTCACATTCATAGGTCTATTGCACTACTATCTCTTTTACTATTAATTTTTCTATTGTGCTAGCTCATTTCTCCCAATATAATCTCTTCTCAGGATTTAAAAACAATAAGGTGTGGAGGTCGAACAAGCTGCTATGGATTATTGGTGATAAACACCCCTCTCATGATCACCTCCAAGGTTGATCTTGGCTGTCTTTAATGTAGTTTAATGTCTATTTACAATAAAGCTTGAATAATTTAAGCTTATTAAATCTTTTGGAAATAACATACTATGAACGCTTTTATAATTAAAGTAAAATTATAAGGAAGTGCATCTAGGGAGGTATTTAAATACAATAGATGGGGAAAGAATTTTATGCCCACCCACTGCATCCACTATACCCAATAACCATCCCTATTCATAATTTATATTTTAACTATATTAAATTATTTGGTAATCATGAGTATTGCCATACCAAATAAGCTTGGAAATTAATCATTTTAAATAAATTTTACCAGATATTATTTACGAAAATGATGATTCAACTATTAATAATAATATATTGATATATGATTGGATTTGAGATGTCTAAATTATAATAACCCACAAAACATTGAGAAGTACACAAATTTTTATTTAAAACAAATAACAAATTTTATTAACATACTACAACTCAATACATAATAGATACATTCACTTGATGACTCACATAGCTTTCCTCTGTTCTACAACTGTATTATGATATAAAAAAAAAAAAAAACTAAATAAATTAATATCCCTAAATCAATAGATAACATCAAGAGGTTTTAAAATATAAATATTAATTTTTTAATTATTAGGGAATCACGATTACTATGAAGTAATATTAATATCAGACAAATAATAATATTTACCTTCACATATATTTTTGTTCTCATTTTTATCCCAGACATAGTGAACATTATTTCCTCCCCCCCAGTGTTTAATGCTTTTCGCTACTAATTTTTTTCCAAGGGTAATGCTTTCAATAATAAAATTTAATAATTTTATTTAATTATTTTAATCTAATATTCCTTCGCCCTAGGCTTTACAATAGAAATATTTTATGTATGGTGGGACTACGTTAATTTTAGTTACCTTTCTAATGTCAATGAATCGGTATCTAGCTCAATCATTATCACACGTGCATACACTCTATATTCAAGTTCTTATGACAATAATAAAATTTTAGTAATATTACCTTTCCAGCGAAGTTCTCCGCTGGCTGTGGATACATTTATTAAATAATTCTAGATACGCATTGCTTACAATATTCGTAGGTTTTATTTAATCTATCTATTTATCTATCCATTTATTTATATACATATATGTTACATAAACTTATAAAGGAGAACAAAATTCCAGTTATAAGATAGAGATAGCATATCAAATAAATTTTCTGCATTTAAGGTAAAAATATGAGCCTAATATAAATAATATTTTATTCTAAATTAAAATCTAAATTTATTTGATTTAAAAATCAAATTATTTTTGACATTTAAAATTACTAATTATAAAGTGTTTTTCAATCTATTAACAACTTATTGTTAATTTTAATTTTTAAAAATTATAAAATGAGTTTTCACACGATGTTATTAACTTTTCTAATAGCATACAGTGATGTTTACCTCTTTACTTACATTCATTCAATTCCAAATCACAAAGCATATGCTTTGCAGGAGAAGTACGAAATAAAAAAGAGGAATCCTGTTTTTATATTCTTTATTTTTTATTATAATTTTTTATAGCACTATTATAATATATAAGATATAAATCTATATTAATTTGCAACAGAACTTTGAATGCAAAATTTAATTAAAAAACGTAGGGTATACAAATAATATTACAAAAATATCATCTTTAAAATTACATATTGTGTATCTTATATTAAACAAACTATTATATGTATTATATCACACCTAACAAAAAAAAATGAAATAAAAATAAACATAAAATGACTACATTAATCACTTTTATTACTAATTTATTAGCTCTACATAAGTTCTATACAACAAAAGAAATTTAAAACTATGACATCATTATTTCTATTGTTATTACTGTTGTGTTCCTATTGCTAATATAAATACCACTTTAAGCTGAAATAATAATAAATACGTATTTATTTGTTAGCTATCACATAACATATATTAAGTATCTTTTTAGATTAAAAGTAAAAATAAATGTACACTCATATTTAAAGTTATTTCATATATCTTGTAAAAAAAACTTAGATGATGATCACAACAGAGATTTGGCACAAATGTTCAGAACTTTTTTAAGACTGAAGAAAAATAATTAATGCTATTTTTTTAAAATTGAGATTAATATGAAGGCTTTTCTTCATTTATAAAATAAAAGTTCAATTTGTTTGTTAGATAAAATATTTTAAAATGCATTTATGGGAATCTATAACTAATGTGATTGATGATTTTTGAAATATGTGTGGTCTGATGCTTTTTATACAATTGAATATTAGCTACTTAAGTTTAATATTTAATTACTGAGCTTGCTATGCATGCAGTTTGTGTCATTGTTTTGACATATAAAATTTAAGACTGTTATGTTTATTTATTTATTTTTAATTGTGCAACCATCAAGATTTGTATATGATACTTATGACAAATTATAGAAATGAGATGTCTTTCTTATTTTGTTTCTTGCTATGTAAAAACATGGGTTAATTTTATATTGGTTGGTTCATTTTTGGCATTCTTTTTAGAATTTTAGTTAGAAGTTATAATTATTGTGTAGTGAGTATTTAAACCATTTAGTTTCTATCACAATTAAGATATTCTTTAGACTATTATATTAATTTCAAGAACAATTACTTACTACATGTGAAAAATATCAATGATATTGAACTGCTGGTAATAGTCATGGTGATTATTGAACAACAAATTATTTTTCCATTTATATTTAAAATCTAACATTCATGCTTTTTTTCTTCAATAGTGATTAGTTTTGCCCTTTATATCACTAATTGTTAGGAAAAGTTTCAGATTCTAAAAATTGTGTATAATAAATATTAGAAAACAAAGAGACTCTAATATCAGATTGGACAAGGATTCTGTCTGTTCAAAATTTGAGATTAGTTTAATATTTTGAAGTACAGCAACTTATTACAAATGCAATTAATAATGGTATATCTTAATAAATGTAACATATTGTAAAAAAAATAATTTAACATAAGTTAAGCAGGGATAAAAAACTCTTCAAATGGAAAAAAAACTTGTGGAGACTTTTAGATTTAGCTTATTTTTCAGAAGCCATTTCAACATTGATAAATATGTTATTTTTATGGTGATATGTGCAGTTATGCACATGATTATGGTATAAAATGCTAAACTCAGACTGCATATAAAGTCCATAAGTAATATATAATTAATGATCATTAGTTATGAAGAGTAGTTGTAAATAACCTTTGAGTAATGTTTTATAAAATAGGGTGTATTTTTTCAAATACGGTCTGACTTTTCTTTGTACTATTTTTTTTATCATTTTTCAATATTTTTTTTTATTATTAAAACCTTTCAGTAATGATAAGATAGAAAATTATAATCAAGAGTGGTTTAATAAGTTGTGAATATTTGGCTGTAATCTATCATGAAGTAGTACAATAATAATAAAATGCTTTTGAATTAAATTTAAAATAGTGATTTCATTTGAAAAATGATGTATATTTGAGTATTTTAAAAAAATATACGGTTTACATTGATAGAGGAAGAAAATTAAAATCAGGTATAAAAATATTTTTTTTGCAAAATTTTTGACTATATAGTGAGTGATTTATTTATATAATTAACATCAGAAGACCACAAATAAATAACGTGATCTTTTAGAGTTATTAGACTCTTTTGTAAGTCATACCTAATGATGATGATAAAATTTATTTTAAATGTTATTGTTCTTATGATTTCCAAATAGTTATCATTCACTTTAATTAAAAATGAAATTGGCAATTGAGCATAATCTAAAAGTTTTAAAAAATTAGCATTTGAATTTTGAGAAAGAATATGTTCTAATATATATAATTTAGAATTAAAATAATTAGACAGCAATGAAAGTCTTTTGTCAAAAGAAATTATTCATTGCGGTTTACTAAAGTTATAGAACAATGAACTTAAGGACTAAATACTCTTACACTGATTCTCAATTGATTATTTATAACAACTCAAGTTTAATCAATCAAATAGAATTCTTGCATTCAACCTTCTAATTGGATCAAACAATTAAGTATATAATTATTTTTAATAGAAACTTATAATGAAAATTATTTTTAAAAAATAATGGTTTTCATTTTATTCATGTTATCAAAGGTTACTTTGGATAAGAAAAAAGAAGCATTAGCAAAATTTTAAAGTAAACAATATATTATTTCTTGAAATAAATTGCTTATTCTGACTGTTTATTTTGACCCGTTTTTTTTTATTTTTCTGCTATTTATAGTAACTAAACATTTTTTTTTTTTTAAAAAAAACGTTCATTTTACTTGAAATTTATTTAATAAAAAAAAGAAAGATAAATTTACATTTCTTTTTCTTTCTTTTTTTTAATCAAAAGTTTTTATTTGAATTAGTAAAAAAATTATATTGAAATTTATAGGTTTTGGTTTCCATATATATATATTTAGTTGATTTATTTATTAATTTTGACAGTTTCTTTCTTTATAATAAATACCAAATATTAAAAATTCAATTAGATTTATTTTAAATTTTAACTTTAAGAATTAACCACACTAGTTAAGAGACTATCTATGGTAGCAATTTTAAATAATTAATTATCGAGAAAAAACATTCTATTACTAATTACTGATATTTATCTAAATGCTTTTATCGTTGTTTTTAAATTATAAATATTAATATTATACAATGATAGAAAAAGAATCCAAAACTTTTGTATAATAATAAGAAATCGAAGCATTAAAGGAAAAATAAAAAATAAAAATTATAAAGTTTATGTAGTTTGTAAATTAAAAATAAGAAATTATAAAAAAAAAAAATTAATGAAACTTAATAAAAATGAATGCATTTTTTAAAAATAGAATCAGAAAATTTATGCATGAAAAGTTCAAATAACAATATTAGATTTGTATGATTATAATGAATCAAAGTACATTTTGAATGTATTAAAATGCATGTACACAAACTTCAAAGCATAATTTAGTAATGATAAAAATAAATTATTTTTTTTAAATGCACTGGACATTAAAAGGAAAAAAAAAAAAATGGTGATAAAATAAAAAGATAAAAAAATTATAACAGAATTGGAAAATGTAGTGTAAATTCAAATGAAAGATCAGTTATGTTCAGAGATTATTTAAAAGAAGCCAAAGTATGCACAGAAAAATATGAGAAAAACAAAAAAAGTGTTACATAAGTAATAAGATAATTAATAAAATGAATGATAAAGAGATAAAAATTATTAAAGGATAATTATTGTAAAATGCATAATACATACAGAAACTTAAAAGTAAAACAAGATATAAAATAAATCAGTATAAGTAAGAATACTTAGTATAACAATATGGATAAAAAATAATTCTATATTGAAAGGAAAAAAATGAATTATCTTCAAGAATAAAACAGTTTGCACATCAAAAATAAGATCAATAATATGAAGCAATAGATGATAAGTTATTAACAGAAAAAGTAATAAAAAGATGAATGAAATATATGAATGATTGTATAACAAAGATAAACTTTTATCTGGAAAAATTTTAAATGTGAAATAAAATTATACAATAATATAAAAGAAGAATATAATATACTCAGCTATAGTCCAGTGGGAAAGTCTTTATATTGGATAAACCAATGATCTAATATGACTTGATATAGTAATAGAATAATGGCAAGCTCTAAAGTAAAATATTTTTGTATCTATTCTCAGATAAGAAAAATATAGAAAAGTGTATTTTGAACAATTAACTGGTATTACTGATCTCAATTTTTGACCTACATTTTAAATGTTTGAGTATTAAACTATTTGAACTTTGTTGATAAAATGGGTGTTAAATATATCAACCACAATTTTTTAAACCTTAAGCACTTTATGAGAATTGTCTTGGTCTAGGATGAATATTATGGAGATATAAAGCATTGCATTTGAATCATGGATAATTAAAGATATGTTTGTTAAATTCATGTTACTAGTAATTATAGAAATAGTATTTAGAATACTTTTTATGATACTTGCAGTTTAAAATTTTACTTCTTAATTTGGTTTCATTTTTTAAAAGAAATGTTTTTTGACACTCATTGTAAACAATCAGAATATAAAAAAAGATTAAAACTAAATTATTCCTACTTAAATTATATGATAGTTTGAATAAAATAAGAAATTCAAAAATATAATTATAAAAATAATTAGTTTCTACGGTTTTATTATTATCAAGATTTCACTACCCTCTGTTTTTACTCAATTATATAGTTTATAAATGATGTGATCTTGGTTTCATCTATCTTTCCAAGTTGTTTATGATATTCTTAGCATTTAAAAACTATTGGTAAGACTAAGAAAAAATATCTGGAATACATAATAAAACAGTTTTACTATATCACCATAGGAAGTTCATTATTTAAATATATGATTATGACTCTATTAGTTTTTGTAAACTGATTTCTAAATTTAAAAATGAAAACTAGGATGACATATTAAATAAATTTTATTTATCTGATGACTAATTGACAATTATAGCATTGTGTTCTCAAAATTGGTATTGAATATAGTGTCATCAAAAATGACTGCTAAGGAATGAATTTTTGAATTGTATGCATTCTTTTTTAAGCAATGTCTTTAATCTTTTTTTGGGTAATTAGCCTAAACTATTGTATTTAGAAAAATAGTTCTTATTTTTCAATTGTTTATCCAAAAATAATATCAATTTATTTTAACATTATTGTAATCTGGTCATTTAGTTTAAGTTATTGGAACCATGTGCTGATTTGTATTTCATTTCTAGAACTAAAGATAACTTGAGATTTATTGAATTATGTTGGCTAAGATTAGAAAAAAAATTTGATTGAATATATAAAATAATCAGTTTTATGAACTAGAGTATATAAAAATTAAACGTTAGCTTGAATATATGAGTGATTCACATTTTAAAAAAACAACTTTAAGCAACAACGATTTGCATCAATTGCACAAGCACCCAGTCAGAAAATCAATATTGAACCAACATCAGGACTATAATTAGTGAAATCCTATCTAAAGACATTATCATATTTATTGGTTTTTGTGAAAATTTGATAGATATATGCATTAACAGTTAATATAATCTGCATAATTCAACAGTTATAGTACATATGTACTTATTACCTATTATCATATTGATGTGAAGGATCTTCACTCAAAAAGCTAAGGCCTGATTTTCGGTATGGAAATGAGTTATTTTTATTATATGCAATTTTTAGCACAGTTATGGAGTGACGGATATAAAATCTAAAGGTTTCTGGATCAAAGTTTATTTGGTCACTAACAATTAAGCATTTAAGTTATTTTTAGTATTACCATTGTACTGAAATTAATCATTATATATATATATATATTTGTACACATGTTATACATTTAGTTTATATTTTAAAAGATCACTATTATCTATATAAGTATATATTGCATTAGAGAATAGAATGACTATATTTAAATATATAAAGTATTACTATCAATTATTAAAAATGAAACAACAATTTGATATGAGTAGATAAAAAAAAATCCCTAATGATTATAAGAAACTAAGAAGTTCATTAAAAAAACAAATAACAAAGTAAACAGTAAGTTAGGGAATATATATATATTGTACATAAATGTTGATATTGTGTATACAGTATATAATAAATAAAAGTACGTGTAATGAAAAAAACATGGATTAATTTAATAATGAATAGTATTATTAAATAAATAAATATGAAAATTTAATACGATTTAATTATTTATTAATTAAATTTCTCAAACATCCTTAATTAGACAGATTAATTTCAATTGGTTATAATGCACTGCCAAATTTCTATACTTTAGTAATTTTATTATTTAATTTTAAAATAGTTTATGAATCTTAGTTTTATTTGCTTGTATTGTCTTATTGTTTATCTTCCTTTGATCAGAACAGTTTGTTTTTAATAGTATAAATTTTTGTTTTAGCTCTATATTCGATTCTGGAATTAATTTTATTGTTTTGTTATATCTAAAATAATCAACTATAACAGCAAGTAAAACTTTGAATATATATATACAGACTCGAGTTGTTGTTTTTTTTTTTTTTTAAAGTACAAAATAAATTAAACATAAGCAAAAAGTACAAAATAAATTTTGACTATAAAAGTGAACAATATTCTAGTCTGAAATATCAGTGAAAAAGATGTTAATATTAGATAATTCAAAACTTTTAAAACAGCTATATGGAAAAAGCCTCAAAGGATTAAACATCAGATAGTAAAGTAATAATCAAATATGCTAAAGAAAATGTGAATCTGCAAAATAAATAGGATAGTTTAACGATTTTGTAAAAATCTATAAATAAAACAAGAAGTTGTAGATTATTAAATATAAAACAAAACAACAGTAATAAAAAAAAGAAACTGCAAGTTTTGACAATATTATCAAAATGCCTTTGCCATATGAATTTCAACAAATTTGCTACTAAAAATATAAAACAAGAGAAAATGAATCAGCAAGCAAAAAATAAATAGTATCAAGAAGACAATGAGCATCTATTAAAATACTGAGACATTAAAATTTAAAACTGCCAAAACTGAGAATAAATTGAATACAGCTGAAACCTCAATCTGCAACAACATAAAATATGTTTATGTTTGCATACAAAGTAATGTCTTTATAACTAACAATTAATACAAATCCAAAAACCAGCATCAAAATCATATAATTAATTAGATCAAATTAACCTAAAATTCCAAAACTCTTAAAATCTTACAAAAATATATACATATTAAAAATGATCTTTCATCAAATTGTAAACAAAATATTCTGATTACATAAACAATGAAGATAACATAAAGAAACATATATTTGTATATGTTCTTCAAAAATGTTACTCTTATAGTAAGTATTATATGCTAAATCCAAACATTTACATACATTTTTCTGTCAATTAATATTTTAAATGGCATGCAATTTATTTGTTTTAAAAAAAAACATATATTCACATAATTAAAATATAATAAATGTACCAACTGTGTGGTTTAAAAGCAGCATTGTTTAATTTTTTTGTTGTACTTTTTTTCAGGAATGATCTTTTTTTACTTCCTGTCAATTGTCAAACAAAATATTTGGATTCTATATTATAAATATTCTAAAAAAATTATCATCATGTTTATTGCTTATATATAGATTTTTTTTAAAAATAAAAATCAAGTTAAAATTCAGAAAATGAACCTTAACTCATATGTTGTTTAATAAGATTTAAAAAAGATTAAATCCTTCCTATTAATTTCCAGTCTAATATTTTTTTAATGTTTGTGCAGATAACACAAATTTTTCAATTCCATTCAATTCATCTTTGCATCTCTCATAACAATTCTTTTGCATGTAAGCCTACAAAATACCTCCTTCAATTTTGGTATCATAAGTTAGAAAAATTTTATTTCTTAAAAAAAGAAATTTAGCTTATGTTTATTATAAAAAAACAAAGTCTCTCTTTATATACAAGCTTGTTGTACAATGAATGGAAATTTATTTTTTTGAAAAAAATCATATATTTTTAAAAATTCATATGAATTTAATCATTCCATGGAAAAAATTAAGCAATAATTCTGACAATGAACTTTCCGCTTTTGAATAATTTGTGATAGTGAAACTATTCTCTAAGATACTTTATCTAGTACATATTTTTTTACATCTGTAGTATCAATTAATTTTATAATGTCTTATGAAAAAGCATCAATTTGATAAGTTAATAAGCAAAAAGAATTTAATCATACCATTTGGCGAGACTTCATGACTAAATTAATATATTAACTAAACACATGTTCATCTTCACATAATTGCAATATTTAATTAATAATAGTATGTTGACTCTAAAAATTAAGCTCGCTTCTAAAAAAAATCTGAATCACAAGTAATGGTATCCACATTTCCTCAATGACAATGAATATGGTTTAATACAAAAAGAAATAATTCATAACATTATGTTGGATTAGAAATTTCTTTCTCTGTATTGTTTGTATAACAGTGGAGTGTTCAGACTTTGAAACTCAGAGTCCATGGATAACAGCTTCATCTATCGTTTCCAATGCTCTTACTTCTTGTAAACATTTAAGCAACAAATAAATGATTATTATTTAGAAATTTTTTTAATGTTTTACTTGTGAAATGCTCCAGTTTTATGTGATTCTTTATCACTTAAAATTACAAGGTCTGATATATTTGATATCACTATTATAACATTATGAGAAATCTGTCTTATTTGAAACAGCAAATTAGTTTATTTAAAAACCAGAAATTATTGGAAAACTTTTGTTTTGTTTTTATATCATTGTAATAATAAATATGATGTAAAGTATTTAACCATTATGAGATGTCATGCTATATATATGAGATACATCTCTTGCCTTAACCCTTTTCCCACCTCTTATGAGGTCTCTCATCAACATCTGCCGTCACTCTAATTCTGCTAGTTTTAATGCTAGAATATTCGTTTGACAGTTATTGATTAGGTTTTTAAAAGTTCTGTAAGATGGTGCCCTCTTCTGAATTATTTAACAAGTAAAAAATCAAAAAAACTGCATTTAAAACTAAACAAAGAAAGAACCTTGTCGGTGATTGGCTGTCAGCCAGCTCTCAGCTGAAAAAGACATTCTGATTGGCTGGAAAGAACAAAGAAACCGCCTGATCAAAGAAAATAAAGAAAAACGGTGAGATTTTCATTTCGAATGTAATTTAAGTATTAAAAAAATATAATTTGAGAAATTAAAATATTTTTTTAATAAAATATACTAAAAAAACAAAATTATTTTCGAAAAATATTGAAGATTTTAGTAAAAATATTTAAGATTTAGCAAAAAGAAATCTTTACTTTTCCATAACGTAAAATTGAAAAAAAGTGTTTGCGTCAGCACTTTTTTGTTTAGACATTCGCTTTTAAATTTGCCGAAATTGAATATTTTATAATAAATAAATAGCAATTTATTTTTGAAAGAACTTTCATTCTCTTTCATAACCTGAAAAATTAATAATATACTTTTTATAAACGTATCTGAGTTGAATTTAATATTATAGGTGAATGTGTTTTAACAATAGGCTTTGTCTTCAGTTTGTGTTGGCCAATTAAAAGATTTGATTTTTACCTCATACAACCAATAATATAATTAGCAGTTAAAAGGTTAATCATCGACGTATACGGTATATCCAAAATAATGTTATGATTTTTTTTCTAAAACGTCTACGATTACATTTCCTAAAGTTAACCTATTACATATATTCAAATTTGACAAACTTAATATTTAAGAAATGATCATCATATATTATAGGTTAGTATTGTTGCATCACCAACTAGACTGACACAAAGATGATCTTCATACATAAACTATATCCATGCATAAACTGGCTTAAATATATTTTAATAGTTCGCTGCTTGGTCTAAATGTATTCTCTCAGCATTATTATATATTTTTTCTCAAAAAATTAAAATGAATTAATTTCAAAAAAAAAATTTCTATTAATATTTTTTTTTATTCTGTGATTATATTAAACGTTCGTACACTATATATAATAACGTTAAATACAATGTTTTTTTTTTAAAAAAATTGTAATTGTTAATTACTATAACAGCACTTACTATTTAAAAAAAAACGATTGTATTTAACTTTATATTTATATAGATATAAACATATATAAACTTCACAAGAAAGCATGAAAGATCTGATTTTATATTTGATCTCAAAATCAAAAAGTATACTTAATTATACGTTAAAACTTGTAGAATTAACTTCTGATAACTGTAATCATCTTTTTACATGATATGAATCTAGATATGAGGTGAGTGAAAACTGAATGCCAATTAAAAGTAATGTTTCTATTTATAAGATGATAAATTACCTACAAAATATTAAATAATAAATTTTTACATTAGAAATAAATATAATATGGAATTTTATATTTTATTTTTATTTTTTGATTAATATTAAATAACATAAATATTGGAATTTATCTATTCTAAATATATTATTTCTTGGTATTAATTCTTATAAATGTAAAATATAAATTATAATAAAAATGATTTACAAAAACTGCCAAAAAATGAATATAAATATATAATAGTAATATATCCTACATATTTATACATACATATATCAGCCATTTGTAAACAAGTATGGCTAATCCAACTTCAAAAAAAAAAAACTGTTGTAGAAATGAATCAAAACCAATTTGTAAAAAATCAAATATATTTCCATAAAGAACATGTTCTCTATTTGATGTTTTATTTGATATTTTGAAGTAATAATAATATTCTTACTTCTTAATTTTCTATGCATTGCTTTTATCAACAAATATATTTAATACATTTTTATTTACATTTTATTCAATGCAAGATATTGTTTCTACATTTAATTTTAATTTCTTTTCTTAAAGTTTTGATATATTATAATTATAATTATATTAAAATTATACATAATTCCCATTTTAATTGCAAATATATGAAACTATTCCACTTCTATAATTATATTTGATTTTAAATATATGTTCCTTTATATTAGATAATAATTATAACATTATTTTGTCATATATACTTTTTATATTCATATATCCTATATTTATATGACCAATTTTATATTTCTTATTTTTTATTTTCTATAATATAATTATTTAATTTATCCTATTTTCAATTTAATATAAATGTATATATTTAAATCATATATTTTTTAATTTTTATAATTTTTTAAATTTATTTATCATCTAGAAGTTTGTCTGCAAACTCTTAAGAACTTCGAAATTTATATTATAACTCTCTATATATTTATTTTTTAAAACATTCTTTTTTGTACTTATTTAACTTTACTATTATTGCCAATTTATATTATATTATTTTTGATTTTATTAAAATAATAATAAAGTTTTATATCTATATCTTTATTTAAACTTGGATTATTTTTTTAAATTATTATTGCTTCTTTAAATATTAAATAAGAGAGTTATTAAGTAAAATAATCCAAATTTAAATAAAGATTTAGATTAATTTTTTATTAATACAAAAAAATAAAAAATAATATATAAATTTATAATAATATTAAAACTAAATAAGTAAAAAAAGTTATTTACAAGAAAGTAAGTATTTAGAGAGTGATAATACAGAGTAAAAGTAATTTAAAATTTTAAATGCTTTTATAGTTTTGAAAATAAACTATTAAAAGGTGAATAATTTTAAAAATATATAAAAATTAAAAAATCAAAAATTAATAAAGATATGATTTAAGTACATTAATTTATATTAATTTTAAAATAGGATAAATTAAATAATTATGTTATAGAAAATAAAAAATAAAAAATTAGCTATGTGAATATAAAAAACCTATAGGACACAATTGTATATTATAGTTATTAAGTAATTACAAAAGATTTTCTTTTTAAAAAAATGTAAATCAAATGCAATGCATGGAGATTTATAATAGCTACAAAACAGTGCATGATTAGAAGTTAATTTTCTTCTGCACAATTACACATTTTCAGCATTTAATAATAGTAGATTTATAAATGTATATTCAGTATTTTTGTATACTTGTAATTAATATAAGAATTATGTATAATTTTGATAAAATTATAATTATACTTTTCTATGTAAACATGTGTATATATATATATTTTTAAATCTGACAAAGATTGCTGGGTATTCCAAACTGTAAAGAAAGAAAATTAAGTTAAATTTAGAACTAATATGTAGCACTGAATAAAGAGTAAATGTGTTATTAAATAAATTTGATATTTTACAATGTTGTCTTTTAATTTCTTCAGTGGAAAACTTTTCTTTCTGAAATATTTCAATATTGTAATAATTATGGCTCTTTAAGACATTTTATTCTCACCCCATCTTTCTAATAAGAACAATCAATATTGCACTTCCTTAGAATGTCTTTAAAATAAACATTATAATATAAACAAAGGCAAAACTCTCCATACAATAGTATGCTTTTGTTTACAACAATTATGTGCTAGTATAGAGATGGTGATCATGTGATTATAATATAAATGGCATACACCTCTACCATAAAAACCATATTCAAAATTACTTTAAAACATACTTTTAGGAAGTATCTTATTGTTCATTCTTTTAAATTCCAATCTAATGAAGGTATGATTTTACAATAGTGAACTTTATAGTATCATATCAAGAAAATTCAAAAACAAAAACATTGGTTTTATAATCTTGCCATTGTATTTTAAATTTTTTTAGATTATTTTTAAATAAAAATGTTTTAATATTTTTATAGTGAGATTAATAAAATGTCCATGTATTACTTCCATATAATTTATTTGATAAAATAACAGCTCCATATACACTACCTTAATTGTAGTAGTTATTTTCATGGGATAAAATATCTTATCTTTTGATATATTAAAAATAACATTAGCACCTTGGAGTCTGTGTTTTAACCTAATATGAAATATACCTTCTACTTATAAAACTAATAAGGTATTTAAATTAGTTTGCATATTATAGTTAATAAAAAATCCATTGCATTTATAATATAATCATCAAAATGCTGTAAATTCAGAAGATAACACCCTTGTTTTTGCTTTTAATCTATTCAAGTTCAAATTTACACCATCAAACATGTATTGCATCTTGATTCCTGTTTTATTATGGTGCCTATAAACAGTTCCAAAACATCTGTGTAAAAATTCAAAACGATGTTGGAACAATTTAAACATTTATATTGAACACTGTTTTTCATTTTATATGCCTTATATTTTATATTTGTAGAAATAACACTTTCTGTCATTACAATATGTAGAAGCTGTATAATATGAATAAATTTTAGTGGACAACCAAATAATTTCAAATAATATCATAAATCTATTTGATTATTCAACAATATATCTTTTAAATAATTACAATCTTCTTACACCTTTTAAGCAAAAAATATTTATTATTTTAATTACAGTTTCAACCGTTCCTCACAGTCTTCTTCAGATCTATAAAAATTTAAACATTATAACAATACAACTAAAACTTATATATACATCAATAAATTAACAATCTATTTGTACATATAATAACACTCTTAAACACTATACATCATTTATTACATTATATTACTAAATTACTCAATCCTTAAATGCTTTAAAAAATTGTAATTAATTTTTAATCTTTAATATTTTATATTCTCTTTTTTTATACATTTTAAAATATACTATTATATATATATATCATCATACATCCTCCCTATAAATTTTTTTAAAACATATATAAACCTTAATTTTTATACATTATTATGTCACATTTCTTAATTCTTCAACTTTATAATTTTAAATCTTATAAAATCTTCATATTCTTAATAATTTATAATTTAAATACCTTTTCTTTTCAATATATTAAATACATTTTTCTCCATAAATACAAATCCTTACTATACTTAATTCTTAAATTTTCAATTTTATATTTTAAAAAATTCTTAAAAACTTTTATTCCTCTATTACTTATATACCTATTAAATTAATATTCCTTACTCATACCAAATTATTAATATTTCTAAATATATACCTGATCTTATTTATCACCTTACATACTCTTATAACATTATAATTCTTACAATATCTTTACTCACTATCAATTACTATTACCATAAATTTATTCCTATACATTTATTTCTATTACTTAAATTATTTAATAAATTTTTCCTGGCAACAAATATATCTATGATAATTTATGATTTTCTAAAACCCACAATGAGTCTTTAGTAATTGTTCTCTTATTATTAAAAGCAATTTATTAAAAAAAACCTTGAAAGAATTTTTTTTTGTAATAGATAACAATGATATGATATTTACTGCAATTTTGTCTATTCCTTTTATTTTTAAAAGTTCTAAAAAAGCAACCCTAAGATCGGGTAGCTAGTATATCAAAGAATATTCTAAAACTTCTATAGATATTTCATAAATACCTGTAGTCTTTCTATTTTTATGATTACAAAGATCTGTTCTGACACCATTAAGCTGGATATCTTTGTCCAAATCTAAATGAATAGATTAAATGGACATACACTAAAAGTGATCTTATAACTTATATCATTATTCAAAAGATAATCAAAATACTGTTTCTACTTATTAAATATATCATTGTCATCATGTAAGAGAGTATCATTGCTGGATTTAATAAGATTGTAATACTATTGCTCAAGTTCATATGTTGCAATAGTATATCCAAAAAAAATATGTTTAAAACTTCTTTGTTAAACTTTTCCTTCAGATCTCTGTACTTATTATAAAGTTCCACATTTATTTTATTATTCTGTCAAGCAAAAAATTTCACATATTTTCTTAATGAACCATGAGAATAGATTTACTTGACTTCACAATACAGACCTTAAGAGAATTCCATGCTTTACAAAATGACCATTGTGGAGGTCTAAATTAGTAATTTTAGTGTTTAATAGCTGTTGAAATTTGGTATGTGTAGTAGCATGAAAATGGAAATAAAGGAAACCATTATGCTATTTTTTTTCATATGAATTATGAAAAGTAATTAAAATATCATATATAATGGATTTTATAAAAAATACATTAATAATTATACATTAAAAATCTTTTCAGCACATGATTTTATGCCTCTATTAAATGTTAAATATTTGTTTTAACCACAAATTTATTATTGCATACACAATACCATTTACTGTTTATTTGTTACTTTTACTTCTATTATAAAACAGATGATGGTACTTTATATGCAAAATATGTTAATGGTCAAAACAAGTGTTTAACATTTAATAAGGGCATCGAATCATATACTGAATAAAGAATTTTATTACATAAGTATTTATATTTTCTATAATCACAGTTATATATGATGTTTCTATATTTTTTATAATATATATGTATATTGATACTTGCAAGTAATGAATAGCAATTTTCTTGTGAATATGAATAGACTAAGATCTACTTTTTGATGCATTTGTCATTTTAATCTTGAATTGTATTAATCTATGATTTGACCAACAATCTGTGCATGTAAATGTTTATATAATATGAATTCTTATATTCTGACTGTTAACTATAATATAATATATTAAATGACATTGTTTTTGAGTATGCATGCATCCATGTTCTTTAATAGCAGTTTTTTTGCCTTTGTGATATTTAATTCTTGTATAAAAATTCATAACAGCAAATTATTTGAATTACAGCAACAATGCCATTATTTCCAATAACTTTTGATCAAACTATTATTTGCATCAGCATATGCATTAAAATCTCCAAATAAAAAAAATAATTTAATGGTACTGCTGTAATAATGTTAAAGCCTTTCTGTCTCTGAATTCTCTGAATTTAAAGTTGAAATATAAAAGATAATAAAATAAGCCCTTTTACTGTTGTACAAGGCAAATTTTAACAACATTAGCTTTTTACTGATATGACAAGATTTTACAGCAAATCCCCAACCATAAATTTTCCTTCCACTATCTGATTTTCTTTCCAAAAACATGAACAACCCACCTGTTCTATTAAATTCCCATTCCATGTAATTCAAGTTTCACTAAGATTAGTTATATCAATCTTAAATCTGGACCCTTTCTTAGCCATCAGTGCAGTCTTTCATTTTGTTTTTGAAGGATGTATATCAAGTTAAGTTCACAAATTTCATTTACCTATATTAAAAATAAAAATATTTATAATAATTATCTTTAATACCACCATTTCCTTATGTTTCACTACTGCTACTCATATTATTATTATTATTTTTATCATTATAATGTGTGATCTGCTAGGTATGATAACCTAGCTTGATGTGTGAAGCATGCCATGTTTAGATATTTTTAGACTTCTTCCACTTCTGTGATAAGACAGGAGGATCCCTAAGTAAAGCATCCTAAGCACACAATATTTGTCCATTGAAACTCTTATGTCAAATGCAGTTTCAAACAGACTCATTAAAAATACTTCCTTGAGCAAAAATCATAACTAAGGATTTTTAACCTATTAAGCCTGTCCCTGTTATTGCTTTCTTGATTTTCAAAGACTTGAGCTAAAAATAACTGAAAAGAGAGTTAGTTTCATAAATATTGTGTGTAGTAAAGAATAGAAATGTGGTTGTACAAATACATTTCCCTTGTCACCATTATTACAGGGAGATGAGAGATAGCAGGCTTACAAAAACTGGATCTTATACTAACTTAAGTAACTGAAAAAGAGAATGATATAGAAATATATATGTGTTTGTATTGGAAACAGTATCTAGCCTTTGATGAACTGACATCCTACATTACAGTACAGCAGATGATACTCTTATGTAAAGTAAAGTTTATTTATTCAGAGGTGGCATCTATATCTAGACTTTATTCCACTATCTGCTATCTATGGAGTGCATAGCACTCTACTGATTAAAACATCAAATAGATACTTAAATTAATGAAATTTATAAATTACTCATATCAATTGGAAAAAAAGATACAATTCACTTGGTGGTAGATTTATTTTAACCTGTAGCTAAAATATCATTCAGACTATAAAGCCAAAACATTAGACCTATTTCATACACAAATATGGAGTTGTTAATATTTAAATTAGAAGTACATCATTTTATCTACGAAAGAAAAAAATATTTGCACTGATATGGTTATTATAAATTTTATCTATTTATGTACTCATATATAATAAATTATGGTAACATTCTGATTTTAAAATTTAAATAAAAAATTAATAGCATTAACTAGCTATAAAAATAAAAGGGACATACCCATTTTTACAAAGCATAATTTTGTATTATCCTAATGCAGGGGTCCCCAACCCTATGCCCATGGGCACATGCGACCACAGACCATTTTACGTGTGGCCGCCACTATCCGAACACGATAAAAAATTATTTATCTGATACAAATAAATTTAATTTTTAAAGTTTCTTATAAATTATTGTATTATATTGTAATCAAATTGTAGGGCATACTATGCTTTTACAGCGTAAAAATATAAATGTTAATTATATGTTAAAATTTTATTTTTGAAATAAATATTTGTTTGTACATTATGTGTATTATTAACAATATCCAACTATTAATTTACATTGAAAAAATAAATGGTGCTCGCCACCTGGTTGAAAAAATAAATGGTGCCCGCCACCTGGCCAGTATTATAGAATGTGCTTTTAAGTGCAAAAAGGTTGGGGGCTCCTGTCCTAATGCTTCATAAATGTTTACATTAGTACTTTCTCTATTAACAAATTACTTCTTCTATTAATAAAAATAGCTTTTTTTTTATTATTTTTCTTTAGCATAATATTTTATTGATCTAAATTAAATATAAATTGTCCAATAATTTTTTGATCATTAAACACAGACAATATCTGCACATTTTTTATAATAGTAATAGATTATCTTTACATTTCTTCTTCGATAAACAAGGAGATTTACCTTTACAAGGTATTTACAAAGGCAAATTATTTTACATATTAAATTACTTCTATGTTCTTTATTAATGTTATCTTTAAATTATTAAATAGCCTTATTTCTATTAAGTGGTAAATTATTTGCAATATTACAATATTCAGAAAAAAATTTTTTTTTTACTTTGTTTACTTTTTTTATTAAATGGTATTGGAATCCATTTTTATTATTATGGACTTTATTGAGCTTCTTTTTAAAATTTTCTAGCATATTCTAATATATAAAATATTTTATTGACACTATTTCCTGTGCCTATCTAATATTTTTATTTTTTATCATTTCTCTATTTACATAATAAACATTTCTAGTTAAAGAAAAATATATTAAGCCAGCCACTTTATGAATCAAATAAACTTTAGAGTCAGAATGTACATATCCTGTCTTTTCATACACTTTATATATGATATAAAATGGTCATTAGATCTGTTTATAATTGTATACAAATATTTTGTTTTATTATTCTTCACCATTCATTTTAAATTTTTTAATTTGGTTAAATTTTCCTTTCATTTACAAACACTCTCTTCTTTTATACATGCAAATTCATCATCTACATATGTAGTATAAACTATAATATTTTCCTTTTTCCTCTTCATTCATAATTTCTTTATAAACTAATAATGTATAATTACATATTTGGACATACATAGAAGATCCAGTGACCTATTCTTGTTGCATTTATAATTAGTCATCTCTATAACTAGAAACAATATATCTATAAATTTTACTATAGTTAAAATAAAAATTTTGTATAATATTTTATATTTTTCTTAATTAAATCTTTCTCTATATTTTTGTTAATTTTGTACATCAATTGAACTTTATAATTTTTTATGCATCAACAATGCCATAATATTATCATCTTTTGTTAAACAAATTCAACTTTATTATATTTGAATATATTCTACAATAATTTGTTTATATATTTGGCAGTAATATCCAAAAATATAACATCAAAATCAATCATCATCTGAAATGTAGCAATTTATATAATTTTATATTTTCAAAGACTCTGATAACTCTCATTATATGGATACTGATATGAATATATTACCCTATTAAACACTTTTCCTCATGCAGGTTTTAATACATAATTAATAAATTTTGTTCTTTGAGAATTCACATTGAACACAATTATACAACCAAAATCCTTTTTTTAATTGCTAACATTATTTTTATCTCATAATGGCATTTAGGCATTATCTCCATCTTTGCTTTCTTTCAAACTTTGTTTCTTTTTTAAAAAAATCTTATTTCAGTGCTACAATAGTACTGTATCACATATTATTATTATTATTCTTGTGTATATATTTAAATGCTTCATTTATTCTATGTTTGTATTTTTCATGTTTTTCACTTTCAATTTAACATTTAATAATCTTTCTATAAATTACCAAAAAAAATTTTACTATAATTCAACAAATTTATGCTTAAACTGTCTACTTTTTATTAAGTATATTTATTATATTATTTCTATTACAATTATTTTTGAAATAAAATGAAACCTTTTTCTATATTTATTATCTGACATATATTACTTGATTATCTTTTCTATGACAATTAGATTTGTAAATATTCCAATATTGCCATTTAATCACATCAATAATATAATTTAGTATACTTCTATATTTCATCCTGTAAAATATATTCTTTATACATTTTTTAATAATTTTATTAATTATAAATCCTTTTAAAGTGCTCAAATCCAGCAATAAAATTTTTAAATATTTTATAAATTTAATCACCCCACAGTTGGAATAAACTTTGAAAAGTTTATATTTTTAAAAAAATATATTTTACAATTCAACTTCAGCATTTCTTATATCATTTTTTTTACAATACAATGACTCACTCTGATATTTATGGCTTCTAACTGTATTTTGACAAAATTTACATAGGCCAAAAGCTTCAGATCTTTTCAAATACTATAAACTATAACTTTATATTTATTGATGGCAATTGAACAAATTATTTTATAAAGGGAATATCTTTTTATCAAGAACATATTCACAATAATTGTCTTCTAATAAGTGCACAAATGTTTATTAAGCATTTTATTAGATTAAAATTATTATATTTGAATAAATTTACAAATTTAAACTATATCTATGACAATTTTTATATAAGGTGTATAATAATCTTCATCTTTTAATCTTTCATCTGTTTATATTTGTACATTATAATTTTACTTCTAATTAATCATTCACATATTTTGAAATGTATCTTATTTTAATGTCTTGACTATAATTAGTACATGATAATATAAAGGATAATGTATAATTATTTGTGTAACTTTTAAAGGTTACTGTTGTCAATAAGTGTCTTGCCAAAATTATGTAATTATAAAGTAAATTTATGTAATGCACTCAAATTCAAAATATTTTGTGGTATTTAAAGAGCTATATGGGACTTGTGCAAAACCTCATTAGATAAAATGCACCATATGAGCTATTAAGGTGTTTTTTATCTCAGTTTTGCAATCATATTTTTAAAATGCAAAAATTAGTTATTATCTATAAATAAGACCATAGCATATGAGTCACAACAGGAAAAAAAAATTAAAAAATGAGCATTACTATGCATTTATAAAATTAAAAAAATATTATATACTTCAACTTCATTTATTTTAAAGTCAATATCTAAGTTTAAACAAAATGTAATAATTTTAATTTAATAAAGAATAATTAATGATCATTTAGGTATTTCATGATTATTATAAATAAAATTCTTGCTAAATATATACATTTAAAAAATTTATGTAACACACACACACACACATATATATATATATATATATATAATTTTGTGGAAGGAAATTACTTTTCACACATACACTATTAAATTTAATATTAAATCAACATGCAGTCACTCATCAGTAAGTGTTTTTAAAACATAAGTGGTGCTCAGAAGCTTAGATGTTAATCTTAAATAAACCACCTCTATTATCCATGCTTAAACCAGGGATTGATTTTATTATGAACCTGATATTTCAGATAACAAATTTTTGCACCAGATTACTTTATATATCATAGAGAAGAGAACATTTCTCCTTTTCATCTAACATGACATTGAAACATATTAGTTTGAATATATGTAGTAAATAATAATATAGCAACTTATATATATATATATAATTTTAATTTGATTTTTACCGGTACAATATATATATATATATATATATAATTTTGTGAAAAAATTGCTCTTCACATATACACTATTAAAACTGATATTAAACCAACACACACTCATAATTAGATCAAGTCCTAAATTAAGCACAGTCAATAAAAGTTGGTTTATTTAAGAATAAGCTCTAAGCTTAAGTGGACCACTTATGCTTTTAAAACACTTATTAAAGGGTGAGTGTGTGTTGCTTTAATATCAATTTTAATAGCAATTTCCACAAAATTATATATATATATATATATATATATATATATATATATATATATATATATATATATATTCTAACCTATCAAATATGAGTACTAATTAAGTTGGTCTTTCATTTCTAACCTTCTAAATTTAGTAACTATATTAATAAATCTAGATGTAGTTTAAGCTAAATACAATCAATCAATCACCTCTATAATTAGGTGTCTCATTTTCTAACCTAATAAAGTATATATTCTCGGAGACATGCAAACTCACCAATGTGCATACTCAGCCTAGCTCAGTAGTTGGTTAGTTGTAAGAAGATTCAGCTGCAGAGATATACAGTTAAGATAAAGAAAGAAATTAAAATCATAAAACAAATTATCATTAGTAAAATAAATATCTTGGGAAGATAGAAAAAACTGTCATCATTCCCTAATTAAAAATTTAGAATAAAATAACATCCTCTCTTTATCAAAAACACATTCTCTGAGCTATAAGTATTTGCACTTTTAAAAAATGATGATAACTTCTCATGTTCTTGTTAATGTTTACAAAAAAATATATATCCAATATGCAAATCATTTGCCAATATGATCTGAAAATACTTTTCTTATAGCACAATTATAAGTTAAACTCTTTTAAGCCACACCACAATTGTAATATCAATAATAATTGATCACTTCTTAACTAAAGAATAATTATAATGACATTAATAATCTCAGGGTTTCTTTGTTTAATTTAGGAAAATGTTCAAGAGTACTGTGCTGTCACATATGACTGGCATTCTGGTTGGCTATAGGAAACATTTACTTTACTTCAAAGTCAATATGTCTTTGTATCTCATAGCAACTACTATATTATTTAAAGAGGTGATAATTATACTCAATAATGACATACAATTAAGAATAATACAGCCCTTTTATCCAGAATCTCAGCCAGAATAATAAAAAGATAAGGGTGCTTTTTGTGTCCTTCCATCATCCATGACAACGCAATAAATTAACTAAGACTCATTATTTAGACAATTTAACTAAAATGTGAATGGAATAATGTGCAGTCAGAGTTAATGACTTGGGAATAAATTTATTTTTACACTTACATAATGTTTAGTCTGAAGTTTGCAATTCCATAAATAATTCTCATTAAAATAAAATGAAATGAAATATTCTGATCTGCGTAAATTTGTCTATCTGGTATATTAAGTTTTTAAGAGTTTGAAAGGATTTCAGACTCAAAAAAATGTTTGCAAACTTCAGACTAAACATTATGTAAATGTAAAAATGAATTTATTTCCAAGTCATTAACTCTGACTGCACATTATTCCATTCACATTTTAGTTAAATTGTCAAAGTAATGAGTCTTAGTTAATTTATTGTGTTGTCATAAATGATGGAAGGACACAAAAGGCACCCTTGTCTTTTTATTATTCTGGCTGAGATTCTGGATAAAAGGGCTGTTATATTCAAAATTGTATGTCATTATTGAGTATAATTATCACCTTTTTAAATAATATAGTAGTTGCTATGAGATATGAACACACATTGACTTTGAAGTAAAGTAAATGTTTCCTATAGCCGACCAAATGCCAGTCATATGTGATAGCACAGTACTGTTCAGCATTTTTGTAAATTAAACAAAGAAACCCTGAGATTATTATTGTCATTATAATTATTATTTAATTAAGAAGTGATCAAATATTATTGATATTACAATTGTGGCACGGTTTAGAAGAGTTTAACTTATAATTGTGCTATAAAAAAAGTATTTTCAGATCATATTGGCAAATGATTTGCATATTGTATATTTTTTTGGAAACATTAACAAGAACATGATAAGTTATCATCATTGTTTAAAAGTGCAAATACTTATAGCTCAGAGAATGTGTTTTTGATAAAGAGAGGAAGTTATTTTATTTTAAATTTTTAATTAGGGAATGATGAGTTTTTTTTTCTCTCTTCCCAAGATATTTATTTTACTAATGATAATTTGTTTTATGATTTTAATTTCTTTTTTATCTTAAATGCATATCTCTGCAGCTGCAGTTGAATCTTTTTATAACTAACCGACCACTGAGCTAGGCTGAGTATGCACATTGGTGAGTTTGCATGTCTCCGAGAATATACTTTATTAGGTTAGAAATTGAGATGCCTAATTATAGAGGTGATTGATATATTTAGCTTAAACTACATCTAGATTTATTAATATAGTTACTAAATTTAGAAGGTTAGAAATGAAAGACCAACTTAATTAGTACTCATATTTGATAGGTTAAAAATGGCACCCCATGTTGGGCACCATATTCACAATTGTAATCTTCTCCCTGGTCTAACTGGTCATCAGTAAATCATGTCATATGTTTTAGTGACTAAATTCTTCTATGCAACCTATCATACTCTCATTATCAAGAATATAAGCATAAAGAAACAAAAATGTAAAACTAATGAAAATGATTCCTGTATTGAATAAAACTAGCATGAAACTATAGATCTGAAGAAGATCACAAGGTGATTAATAAAGACAATAACTTCTGGTCAAACCAGCTTTGAAATCCACACAAACAAAACATGATGAGTTAAATTTGATATTCAGCAAATTTATAAATAACTATTAATTTATATCTCTGCAATGTATATAAAATTAAACTTATAAATAAAATGATAAGTAAATTATGATGTAGATGACTAAATGGATGATAAAAATAAGTAATAATTAAATAGTAGAATGAAATGAGTCTAAGAATGAAGAGAAAAGAATGAAGATGTATGAGAATAATGAATGATTAAGATGATGATAAAATAAAAGTTAATGAATAGTTAAGATGATAAAAGAATAAAAGTTAATGTATGATTAGTTAATTATGATAATAAATTAATGTCAAATGAGAATGAATAAATAAAAGAATGAAGATGAAATGGAAGAGCAATGTTAATGATGGAGACTGAAATCTTTAACTATCAACTAATATGGTATTAAATGATAAAAAGATAAGCTAAATAAAAATAGGGATTTCAAGCTTGACACAACCAGAATATTTATCATGAAGTTAAAACAAACTCTACATTTTATGCCAAAAAAAATCATTTGCATCTTAAAGTTTAGTTGATTTTCATAAAACAGTGAAAGTAATCTATTTCAAGTCCAACTATAATAAATAACTATCTATAAAATTTATTACAAATTTTAAATTTTACCTTGAAACTTAACAACTAATTATTCTCAGGATTCAAACACTTAAAATTATTATACAAAAATACATTTGGGTCAGTGAGAGGGATTTTATCACTACCTGAATAGAATGCACAAAACAGCTCTCAATATAAACTCAAATTAAGAACTAAATTTAGCAGTTGCACATAAACTTTATGAACTTAACACCTCTTATAACTTTAATATTTAAGGAATAGGAATACCTTTTTAATAAATAAATACCATAACTTACCAAATTCCTTTTCTTAAATAATATTAAACCATGTGATCAAGATCAGTGAATGATAGCTCTGCGGATTTAACTAAATCAATCAAGTCAAGATTATGTTTATCTTTTAATCTATTATTTAAATAATCTGTACTCTAAGTTATTAACATTTTGATTATTGTGTGATGATGCATTATAGGTACTATTAAATTATAAGGCTTAACAAAATTATTATGATATAGCATAAATAGTTAATAGTACTCTATTCGTCGATGATTTCAATTTATAATCTTCTGATAGGTTGAGAGCAATAACAATAATAGTGTATATATGTGATAATTAGCAATAAGACTACAGGCAACTAAATAAATTGTTAAACACAACAAACTTTATTTACAATATTTACAAATTTTAATTCAAAGACATGGCATGCAATAAAACTAATATATTAAAAGAACTTATGGATGGGAAAATACCTGATATCCCACTGACTATACACTCAGCAAATGATACAACCCACTTATACAATGAAATTCAAAGTATTACTTACTATGGTTTAGTCTATCTTAAAGAATAAGATGATGAAATCTTATTGAAACTGAATTAGCATTTACATTATGAAAATAACAGTATATTTAGAACCTTATGGTATGCACAAATTTTAAATTTAGAATTAAAAAGGTATAAAGGTAGTGCATTATACCAACCATTTCTTTTATCAGAATATGATAAGGGCAATTATCATATTCTATGCAATTACTAACTGTTTAAGATTTGAAATGAATAAGTTTGGTGTATTAAAGAATAGACATCAAAAATCAACTACACATATATATCACTAAAACATTACCTATGTTCACAACCTAATTATTGAATACTCAACTGATCTTACCAATTCATTTTCAAATCACTAATTAATAAAGATAAAGTGCTCACATGCATCTCTTGCTTTTACATCTATAAATTCCACAATCATTAATATATATTGGTTTCATCTGTCTATCACTGATGATGATCATACAACATCATCAAAACTATTTCAATTGGGCCAACACTATAGTTAAATCAGTGTTCCTAAATCTAACATTATTTTATCCTTGCCATATGATTTTGAACTACTATCTTCACCATACATGGTGGAGAAACTAACTCTATATCATCATGAGGGATTTACTACTAAAAGGGAGTTTCTATAAAAACAACTTGACAGTTGTATAATAATATGGCTAATTCTACTACCTCTCTATGGCTATACACATGTGGGCTTTGCCTCATCATGAAAAAAATAGAATTCAGACTATGGATATTTTTTCTCTTAGGATTATTTAGGCTAATAAACTTTCCTCTCATAAAATCAGCAATAGGTGATTCTCCATCACCCCATGCTCAATATTAATATTACTCTATTGGATGCCATTCTATTGGCACCTCCTATCAGCTAAAAAACTATCACAAATCATTCTCAATATTATAGCAAGGTAAAACAACAATAACAACAACAGTGGAGATATACATATTCCATTTCACAATGCAGAACCATTAATGTATCAATAGATAAACAAAAAATATATGTCAAATGATCCTTAAATATTTTAAAATGACAACTATACTTTTGTTAGAGAGAGCACAACATATTTAAGCAATAAAGATCAAACCTGCATTTGTATTCAAAGTGGACAAGTTCATTTCTATGTAAAACTAAGAAATGAAAAAAAATTTAGATCAATTTTTCTTTTATATAAGAAAATAATTGGGTCTTTAGTATATATTTGACAAAATATTTGTTTGTTCACCTTTACTGAAGTATTAAAATCTGTTAAAAAAATACAAGAAATAAATCTCACTTCCTCTCTCTGTTTAGATGAATGATATATATCTTTTTTTTCCTTAACTGAAAAAAATAAAAATACATGTAATAGATGTATATATTTTACACATCTTTTTTTTTTGAACTCAATTTATATATTTCATACCACAAGAAAACATATATGTTTAAAAACAAAACTCCCAAATAACATATGACGGAAGTAATATACATAACACAGCATTAATAAAATAATAAAAGTACATTTTTATCCATTAAATTTTTATCCTATTTGTCCAAGTTATTTCATCCTTGTGAGTTAAAATGGTAAAAATGGATATTATGATGAGTAAACATTCTCAGATAATGCACATACATTTTATTATCCTGTTTGATGCATAATAAAGCAATCTTCAATACTTCTCCAGAGGCAATAAATTATTTAATAGTTTCTGTACTGATAATTAATCAGATAATTAAAATTCATACTTCCAAGTGTAGCATACTTAAAAGGATATGTTTATTTTTTTTTTCTAGATAATTTTCCTGAATAACTTTATAGGTTATTATAATCTTCAAAACCAACTTTTTAAATACATTTATTGATTTATTCGGGATTGCATAGTGAGACATGGTTTAAACATTCAAGTGGGTTATAACTAAAATTAGTTTATTTACGTTTTAATCCAGATGATTTCCTTGAAAAAAATGACTTGATAATTTTATTGCAATTAACATATTTTGACTTTTTAAAATTCTTTATTACTTTTATTCTTTCCTCCATGGTACAATTTGTAACAATCTTTAAATAATCTGGCACTTTAAATATTTTAAAACCTTATTACAATGACATTTATTTCACAAATAAACCTTAAAAGTAAATATTTATTTTGTTCCATTTTATTAGCAAAGCATTATATGATTAGCAAAATTAACAGAATTTATCCAATTATAAATATGATATCCTTAACATTTTAATGAATCTTTAATTTTTCATTTCTAACATTAAAACAATTTTGGTGCTAGGAAAAATCAGCAGATGAGTGTCTATTTCTTAATAAAGAATTGAAATAAAATCACTTGCAATTATCTTTCAACTTTATTAAAATTATATGATATAAAATGACTTTTGATTTTTATTTATAATATCTTTTGAAATTCTTCTTTAAAATTATTTTGAATTATTTTCTTCAAATTATGATTTTCAAATGAACATCTGTTCTGCTTTATGTTTACTAGTGGTGCGAAAATACAAACCTTATCAGCTCTTTAATTTAATTATAAATAATTTATGGGCCATTTTTAAAGAAAAGATTTTAAACATATGAACAAAATAAATGCAAAAGTTTACTTTTTCTTGAATTTTTCTGGGTTTGAAGCAATATTTATGTGAGACAGTTATGATGCACAAGGTTTCCATTTCTCCTCCAGTATAACTTTTAAGAACTATCAATTGATGAAAAAGGTGTTTGAAATGATAGCAAGGTTTGAAGATTTTCTATTCAGCCACTTTTAGATATCAATACTATAATCCCATCCAATTAGATTCCAAAATTTTCTGATTTTTAGCTTTTTTCCCCTCCTTATTTTAGAAGATCAAAGTTGAAGTATGTGGTTGCTGAGTTTTTATTACAGTGCACTCTGGAAGCAATTAAACCAATAATCTTGGAGTGAATATATTAATATTACCCCCACTGGCTTCATTTTTAATAACTACTCACAAGATCAGAAACTGTCTTCAATTCACTACAAAAAATATGCTTAAGAATTAACTGTAACAATTCATTTTACAAGACTTACAAATTTGATTTAATTATTTATTTATTTCAATTGCTATTCAACATAATAAAATAGCAATATATTGATCTCCCAATTAATAATAATACTTTTAAATTGTTATTTTAGTCTAGTCGGAGCCTAGACTGGGTTTGAAATCTCATCTCCACTCAAGCATACACACATACAGAGTAAATATTTTATAAAATATTAACAGCCAGTTCAATTTTGGGATTTTGTTACAGTATACCAAATTCACAGCAATCAACTATTAAAATAAAAAAAAATTATTAAAATTTTCAAGCATGCTCTCTTTTATATTAAAATATTAATAGAATTAGAAATATAACAGATTTTCTTATCCTTCCCTGCTCCTATAAAATTATTCATTACATACAATTTTAAATTTTTGAGATAACAATATTTCATATTACAATCATTCTCAAGAGAAAAGAATTAAATTGAAAATTAGGTGTATTGATTTTTTATATAGATAAATATGATACCTAAAATATGAAGACAAACTAACTTTAGTTTCACTTTAATAAAAGGCTAAATAATCATGTCTCTCATATATAAAACAATCCCAATTTGATATTTATCAGCCGAATTTATTTTATCCTTAATATTATTTATCAATGTATTTAAAGACAGAGATCTAAATTCAACGTTATCATTTTTAGAGACAACCTTTTTCAATTTTGAATGTAATTTAGGAATATATCGCAATAAAGTTTATTCATTGATTCATTTTAATTTCATTAAATTTTAACATGATTTTATTATAATATAACTTTAAATGTCTATTTAACAATATCTCACTATAATATACCAAATATTTATTAAGTCCAAAATAAAATCAATGAATAAAAATAACAATCACCATATAATCAATAATAATATAGCTTTACAACAAAATACACATGAATAAAATATTATACAAAATCAATTAATGATTAAGAAAAAATATCCCCAATAATATAAAAATTAATAAATAAATGTTTGATGTGAGTAACATTCTAAACTTTCATTTAATTTATCTTAAGTTTTTATTTTTATCAAATATTCTCCTAATCATGAATTTTATTATTATATTTTGTGCAAAATTATTAAATAAATATGTTGAAAATGATTTATATAAATAATGAATAAAATATATGTATCACTACTTATATTTATACACAATTGTAAGACAATAACTTATAATAAGTGTAAATCAATACACACATCTTATATTGATTATGTACTCCAATTATTCATTAAGCGTGTTTTCTTATTGTAGTTGCAACATATGTTGCTTGCTTAAAATATTTTCTAATGAGCTTAGGTACAAAATTAGGATAACTACTTAAAAATAAATCAAGTGATAATAATAGGTCCTATAAATTGCATTGGATAAAGACATCTCCCACAAATTTGATAAAATATTTCCTTATATTTATCTTTTGTATAAAATATATAATAATAAAAATAATAAATGTAATGGTAATAAACTATTAAAAACGGTCTTTAAATCTGCAGAAGTACTTTTGGTTAATTTCTTAAACCTGCCTCAACTGCCATTAAATTTAATAAATATGATGAGTTTTCATTTTAAATGCCTTAAAATTTCTATCTTGATCTGTTCAACATCTTGCAGCAATAAGAATTTTTGGAATACAGACTTTATTTGCATTCTGCTATCTAATTGCAAAACAATTCATAAGATTTCATTCTTATGAGTATAAATGAATCTATGTTTTTAGAGCATTTTTTCTGTCCAAGCAAAGTTTTTGAGATAGTAGTACATTCGCTATGCAGAAATAAAATTATAATAAATCAACCAACAGACCATTACAAAAAAAAAATACAAAAGCAGAATTTATGTACGTGTATTTAAATGTGGTAATTAATCAAATAGAATTTTTACATCAATATTAATAAAATAATGATTGATGGCATGAGAAAATTATGCATATTAAATATTTTGGTAATACATCATCTAATTACCCATACTCCTCTATGGTGCTGTTGTTAGTGAAAAACAATTAGATATAACGTTGCCGGGCTGTTTTTAAATTTTGTTGATTTATGTTTTTAATTTTTGGATTTGCTTGATTTTTATTTTTTTGTTGTTGTTGTTTTGTTTTTGTTTTTTGAAACTGGTTTTATATATATTTCTTAAAAATAAAAAAATTTTTTTTTTTTTGTTTTTTTTTTTTTGGGGGCTTTTTAAAATATTCTGTCTTTTTTTTTTTAGAACAAACATTTCTTTTTGTCCGGTCTTTTTTTTTTAAAAAAAAAAAAAATTTTTTTTCCGCAAGTCTTTTTTTATTGTTTTTGAAGAAACTTTTTTTTTATTGAAAAATAAGGCTTTTTTGACAGACCTCTCTAAGACCTGTCATCATATTTCTTACGGTGTTTTGACACCTTTCCAACTCAGCTCTAATACGCTTCATTGTAAGCTGATCCCAGCTTCAATAATAAATTAGTCATACTGCTTGCAAAAAAGCAATCCGGCAGCTCTCAAACCCCATTCCATGAGTGAATGGAACACCTTTGTCAACATTGATGTGATTGACATTCCATGTCAGATGTTTGGCATGCCTTAATTTCATTAAACCATCACAAAGAGTTTTTCTGGGTGTGTAAAATATTTTTTTTGGGTTGAAGGAAGGCCACCACATCTGCTTCTGTAGCAGGTAAATCTCAAAACTACAATGCCAAATGTTTATCTGCCATTGAACTGTTTTGATCTTGAAAAAGTATTGGAAAGTGCACGACTTGATTGTGAACTTTACCGAATCATGATTTACACTCCTCATTTAGTGAAATCTGACCCTCACAACAAAAGTAGGGGCATTTGAGAATTTGTTACAATTTTTACTAATTCACATAAATTACAATACATTTAAGCAAAAAAAAAAAAATCTGTTCTAATATACTTGTCGTCATTGCAACTACAGAAACCTTCATATCATATGTTGTACAATAGTCAAGAGTATTGTTCATAGAGAGTGTTGAATACTCATTTCTAATAATGTTCAACATGCTAGAGATGTTGGGGTAAGGGTGCACTTCAACATCTTAGTGTTGGAACAGTTTACAGGCCATAAGATCTATGAGCAGCCTTGTAAACAGCATATTTGTGCTTTAGCGTAGAAACAGATCCATTGTGTGGTGTGGATCAACAGACCATGTATTACCAATATTTTATATAACTAAATATAATGACATTAAAAATAAATAATAAGTTAAAGAATGTAATAAAAAAGAGTGCTTGTATCACAAGCAATATACAGTTTTTTTAATGAAGCATTCAATTTAGTCAGCAGAAACAGCACTTAATATATATTAGTAAATGCAATGAAAATATATGCATAAATAAGAAGTAAATTTTATCAGTTACTAATGAAAATCTAAATCTTAATTATTATTAACTACTATTATTTTAAGTAAGTGAACTGATTTCTTATATTTTTTATGTTCCATCTATATTCTATCTTCATCAGGCATGCTAAAAGTCAAATACCAATGTTCGAACAACAACTAGAATTTTTTATATAATTAAATTCATATATTATATATTTTTTTTGTACAGTATAGTAATAATAACATATAATAACAATTTTAAATTGTATTTAAACTAGTTATGTAACATTAAACATGTACTATATGAAGTATATATTATTATAATTAAAGTCTTCATGTACTAACAATTATTGTAAATTCTGAATTATATATATATATATTGATACGAAGATTTTCACGGGTTGCATTTATAAAAGAAATGGATGAACACGCAAAATATGTTATATATATATATATATTAATAGTAGTAAATATGCGGAGAGTAAATATAATGAATGTAAAATATATTTTAGGGCTCTCTAATAAAAATTTTAAACTTTAATATAAAAATTGAAGTTCATAAAAAGTTTGAGCATCAGAAGTAATAAAGTTGGGCCATAATGTGAACTTTAATCTTGAACATCTGCCACTCTATCACTGCCCCAAAGCAAACAAAAAAACAGTAACATCATTATCTGCTACTTAATGTAATATAGAACAATCTCTCATACTATATATGTTTCAGCTACAGCTTTTCTTATTAGACATGTTAAAATAAAACAAAATTTGAAATGAAATTGTAATTGACTTTGTTTTACATAATAAGTGTTTAATATTATATAACTAGTTTAAACACCATTTCAAATTAGTATCATGTGTTAATATATTTACACTTTAATAATTAAATAGATCATATGATATATATAAAATTCCGAAAATGATTCTAATGTTAAGAACAAATATTTAGATCTCTAGAGAATGTGATTAGACGAACTAGTAGCTGAAACATATATAGTCTGAAACATCAATATGTTTATTTTATAATAGATCGTCATTAACATTGTTTAAGCTTAAAATTTGCACTACAAAGAATTAAAATACCCTTCTCATTTAATACATGTATTAGAAAAAAGATATTCTTCAAGTAATATATAATATATATATATATATATATATATATATATATATATTTATATATATATATATATATATATATATATAAAGATACAAAATTTAATTTAAAAAATGAAGTCACTATAATAAAAATAAAGGGCTAAACTAAGCAAATAATTAATACAATGGGCATATTATTTATAGAGTTTTATTTATTTTTTTAATTTTATCAATAATCAGAAACCTTTGGAGTACAGTCAAATAATGAAAAATCATATTAATTACCCTTCTTCATTATACAAGATTTTTAAAAATATAATAATGACCAAAAATTCTATCTAGCTTTCTATTAGCATTGTATTGTTTTATTATTAAATGAAAAAATCAATTTATATAATTAAGTCTTAAAAAAATAATAATGGATTTTTTTTAAGTCTAATTAAAAACAACAACAACAAAAAAAAACAATCAAGTTAGTAATTAAAAAAAAGTCATACATGAATAAATTTATAATGTTTAAATTAAAACAATAAAATACTTTTTTTATCACCTACTTAATTAAGAATAACTAACAAAATAAAGCAGTATTAAAATTAACCAAAAATATTTTTACAACTTTTAATAAAACTCAAACTAAAGCAGTTTCTAGTGCGAGTTCTTTAGTGATTAATTAAAACATTAATTAAAACTTAATATTGATTAAAACAAACACATTCTTGAAAGCAAAAATAAAAAAATCAAAGAAAGGGGTTCTATTTTTTATATATAATTTAAAAAATTGTTTGAACAAATACATATTTATATTGTAAATTGAAAAGATAAAATATCTTTAAATAACTCTATTACATGTTTCTTTGACAGGCCTCTATCCCCATATAGAAATGATGAATGAAAAAATACCAACAGACTTCTCAATTTCTAGTAAAAGTTTCAGCGTTTTTCTGTTATTTTTTTAACTTTCTAAATGACTGAAAATTAGCTACTTGAAAAAACATTTTTTAGCGTAACTGGAATGAAAAAAAATTGTTCAAGTTTTACACAGACTGGACTTGATCCCGGTTATACTATCCCTAGATTTATATAAATATATATGAAGGAACATATGGTTAACACATTCATCTGCAATACCTATGAATCAGATAAAAAAAAGTTTCAGTTCCAAAAGCAATCTTTTTTTTATTGAGGTAGTCAGTTGATAATAAGTATCTTCTTATTCTTAGCTCTACAGATGTAAAACAAGAATAAAAAAGCATTATAATCATCATCTCCTGGCACTTAGAACGTCTAGTAAATAATTCCATTTCCTTTATTATTTTTCAAATTTACTTTATAGTAAAGACCATAAAAACACTGTAATAAGTAATTCATCTAACTAGTTTTATTTGTTTGTTTGTCTGTCTGTAAAGTACTATTTTCATTAAAGTTTATTATTATTACTGTCAATACAACTATAATAATTATTATTTATTATAATCAAAATGTTTAAAACAACTCAGTTTATGTAAATGATTATTATTCACTTTATTTAAATTGAAGAGCTATGGACTGTTACGTGAAAGCCAAAGAAATATTAATGCTCATATGATTTAGTTTTCAACAATTATTGTATTACTCAACAATGCATCCTCTAAAACAAAAACATTTAAATTAAGTTTAATTTTTTTAAAATAAAAGTAATAGCAATAATTTTTTATTCAAAAATGCAAAAAGTCCAATTTTTTCACTCTACTTCAGTGCCATTTATTATATTTAATCTTTAATACTTAATAGGTATTAGATGTTATAATTTTTATCAATGAGAAACTTGCACTTAATACAAATGGATCTTCTCAACCTAATGCATCTCACATTTGGCAACCATTTTTATTCATTGTCATTGTCATGCTAAAAGTCTAGAATTCAAAAATTCTTTAATGTTTTAAATTCAAAGCAACTTATTGTAGAGTTTTACACATTGCAATAGGCAATTATAAAGTAGAATGGAGAGAATTGCACTTGGCAGAATATGTTAATGCAAGAAGGGATAATTACATAAGATGTATATATAATTTTGGCTAAAAAAATAAATGCTTTTTACAATTATTGAATACTGAAAACATTGAAATATATACAATCTGGCCTAGGTTAAACCTGTATAACCTAGGCCAGATTGTATATATTTCAATGTTTTCAGTATTCAATAATTGTAAGAAGCATTGATTAAAGCCATTAGTGAGAAAATTGTATGGGGACTGGCATTATGATAGCATAGGATGTTAGAGATATAAAACCACCACCTAGTATTTGTTGTTACTTGTAATAAATGACTCTGGAAGAGAGGGGAGATATTCATCCTAATAGTATATTTTAATATTAACAAAGATAAGTGTGAGATATTTGTTGCTAACAAAAAACATTAAACTCCTGTGATCATGAGTCAGTATTAATCTTGGGACAATTTTTGAAGATGGATCATATATACCAAATGAAAACTGTACCATTAATCATTGAAAAGTAATTTGTTTATAATTAAGCAATGAATTCTTATTTTAAAATCTAATTTACAATTTCAAAATGACTACCATTAGTTAAACTTTGAAAACTCTGAAATAGAATACATTATAATTCATCCTAATATAATAGCCACATATGAAAATAAAAATATAGATATATTCTAATTTTAAAATGATCATATGAAATTGAACTAAAATATTAGCAACATTTTGAAAATCAATTAAAAAAAACAACTCAAATTTTGAAGATAAAGCAATATTATGTGAAAATTACAAACTCGCAAAAAAAAGCTGAATATTTGTATAAGTTATATTTTAAGTCATATATTAGATTGAAACAAAATATGAATAAAACAATTATTAAAAAATAAATAAAAAGTTCTACTATAATTAAACAATGATATTGAATGTTATAAACTGATTTCTGAAAACCATAGTGATTTATGATTCAGAATTAAAATAAATGCCACTACTTGAATTTCAAAATTCTAAAACAGTTTGTATGTTTATTAGACCTACTGAAATTACTATGTAATTCAATAAATGATAATACATACAAAGCATATCCTAAGAAAAGCTTCTTTAATGCTTTGAAAACATATATGATAGAAATATCTAAATAATATGCTGAGCATTAATCAGTATTACGTGAATTATCAGTTTTGTTAATTATACACATACAACATATATTTCTTTGTATATTCAATTGTTTATTATTTTCTTAACAAGACGTCTTTTCCTGAATAATCATATATTTTCATTATTGATAAATGATGACATTTCAGTTTTTTATTCTACCTATTTGTGATTTTCTGATTTACTATCAATGCACACAAATTCTATGAATTTTTTTAACGATTTAAATATCATACAATGTGTTTAATCATATTAATATAAATTTTCCTCTTAAATTTTTTTAGTATCACTTTTACATTTATTATCTGTACTTTTTAAATTTTATTTCTATGTACATTCAATATATATTATCTTTAAACTGTAATTGTAAAAAATCTATTTTTTTTTTGCATTATATTCTATATGATTTTATTTATGAGAACTGTGATATATCTCTTAAAAAACATAAGCCATGTTCTATCCTCAGGTGCCAATATAAATATTGTAAATTGTGGTTTCATATGCACATAAATTTGTAAGTTTTTAAATCATAGTTTATTAACTATAGGAATTTATATTAAATGTGAAGTCATAATAGAAAGCATATTAAAAGAATAATAATAAAAAATATTTAGAAAATAAAATATGACGTACAAGAAATTATTAAAGAAAGAGCAGGAGCTTTCTATAAATTAAATTTTCACAGAGAATAAATATTGCCATATGTGAAATTTATTAATACATATTTTCCACTGGAAAAAAAAGTTTATTTGTTTTCCTTTTGCACAAATTATAAAATGCAAGCTATAGACAGGTTAAAAAAATTTTAACTTGTTTTTCTTTATCATAAATGTACCTTTGAAGGTTTTAGAAATGATATAGATTGCAGAACCTTTTAACTATGTGGTGAAACTGAACTGATTTCAGACCCATATAGCTATATAGTTTGTTTAACTGGATTTTAAGATATTTGCGTATCTGAAAAATTCGTGCTTTCAAGCTTATAGGAACAGTTTACATAAGTGCTGTTCAGTAGAGTTGGGATTTAGATCTAGTTTCTAGTCCCCCTACCCTTTATTGATGAAAGCCAATTAGCTTGAAAGCATGGTTTAAAGGTTGGGGACAATTTGAAAGAGATGTTGAATTTTCGATTCTCTCTCAGCATTTTTTGTAAACAAGCTTGAGTAGGCTATTGGTAGAGCTCCATCTGTGATCATAAAATGCAAGCTATAGGCAGGTTAAAAAAATTTTAACTTGTTTTTGTTTATCATATATATATATATATATGAACATAAAAATTTTAAGGTTATTTTAGATCTGAAATTTAAAACATAAATTAGCCAAATCAAATAAAAACAAAGATTAATATTAATATTCTATTTAAAATGTTTTAAAAAATATTCTAAAAGTTTAAATAAAATTAAATAAAAATATTAAAAAATTAATTTTATTATTGAAAAATGAATTAAAAAAATAAATATAAATTAACATATATAAAAATTAATGAACTATAGAAAAAAAGAGTTATTTTTTATATGTAAATAAAGAAGATATTTAGTAAGATATATGTATAATGATGATAGTAATAAATAATGAAAATTATGCATGGTATTTTTAAATTTATATATATATGAATGAGTATTTATATGTGTATTTTTTGGTTTTTTTAAATGTATAAATACATGCAAATAGGTTAAATAATGAGATACATAAGAAAAGCAAAAAATAAAACAGTGTTATAAGTAAATGGTTAAAATTCAGTAAAATGATTTATAATATATATGGTATGATAATCTGGATCAACTGATGATTGCTGGTTTAGCATGAAATATGTATATTAGTGATTATTTATTTTTTGGACATATATGTGTTCAAGTGTATCAGTGATATGAGATAGAATGGTGGGTCATGTGAAAGTCTGTGCTCATATACCCTATATATTACATATGTTGATACAGGTATATAATAAGCCTGTATTTCAGATATTAAAATTATTTATATATTATAATAAATTATAGATGTGCATTACCTAAAATGTATATTAAATTAATGTGTACAAAATTGTTCATAATATATAAATTCAGAATACAAACTTTAAAATATAAAATTGAATTATACTACAAATGAAAATTAAAAATGTCCATTTATTTATCTATCTATTTATCGATTTATATCTCTTTCAGTCTGTCTGTATATCTATTTGTATATCTGTCTACATATCTACTTTCCTTTGCTTATCTGCTTGCTTGTCTACCTAACTATCTATTTATCTGATCATTTATCTGTCTATCCATTTATTTAATTCAATTACTGTAAGTCATATCTTTTCCCTATCAGATGCAAGATTGTACACCCTTATTGCATATGTAATATTATGTACTATGTAACTCATGCACTCTTTTTGAGTCTTAATAAAATTTACCTTTGAAACATAATAATAATAATTATAATAATAATGATTATGATGATGAAATGAATAAAAGAAACTGCACTTTTTTACATTCTTAAATAATTCTTCCATTTTAATGTTATAAAAACAAGGATAATATATTTTAATATATAAGTAATTCCCTGCATACTTATATTTTTACAACACTTATTTATTGTTTTAAACGAATTTTTTTACATCCTTATACATACTACAAACTGACACTTCTAAAATTGTTTTGATTTTAATATTTTCTAATTATATGTAATATCATATGTATTTAATGGTCAAAAATGAACAACATGAAGCTAATATTTCTCAAAGAATTTTGTTTAATAACGTTTTTATTTAGTCTTGTATTTGTGTAGTCATATTTAATGCTCTACTTGTTTTAATTTTTTAATCATGTTCATGTGATTGTAGAATTAATTTTACTATTTCCATACTCCAAATGTTCATTTTCAAGTATTTCACAACTACATTTTAGTCATGTAGGGATGTATTCTTCCATCATATTTGAAATTTATTTTTCTTTTTTTTTGACAAAATTTATGCAAATGTTTTTCACATTTCTTTGCTAATTACAAAAAACTTACCCATAATGTTTTGATTTTAATATTTGCTAATTACAGATATTACATGTATTTACCATACAAAAATAAATATAAAATAAATATTTTAACACAATATCTGGAATAGTTTATAGGTATTTTCAATGAAATATCTAAAATTGTTTGAATTTTAATATTTGCTAATTGTTACCATACTTTGTTTTTTTTTTTTTAACTTTCTATAAACCTTTAAAGTATTTATTTGCACTGGACTAAATATTGAGAACACTGCTGGTACTTTTGAATAATTATCACTTATTTGTATTATAGATGCTTTGATGGTCTCTCCTCAATCAAGAAATGTTCTGGAGCAGGGATTGGTAAACTATAGTTTGTGAATCAAATGTAGTCTTTGATCCTACTTTTATAGCTCTTTTTGTCATGAGAAATATTCCTCTTGTAATTTTAAATAGATATTTTGATGCCTCTAGGAAAGAAAAAATGTGCATTGTGATATTGTTTCTGAAATTTAGCATTATTATACAAAAGTAATTATCATATATGATGAATACTTAAATATTAGAAATTTGTAAATAAGTCAAACTGTCAGAGTAATTTTTTAGATCCATTTATTTATTTTTAAGACAATTTTTGATTTTATTATGATGTATACAGATTTTATTTCAGATTTTTTTTTCTTCACCATTAATAACTATGTAAGATTTAATATGCTTGACGTATATAGTGAAATTAAATTCATAAAAATTGCATTAATATTTCTTAAGGCTAAGTGCTTTCAGAGCTTTCATCTCCATATTCATAGCCTTCAACCATAATAATTTATGCAAATCTATGCAAGCTCATTTATATTGTCCATCTCTTTGAAATAGAAAAGCATGTATCCTTCCTGTTTATTGCCTTCATATCTCTTGCTATATACCATGCTTCTTTAACCTTCCTTTTGACATCATTTCTTTCAGTGGAAATTATTCTAGCACTTGCAGGTTCAAATTCATAATTAGCTGCCTTTTGGTGGTTCACAAACACTGAGATACCTTCATTTCTGCTTAATACTCTTTTGTATAAGTATTTGTGTTGAGCCACTCTATTGTTTATAGTGGCCCAAGTCTCACCATAATATAGTGCTCCACAGTTTGCCTGAGGGCATGTCATCTTGTACACCACATGTGGTGTTGATTTTAGGTTAATTTTGTCCTTAGAATTGTTAATAATAATTCTATTGATGTTGGGAGGGGTTTAAAAACCTACTGTGAATTTATTCTGTAATTTTTGACTAGTTCTCTTGCAATATTAGGTATGTATGGCAGACATATATGTTGTTTTTTGTCCTTTCTTGGTTTGGTTATATTTTCATAAAATGTTTTGATTCTTTTATTGATGGTTACTAAATCATAACCAACCTTCATTAGATCATTAAAATACTGGTTGATATTTATTCTTCTTTCCTCTTCATATTTACATAAATGGTAATTCCTGAACAAAAAGGCAGAAAGCCCTGCCAATTTGTGGACTCTTGGAGTTTTAGATTTAGTATGGATGTATTCTCTAATTTCTATAAATATTCAAATATATCCATGATCATTCAGAAATTCATATTTTCATCTCTTTTTTTATGATTCTTTACTTGGAGGGGGGAAGCATAACATAACATCTTTTGCTTGTACCTATTTAATGGGGGGGGGGAGAAAGATTTAGAGAAAGTGACTCTACTTCAAATTAAAAATTTGAAATAAAAATATGGCCAAAAACAAAATGGAATTTGTTATTGATATATTTCACAATTTTGATTCATGCAATAAAATAAGATTTTTAAAAAGCTAAGTATGTGAAAAATTATATCAATATATATATATAATTAAAATTACCCCAAATCCAAAACTCCACCAGACCAGCCAAGAAAATAAAATCAAAAACACAATCAATGATTTCACTGCTACAAGCAGCCTTCTCAATTGTAAAGAACTACAAAACATATTTATGTTAAACATTACCCACAAATCCATTTACTTCTCATCTACCCTTAATATTAAAAGAACTTTTAAATAAGTTAATTGCTTCAGAACAATACAGTTCATTAATAAAGATTCTTTAATTCTTTTTATTTCATTTTTCTCAAAGAAGACAACTTTAGCTTCATCAAAATTAATAGTGTGGCCTGTATCTTATTCATGAACAGAACTAATATATTTATTACTAACCCTACTTTTTATGTATCTTTATTCTTTCATTTAAGTTCAAACTACTCTGATTTATATAAACCTTCTTACAAAAACAAGGGATAATATACATTACACCAGGAATAGTCTTCCTATCAAAAATTTTCTTTGTATTATTTAATCAATTATTCAAAGCAATACCTATTTTCTAAGCAATTTTCTTATTTCCAAACAAATTACTATTCTTACATACAATTTTATAAGAAGACAATTTAAATGACAAAGAAATAAAATCATATTTTTCTTCATTCTTTACATCCTTACAAATATTACACTACTAACTAAAATACTTTTAACAAATTTATCAGAATAACCATTATAAAATTGACCTTTCTGAAACAAAGCTACCCTGCTAGAATTATTTAATTTCCTATTTCTATGACAATAATTTTTTAAAGCAGCTATATTAAAAGATACAGACTGATAGCTATCAGGTTTAATTATAGACCTTATTTTTTTACTTTTAATAAAATGACTACATTCTAAACAATTAGTCTTTACATTTCTAATCACCATTTTCAGCATTTTATTAAAAGGATTTAATTAAGGTCTATAATTAAACCTGATAGCTATCAGGAGCACATTAATATGTGTTTACATATATTAACCATTTTTGTATCATGTAATCAATTTTTATTATCAAATTTTTTAATTATTAATGACTTAACTTCTTTATTCTTTCTATTCTTATAATCCATGTATATAATATAAACATTTAATAGTTCTCTTTTGTGTGATTTAATAAGTTTTGTCCTACAAATGATAATGTTCTAAGAAAATGCAGAGAGAGAGAAATACCTTTTACATAATTAGTCAATCTGAACTCATATTTTAGTGCCCTCATTGAATAAAATTAGTAGCTATTTATAAAAAAAACTGATTATAATAGAAAAGCATTAAATGAAAGATTAACACAAATATTTTGTAAAATAATGTCTTTATTGATGAAGACAGAGGAATTATAATATTTTTACAGGATTATTGATCTTCATCAATACTCATTATTTTGTTATTATAATGGTGTATAGCTTGGTGAACTGGGATATTGTTACATATTTTTATTTATGTTATCTATGAATATTGAGGGTATACTCTGTTAGATAAGATGATATGCGGATGTAGGCCACAATCATCATCAGAATTGATTTAATATCTTATTTAGTTAATATTAATAATTATTTGATTCATTACATAATTTAGATTTACCTAAGTCTGGACAAAATCACATCTTCAACCATTATGACCTATCTCTTTATAGATTCACAATTCTCCAGCAATTGTTCATTAAATAATTAATGCTGTGTTGTGATATTGATTAATTGCTCATAATAATTTTGCTTTCTTCTTATCCACACCAGTTACATATTGAGTACATAAAAGGTGATCAAATATATATATTTGTAAGTTTCTCCTTAATTTTTTCATCATTATATGCACACTTGTTTATCTATTATGCTCACACATTTAATAATATATAAGTTTGAAATGAGATTTCAATTTTTAGTGTTTTACATAATAGTTATTATTATACAATTGATTCGAATGCAATTCACTATGACCATTGTCCTTGTATGTTCAGATCTCTAGAATACTTGATGAGGCTAGACTGCATATAAAACACATTGTATAATTAGATCAATAAGTTTACTTTATGGTAATATTAGTTATTGATATTGAAATTCAAATTTTATTAGAGCACCTAAATACTTTTCTCATTTATTATATTTTTTATCTCAGTAATTCTACTTATACTATTAATAATACTTATACAAAATTGTGCTTCAAAATATTAGAGTAAAAAATGTTTTATATTTTAATAAATATTAGTTAAACAATGAAAATTAAACTTAATTTCGGCTGATATTGGCATTGTTATTTGCCTTTAAATTGTTGTGTAACACATCAATATGCTTTGATTTAGAAAGTGATAAATATGACAATGATATCATAGCAGGTGTAAAATTTTGTTTTCACCAACAAATAAAAAAACACGATAAAAATACAATTATTCAAATTTTTTAGCCAATTAAAATTTAAAAAACTTAAAGAAAATATAATTAAAAATATCAAATTATTTATGCAACGTGAGAAGACTTAGCACTATAGTGTAATTTGTTTTACTAAAAATAATAATAATAATTGATGTTTAAAAAATATATTTATTATCCGAAACAAAAACAAATAAATTTATTGCAGCTCTTTTTGTTTCAAGAAATAATTATTCTTGCAAAAAACAAGTTTCACAAGTTAAATTGCATCAAGATGAATAAATGTTGAAGAAGATAGATATTAATCAAGAGAATGCCACAAAATGAGCAAAAACCTCTGAAGACCATTTTCTGTATTTCTCACATACAACCTTACTTGAAACAAAAAATGATAAAATAAAAATAAATAATTTATATGAGAACTTAAAAAAAATAATAAAATGTTGTTTTTTAATAAACTATACATCACATAATATGTATATATACACTACACATATATTTACTATAAATATATATTTGTAAATGTATATATATATTTATTTATTTATTTATATATATATAATAGAAAAAGAGAGGGGGAGGAAAAAAGAAAGAATTTTTAAAAATTTCATTTAAATAATTAAATTAATATTTATTGAAATAGTTGGAATGTCAGAAAGTATAATTTAAAAAGTTATAAATAATTTGAAAATTGACAACAGCATAACCATTTTTGTCATTAAAAATAGTATGGTTGTTTAAGGGTAGTAATTACTCTTTTAGTTAATAAATCAATAGAAGAAATGTTCAAAATTGCAACCAAGAAACCTGTATAATGTTACAAAATATCTATAATTAAATGCTGCTTCTCATGGAAAACACCTTTTACCACTATGTATTTAGATTTATAATGCAAATATAGACATCGCACTCTTTATTCAATTTTCCCCCAAATTAATAATTGTGCTGAAGTAGAAGTACATGCAGTAATACAAGAATACATTTCATACTCTACAGTATGTTGAAAAATAATTTAGCCATAATAAGCCATTCAAATTTGGAGAATAGGTATCTTTAATTTCAATAATTTTTTACTATAATTTATTGATTTTACTTTCATGAACATTGAGTCTTCTTTGCAAATAAGAATTCTCTATTTTGTTGGCATCAAAGTAGTAACACTGTTGCAATAACTGTACTTTATGAATATAACACTGGAGTTCTGAAAATGATTAAATACCTACAGATATCATTACACTAAGACTTTAATATTGTTAGAATATCATTGATACATTTAAAAATTTCAAGATTAAAAAATACCACATTAGATATAATAGCAAATTCTGCAGTCACATAGTCTTCTGTCTCTTGACAATGTTATATATTCAAAAATCATAAAACAACTTTATTTTATAATTTTTTATCAAGAATCAGTTACAATAAGTTTAGTTATATCAAGTATTTCACTACTACAAGGGTTTTTATATAATCTCTACAAGTTCACAACAATCAAAAAAAGTTTCCATTCAATTTAATTATATTTCTTACTTTACAATATTATCATTACTTACATGACAAATATTTGTACTGTATTTCTACTACTTTAATGAAAAATTTACTTGACAAGATCATTCAAAACAATGACATTTAATTGTTTTTATTACAGTTAGGAGTCAGAATATAAGAGAATGTTAACATTATGTAAACATTTACAAGCATAGATTATTGGACAAATCAGATATTAGTAAGCTCTAATCATACTAAATTTTAACAATTATTAAATGCTAAAAGTGCTCATTTGGAATTGAAAATTATCATATTATTGAAGAATTGATTCTCTTAAGGAATGTGTTAAAATAAAAATGATTTGAATGCCTTCTCTTGTAGTAGCATTTATCATAAATAAATAAAAAAAAAAAAGCTTGTTTAGAGCTATTAGCACGCTCTTAATTATATATATATATATATATATATATATATATATATATATATATATATATATATATATATATATATATATATTCTTGAGATTCCTATACAGAAGAATCATGACTGATTTTCTGGCAATTATCTTTCTATTAGTGATTTGTTTAAAAGGAAATATGACATTTTCTGCTTGGCAGAATAATAAATTAAACGTAGAATTTTATAATAAATATAGCAATTTAAAAGAGAAATTCAACAACTACATGAATACTTAAAAATGATTGATGGATTAAAATAGCAAAAAAATAGATATTCATTGATCATGATCATTCCAAATTATTTCTGATGCATTGAAATAAATTATGGAATTTTGGAAATGTTCCATAATCCTATTAAATCAAGAAATAATACTGTTATATGATGACAATGATATGTTATCATTTTTTAATAATGATACAAGAATTGAAATGACCATGATATATCCTTTTTATCTACTCATTTAGAGTTTGATGAAGATATCCACCTTAGTGAAAGCAAAACCATTCTTTCTAATCATAAAAATGATAGACCACATGTCACAATAAAATGCTTGAATATATTTTAAAATATGGTAGTGATATAATAGCCTCAAAAACATTGAACTTTTTTACAAATATCAAGTTGTGCTACCAGAACATAAGAACACTTTTATTATTCCAATGTTCAAAACAAGGGTAATAGACAAGATTTCATAAATTATTGTGAAAAATCATTATTATCCTTTACAGAAAAAGTAATTTCAAGTATTTTGTTAAATATATTGTTTCTAGTCATATAAGAATGATTACCAGAAACTCAATGTGGTTTTAAAAAATCAAAAAGCATTATAGAAATTTTTTGTGAAGCAAATGCAAGGGAAGTATTGAAAACAAAGAAGATATCTATGTATTGCTTTTATTGATTTAGTTAAGGTATTTTATTGAGTTAAAATGATGGGTTAATGACATTGTTTGAAATCAGGTGATTGTCCACCAAAATTTTTTCATATTATACAGATTTTTACCTGATGAAATGAATGCAATTGCTATTATTTTAGATGGAAAATCTGAGTCATTTGTATTTAAAACTGGTGTTTCTTCAACATTGTTTTAATTTTTATGACAATATTTTTGAAATTGTTTATAATTGGCTCAATGAAACAGGAATCAAATATAGGTTTGATAGTAAAATTTTTAATTTGATTTGCTTAAAAGCAAAAACACTAACTTCTTTTTCATGCATTTTTTTCCAGTTCAAAAAACAATTTACAAAATGCACTTAATGTTTTGAACACAACAAATAAACATTTTGATTCATTAATCAATATTCAAAAAAACTCCACTTCTTTATCAGTCAGTCATGGAAGAATCAGCCAGTGATGGGAGATAAATGTCAGCAACTTTTAGAATGTCAACCACTTTAAATACATTGATAATTTTATAAGTAGAAATGTGAATTTAGATATTGAGATACAGCACAATGTTAAATGTTTGGTGCTTTTAACAAATTAAAAGCTAGAGTATTTTATTATAAAGAAAAATTGTTATTTGCTTAATTCATTATATTAGTGATTCTTAGCCTGTTGGTGCAATATAAAGGTAATAGAGAAGATTCATTTTAAATATTCAATGGCAAGGTGATAAAATCAATTAATAAAATTTTTAACTTGCTAGATATGTTATTATAGAATACACTATTGTAATATCATATCTTCATTGGATTAGAAATGTAAAATCAATGAACAATCCAAGATTTCCTAAAATGGTGTTTTATGGTCAACTTGAGCATGTTTTTCATTGGAAAGATAGACCTTATGTACATTATAAAGATTATATTAAAAACATTCTAAAAAAGTGCAATATCAATTATTTTCATTGGGAAGATATGGAAAAAAATAAAATTCATTGGAAGGCTGCAATTAAATATAATACGGATATATTTCAGAGAAAAAAAAATTTTACTGAAGAAATTAAAAATATTATTAAATATCAAATTATCAGAAAAATGAATTAGCATGTTCTATTTGTGGACTTATTTGTTGTTGTTTTTAGCAGAATGGTTTGTATAGTCTACACAAAATTCATTTCTGAACCAGTTTTTTTTCTTTTTTTTTTTTGTCTCATTTTTTTACTTTGATATTAGATTGGCCATGTTCATTTATAAGAGACTATGTTTTAGCATTATTATATTTGTGCTTGTAATAATTTAATCTTTTTAGTGAAAAAATCATCCGTAGCAATAATTCCTAATGCTAAGAGATTACTGATTGTACAAAAATGTTGTGATATAAAAAAAGTAAAAATAAAAAAAGAGTTAGGAGAAAAGATAGAAAAGTTATTTATATTAAAAGTAATATCAAGTTTTGATGACTTTTGTTTGTGCACTGCTTTCAATTTATTCAAAATTAAAACTCTTATCTAAAAGTCATTCCACTATCTACTAATAGGACTTTATTAGTGTCCTTAAACATACAATGTGTGTGTTTAAGTAATAACATATTTTTTTTCTTAGAAAGTCATATGATATTTGAATATGTCAGTGACAAAAGAATCTTTAATTTAGAAATTCTTTTCTCTTCTTTATCAATACTACTACACATCCAATAATAATCATCAACATTATCAATCCACTGCAGGATGACGGTCTCTCCAAGTTCAATTAAACTTCTCCTATCTTTAACCTCTCTTCTCCACATCATCCCTGCACATGTTCTTATTTCATCCATCCATCCCACATGTGGTCTCTTTCTGGGTCTTTTACAATTTTGTGGCATCCCGTTTAAGATTTCAATTGTCCATCTATTGTCATCTATCCTAGCAATATGTCCAGCCCAACTCCATTTCAGTCTTTTACTTTTTTCAATAAGGTCAGTAACATTTGTTTGTTCTCTTACCCATAATTGTGTTTTGATCCCTTGTTGTTACTACCAATATGTATCTCGCCATACTTCTTTGACTTATCTGAAGTGTCTGTATTGCTCCTCTATTGATTGTTCAAGTCTAAGATCCATAGTAAGAACTGTTAAAACATTTTAAAAAACCTTTGTTTTCAAACACAAAGGCATATTTCATTTTAGTATCAAGTTATTTCTATGAAAAGCATTCTAACCAAGATTAATTCTATAATTAATTTTATGTTTTTGTCTGTATTAATAATCTCACCAAAGTATTTGTAATTGTTAACTTCTTCTAACTTATCATAATCAATCGTTATTTTCATATTTTGAAAAAATCCATTAAACATTACTTTAGTCTTTTTAACATTTATCTTTAGTCCCATTTTCTTACTTTCATCTGATAACTCTTGCAACACTTCCTGCAACTCTAAAGCATTATTTGCAAAAACAACTACATCATCTGAAAAATCTACATGACTTAAATAACCTCCATTTACTTTCACCTCTAGCTTCCCATTTTAATCCACAAAATACTTCTTGCAGCATTGCTGTAAAAAGTTTTGGATATCACTCTGTCATAACACCTTTCTCAATATTGAATTTTCCAGTATCATTAAGTAATCTAATTGCTGCTGTTTCATTGTTATAAATATTCTTTAAAATATGACAATATCCTGGATCTATATCTTGATGATCCAATGCTTTAATCATTGAAGAAATGTTTATAGAATCAAATGCCTTTTCATAATCTACAAATCCAAAACATAATGGTAACTCATATTCATTTGTCCTTTTTATAACTTCTCTCAATACCTGGATATGATCTACTGTACTAAAATCACATTTAAATCCAGCTTGTTCTTTTGGTTGTTAGAAATCCAATGTTCTCTGTAGATGAGTTGTAATTATCTTGGTAAAAAATTTTTATAAAACTGATAAAAGGCTGATAGATCTGTAATTTGAATATCTTCTTTATCACCTTTTTTAAATATTAATATTAATACTGCATTCTTCCAATCATTTGATACATGTTTATTATTTAGACATTTGGTATATAACTTTGCTAAAAAAATATATATTTCTTCACCTGCTTCTTTTAATATATCAATTATAATTCCATCATTACCTGGAGCCTTTTCTTTCTTCATACATTTAATTGCATGTCTCACTTCTTCATTTAAAATTCTGGGCAATTCAGAAGATATTATAATAGATATAGGACATACTTGTACTTTATTACTATATAATTCTTGATAAAAGTCTTCTACCCATTTCATGATGTCATCTCTCTTTTTAGTAATAATTCCATCTTTTTTCTTATTGCAGATATAAATTTCCTACCAATATCTAAATGTTGTTTTACATTCTTGAGACTTTTATTTTCTACAGATTTCCTTGCTAGTTCACAGTTATACTTTCTTATATCTTTTTCAACTTTTTTCCACACCATTTTACAAAATTTGGGATATTCAATCTTTTTTAATGCATCAGTTTTGTATATCTTCATATTCCTTCTTTTCTTCATAAATTCTTTAGTCTCAATCGAAATTTTATTGGTCAATTGCTGCTTTTTTCTTCAACTTATACCTTTGTTACTGTTTTTAAAAGTGTATCAGTTATTTTCATATTAATTTCATTCCAATCTGAATCATGTTCAAAATCTACTAATACTTGAAACCGATTTGTAAGTTCTAATTTCTGAAGATTAGGAATATCAACAGTAAATATTGTTGTTCTTAATCCTTTCTGTCTCTCTAGTTTTGTATTAACACATATCCTACATCTTACTAATTGATGATCACTTCCTGTGTTAATTTATTAAGAACATTACAATCTTGAAATATGTAATTTCTGTTAGTCAAAATATAATCCAATTCTGCTGTACCTTCATTTGGATGCTTCAATGTCCATTTCCTTTTAACATTTTACTCAAAAAAAGAATTCACAACATAAAGGTTTTTTTTCTGCAAACTCTATAAATCTATATCCTCTCTCATTTCTATTACCATAACCAAAATTACTTACAGCACTTTCATCTTTCATTTGTATGTCAATTCTAGCATTAAAGTCTCCCATAACAATTTTAAAATGTTGTTTACTCTTATCAAAAGCATTTTGTATATCCATATAAAAATCTTCTACTACTTTATTACTATGAGAACTTGTTGGGACATAAACCTGAATTGTTTGCAGTTGGTATCTGCTATTAAGTTGTATAACTAATCTTGCCACTCTGTCCGATACACCATCAATCTCCACAATATTGTTCTTCCACTTTTTATTTATAATGAATCCTACTCCACTTGTATTTCCAATATTTGTGCCTTTATAATAGCATGCATGTCCACTTTTTAAATCACTTGTCTCTTCACCTTTTCTTCTAACTTCACAAAGTCCAATAATATCCCATTTAATATAAGAGAGGTCTTTTTGTAATTCTTTCAATCTTCCTTCACTTGAAAGTGATCTGCAGTTGTAAGTACCTAAATAAAAAGTCATAATAAAATGGCTGCCTGGGTCCACAATCAGAGGATTCTTAGCACCCTCCACCTTCAACCACTAACCACTGCCTTGGCTGGTGACTTTACAGCCTCCTGGGAATAAAGACCATGATTTATTTTTGTCTGTCATAATTGCATATATCTATTGGAAAAATATTTATCAATTACACAAACATTTATTCTGCCTTATCAGGCAACTGAGAAGAAAGACCATAGTGTTTTTTGATCTTAAACTTAGAGTTAAAAAGCCAATAAATTCACCACACTGGCTAAAGCATGTTGGTGAGCAGTCCATCCATGTTCATATACTATATGAATAATGGCATAGTAATAACAGCTGCAATGACAAAAACCTATGGAGTGAACATTACGAATTTGCCTTGCTTGATTCTTTTAAGGCCTCCAAGAGGAATCAAAGTCTCCTTTCAGGTAATAGCAAACTCCTTTCTGCAACCACATATATATATATATATATATATATATATATATATATTTTTATGTATATATATATATATATATATATATATATATATATATATATAAAGTAAAAACCTATAACATTTTAAAACTATATAATATTCTGATTTTGTAATAAATTAATGAATGTTCATATTTTTATTTTATTAAAATATTGCTTAATATGAAATTTAGAATATTTGATATTTTGTTTTAAATTTATTTAGTAAATTGTGGATAATTTGTATTTGATGGGTTAAAAAATGTATAATTGTAATTTTATATGTATATGTGTCATAATATTCTTGATCAAATATTGTTGGCTTAAAAATATAATGCATACAGTTTCACAAAAATATTTTGACTTTATATTTCAATAAGTTTTCTTTTGTTAAGTTAATTTTAATATAAAATTTAAGAATCTTAATTTCACTAGCTTTCTTAAAGTTATTTTGATATGAATATATCAACTACATTTAGTCTTTTTTTGTTTTGATACATTTAACGGTTTATGACTGTCAATAACCATATTCTTTTTGTTAAGCCTTTTTTTTTTACTTTACAATGTGACGTAATAATTGTCACATTTACTGTATTAAAAATTGTCACAGTTCAATAATAGCAATAATAATTGAGTTTGAATGAGGTTTTCGAATGTCTAATTAAAAAAATAAAAATACAAAAAAATGTATATCACTTCACAGCAGTATGAAAAATTTGGGGGAAAAAATGCATTTCATAAACAATGAGAAAATATTTAAAATAGCAATAAAATATTTTTTCTAAGTATGCTCCTATTGAAATATTTTTATTTAAATATCAGTGGTATCATGTAAAAATAAAGCAAATAATGAACTGTTATTGGAGCAAATACTGAGAGATCAGAAAATTTCTCATGTTGTCCATAAATATTAAAATATGATTTGATAGAAATAGTGGGTATGTATAATTGATTACTGTAATGCAGGGATAGGGAAATTATGACTTATTGGCTATATTTGCTCCATAATTGTGATTTATGTAGTCCATGCATAAATATTTTTTTTTTAATTTTACCACAAAAATGCTACATTATATAAATAAGCAATACATGTTTAACAGCATTTGATAAATCTCTAAATTTACATAGATAATATATGGCAGACTGTGAATTGGAGGACTTACATAGAAAAATATTACAATGAAATAAACTTAAAATATTATTCTGAACATATTTTATATTACATTTTTTTTGTAAGATGCACAACAAATGCCTTATCAGGAAATTATTTGTTATAACAACTTTTATTATATCTTAAAAATGATGTATTCTACTAAAAATGTTTTGACTAATACTTATGAAGTTAATAATTCTATGTAACTTTTGTCAAATTTTTCATAAGACAAGTTATGAAGAAGTTCTGCCAATTCTTTGATATATTTAAAAAACAATAAACTTTAAATCCGAACATTTTCAAACAAATAATTTTTTTGGCATATTACATTAGTTTTTAAGTTATTAGTAACCCAGGAATGACTTGCTTCAAACTGAAAGTTCCCAGGAACAAATCTTGTTCTTCATCCATAGACATTTAAGTTTTCCCACAAAGACTGTGGCACCAAAATTTTATTGCAAAATTTTGTTCATATACACATGCCAGACATTATCCTAAAATTACACAAAATGCATATTAAAAACTTTATTTTCATGAAAATTTGTTGAAAATAGAAGGTCAGTTTTTACCAAAGATTGCAATACATTATTCTATTATATATATATATATATATATATATATTAGAAAGTAAAACATTTTTTACATTCTGTATACTAGAAGCTTTACATAAATCCTTGTGACCAATGGCCAAAATATCTTTTCCATTCATAGTTTAATGAATAAGTTCAGCATAAGATGTTAATGAGATTAATTGATGAAAATAAACCATAAGCCATAATGTATACGATAGTAAAAAAGAAAAAAAATTTATTATAAATTTTCAAATATATATATATATATATATAGTACCTGGTTCGAACTGTATGTAGATCCAACATACTCTACTTGCTTGGTTTAGCTGGGTTTAAACTTTATTTACAATACATTTATAATCTTATATTACTATATATATGTGCTCTGTGCACAGTTAATGAAGCTATTAATAAATTGTCAAAATTTTTTACTGCCAAGCGCTTTCGGGACAGTCTACAGTCCCATATTCATAGCGAGTTATTCTGTTAATAACTGTAAAACTATGCAAATTTTATGCAAATTTATATGCAGATGTTACATGGACCATTTACGAGATAGGGAATAGCAGGCCTCTCTTCTGTTGATTGCCGATGGGTCAGCCGCAATGAAGTAAGCTTCCCTAAGTTTACGTTTGGTGTCATTTGTTTCAGAGCAAACGACACTGGCTGTGGTAGGTAGAAAAGCATGTCCAGAGTTTCTTTCATGTTCAACAAAAATCGAATTACCTTCAGACTTTGTTTTGGTTTTATTGTAAAGGTATCGGTGTTGAGCTACTCTGGTGGCAATGTTAGTTTTGGTCTCTCCATAATATGTTGCCATGCAATTTCTTTGGGGGCAGGTAATTTTGTACACAACTTGAGGGGTGAGTTCAGGTTTGATCCTGTCTTTGGTATTATTTATCAGTCTATTGGTGTTGGGAGGTGAATGGAAGGCGACTTCAAAGTCACATGATAGTTGATTGATAAGTCTTTTAGCTGTAGAGTGAATGTATGGGATTAAGATTCTTGGTTTGTTTTCTTTCTTGTGGTTGTGGTTTATTTTATAGAAAAATTTGTTGACTTTTCTGTTGATGGATGAATAAGTGTGTCCAATTTTCCTTAAATCAGTTATATAATTGATGAGATTTTTTCTTTTATCTGCCTCATATTTGCATAAGTTATGGTTCCTAAACAAGAATGAGGAGAGGGCTGCAAGTTTGTGTGAGTGAGGCGCATAAGAATTGGGGTTTGTCAAGCCTCTTACTTCCAAAGGTTTGACTACCATTTGGTAGTCCAGCTTCTCTATGTTTTTGCTAACATATATGTCAAGGTATTTGACCTGTTTGTCTTGGTTTTCCCAAGTAATAGTAAAAGTGAGTTTGGTATTATTATGGAGGCTATTGTGAAGGTTAGAGATGATGTCTTCTGGGGCAGCAACAAATATGACATGAATGAACCAGCATGTTTGAGCAGAGTGGAGAATACTATTGATGGCAGGCCATCAATAATACCCATGATCAGACTGAGCTATGCAATGCATAACACGATCACATTTCCAGAACATGTCCCACCTGGACTGCTAGATTCAAACCCTTATTATCCAAACACTATTTGTTTTGAAGTAAACCCTGGGTGCCAACTAGTTTCAGAAACTAACATGTTCGGATAGTATGCCCATATTCCAGCACTCAAAAAAATCCCTTAACTAGTCAGTCTATTTTTAATTCAATAATCACTTATTTCTTAACTAGTGGCAAAGAATTGACCGACAAAAGTAAGCTTGTTTTAATTAACATTTAGTACACTAATTTTAAATATTTTATAAATCTTATTTAAATGATCAAGGGCTTATCATCATTTTAGGCTCACACATATATAATAGCAATATAATATAACAAAGAATTAAATAATATTTGACATTTAAAATACAATGAAATCAATATATACTAATGCATGAACACACACAACATTTTAAACACACACATTAAAGTTCATCTATATATGCTATAAAGTTCCTATTTCTTGCCTCTCAAAGGCTTTATGAATGCAATGGCTACTTTAGAAATGAGAATAAGAAAAATGTTATTACCTAGAATTTTAGAATGTGGATACTTCTTGCTGTTTGCCACTTCTAGTAAAATATTTCTAACCAGTTAGATTTGAAGTTTTTTGAGGAGGTTTAATGCTTATTCATTGGTATTATTCTTGGAGACAGTTAAACATTGATGATGATCCTTCAAGTTGTTATGCAGGTATTTTCTATTCTGCGCAGATTGCTGTTCCACTGGAACTCAGGCTAAAGACAGTATGTTTCTGATATTTTTTAACACTGCGTTATTGACGGATTTAATCTCAACTGCACAATCTCAATTGTAACTTCAATTGCACAATCTAAATTGTAATCTCAACTGTTTCTTAAATGCAACTGATTGTCTGATAAAAAATTGACTATTTATACATGAGATGTGTTGTCATTTTGATAGCGTCTAGCTATATCTGTTGTCAAAGCTCTTTCCTTGTTTTTATTTGCATTCCTTTGATAATCTTTTAAATAGATGTTTTTGGAGATCATTTAATTAGCAGCCATGCAAATGTGTTGTTTTTACATTTTTAATTAGTAGACATTGCTATGTTTTTTAATGATAATTTTCTATATCATTTTTTTTTAATCGCATGTATATATGTTTCTAACAAACTCATATTAATTAGTCATTTGCACACATATGCAATTTAAGATCAATTCACTATTTAGTTTTTAACATGACTTTTCTTTTTTCTTTAACTTAAATAAAAAGAGATTTATATTTTTAAACTTTAAGTTATATTTCAACTAATAATAATAAAGAAAACTCTTTAACTTCTTTTATAAAACTTTTAACTTGATGCTTCTAAGGCAAACCCCCTTCCCACTTTTAATTAATTAATTGTAACTTTTATTTAAATAAACTCTTTGACTTTTAATTTTACATTTTTTGAAAACAAACTGCAATAAAAAAAACTCTTAAACTTTTACATACTATTTCTTTTAACGAATAATTTTATTTTAATAATTTTTAGACAAATTATTAAATGTACCAACCATGATATTGGTACAATATATATATATTGTGCCCTTTTGTATGGGTCACCATTTAAGTTTTGTGCTAATCTAGTGGAAAATTTTAAATTTAAGAAGTATTTTAAAGATGTGATGTTGACTTTGCTTGTGGTAATGTTACCATAAGTTTAATTAAAGCAATCTATGAGTGTTTGATGTGTGAATTGTGTTGATCTTGAGAAGATATTAAAAAATGATGATGATTATGATGTAATACTGCATTAATAAATTTAATGACAAATATTTAAAGCTAAAGTATTTAAAAGACAAGTTAAAATTAGAAAAAAATATTTATTTAATTTGAAATATATGTTAAAAGTGAATAGAAATATTTTAAATTATAAATATTTAAATTGAGATTAATATTTGATTTTAATCATATCAAATAATTATTTTGAAATCTGATATAATATCTTATTTATTTTTTAAAAATAAATATTTATTTTAAAAGCAATTGTTAAGTTTATTTTTAGACGACAGCAAGCGTTCTTGTGTTATAGAGAATAGATGTTATACACACGCGTGGAAGTTGTCTAATAAAGTTGCATTATTATTATACAAAATCATGTTATAAATTTATAAATAATACGTGAGTTATCACGAGATAAAAAGTAAAGATATTAATGTAAAATATTAGATTTGATTTTAAAAATATTGTCTTAAAAATATAACGTATTTAAAAAGATTTAGTTTATTTTACATGATCTTATAAAAGTTAAGATTTAATCAAGTGAGAAAGAATATTGCAAAAGAATGTTTAATAGATTTAAATAAACGATAAATATTGTTTTGAAAGAATTTGATAAAATATTAAATATTAAATAAGTCATTATTTATTTTTAATATTGTGTTGGTAAATATGTAAATAAGAAATTTTGATTGTTTAAACCTACCAATCAGATAAGGAGTTTCTGGCAGTATATAATCTGGATTCAATTGTTGAGGGGTCTCTCTACAGTAAAACTTCTAAGTCGTTTGTGCTATTAAAAAATAGCCAAGTAAATTTATAAACGCTCTTAAAAATCAGTTTTAAAATCATAAGAGTGTTATTGTATATAATTTTATAATTTTAAATGATAAGTATGCAGGAGTAACTTAATATTCCCTATTATCTTCTCAATATCGAAACTCAATTTACGTACAAATAATCATGGAAACCTCACACATCGGAGAAATATATCAGAAACTTTATGCTATAGAAATAACAGACGCTGGATTAGTACATAAAACTACAAGATGGAGAAAAGTAGTATTTTGGACTATAAATAGTTTTCAAAAGTTAAATTACTATTGTCTATTATTAATAGATTTTTTTAAAAAAATATAAATATTTCTGTAAAAGAAAGTATTTTGACAAATTATAGAAGTAAAATGTATATCTTATGGAAAGATATAAGATGCAGTAGTAATTTTAAATAAATACTTGCCTTGTTAAGTCTTTATGCTTAAAAGACTAGAGATTGATAATTTGAAAAGGCAAATATATTATAAGTGTAAGTATTTTAAAAATCGTAATATAATAAAATTATTTTATTTAAAGTTATCTAAACGCGGGACGTTATAGATGAAGAAATTAATTCTTACCGGAGTATGGTATTTATAAATGCGCAAGTAATACATGGATATCCAAGTCAAGTTAAACTAAGCCAAGCCAAACTAAGTTAATGTAAAATAATTGAAGGATAATTTTATAAATTATAACTTAGTTTTGAAATAATAACTTTTGAATAGTATTCTATGAAGAACTGGATCCAGACAAACTTATAACTATTGTTTTAATTTTGTTTTGTTTTCTTGGGGAACTTATTTTTATTTTGAAAAAAAAAAGAACGTTATCATTTTTATTATAAACTTTCAAGAAGCACGTGATACAACGGAACAGGAAATAGTGTTTTATTGACTTTATACGGAGGATATTTGTTAGAACTTTTATGGTAGAACAAAAGTCATCGATGGAATCCGTAATATAAATTTTATTTTATTTATTTAACATAAAATTTAAAATATTATTAAACTATTAAAAAGTAGGTTAGGTACATTTATTAAATAGTAACTTAAAAGTAATATAATAATTAATTACATAAACTTATTTTTATAATTAATATAACACGGAATATTCTAATGAATGTTTATGAGTGAAAATGTGAATGATTTTTATTTATGAAGCTGCAAATTCCGAAGAATACTGGATAGCAGAATGGACAATATTATTATTATGGTAAAAAATATTGTATAATGATTTTTAATGAATTTAATATGTTTTTCTTTAGATCAACTGAATATTATGTTGTTGTAGAATGAATGGATAAATATATTATGAAAATACATACATTACAAACTTTATTAAAATATGCATAAATTTTTTAATTTATAATATAAACATGATACAATATTACGTAAAAGCTTAGAAATAATTATATGATTCTTTCGTAAATAATTTTTGATATTTTTATTTATGCTTAGTATTAAAATGATGTTTATTATTTATCTAAGTAATTATTTTATTTTTGCAATTTAGAAAAGGATTTTTAAAAGTTTATATTTTTGTGTATTTTGTTTATTGAATAAGTTAAGACGTTATAAGTAAAAGCTTATATTTGGATTGAAAAGTTTACTAAGTATAGACAATATAGTATGAGTGATTTGGATAATGAATATTTTATTTGAAGTTGATATTTGTTTTCCGGAAAATGTTTTAAATGAGTTTAGAATATGTTTTATAGATAGAAATTTATTAGAAAGGTTAGTAAAGCACATAGGGTAAAATAATGATTTTACACAGAAAGGAATCATAAAATTTATCTAATGTAATGTTTATGAATTTAAAATTGGTAAACGATTTAAATATTAATGTTTGAATAATACAGATATAGAATGCATATTTTATAAAACATATAATAGGAATTACATTAAGTAAAGTATAGGTACAGTCAATTATTCGTTTACATTACAAAGACATATTAATTTTATATAAAGCTATTAGGCAATGTTAATAACAAAGTGAATACATGATAGTATATTATAAATGGTAATACTTAATTAATGTAGCTATTTAATTAGTGAAGCTTCATTGTTTACATATGCTACATAGATAATCTTGACATGTATTATTATTTGTAATAATTAAAGATTACTACTATTTATTTTAAAATCTAAGTTTAAGAAAAACACACTGTAATAATATTAATATAGCATTTGAAGGAATGTGTAATTGCTTATTAAGTACATAAGTTAATAACAGTGTAAGCCTCTTATATTTGTATTCCTATTTTTATTTTATTTGTTGTCATAAGTTATAAACTGTAAATAGTGTAAATAAATTTTATTTGAAGTTATTGTAAATAAATTTGTTAATTTGTTTTTTAAAAAGTGTGTCGAGTTTCATTATTTTTCACCACAGTATTTTGACATCAGATGATTTGAAATAAACATAATATTTGCACAAAATTGAATTTGTTATTATTATTTAGAAATGAATACAATAGTTGCTTAACATTATTTTATAAGAATTGATTGACATGAACATAAATATTGCAATGGTCATAAGATGATTATAATACACATTATAAGAATACAATATTGTTTATTGCCACAGATTATTAAGTCTAAGATTCTTGATCTATTTTAAAATGAAGATACCATATGAAATAAAAGATCTACATATAATTGTTTATTTATTTAATGATTGATTATATCATAGAAATAGATGAGATTAAATTACACTATAAGATTATTATTTATTATTATTATTAAAATAAGTTAGGTGTATTTAAGTTTGATATAAAATCCCACATCATACTTATTTACATGAGTTATTATTATTTTAAAACAGCTTAGAAGAACCTGAGATTATTTAATTATATTTTAAGTTAAAGTTAGGAATTATTTTAGTATTATTAAAGATAATTTATTTCATTTAAAAGTCATAAGAATGCTATAGATGTAGTGGTAAGGTGATAAGTTAGGGGTAGTATTATTATGCCATTGAGACAGTATCTTGGGAGATATTGACTCAGTGTAAATCTGCTTATTACTTTGTAACTTTACTTCGTAGTCTCATAATTTTATAAATACTTATTTAATTAATATAATCTAGAACTATATTGATTTTGATGATTGATAATAAATTTAATTAAGATATGATAATATAAAAATATATTAAAAATAAATATGCAAATTTTAATGATGCATAATAATGTAACTGAGCTAGTTGTATTTTAAACTATTTTATATATCTAGAAGTAAGGGTACAATATATATATATATATATATATATATATATATATATTTTTGTTTATCATATATATATATATATATTATTTTGAATTAAAATATATTTTAAATAATGTACATTATTGCTTAATTACAACATGTTTGTTTCCTTTGAATTTAAATTAGACAAATTTTATTGATTATTACAGATAAGCAAAAATAGCATTGTCTTACAGATTTTTTAATGCAACATATCTGCATCATAAAAAATAAAATAAAAGTAGTAAAGGAGGCTGAGATAAACAGCTTTTATATAGCCTACTGTAGACAAAGATCTTTCCATAGAAAAATAATTAATCTCCAGCATTGTTTATAATGAGTGTTAAATGAATTGTTTTTAGCAAGCTGCATGTAAAAAAGATTTTAATTCTAATAACTACTTGAAAAAAATTCTCTAAATGATTTGAACCTAAGTTCTAAACAATACTTGGTGTATGCATTATCCATCAGTATATTAGGTTATTTTTTAATCAAAGATAATTATATAAAATTAATAACATGCTTTATTCAGACTATAAATTTTGATGTAAAACAAAATCTTTTTCTTTCAAAAATAGATTCAAATCTATTATTTACAGTATTAAAAAATTTCTAGAAAGTTTTTCTGTAATAAAAACTTGAAAATTATTTTGCATTCTTTTTGCAAATATTTTTACGTTAAGAAATATGTAAACAACTTTTTTAAAATGGATCATATAAAACAAAATCTACTATTTAATTTTTACAAATCATAATGTATTAAAAATTAATAATGACAAGCTCTAATATGACACATATTTAGCTATATAAAAAGTGTTACGAAGATTAGTATGAAGAATTCAAAGAGCAAGTAGAGACAGGGAAGAATAGTGTCATAGATAATGGTTTATAAACTTGTCAATATATAATGATTATACATTTTTCAACTTCATATGCCAATGAGTTTTATAAATTGTAATTATTTAAAATGATAAAGTTTTGATAATGTTTAAGTCTCTCCTATCATGCTATTTAATTTATATAGCAAATTTCAAATTGTGTAATATTTAAAGTTAATAACTTTATATTATATATATATATATGTGTGTGTTTGTAAAACTTTTGAAATAGGCTCAAAGACAACTCACAAGCTTTATATTTAGAATGAAATATTCATAGTGTCAAACTTGATGATTAGTAAACTGCTGAATATGATGATTTCTATGACCTAATTTGTAATTTTAATTTTATATTACATGTTGCATGTGATGATTAATTATTCATTTATTAAATATTTATGGTTTCATATGTTATTAAATATTATATATATATAAAATACATATTTTGTGGGTTCATCCGTGTTAAAAACTTTTAATATTAATATACTGATGTTTTGACTTGGTCACACAAGCCATCCACAGAGTTATAAAAGATAGAAAGATGGTTGTAGAGGCGCTACAATCACTGATTTGAATAAAATGTTAAAATTCCACCAATAGCAAAAAATGTTAAATTTATGAATGTTTTTTAAAAAAATCTTTCCAAATAGGAGGAAGTTTGCATGTATCATCTCGCTTATTGATACAATCTGGCCTTTTAAGAATCTCAATGGCTTCTCTAATTTTGCATTGGTAAAGATTATCACATCTGGATATGATCCTGGTACTAGAAAAACCAATTTTATGACCTGAATCTATAGTATGGAGTGAGAGTGCTGATGATGATGAATGTTGTTTAACTGCATTAGCATGCTCATCTCTCCTAACACTGATGCAATGATTACTCATACCTCGTCGCATCAGTGTTAGGAGAGATGAGCATGCTAATGATGTTAAACAACACTCATCATCATCAGCACTCTCACTCCATACTATAGATTCAGGTCATAAAATTGATTTTTCTAGTACCAGGATCATATCCAGATGTGATAATCTCTACCAATGCAAAATTATAGAAGCCATTGAGATACTTAAAAGGCCAGATTGTATCAATAAGCGAGATGATACATGCAAACTTCCTCCTATTTGGAAAGATTTTTTTAAAAAACATTCCTAAATTTAATATTTTTTGCTATTGGTGGAATTTTAACATTTTATTCAAATCAGTGATTGTAGCGCCTCTACAACCGTCTTTCTACCTTTTATAACTCTGTGGATGGCTTGTGTGACCAAGTCGAAACGTCAGTATATTAATATTAAAAGTTTTTAACATGGATGAACCCGCAAAATATGTATTTTATATATTTAACCCGTGCAAATCTTCGTTTAACATTTATATATATATATATATAGTAAATGCATTCATAAATAATTAAATATAAAAAAATTAGTTAAATGTTTAATACTTTAATTTTAATTAAATTTTAAATGAAATTTAATAAAATATGATTTAAGATATTTTAATTATTTCTGGATACAAATCAATTAATAATTTTAAAGGAAATATTTAAATTCTAGACATGAAATTTGAAAAAAAAAAAATTGCTTTCTAGTTTAAATAAAAACTTACATCTAATATTATTGAAAATAAATCGTAGTAATTAAAAAGCAATAGATTGTCATTAGCAAAAAAAATAAATATAATAAAGTCGTAATATTAATCTGAACAAAAATGTAATAAGTAATAAAAAGAACATTAAAATGTGATTAGTACACATTTATCAAGTTAGAACGACAAATATAAAAATAGCACATTTAAATTCCAACTCAATAAGGATAGATGTAGATTTTCAAACAGAGATAAAAGCTTGTTTTTTAATAACAAAAAACTCCATTTTATTAATTTTGGATTAATAAATTTTCTGATATTTTAGGCTAAATGGTACTAATACAAATACAAGTTAAGAATGCCCTTATAGATAAAGTGATTAATGAAATGCAGAATTAAATAAAACAGCAATATTTGTGAGAAAAAAAAAACAAAGAATAAAAAATAGATAATTCTATTTTTTTAAAAGTATCATTAAATACTAAACAAATAGGATTTTTTAAAAAACAAGTTAAAATCAGGCTTCTCTTTTATCTGAAGATCTCAAGTGATTTTGAAATTGATTTATGACATTTAAATAATATGAATTTATTTTTAAAAGAAGCTAGAAAAGTTCTAGATTTTTTTAAAAGTTAATAAAATCTAAGTTTATGATATCTTTCAAAAATGTAAAAAATACTGCTTTAATATTTAATTTTAAATAAAATGCAATGCAATTCTTTGAGTATTCCAATATTTTTTTCTATTGTAAATCTTGAAGACCACAATTAATTTGCCTTATTCTTTTGAAACTGTATTTTTATTAGCTTTGGAGTCTACATATGAGACTCTGTTATATTTATCTATCACTGAGATTAGTAAAGTAGTCACAAAAGATAAAAACTTTGGTATCACTTATTAAATTCTCTATATTCTAACATTTGAGGGCCTCATAATGGAATAATCTGGTCTGATCTTACTATCAACAATATTAAGTGCTTTTATATTTCAATAAAAGGGACATGATAATTTATGCAGTTGAAAAATATATTAAACCTAAAGCTAACTTTTAGTCATAAAATTGTATTTATTAAATATTAATATTATTTGTTATATTTGTAAAAGCAATGAAAAATGCTTATTAGACCAAATTTATATGTTATGTATTATTCAGCATTAATGGCATTTCATAGATTTTTACTAATGCAGCAGAAATTAAGGTTTAGAAATATTTTATTATTTTTCTAACATTAAATATTTTTTTAAAAACAATTAGTAATATATAATTCATATTCTATTTATATATTCTTATAAAATTTCATATATTATCAAGAAAATAAATATTATAACTATTACAAAAAGTAAAGTTTATAAACAACAATTAAATGATTATGTAAAAAAGTTTATAATGTTTTAAAAAGCAATTGACATAGATTTATAATACAGTACTCTTAAAAAATAAGGAATGTTAATACATACCAAAGAGATAGTAATGTCATATAGAATAATCTTATTATAACGTAAAATATTTTATGGATAAAACAAAATTATAATTAATGATTAATCACAAAAGTCAACACCATGTATTTTATTATATATTTAATATGACTACAAACAATATGTATGCATTATACAAAGAAATTAGGGCAAAAGATAAAAATGTTATTTTGAAATTAAAAGCATAATATATAGAAAAGTAAAAAAAAAAAAGACAAAGTAGCAGAAAAAACATATAGAAGCAATATTATATTCATGTAATATTGAAGAAGTTGCATAAATAATAAACATAATTCATGATTTCTAATATATTATACTATTCCAACTAATACTGAAAATTCTTTTAAAATAAAAAAAAAAGGTTTTTATTAGTTAAAGTTTCACACAAAATTACTGTTTAATTCAAATTAGTATAATTCTATATGACTCTAATCCCTTTGCTTTAACTGTTCTATATTGGTCATACACCCTCTAATTATGTTACTCATTATTGTCTAATACATTAAGTATGGTAAATCTAGACATCAATGTAATGTATTAGTTGTTTCTAAATCCAAGCCCCATAAATGCCTTCTGTAGTTATATTGCAATTAGATCAAGTAATGTTCAAAGAACTATGTCTGCAAGATGCAATGTTTTTTATTATTATTTCCTCTATTTTCATTTAAATAATTGTAGAAGTCTTGAAAAGAAAATTTATATGATAAAAAATAGACTTTTTTTCAGAGAATAAAAAACTATGAGAATGAACTTAATCAAATATTGCACATGGATCAAGAAATATCATGTAAAACATCCCATAAATAGTATTAATATAAATCAGAAATATCTATATTGAGTCCTTTTACATATTCAACTCTAAGTTTGCTTTCTGAATTTAAGACATATATTGTTTTGAATAATAAATGAGTGGTGACTGGAATTGTGGTACTGATTAAATAAGAAAAGCAGAATTTCAAAAAATCCCAACAATCTAGACTTTGGACAATTAACAAATGAAGATAATCAATGTTCAGAAGAACAAATAGCCAATAAGAAGGCAGAAAAAGTTACACACTTTGTTAAAATGTATTATCATTTAAAATATTGTCACTTAGAATTTCATCACTATTTTTTTGCATAAACAGACAAAAAATGTATTTTTCAGCAATATTTATCAAATATTTTAATAGTTATATTATCTCCTGTCATCAAATTTACCATTAATATTAAAATCATTAAAGATAAATGCTTGATAATGTTTGAATCATTTTAAAACTTTTTGAACCAAGAAAACTTATTCTGCATAAATATATTATGTAACTAGGATTACTGATATCTATTGAACATTTTATCTATTATAGTGATCTCTAAAATCATTAAATTTATCTGATAAGAAAAAACTTAAAACACCTTTCCATCATAATAAATATTTTCTTATTCAATCCTTTTTATATTTTTAATTTTTATAATAATGTATATTTTAAAAATCAAAAATAAAAGTTTTACTTACAAACAAAATAAATATACTATTTTTTTTAACTTTTAGTTAATATAAGTATATTTTCATAAAACATACAGACATATCCATATCTTATTTTATCTTCTGGAAGATATGTTAAGTAAATGGATAAAGCAATACAACAGTCAAGTAATGATAATAATAAAGTGCTTTATGTATCATAAATTTATAAAAAGGTGAGTGTCAAAAATGACAGATCTGAATCATCATCTATAGATTTTGAGCTCCAGGGACTGTCAATCTTATATTGCACAAAATTAAGTGTACCATTTATTTACAATCAGTAAATACATATAATTATCTTAATGTTATCTATTTTAACATTCTATTTACAAATTTACAAAAATGGAAATTTATTTATAAGTTTGTGATGAGGTACTCAACAAATAAAAAGAATAAAATTTTGTAATAAAAAATTCTGTACTTATTTTTAAATGTTACAAATTGAATCCCCTTCAAAGTACTATTTATTTGATGCAATACATCAATATAAATGTATTTTAGATTTTTTGAAGCAGTCATAAAATTTGTGCAAAGTGATGCCTTTTAATAACTCCCTTATTTATTCTTCACTTCTTCCAAGTCTGCAAAATGTTTTCATTGGATGCATTTTTTATTTGAGTAAATAAAAAGAAGTCACATGAGTAAAATCAGATAAATATTGTGATAGATAAACTGACAAATGCTGTTTTGGGTTTTAAAATGTTTCACACTCAAGACTTTGTGCACTGGAACATTTTCATGGTAAATATAACACTCCCCATTTTGCCATAAATCAAGAAATTTGCATTTCATCAAATTGTGGCAATGATTCAGTACATATAGGTAAAATTCTTGACCATTATGAATAAATTCTGAGTAAACAATGTCATTTGCATAAAAAAAATCATTGTCTTAACATTGATCATCACTCACCATGCACTTTTGGGATGTGGTGAATTTGAACTCTTCCATTAAATCACTTATAAACATGTGTTTTGCCCAGAACAGTTTCCTTCTAAACTGTTTCAAGCATTACAACTGTTTCCTTGCCAAATTCTCATAATAGGAACAAAGCTTGATTTTCTTCAAACTTTCCAGCCATTACAAACAATTAACAAAAAAAATTAATACACAGCACTATGACTTTACTCAATCATGCTAATTGGCAGAGTAGTGCAAAGGGTCCTAACAAAAGACATCTACTCCCCTCGGATTAATAAAATTGAATTTTAATATCCATTAAATAAATTAACAAATAAGGTGTGAATCTTTTTTTATATTTTCATAACCAATTAAATTTTATTGAAAAATATCTACCTAGATTAAATCTTAAAATTATTCCTTCATAAAACTATACAGTTTGCCAATCCAAGCTTTATTTATCCTTAAACTAATCTCATAATAGGTGTTTTCTCAGATGCTTATTTGATTTAATGGTTTTATTTCTAAACATAAAAATTGTTATAAACAGATTTATATAAAACTTGTAGCATCACTTCTAAAAAAATGAATAAATAAATATCTTTTTTAGATATAGTTACATTCTTGAAACATATAAAGCCATCTAAAGAACACAAATAATTAGATAATCTCTAGCCTAATTAGTGATTTGTAATAACCACTAATGCAATTTTCTAAAATTAGATGGTGTCAAAGATATAAATGTAGGAAGGATGACATTTGTAAATCAAATTGTAGTAATTACATAATTACATTTGTATAACAAACATAAACAAATTGAAAATGCTACAAATATTAAAATTTTTGGAATTTAAGACATTATTGTTAAAAATATGTGTTTTCCTATATACGTATAAACAGGGTTTGAATTCTAACTAAATAAAACTTGAAAACGTTTAGGTTCTAATTAGAGTTATGGTTTTTTAATCTGAGAATCAATTCACATAAGTATCTCATGATAATCAGTAGTTGAATATCTACGTATTCTCAGTTATAGAGTAAACAAAGAATATAATATCTCTCAAAATCTCAACAAACCACAATTGAAAAACTATTATAAAATTGTTTCATCTTTAAAATATAAAAAATTAGTCTGATTTTATATATATAGTATTATACAAAAAAGTATATTAAAGTTATTGTATTAAAGAATAATTCACTGACGAATATAAATCATCAATATTATCTTTGTTTGAGCCAATGAAAAAATTAAAAATATAAATATTTATTTTAAATATGCAATTTTTAATTACTAATAATATTTTGTTTTTTAAATAAAATTTGACAATACATACAAAATTAAAACTTGTTGTTATAGGAATATTCTATTTGACCTTCTAAACAGTCTAATAGCACAAGTGAATCATTTCGTCGTAGAAATCTCATCAAATTCTTTTATGATAATGACGACAAGCAATCATTAAAAAAATGCACATATCAAATAAATAAATTATGATTCTTTTTGTTTTTGATTCTCTGATCTAAAAATCTGGTGGAAGAGCAAAAATTTTATAATAGCAATATGTAAAATAAAAATAGTATTTTGTTCATAATCCAAGAATTCTAAAATCTGGCAGTCTTTCATGCATTAATGGAATATTGTACAATATACAAAATAACGTACTAGTATATTTTGATGTCAAGTATTATTCTTTTCAAGTTTGATTTTATAATTTTCAGCACTAACTCTTTAATAGCTTTTTAATTAAAATTTTGTTCCATCAAATCTATTTTTAGTTAAACATTCCTAAACAAAGTTATTTATGCCTTATATTCATGTACAGATAGATAATAAGGAAAAAGAAAATTAAAAACACACATAAATAGACTAAAGCCATATATATAAATTTGCTTCATAAGTGTGCAAAAGCTATTACACCTTTTAATAGCAACAAATATTTATTAGTCATATTGATAAATAGTAAATTAAATTTAAAGATTTAAAAAAAATATATAAAACCAGTGCTTTACATTATTTTTTAAAATATATATATACTAGTTATATACAAAGTTTTCGATATTTAATTTTTAATAATTTTTAAACTGGGTATTTGATAAACAGAATTTCATAAATTTTAGACCAAATATTTTTGACAAACTGAATTTCAAATCCAATAATATCTATTAGCATTATTTTTGAAAACATTATAAACAGAAATATTTCACACTCACCCTCAGCAAAACTATTACTTATCTAACAGGTTCTCTAAAACTATTTCAGACCCGGACTATCTATGTTGTTTTTTTTCTTTCTTTGTACTCAAGTACTTTATCATTTCGATGTCTGAACCTAGTCTCGCAAGTCTGTTTTAGACAATACTAATAGAAGGAAAAAAACTTTTTTTAAAAAAAGCAATTTATTTTATTGAAGATTTAAAAAATTTTCCTACGTTTAAAAGAAAAAAAACGAATGAATCAAAGTTTATTTATATATATAATTATTTATAACTGTCAGCTAGTGTTAAATATTTTTTTCTTTTTTTTTTTTTTAGAAAAAAAAACAGCTTATGAAAATTTGATACATAAAAAATATTCAATTAAAAAAATAAAACTTAAAAATTCCTATCTACAACAAATATACGTTAAATGCTTAAATGCAATAATAAATCACACAATAAAGCTAACAATATAAATAAATATATCCAGAATAAGTGTTCATGCCTAGAAATACATATTTATCTAAAATAATACTAATGTGTATGTAATAAACATACCAATTACATAATAAGCTGCATTTATATATATATATATAAGATACAATCTCTATATGTTTGTGTATTACCTTATTTTATTATAATAAATAAAAGGTGAACAATTAATAGTGTGTATTCATTATTGTAATAATAATAAACATGATCTTCTTTATATATATATCTTATAAGTTTAAAAAAATATATACTAAATATTCGTTATCTATACAGAAATAAATTCTTGCATGTGCTTGTATAAAATAAAAATTACCACAATTAATAAATATGTTTCACATTTCATAAAAAAAAATATCATATACTTCTGTTTTCCAAATTGTGGGTGATGACATGCTAGTCAATAATAAAATGTATCTAAAATAAAAGTATTTTATTCTTAGGCCATTGTGTTCCATTGTTTAGTTTTTAAGACTTAATTAGTTAAATAACATCTAAAAGAATTTTAGTTTCACTATTAACTGTATAAAAAGTGCATAAGTACATTGAATCATATATTCCTAAGTTCAATATTTAGTTATGATGCTTGATAAAAATTTTATAATAAAAAATAATTCCCATAAAGTCACTTCAAATAAAGAGTAAGTATATATATAAAAATCCTGATAAGGTTTTATTATTATTAGTGAATTGTTTAGATCTCATATAAAATATTATATTTTGGACAAATAAAATGACTGCAGTTTTTAAAATGCACTCACCGAATATAAGTATTCTGCAATTTGTAAGCCATCTCATAAAAAACAAAAAGCACAATATATACAAGATAAAAAGTATTTAAATATTTTACTATTAATGTCCTACATTGTCAAATAAAATTCCACACTAAGCAATAGTAATAAATACTGCCAACATAAATATTTTAAACAAAACAAATGCATTTGTATTTTAAGCATTATTTATTTCATATTGCATAAAGTAATTTCATTTCATTTTTTTATTTTTATCAGTAACGACTTTTTAACTGACCCTCTCTCTTACCACTATAAATAATAACATAAAGAGCAGATAAATAGTTCAGTCAAGGTAAACAAATTTAATAGATAATATAAATTTTTATTATTAAACAAAACTAATATTATATTTTGCTATTATTAAAGAACGGCATCACAACATTTTTTTACTTCTTTTTCAAAGTAAGAAAAAAATGGTAAAAATATTTTTATTTTATCAGATTGTTCAAACTTTATTATACATTCCTTTTGTAGTGTTTACTGTAGGCTTATAAATATCTAAGCTTCTTCATTTATAAATTTATAAATCTTGCTCATGAGTATTATAATTTTAAAAATCCTGACTTCTTATGTTTTTAAAAGAATAAATAAATAAAATAATTTCTAGCATTTTATATACTCTTATTGAATAGGATTCTGCCACATAATCCACTGTAGAGTTTACTAAACATTATATGTAAATGATGTATATTCTACTTTTAAATTATAAAACAAAAAATGGAAAGGTTTGTATTAAAATAATGTTTTTTTTTTCTTCTGGTTAAATAAACAATATTATGTGTGATTACTTTACCAAATAAAATAATTCTGTGTGTGCTATTTTGTTTAAATCAGATGCAATTGCACTTTTTTAGGATAAGAATTATTTGTAATTTTTTCTCAAATGTTGCAACCCATGTCTTATATATTACATGCATGACTTTAAAATATTTTCCAAGATATCTTTTTTTTTTGGATGTGACACATTTTCTTGACATACTGAAACTATATATATATGCTTACATATATATGCTTCATGCCAATTCATATTAAATAATTTTTAACTCTGTTATAGGGAAAATTAAAATTTATTTTATTAAATTTAGTAAAGACATGTTTATGTGTGTGTAAAATGGTCAGAAAAAAGTGAGCTGAGATTAAATAAATAATTAGTAATGTTCAAATGCATATCAAATTCTAGAAAATTCTGATAAAAAAAAAACGATTAATTAAAATTCAGCTATTTACAATTTCTGAACATTATATTTTAATAAAATTGATAAAGGCAGATTAATTCTAGGATATAGGTACATTTATAATTGTTATTGAAACCTTATTTAATTAATAAAAAATAAGATAATCACTTGTATTATATATTTACAAAGAATGTTTACAATATTTGGCCTTGCAGTAAAAATGTGTTAATTGATGTTTGATTATTATATAGAAAATGCGAGTAAACAAAAAGTATTCGAAATTTGGAAATTTTTTCTAATTAATAAACAAGTATGGATTAAATTGCAATTAAGTTGATCAAAATTATTATAAGCAAAAATATTTTTAATTAAAACTAATCTCGTTGCCTTTTTTTGATAAATAGTATAAATATTTAGGTGAATGTAAAAATAGGGTCATCTTTGATGAAAAATTTATCAAGCTGATCTTTTGTTCAGAAAATTCTGCAACCAGTTCTTTTTTTATTTTTTGAGACAAATTCCTAAGCTGATCTTTTGAGAAAATTCTTCAAGATCTCTATCTAACAAGTTCTAAGAAGCTCAATTATTATTTGGCCATTAGAAGCCATGTAGAATTACCTGGTAAATAGAAGCTCAATTATTATTTGGCCATTAGAAGCCATGCAGAATTATCTGGTAAAAAAGAAGGCTTATGTCCATTTCACTTTTGCCATCCTAGGAAATTATGAGTTTGGAATCCTGATGGAATTATGAACAGCTACTCATCTAAAATCTGTTGACCTGTACACATGTGCTAATGTTTTTGCAATTGTAAAATGAATTCAGCCTGATGATCTGTTGTACCTATACTCAAGAAATAAAACTACCTAGTTAATTATGCCACCATCAGCCATACTCTATAATATTCAATTAATTATTAATAACTTAGGATAGGGCTATCCAGAACTATTTCCACATCATCTTACCTATATCCTACTCTTCATATCTTGCCATATTTTTTTTTAAATTCTTCATGAAGGTAATCACAGAAACATTGAACTCTAGTTATAAGATCACTGTACTTTTATATTGGTAAAATAATTTTTATATATTTGATGTTTTTTTTTTTGCGTGTATTATTTATTTATTTATGTGTTATGTTTCTTCAATATTATGGTTTTACTTTAATTACCTGCATTAGTTAAGAATAATCAAATGTATTTTTAAATGTGGTCATTCATAAGTCTTACATATATAATAGATTTATTTGAATATCAGATGACAGAGGGCTATTTTGTAAACAATTTTCATTTTTTAAAATTTTGAAAATCATATTTCTCCTCCCCCTTCCCTTAAAAGAAAACTAATTAATTAAATGTGCAGAGATGTTTAATCCTCCCTTTCCTCACCTAGCTCAAATATTTTGTTTTTCTAAAACAAATCAAGCCATGCATTTCAATTGACACTTTACTTTTACAATTATCAAGATTAATATTTAAACAGCATTAAACTGTTGCACATGTGCTTTGGATTTTAAATATAAAATGAATGAATACTAATACTTCAACCACATGATAAAGTCTTTGGAAAAGATATAATGGCCATTTATCTTTTTGAATCCAAAGCACATGTGCAACAGTTTAATGCTGTTTAAATATTATTGTTTATAAAAAACATCATGCTATATAAAATAATTGACTTAATTATCAAGATTATAAAATCAGATTGTTTCTTTTTTAAACAAATACAAAAATAAATTGAACTGGTTTTAAAAACAATGTTTAAAATAAGGTTAATTTATATTTTCTTTGTACAGAACAATTATAAATATGTCATATAATTTGCATTAGCCACATAAATGTTTCTTTAGAATTATATATCAATTACAGACCTCTTGAGCTATCATATAATGTATTTTAGTATGTGTGAGTATGATCAGAAATAGTCCAATATAAAAATACAAGTAGAATACCATCATCACAACTTTCAGGAAAACATTATTAATTTTTATTGTTTTTAAGGTTTATATTGGATGACTGTTAGACCTTAATTTAGCCAAGTAGAGTAATGTTTATGATTGTTTGTTAAACTTATAATATGGCTACTCATGCTTGTTTTGTTTTTGGTAATCATCATAATTTGGAGGCTTTAATAATTAAGTCATTTATTGTTCATTCCCTCTATATTTATTAAATGATGTTTCTGGGTTATTTATCCATTTTGATTCATTCATATATTTGTTCTGCAAGTAGATGATTATTCCTACTTTGTGAAAATGGATTTACTGAGTACTCTCTGAATATGGTCATACCAAAGCAGATAGAATTATATCCAATGATGAAACAGAGATGGGTATGCCTGCCTTGTCAAAGCCATACTTAAAAATTTCATTGGATTAAAGGTCATATAAAGTAGGAATGAACTCCTATAACCTATAACAAACTTATTACTATCAAGCAGGAAATTTGTCTGCACTAATAATGTTAAGGACAACAGTCTAAATTATTCACACATCCACCTATGCGTGACCATATCCAGAGTAGGATTACTATGTGTGCTTTATTAAATCTAAAATCATTATACTATGGATTTAAAATATTTAATGCTTATATTGAATTATTGCCAGTAAATTATAAATATTGGAATATTCTGCAAAGTATAAATATTTCCACAAGATAACACTGACACAGTAAGGTATAGACAACAATTTTATATAATTATTCTTAGTCATATTGGGTATGAATGTAATATAAACTTAATTTATATTTTATATTGGAGACAGATTGCATCAGTTAAACTAACTTATAAACTTCAGTAATCTCATTTTTTTTAACTGACTTTATGTTTAATTAGTCCTTGAATTCAGCTTCAGATTAGTAGATAGCTAAACATTCTGGATATATAATTAAATCACTGTGAAATATTTATCTGTATAGTGCTAATATGTGTATAATGTGAAATGCTATACTATGCAATAAAGCAATGTTATAATATTGATAAACTAAATCATATTTGTTATATCACTTAAACTTTAAATATAATATAAAAAGCATAGCAAGATGTTCTAGTAAAAAGTATGAATGTCATAATTACTGAAGCTAGGCATTTTGTATAGCATTTAGAAGTACTAAGTAAATATTTTTTCTTACTCCAATCTTATAGAATGAATGAGGTTGATAATCTATTAATTATTGTTATAGAGATAATTAAGAACATTATAAAACATTCTTATCTTTTTATAAATAAGATTAGGTTTTGACTTAATATTGATCCACCCTCTCGAATAAAGTACCTTGTCTTTGTAACACTTTAGAATTACCCACATAATCATAAATCAAGATTAACATATTTGTGGGAAACAAAAAATAATATTTATTAATATTATTATAAAATTTTGTTATTAAAATATGTTTATTATTCGCTTATAATTTTGTGTATATACTTGTTATTTATAATAAATAAGTTGTTATATTTAAGTATATCTATCTGTCATTATTGAAATTATCATCTTTACATATTGTTGAAATAAAAGGTCATACTTGCTATTAAATTACATATTCATTATGTTAAATTTATATACACCATCTATTATTATTATTGCTGCTGAAATACAAATTAGAAGAGTAGGATGATGTACAATAAAACTCCTTTTACATTCATTATGATGCTTAATAAACTTTACATTTATACATATTTTAAATGAATGATCAAGATTAATTTAATTTAATTAAATGACATTATATTTAATTTAGGACTGAGAGAGACTTATTTAAAAGTGCATATTACTTTGTATCAAAGTAGTTTTTACATAAGAGGTATAATAAAATATATTTATTAAAGCATCCAGTAAGATTATTATTATATGTATATAGGAATACCCTGAAAAATTCATATCTTATATGTTATTAATAAATTCTGGAATAGTTATTATTATTTATTTTATGTAGAAAATATACATGCATTGCACTACACATAAAACACACTCATCTCAACTGGTCATCTTTTGCTCCTATCTGATTGCAACTTGAACTTGGAATTGTAATATATTGTAATAGAAACTATTTTAAAATATAATAACAATGCTAATGAAGCCACATTGTCTCATAAATAGTAATATTTCCTTATTGGATGAGGCAAAAATATAATGGACAATAAATGAATGACCACATATTTGAGCAAGCTAAAAAATATAGTGCATAAATGTTGTACTTACAAACTAAAAAAATATAATGAATAAATAATCAAATAAAGAAATTAATCCATAAATTGGCTCTATGATAGTTTGGATTTATGGCTATAGTGAACTTATGAATTTGTAAGGTATCAGTGGTTCAGAGATAAGTACCTTTCTTAGCAAAGAAGATAATTTTAATAATTGATTATTTAATGTGTATAGTGTGAAATGTACAATGGATTATCTTAATTGTAAAATAAATTGTATAATGAAATAGTTTTATAATGATTCCTAAAATAGGTAAGTCAAAGTACTTAGGTTAATAATAATAATAATCATAATAATAATAATAATAATAATAATAATAATAATAATTACTTAATATAATAATGGGTGTTTAATAAAATTTATAATTACAATAATAATAATAATAATAATAATAATAATAATAATAATAATAATAATAATAATAATAATAATAATAATAATAATAATAATAATAATAATAATAATAATAATAATAATAATAATAATAATAATAATAATAATAATAATAATAATAATAATAATAATAATAATTTATTGAGGTGGCTAAAATAAAGATCATAATCCTAATTTACCAACTGCAATCTAATATAATATAATAAATCTTTATAATTTACTTTTGCTAGATTGCAATATATAGATATGATCTAGGATTAAAATTATTAATGCCTACAGTCATAAAGAGTTAATCATAAATTCTTTCTCACACAAAAAAATAATACATTAACAATTGATTTAAGTCTTAATTAAGTGAATCTATTATTTAAACTTATATGGAATGATAAGTTAAAACGTCCTTATAATTAAGATTATTAATGCACACAAAATAAACTTTGATATATATTTTATTGTTAAGCTACTATTATACTCTTAACCATTATTAATAAATGAAACTTATTTCATTTAAACTATTTTTTTTAAAAATTCTCTTAGCATATGTTACCAAGTTCAGCTTATAAATATAATTTCAGCTTAGATTCCACTATCCCACAATGTCTTCTTTGCACTTTGATGATAACAAAATATAATTGAAGGTTTCCATGAAGATTTTTATTCTTAAATGATATTCATCTATTCCTTTTGTCAGTATTATAATTCATAATAAATTTTGATAGTTTTATAGCTTTATGATAGTTAAGCATAGAATTTGCCATTAATTATTCCATTTAAATAATAAAGATGCCAAATGAGGGGAAATTTTGTGTTTCCTCTCCCTTAAATAAATTTTCTACTCACAGTACATATTTTTTTATTATAAGTCCAACATCTGTTTGTATAAGTAAGGTATGATAAAACACAAAATTTTAAGCAAACAAAAAGTATATGTGTTTTCCTTGCTAAATTTGTTTCTGTAACTATAATAACACAAATTCAGTTCTTTCCCCCACCTTATTTTTTTAAACACTTGCTCTAAACATGTGATTTTCTTTTCTTTTTTAATCTTAATAAAGCATTATTACCATTTGACATAATTTAATAAAAATCATTTCATTTTTAAATTTAATTATAAAAGTATAAGTTTTAAGTCAGACTAATGTAATCATAAATATATGAACACCAAATAGAGAAAAACTTTCATAAAGTACATCTATGATTGTAATAGTCAAAAGTTGGCTAAGCACATACTGTTTTAAAAAATGAACTTTATGAAAGCTTTGCTCTATATGGTCTTTGTATATTCATGATTTTTAAATTTAGTACATAAAGTATCCATTCACTCTCCATTTATTGCAAATTAATAAACATATTTATTAAATATAAGGCATTTAATTGTTTTTATTTAGTTATTTATACACTACAAAGGGAACTATAGATGTCAACATGTTACATCACAATATACATATAAATTTTTCTGTTTCTTTTAATCTGTCTAAATGTTTCCAATTATACCTTATTTTTATCACATTTAAATTATCAAATCTTCAGTTTTGTATTAAACCATATAAAATAAATTGCAATCCAGTTACTTTTGATTACACTCTGAAATTATAATAAATTAACAAATTCTACTAGGAAATATGTAACATTATTTAAAATAAAGCAGTAAAAGAATGATGTTCTATTGTTTCTAAATGAAATGGTATAATATCAGGCATTCTTAAATTTTGTCTGAAGATTTAAAATACTTCATGCACTAAAAGTTATTGATAGATTATTTTTAATTAAGAAAATTTTTAATCTTTTTCATAGATTTCCACTGTCATCTGTATTCAATCAACTCAAATACATTATAAGCATATATTTAAAAGCTGCATAATTTTTTTCCTTACAGTTGCAAATAGGGTATTACTCTTTTTTTAAAAAAAAAAAACAATTCTATATTTTTAAATATTGTCACTTCTTTCAGCTAAAAATATTTGTATTTTTCTATCAAATCAACAATCTGGATTTATTGATAACATATAATTAATTATTTTTATTTGATAGACCTATTTTGAATCGATGGCATAAAAACTTGCTCAATAACATTGTTATTAAGAGGAGAAAAAAGCATTTATTTAGAAAATATATCTTATAAAGCAATTTCTGTTTATTATTCTCTGAATGTCTAATAAATATCAAATTCAAAAAATTGAGTATTAATGAGCATATGATATTAATAATGATTCTTTTTATATTAATATGTTTTGCCACTTTAATAATATTTTAAACTATACTTTTTCAGTTATCAAATCTCTGTTAAAATTAGTGTATTCATTCTTTTAGTATTCTTTTGATTATAACTTTAATTGTTTTATGCAGAAATTTTACTACTCATAAAAAATTATTCCAAAATGAGGCTAAACTCAATAGATCCTCAGAATTATCTATATTTTTAATGACTATCATAAGAGCAATACAATTTGACAATAGTAAGACTGATAAAAATGTATAACATTTTTTTACATGACTGGTTTTAAAATTTTGATAAAACAAAGCCAATTCTCTAATTAAATGCCTATTATAAATAAGCTTAAATAATCAATAATTATCAGATGTTGATTCATTAAAATCTCTCTCCCCAAACAGCTCTTACTTTTGTTTTATCATTACTGTTTATGATTAAAATCTGGAAACTAGATTCATATGTATCTAATAACTATTTTAAGCTCTATTTTACTGTTCAAACCAAAAATCTGAAATTTAAAAAACTGTCAGGTTTTAATCTCAAGCCAGATGTGACTTCATGTCAATAACTATCTATTTTAGTATTCTCAATTTTTATTAACTGTAAGCACTTTTTGTCCATCTAGATAGGAATGTTAATAGTAATATTTTAATAACTGAATGATTTTCTGCACTGAATTTCATGTCTCAATAAAAAAGTCCAAATCCAGAAATTGGTCAGAGAATGGAGATTTAAATGCACAACATGTTGTAATATCTGATTATTTAATTTTATTACAGATGATCTTAGAGTAGAGAGCCACTGTTATTTTTTTACATGTATGTGTTTTATTGTTATTATTTTATAGTTTTTTGACATTGTACAACATTTGAGAAACTGCTTACAGACATTATATAATATCTCACATTTTTCTCAATAAATTTTAACTAGTACATAATGTTCATAAGTATACCAAATCAAATAAATGATGCTATCACTTTTCTAATCTTGTATATAGTTTTAAATGTAATTAATTTGTATTTAATATATATATATTATGAAACACTAATATAAGTTTCTTTAAAGAACATTCAATATTTTGTTTTTAAATAAAAATTTAAAACAAATAATTGGAATAATAGTATTGTTACTCACTCATGAGAAATAGTCATAATTGGATAAGAGATTTCAGTCTTGAATTACATTTAATAGACTTTATAATATTTTGAAAATATATATATATTTGTGTTTAAACAGCTAAATATATTTTTTGATCTAATATATGATAATAATATAAACTATGAATTTAATATCATTATTATCAAACATATAAACAAGTATGGCCATTCTAATTCTAAAAAAAAAAAAAAACATAAAAAAAAAGGTTAAAGGTGAGTTTTTCATTGACTATATTAACCAAGTCATGAATCATAAATATGTCTATGTAAACTATATGTTGATTTCATAGTCTGTTTATTTGATTATTTGTAGTGCTGCCTTTTAAACTTTTACAGCAGTCTTTTTTTTTCATTTGTTTGAAAAAATTTAACATTTTGCCTAATTGTAATTTACTATTTACTTTATTCTCAACAAGAATGTAAAAATAGTATGCCAATAATACAAAAGCAATAGTCCACTTCAAAAACAAAAGATTTTCCAATAGTTCCCCATAAGAAAATAGTTAAAGAGAAATACTGGGTTGTGAATGAGAATTCATTCTCCATTGGTTTATCCTCAAGTTGTGATACCCATTCTAATTAATATTCGATGATGGTTTCAATTTGATTTGGGATTTCTATTTGAAAAAAAAATCATATGATCTTATTTGAAACTTAAAAAAAAATGAAGTATTGCTTAGACTGGTTTTCAATATCAGATCATAAAAATAGCAGATCCTTGCGTTGCAATGTATATATAATTCAAATCTTACTAATATTTTTGTAGTGTAATAAATTAAATTTGGGTGATAGTTTTGATATTAAAATATATATACTTCTCTATTTAATAGAATGAAATAAAATTATTTATTTTTCAGTCATATCTTATTAATAGTTTTTAAATGTAAATATAATTAATCATAAAAGTACATTCAATCTGTAGAAAATAAAAGTAAAGAAAGAAGTATTAAAGCCTAGATAAATGTCTGCCGTTACATTTTTGCAAGAACATTTTTTTATTATATTTAAATAGCAGTGACAGATGTTTTAGTATTTTTGTCACTTTATATTAAATAATTTTAACATTTTATATAATTAAAACAAAGCTTAAATTAATTTTTAAGCCAGATAAATTTTAATTTAGCATGTTCTTTTGTTGATCATATTTACCTGCAGCTGGTTAACTCATAGGGAGGGGTGAATATTTTTAAAATTAATACGTGCACAAGAAAGCAAGATGATTTTTATTAATTTGGTTGATTGTAAAATTTATTTTTTATATTCGCAAATGAACAAAAAAAAATTAATTATTCCAAAGTTTTATTTCCTCTAGCATAATGATTTAATTACATTTTACCTTTTTTTTCTCTAACCAACTTAATATAGGCTTAGTTTTAGATCATTTTCTAATTATTTGTTTAGTTTTTAATTATTTTTTTGTATCATAGTTTTAGTTTCAACTTTAAATCTTCTAGTGTTCATTTCTGTGTTATTTAAATTTTCATTTTTAATTTTTAAGCAATTAAGATATAACTTTTAGTTAACATACTTCATTTTTTATTTATGCGAAAGTTAATGATAGAACTAAAATTCTGATCGATTACAAACTTTTAAACTTTATAAAGTTTCAGTGTAACTCTTGGGGCAGTTTTATTGGACTACATTCTATAGTTTACTAATTTCATTTTTTTTTTATTCTTTTTGCCTTTAAGCGTTATTTTGGACAATTAGCAAATTCATAATATAATAATAATGAATAGTTCGAAATTTATTATAATTACTATGGGAAACATAATTATTGAATCATTCTTGTTTGTAACATTATATATATAAACATAAACCCCTCACCACCGATCACCAACAACCACAAATACCCGGGGGCACCAATTCTATGGATCATAGAATAAAATATTAATCTAACTTTATCCTAAAATTATAAATGAGGCTCTCAAATAAAGTTTTGCCTTAGCTTAGCTCAGTTGAGGGATACAGAGGCCTATGAGATGTCAAATGTATATTAGATGTGGGAGGAAATATTATAATTAATAGGAAATAAAACATCTATTAAATTCTACACCAAACAAGAATTAAATTGGTAAAATTCTACCATCTAAATTTAACAAGTTATAATTTATACTTCACATCCTCCCATCATCCACATGCATTGAACAACCTCTACCATATTAGAAAATTAAACTAATAAATAAAATGTAACATTTAGAAATTATAATGTATAACAAGTTGGATCTGAACTTAAACTAAACCTATCATTACTAAATTTTAATTATACACTAATCTAATCTAGTTAACTGAATTTAATATTTAATCTAAATTAATAATTGAATATCTCAGGGAATCTATTTATGGCATGGCTTAATCTAAAATCTGTACCTGTCAACAACTAGTATTTAATATTATGACAGTAATGGAATAAATTAAGCAATATCCTAACAAAATAATAATAGTTAGATAATGAAAGAAATGGGGTACATTTTGATTTCAATTCATTATCTAAACAATAACTGATTGATAAAGCTTTAGAGAATTCGTAACTAATTAATATTTCATACAGTGTTTGGATCAAGGAAATCAATATCATCATATCTGGATATGTTCATCATTAAATCCAATAAAATGTATAATCATATCATATTAGATAAAGTAAATGTGTGAGCATGAGTGGAAATATGAAACACGAATTTATGTTAAAGAAGAATCCTGAATACAATTTTGAATAATAAAACATTTATTAAAAAAAATATAGTCAAGCAAACATTTAATTTCTTTACAATTTGTACAGATATAAGTTCTGGATGTATTAACATCAGTGGTTGAAAATCCACATAAGAGCAGAAATTACAAGATAATTTTCTAACTTCTTATCTAACACATTTCGTCTATCAAGTCACTTTGATTGACTTATGGCAACACATTATATCTTTAACCCTAAAGAATAAACTAAAATAAAATCTTTATATTTTATTGCAAAAATGGTTTTCAGTTATCAGTCACTTCTGATAAACATATAGAACTGAAATAATATAGCCTTACCTTTCTGGCAATCAATTACAGAATTTATTTTATATTCGACATCTTGTCTTTTATATCACTCTTAAATTATTAATTAATCTAATAATTCTAGAACAAACAACATAGATTAAATATTTCAATTACATTATAAAATAAAAATAAAATCTTGGCATTTTTACTATAAAATGCACATTAACTAAAATAAGGGATTTGAACTTAAGAATAAACACAAAATAAGATTAAATTATACTTTGCAAAATGGAAATAATTCTATCAATTAGCTATGTTTATCTTTGCAAAACAGAAATGAATAGTGCTATTACTTAATTATGGTTTTTCATCTTTTGCTTGCTTATACCAGTTATGATTAAATATTATGAAAGGTGATGATATGAAATTTAAAAAATAAATGCAAAATAATAAAAGTTAGGCATTGATGATGGATTTTTTTTATAACAGTTAAATTAGTACTTTATATCTGTGCCTGCATAATGCTGTGTGTCATACAATAAATAATTAATACTAATCAATCCAATCGTTTTACTTATGAATGTGTAAATAAATCATAATACAGACTATGACAATGGACAATCAAGCTTTAGCACTAATTCTAACACAGCTGTTTTTATGAGGAAATCAATTCTACTTTTATTCTTCTTTTTATCTATAACTTATCTGGCACATGGCTATGAGTATAAGATAAAAAACATTCCATAAGGTACATGGCGATAAAAGATTTTCACACTTCTAATTTTATAACTAACAAGGCAATAACTCCCAAGTCTAACTTCTGAGACTAAATGAACTGGTGAGACAAATCTCATCACCAAACTAATCAGGGAGATAAAATACTTGGCATCTAATTCATAATATCAAATATCAAAACTGGATGATTCAATCCACTTTTATCAAATACTTCTATAACAAAGAGATGTTATCTTATCCCATAAGATATAGTAAACAATATACTATATCAAATATTCAAATAACAAAAAAAAAGATTATTCGACCCCACAAGACACAATAAAACATCATTAACTTTTACTACAAATAGCCACTAAATACTTTTCATATCAAACATAATAAAGAACAATAAATTCATACTTAAACAAATTCTAATCTTTCAAATTTGAATAGTCCATTCCCATCCTCCGAAACTGATAGATTATACATCATTTTTACTTGCAATTTACACATTTTTATAGTTGAATTTAATAATATACACACATATACAAGCATAATAATAGACAGATAATTCAAATCCCAGTAGGTAAGGAACTACTGTAAAAATATTAATTACCAACTGTAAAAGCAATGCTAGGTAAACATTTCATATCTGATATAATATTTATAATTTAAAACATATTAATTAGAGTTGAGAAACAAGGCAATAATTTCAATTGGCACGGTAAGACAAAATAATCTTTTTATAGTGCATTTATATTTATATTAGCACAAATCCAAAGCAATAGTTTGGCTTAGATAAATAATAAAGCTTTATGTTTTAGGTTAAATAATTATTGAAAATAATGATTTTTTTAATCTATAGAAAAAAAAATGCAAAGATATATTATAAGATTTTATGTAATGAAACTCATTCAAAATAATTGTTCACCCCTTAATCATTAAATGGACATCTCCCTTCGTGTGTTGATACTATGAACACATGATAGAACTTATACTAAAATAATAATAATAATAAAATATCTTGTATAATATTTCCCATATTATCTATTTAGGAGAGATTCTTGGAGACATAAAAAATATAATAATAAAAATAATAAAATCATCAAACAACTTTTAAACTATCTACATACTAAATACGATTAAATAATAAATAAATAGTGTTCTTTTGTTTTCTTCTTCTGGGTTGAAAATGAAAGTTTATTACAGTTTATACATGACATCCCTTGGTCATGTCTTAAATAATAATAATAATAATAATAATAATAATAATAATAATAATAATAATAATAATAATAATAATAATAATAATAATAATAATAATAATAATAATAATAATAATAATAATAATAATAATAATATAATAATAATAATAATAATAATAATAATAATAATAATAATAATAATAATAATAATAATAATAATAATATTAATAATAATAATAATAATAATAATAATAAAATAATAATAATAATAATAATAATGCAATCCAGTTTTTCGATGAACATCAGCGTGCAAGATTTTAAACTAAAGTAAAAACTTTGGGAAGCTACGCGCTAATAATAGTTGATCAAAGCTTGCAAAACTATTGTAATGGAATAATTAAAAACACTTACTTCGGATATACCATTCAGGATTTTCAAAAATTAATACAGTCATTATATTTATATAAAACAAATCTACTTATCTGACACCCCCATATCGGTTTTCGGCAACAACTTTTATTTCAAAAAAAAGCTGGATGACAATGTAAACCCGGAGGATATTCCAACATAAATAATTGACCAGAATGCAATACTGACCATTCACATAAAAGGATTAAGGCCAAGATGTTTTGTGTGCGGTGAAACTGGACACTTAGCAATCGATTGCAATACCAAAATCAACCAGAAAAATCAACCGAGCTCTGAAGATCAACCAACAGAAGCTTATCAACCAGAATCAAACAGTACAAAACAGATAATGAAAACAACTAATAAACAAGAAAAAATTAATAAAAAAACCACAGATCAACAGCAACTGAATAATAAAAAACTGCACACACATTGCCAGCACCTGAAATTCTGGATTTATCAACAAAATCAATCCATAGAATTCAAACCCCCACTGATAAAAAAACAGAAAGTCAACAGCCTCAAGAGGCTGCAATGGAAAAAACAGTGCACAATCTAAGTATGCCTACCAAAGATACTGATGAAAAAGAGATAATAAAAAAACAAATAAACTCACACAGTAATAGTGACCAAGAAAAAATATATATAACACACCAAATGCCCAATATTAAAAATAATACAACAATGGAAATTATGGAAGCTATCACCCCAAATATGCCTCAAATCACCAAAGCTGATACAGAACAAAAAAGAAGACCAGGCTACCCACCAAAGAAAAATAGAGGGCCCAAAAAAATCAAAACAGAATCCAACCTTAGTCTTTCTGATCACAACAATACAACTACAGTGGAAACAGATGAAGATCTGGAAATGGAATATGAGAATGAATGGGAAGAAACACCAGATCAACCCTAATATTTAAATCTCAACCAAAAAACATATAATGAAAATAAAAATTGTGGCAATCAATGTCAGGGGTTTGAACTCAACCTGAAAAATTAATAAGTTAAAACATTGGATCAAGGATATACAACCACACTTGCTTGGTATACTTGAGACAAAAACTTATGCTGGATCACAAACTGACCCAGCCAATCATTTAAATATGGAAGGTTTCTGTGCATGCTCCAGAGACTCTTCCTTTCCATCAGCTGGCACTGGACTCATAATTGCTAGAAATTGCCCATACACAACATTCAAAATAATTCACATTGACATGAACTTATTAATTGCAACCTTCAACCAAAAAAGCATAACAATAAATCTGGTTTTTGTATATATGCCTTTACAGGATAAAAATAGATACCATAATTGCAAACATTAATTCAAGGTTAGCTACAACTTCAAACCCAACTGTCTTAATTGGAGATTTTAATTTAAAATATCAGGAATTTACCCAACGTTGGCTTCACAGAATAAACATACCACTAATGAGTGGCCAAGATTTTTTGCCATATGATGCCATCTCTTTCCACAATAATCGCTTCTCTTCACTTATTGATCTGTGCTTTTATTCTCCAATGCTTCATCACCTTATTGAAATTAAACTAACTCCCTCAACTTTTTCCTATCACTCAGCTCAAATAGTCACAACTGACTGTGCCCAAATTCAAATATCACCCTTCCACTTACAAGAACAATAAGAGTTTTACTCCCAGAAACAACCCCTGAATTTCTGTTCTCTGAGACCTACATAATGCTAAACAAAATCAAAGATATGACTTTGAACCAGGTCCAGAAATATCTAGCATTTATGGGAATGTTGTCCTTTAATATCAACCATATAACAAAAAAACAACCTCCACCATCAAGACTTTTGTCTCTGGCAGATCAGTTACACCAGAGAATAATCATGATTAACCCATCACCCTGCACCTAGCAGCATATATTCAAGCTTACACATGCATACAATAAAGCATGTGATGAACTCAAAAGCTACCTGAAGATAAAGAAAAGCAAGGTATGCCTAAACAGGCCACACACTTGGACAAAAGATTATATAACATGGGCACTGGGAAACCAACCAGAGGTAAAAGTGCCAATGGCACTATATACAAATAATGGAACATATGCAGGACACAATATAATTATGCCAATTTTTGAATATTTTAAAGAGAAATTACAAGAAAAACAACCATATAAAATACCACATAATCTGTTTGGCCCACCAGAGACAAAAACCCCATTCACAAAAGATCTATTCACAACAAAACTAAATACTATTCGAAATGCTTGCCATCCAGGTAGTCCTGGAGTAACATTTTTTGTATTAAAGCATCTAAGTAAATTCACAACAGAATATTTGTGTCAGTTAGCAAACCATCTAGCGCAACAAATTCAACCCATGGAGGGTGTCTATCCAATAGCCATAGTACCCTATAATAAAAAAAGCAATTATCCCACCTATTACAGACCTCAGACCAATATCTATGGGACCTTTTCTGATCAAAATTATGGAGAAAATTATTAAAGATGAAATTGAACCCTATATAATGCCACTTATCTCTGAAGCACAATATGCAAAGAAAAACTCTTCAACAACAGAAGCAGTCTTATTCTTCAAAGCAATTCTAGCCACAGTAAAACAGTGAAAAAATATGGACCCATTGTTGTGCAGATTGACATAGAAGCTGCATTTGACTCAGTCAATATATACACACTTCTAAAAATGCTAAAAGACACAGAAATTCCTAGAACACATCTATAAATAATTGCTAACCTGCTTCTGAACAGGGAGATCCATATAACTTTAAATGAAAGAAACTCACCATCTTTCACACCCACAAAATCTATATCCCAAGGATCCCCTCTTAGTTCACTATTGTTTATATTTTACATCAATCCCCTTATTAAAAGCATACAAAATGCATTTACTGGGATCGAGATACCAGACACAACACACGCACTACATGCATCGCCTATATGGATGATGTTACCATATTCCTAACATCAAAAAAACAAATACTGCAACTCCAAAAGATATTACAATAAAATTCACAAAAATTTGAATTAACATTTAATCTGGCAAAAACCACAGCCTGGTCACTATACACTGGTAAACCATGTACATCAATTTACAAATCAAAACCAAACTCTTTCCTTGGGTTCCCATTTCATATGGGAATTACAGGAATGAGATGCCTTATCCAAAATAAACTTAAAGAAGAAACCAGAAAAAAATTTTAAACTCCTTGTCCAAGGCATATCTTTCACTATATTCCAAAGTGCAGTTAATTAACCAGCTTATCACAACCAAAATAACTTACTATGCACCGGTTATTTCATTCTCAAAGGGGTTCATTTCAAAAATTAAAACCATATATAATAAACTATTTTGGGCCAGAAAAACAGTAGCAATTTCCACAAAAAAACTTAGCCAACCCCTAATAAAAAATGGACTTGGCTTGCACAACATCAATATTTTTCATCTACAAAAGTTAAGAAACTCAATAATCACAATACTCGCCAAATACCCAAAAATTAACCACTTGCTAGAAGTTACTCCAACAGATAGACCACCTCCAAAAGGTTCCTTTTTCACCAACATTATATACCAATGCAAAACCACAGACAAGATTCCAGAACAGTATGTGCATAAGTATTCATACTGGGATATTTATGGTTTAATAAACAGAGAAGCAGATACTAATGTTATACAACCTATGCTAGGAATTAACAACAAGAGACTACTCAAGAAATATAAAAAATGGGCTCTAGAGCCCAAATACTTTGATTTTATCATGAAAATCAATCTCATTGCCTTGCCAACAACCCACTTTCTTTATTATAAAAGAATGTATATATCTATTGACCCCTTCTGTGGACTCTGCCATCGAGCAGAAGAGACACTGGACCACTTTATTTATCAATGTGTAGCACTTAACCAAATACAACAGATGATCTGTAACACCTACAGAAAAATGGGTACAATCATTAATCACATAATAGCTGCTTTTCAGGAAAGATCAATACCTAGCATTAGGGCAGCCACATTTGTTCTAAATGCATACTGGTGCACCCGATGTACTTTTTTAATTGGCAATAACACCAGACAACACCCAGCTACATTTAGCAACAAACTGCTACACATTTGAAATAGAGATAAAATAATAACCAACCCCCCTTGTATGCAGCAACATGGTCATTGTTAAAACAACCATCAATGTTGTGAATGCTGCAAAGAAAACTATCATACAACTAACATTCAAAGTGACATGCGGACAAAACTAAATAAGCTCCTCAAACTTTAGAACTCTGATTATTTTTGCTTTTTTATTTTTTATATTGTTATAGCCCATTAACCACAAAGTGTAACCACTAAATTGATTTATATGTGTTTACCCTAATATTATTCATTGTATGTTAAATTTCAAATTTTCTAGATGTAAACTTATGTAAACCATTGAGATCAATAAAGCCTTTATTGAAACATCATCATCATAATAATAATAATAATAATAATAATAATAATAATAATAATAATAATAATAAGAAGAAGAAGAAGAAGAAGAAGAAGAAGAAGAAAAAGAAGAAGAAGAAGAGAAAGCATACAGGGATAAATATTGACAAAAACAACATGTTCCTACAGGAAAACAAATAACAATATTATTTTGACTCCAGTATAGTGCATTCAATGTTCTTAGCAAAGCTAATAAAATTGCTGTTAATGTTACATAAAAGAAGTAATAATTCACATTTCATTCATAAAATATATTAGGCATTTATTTCATGTTTTTTTCTTTTTTCAGAGCCCTTCATAAAATGTATACAATTATTTGAACTGATAATATACATTTAACTTTCCATTAGCTGGTTGGCAACATTCTATATAAAAAAATTCCATCACAAATAAAGAGGACAATTAATAAAACAAAGTCATTTTCAGTTTCATCGATTTTCTAAATCCATTTCTTATAGTAATTGGGAAAAATAATTAGATAATTAGTTGAATTATACATTTAGTCTTATATTCTAATAGGCAATATATATATATATATATATATAAATATATATAGATGATATATATATATATATATATATATATATATATATATAGTCAGGCAAGTATTTTAATGAAATGATAATAAAATAAATGAGTCCTATGCATCTTTCTTAACCTTCTTCTTTTATAACTAGCACAAAATTTATCATAAAGAGTTCTTGAGAGACTTAACAATATTTTGCATATTTTTCTGACATAATAAAGTATGCATACATTGCAGTTGTAACCTTAATACTATAATTAAAATTTAAGAATAATAATTTTGAAAAATAAATAAACATTCTTCTGTCTTCTTCACAAGTAGAAATAAAATTTAAATAAAATGACTTTGAAAAATAATTACATACTTCCATTCCATTCTTCATATTATTAATTAATTTTAAATATGTTATAATGTAGATACACTCATACATTTAAAATAATGATTGAGAATTCTGAAACTGTCTATTAATAATAAAATTCAATGTACCTTTAGGTGATTTACTATCATTGTTCTGAAACTTTTAGTACTTTAAACTTTCAACTTGGCTTTTTTTCTTAGAACATTAGGCTTTTAATAAAATTGTACTATTAAGCTTTATTTAGATAATACTTTGAAGTTCTATCAGCAGAGAATCTGAGTAGGAGTCTTCTTTATTTTGTAGTTCCCTTTAGTAGTTTTCTTTGGTAGTTCTCTCTAGTAGTCCTCTTAGAATTATATTTAACCCTTTTTATAGCCCTCAAAAAAAATTACCCAGCATTTGTTCTTCCAATCCAAAGGCATTTGAAAGTTCAAAGGTCATCAGACAGAGACTAAGAATTAATTTATGCAAGAAACTTTCTTGTAGAAAAAAAAATAGAAACAACAAAAAAACTATTTTGTCTTTTAAATAAATAAAAAAAATATTAAATATTAAATTGAACTAAGAATTTTTAATATTCTGTACTTCCCAAAACAACAGAATAAATTAATAACAATTATTTTAACAAATAAAATATTTTACAGCATATTTGTTGTTCAATAATTCACCAGTCCAGTGATCCACCAATTCATTTAAAAGGTAATTAAGCTAGTTTTTAAACTAGTAATAGTAAAATTAAATATTCGGATATGAGATGTGATATTTGATGGTTTCATGAAGCATATGAATGAAAAATGAAGTTGGATAATGATACAGACATAAATGAATATTTACAAATAATGTACTATAGGTATTAAACTGATGTGACTGAAACAACAATTTTGATGATGATGAGTTAAACATATTTCACTGTTTATACTATAGATTAAAATATGAAAAGTAAATGAACTAGAGAATCACCCAAACAAATCATAATACTGTTTTGTAAACAAATAAAACCAATTAGAATCAACCTAAACTGAACTGACTACTTTTGTGACAAGCCATCCCCCTCATCCTGTCATTGATTATATACTAAAGTAAAATATTATATATTTAATCATCCTCAAATTACACCTATAAGTACTTTTAAGCATAGTTGTAAGTCTTTACTAAAAAAAATTTAAAATTTTCACGTTATTTCATTTTTTTTTAATAAGATGATATCAGATATTACTGATACAATATTACACAATTACAAAAACTATTTTTGATGCCAAACCAGAAGGTCACAATATATATATATATATATATATATATATGACCAGAAGGTTCAATATATATATATATATATATATATATATTGAACCAACCTCCTCCAAACAACAATTAAAGAAAACATACTACTACTTATCACTATTTAACACTTACTACCTTCAAGTCTCTTAATGATATAAAAACAATTTAAAATTTACTACTTAAACTTATGGGAAACAACAAACACCAAGCATTGACAAATAAAATATTAATTAATATTTTATTATATTTTGTCCTCCTAAATTGCCCTTTTGGAAAATGGTTGTTTTTCAGGTAAAGTGTCAACTATTATCACTCAACTACCAAATATACACTGATCAAATAAACACTTTATTTTTATTTTTAAAAGAAGAAAGAAAAATTCCTTAGGTGCCTGCTAATTACATTAGAATTAGCATGTCCATCTGATCAGCATAATTTGGCCCCTGAAAATCCCTGCTAGCTCAACCAGTTTCAATTACCCGCTAATAGACAAAACAAAGGTATATCTTAAACACTGCCTCTTCTAAGCTACTACTATTTTTTTAACAAAACTAAAATAATTTTCCCCAAATCATTCTAAATAATACTTCAATCCTTTAAAACTATTAATACAACATTATACTGAATGCCAAAACATTTATAGATTTAAATTAGTAAATCTTTTCTGAAATACTATTATAAATAATTAGATTTTTTCCCTCCTACTTTTATTAAGAAAATAAATATTTATACTTACTCGCACATATCAGAAATAAACATAAATGTTTTAAGAAAAATAATTTAAGAGTTTTTTATATTATTTTAAAATAAATAAATCATTTTATCTTATAATGAGACACACACACTTCTTTTTTAATGATTAAAATAAAAATTTTAATATATTACTTTAGCAAATAAATTATACACATTACATCATATTTTATTTTATCTTTTTTTTTTTAAGTTTAAAAAAACAAATCACATATACATGCATGCCATTGTTTCAAAAATATTATTTAATAGAAGCTGCTTTTACTTATTTTATTATTGCAAATATTAATTTTTTTTAAGTCTAAGGTTTATTCTTTTTTAAGTTTAATTCAAAAAGTTAAAAGTTCTTTTAACAAAGTCTATCTTTATTTTAAGAAAAGATTGGTAATGTTGAGTTATCAAAGTCAAATAATTATCTAAGTTTTTAAAACATGATAAAAACAGCATAATGGATTCATCGACGACCGGTAAATAATTCCTTCATGGATCCTGTGACTTGTTATGATTTTCATGGCTGGTTTGGTGTTCCCCACACTCCGCTGTCCATTTAGTCTATTTTAACATGATTACTTTCTGAACTAATTGCAGATCTTAAATGCGTAGAGAGCAGCTTTCGGTCAACTGCAAATACGTTGGTTTTAACAATGCAACATTCTGGAAAATATTACTTCAAGAGATATTTTATTAAAATGAGAAAGTCAGACCAAGAATGAACAAAAGTTGAGCTATTTATACTGTTTTAAACAATGGAAAACTTTATTTAGCAGCAGCATTCATCTCATAAAATAAAATCAGCTTCTGTGTCTACTTTTTATTAAAAATTACATACACACGTGCATATATTTATTTATTTATTATAAGATAAAATGAAATCTCTTTATTATTTATTAAAAATTCATTTAAAGAATATTAAATCATTTATTTATTACAAGTCTTTTTTCTTCTTTTAAACAAAAAAAAATCTTTTATTTTAAACAGCTTATTATTTTAAACAGTTTATTATTCTAAACAGTGTTTACAGTTTATTTTATTTAATACAAAATTCCCCTTGCTATTTAGTTTTTACATTTTATTCTCTTAATATTAAATTTCTATATTTTTAAAACATGGGACTCATACAATTATTTTAATATCAATGTACTTTGGTACAATATATATATATATATATATATATATATATATATATATATATATATATATATATATATATATATATATATATATATAGTAACTCTTCTTTAACACAGGAAATAAGTTTCTAGAAAAATTTTTTTCTAATTCCATACAAGCAACTTCACTTTTATTAAAAATATTAGCATATGTATGTATGCATAATAGAAAATGAAAAGAAACAAACTATACCTATTTTCAGTTTACTAATTTTAATTTAATGTTTTTATTCATCACTACAAACAAACATAAATGTTTTTTTTGTTTGAATGTTATCTTCACTCACTGATTCCTTTTTATCATTTATGTCTTCTGTTTGTTTTAAAATGTCTATAATTATGATTTGTTTGCTGGTTCTTACAAGAACATTGTATATTTCCCAAAATAGACAATTATGTAGATTTTTTTTTTAATTTTGGCTTCTTTTAGTGGATGGGTCTGCATTAAAAAAATAATTCTAACTTCTTAGCTAATCTTAGTCTTTCCATAAGTTTTGAATGTTAATTTATTAACTTCACAATCTTTATTACTGCTGTTCTCATCAGAATTCATGTGATTTACAACTTCAGATCTTATTTCTAGAAAATCTGTTTTGCCAATTTCTTCTTTTATCAATAAATCTTGAATATCCTGAATAGCTATATTCTCAAAATCATCACCTTCAATCGATTTAGTAAATTCTAATATGCCAGCAATTTTATTTTTTGATGATTTAGGCCCATTTTCTATTTCAACTAATGATGACAAATCTTATTCCAACATGCAAATAACATTGATGTTTTTAGTTATTTCAATGATAAGGATATAATTTTAACAGAGTGTTTAACTGAAAATTGCTTTTAAATGTCCATTTTACCAGATGATCTCAATTCATTAATGTTTAAAATCCATTGTAATAATCTTCTGATATAGTAAGTTTTAAAGGTATAAATAATACCTTGATTCAATAAACAGAGCAACAAAGAAATGTTTAGTGATAAAAACATTGCTTGAACATTGGTAGGATTCAAATCTTATGGGTAACCTGGAGCATTATCTAAAAATAACAGAACCTTGAAGTCCAAACTTTTCTTCTATAAATAATTTTCCACCTCTGGCACAGAATACTTTTAAAATCATTCTACAAATAAATCTCTAGTTATTCAAAATTTTGAATTTGCTTTCCAATATACCAGTAAGGTGTTTTTATTTATACCATTAAGTGCACAGGGATTTGAAAATCAATAATCAAGCAAGGGTTCTGTCATAAAGTCTCTTGAAACATTATTACACAAAATTAGCATTGTATAATCTTTAGATACCTTAAATCTGGGTGCAGTTTTTTTTGTTTCAATATAAAGATTCTATTCAGGTTTTTCCCCATCAAAATTCAATTTCATTAACATTAAAATTATGATGTGGTATGTATCCTTCCACTTCTATAATTTAATTTTTTTAGAATACATTCTGACAGTTTCATGATCAACTGATGCAAATTTGCTTTGTATTCTTATACTATGAATTGCAAATGGTTTTCTGAATTTTCCAAACCAATCTTTACTTGCCACAAAATATGAGCTGAAAAAAAGATTCATTTTCTTTAAGATCTTTATAAATTTTATGAGTTTTTTTTAAATGATATTGCCATCCAATTAAATTCTTTTTTGTCAGCTTTCATCAAATCAAATACTGGGTGCCTTTTTTATTTTTTCAATATTTGGCTCACATGGATGAGCTGCTTATTTTGCAGATATTGAAGATCCTGTGAATAGGTTTATATCTACATTTATGTATATAGCAATTAACAACACATTTATATATTTAAATATCTAAAAAATATATAGTAAATAAATGGCACATTCAAACTAGGAGTTGATAAACGTTTCAAAATTACAGTGTGCTTCACATAATACACATTATAATTTCACTTTTTATTACACATGGTTAATCATTTATTATATATATATATATTTGCACGGGTTAAATATATGTCTGTGGATGGCTTGTGTGACCAAGTCGAAATATCAGTACATTAATATTAAAAGATTTTAACACGGATGAACATGCAAAATATGTATTTTATATATATATATGTGTGTGTGTGTAAAATTAAGAGCATGCTAATGAGCTCTAAACAAGCTTTTTTTTATCTATGATAAATGCTACTACAAGAGAAGATATTCAAATCATTTTTATCTTGGATTGACCCCATCACCAGACCAGTTTTGACCTATGGGTCTCTTCAGTGAGGAGTTGGGACATTAGATTCACAAAATCAACTCAAGCAAAGCATTTATCTAAAAGTTAATTGTTAGAAGAAAATCTTAAATTTTTAGACATCTACATGTCTTTAAAGTCAGCTCTCCAACTGAAAAAATCATATGGGCCTGAACTTCATTCAGATACTCCATATATTAGTATGCTTAGCCATTTAATTTAGACAAAGCCCCAACAGCAAAATAATAATAGTAATAATAAAAAGTCAGATGTGACATGACTTATATATAGCTTGCACTTACAAATATATAAAATTAAAAGCAGGCTAATGAGCTCTAAACAAGCTTTTTTTTTTATTTATGATAAATGCTACTACAAGAAAAGGCATTCAACTCATTTTTATCTTGGTTTGTTCCCATCCCCAGACCGGTTTCAATCTATGGGTCTCTTCAGTGAGGAGTTGGGACATTAGATTCAAAAAACCAACTCAAGCAAAGCATTTATCTAAAAGTCAATTGTTAGAAGAAGATCTGAAACGTTTAGACATCTACATGTCTTTAAAGTCAGATCTCCAACTGAAAAAATTATATGGGCCTGAACTTTATGCAGATACTCCATATATTAGTATGCTTAGCCATTTAATTTAGACAAAGCCCCAACAGCAAAATAATAATAGTAATCAAAGATAAAAATGATTTGAATGCCTTCTCTTGTAGTAGCATTTATCATAAATAAAAAAAAGCTTGTTTAGAGCTCATTAGCATGCTCTTAATTTTACATATTTATAAGTTCAAGCTATATATAAGTCATGTCACATCTGACTTTTTATTATTATTATTATTATTATTATTATTATTATTATTATTATTATTATTATTATTATTATTATTATTATTATTATTATTATTATTATTATTATTATTATTATTATTATTATTTTGCTGTTGGGGCTTTGGCTAAATTAAATGGCTAAGCATACTAATATATGGAGTATCTGAATGAAGTTCAGGTCCATATGATTTTTTCAGTTGGAAAGCTGACTTTAAAGACATGTACATGTCTAAAAGTTTCAGATCTTCTTCTAACAATTAACTTTTAGATAAATGCTTTGCTTGAGTTGGTTTTTTTGAATCTAATGTCCCAACTCCTCACTGAAGAGACCCATAGGTCAAAACCAGTCTGGGGGTGGGGACAATCTAAGATAAAAATAATTTCAATGCCTTCTCTTGTAGTAGCATTTATCATAAATAAAAAAAGCTTGTTTAGAGCTCATTAGCAAGCTCTTAATTTTACATATTTGTAAGTGCAAGCTATATATAAGTCATGTCACATATGACTTTTTATTATATATATATATGTGTGTGTGTGTGTGTGTGTGTACACAATAACTAGTTTATGATTATAATTAATGCATTGTAATACTGCTGTTAAAAAAATTACAATTAAAAAAAGTCTAAAACAATTAAAAATCAGCAGTATAAATTAAAATCACTCGTTAATGATAATACCAATTTATCATACCCAAAGGAAATAATAATTCAATTGAAATAAATATTCATAAAACTATTTCTTCTAAGTAATTATTAAAATTAATAAAATAATCAGTGAAACTGAAATTAAACATCTCACTACTTAAAAATAAAATTACACAAATACTAATATCATATTATAAAAAAATTATAAAGGGCAAAAAAAAAAAACAAATAAGCAAAAACTTAAATGAAAATTAACAATTTGTGAGTAATAGTCACAAAAAAATCTCAAACAAAATACGGAATTATATGATGACAAGAAAATAGATAAATTAAAATAGCAAAATAAAGGCAAAAATAACTATATATTGTAAAGAAAAATATTCTAATAATGAATAAAATAAAATTAAAGATAAAAAAATGAAAAATATAAATAACTGTTCATAATAGCTTTCAGATTTGGATACTATCTCATAAATAAAATATGTTCTTTTTGACAAGCCAAAATTTATAATGGATAATATAAAATAATAAAATTCTCATCACACTAAACAACTAATATCATAAATGGAACTAACTATCAGTAAATGCAGTCCAATTAGGTAACCAGAAATGTAATGAAAACATTATAACTGAGCAGAGCTAGTTGGCCTGCAAATACATCACATATTTGGGCAACTATATGTAATAAATATAATTATAAACCAAGTGGTTTACTTCATTTATATATTAAACATTTGGACAATCTAAATATACTGAGTAAAATGCTATATTCGGCAATTTAAAATATAACTAATAAATAAATGAATTGATCACAAATGACTTTATAATAGTTTGTATCTACATGTACAATGGTCTCATAAATTTGTGGAGAGTGCCAAAGGGTCCATCGTGGCTATTGTTGCTTGGTAAAGATGATAAAACTCACTGATTGTATTTTTGATAGTGAAAAAAAATGTGGGATATACTATAGAATAAGATAAAGTAGTTTTATAATGATTCATGCAATAGTAAATCAAAATACCTAGGTTAATAGCAACAATATATTTTTATTAAGATAAATATTAATGTATTCATGGTGATTAAAATAAAGAATGATTTATATAGTAACTAACATCATGTAATGTGAATGTATGATTTACTGTCACTGTAGTATAATTAGATATAATATATAATTTATAATTAAAATTATAAGTGCATATAGTAAAAAAGGGTTAACTACAGATTTTCTTTCACTTAAATAAGAAAATAAATTATACAGAAAAATTTTAATATTATTATCTTTAAAAAAATAAAAATCAGATAATATTTTTCCAAAAGTTATTTATAATTCAATCTATATTATGCAAATACTATTTAGGTTTTAATTGATGTTTTACTTTACTTGATTGTTATTACTTAAGTTATCAAATGATGAACCTAGACAGCATTATAAGCAATACTATTAATTTAGAAAAAAGATTTTATAAATATTATCATTTTACTTTTGTTGGTAAGTGACTTTTTTTATCTGAGTATCTGTTATTATTAGCTTATCTAAAATTTCAACTTAAATTTTTTTTATCTTGCATCAGTTCCCTTTGGAACTTCCTTCATGCTAGCACACATATATGTAAGGCTCCATAGGCATTTAATCCCTGAATGTTATCCAACTATTTTTTATTTGTTGATATTTCAATCCAGGTAGCTTTAGTAGTCTTAGACTTATGGCAGTCAGCATAGCATTTTTGTTGGAATTCACTTTGTTTTAATCTCAGATGTCAAACAAAGAAAAAATCTTTTGTTCCCCCTTTCTCTAAGTTGTTTTCTCCACAGTACATCTTTCTTTTCTATTAGTTCAAAATTATTTATAAAATAAGGTAAAGTAAAAATCAATTTTTTAAAAGAAAGAAAGTATATGTTCTTTCTTCTGAAATTGTTTTTGTCTCTATAGTGATACCAACAATACAATCTATATTTTTAACACTTGATTTGAACATGTGATTTTTTGCTTCTAAAATTTAATAAAGCATTGATGTCATCTGATATAATTTAACAAAATATTTATTTAATTTTAATAAATAAATCACTCATTTATTCTACATTTATTTAAAACAAAAATAAATATAATTTTATTAAACATATATTGAATAGTTTTCTTTATTTAATTACTTAGAAACTATAGAAAATTTGACAAATGAAGATATAAGCATACCACAATATATATATATATATATATATATATATATATATATATATACAATATATATATATATATATGACTATAGATGGCGTTATACCAAAAACACCTTCAAGCATTTGTTTACATAAATGTCAGAGCGAGTATTTCACTATCTCTAACTTAATCTCCACCTTCATATCATGATTTAAAGCTATTTGCTATCGTCAGTGAAGGACAGGATTAAGAAACTAGATCTAAAACACAAACTCTGAGTGTTTAAGAAACAGTTTCTATTCAGCTTGCAAGAATGAATCTTTTAGACACGTAATGTCTTCAAACTCAGCATCACATGCCAGATAGCTACATGGGTCTGATATCAGTTCAGCATCACCACATAGTAGAAGTCTCTGCAATTTATATCATTGCAAGAAAGACCTCAAAGGTATATGTGTTTTTTGTTTTTCATATATATATATATTGTACCGTTTATTTATATATGGTACAATTATATTGGCATTTGGTAAAAGCTAAAAAATAAAAGTAAATTTAGATTTTTTTTTTTAGTATAGTTTATTTTTATAAAACGTACAATAAAAGTTAAATTTTAGTCCATATTTTTTTTGGTCTAATTAAAAAAAAATTGGATAGAATTAATGACATGCAGATTACTAATCCAGATAACTTAAAATAATTCCAAAAGTAAAAAGATAAGCTAAAAGAAAAATATTTTAGCTAATTAAAGAGGGCCGAAATACTTGATAAAAAAGACAACTTTATAACGTAAATTTTATAAAGAATGTACAAGATTATGAACTTAAACGCCTTGATAATAACATGCACAGAAGTCTGAAAATTGGGCCTCTAGTATAAAAAGGCAAAGACGAGTTTAAGGAACATCTTGTTTTTTCTATTTGTTCCTTTGGCTGGTTTTGGATTATTAAATCCAATACTACTTCATGATGAAATAATCCTTCATGCATGAGTAGACCAGGGTTTTATCTGACATTGTTAAGAAGATGGACACTAGTAAAGCTTCTGCGAGTAGCCTTCAGAATAGATGACAAGATCAAATTTATAACCAATGGCTGAGCTCATTCTAACAAAAAAAAAAACTATGCATAGTTATCTACTATTTTCTCACTGAATTTACCGGTAAGCTATGACTCTTTATTATTCCTGATTGTGACTAAATTGTTGACAAACCATCTTAAAAATATATGTATAATAGGACCATGATACGGACTTTAATTTTAGTGATCAAGAGACTCTTATTTAATCAAGAACTTTAATTAATTATTTTAATTACTTTATTTTATTACTGTAGTCATATTTGGATTAGTGTGTGTTCTCTCCAGTTTATTTAATTAACAATTTAACTTAAACAGATTTTTAATCTGTTAGAATAAAAATATTTCTAATAGCAATTTTCATTTGTATGTTATTAATAATATTTATTAGTGTTTATTATTAAATGTATTATTAGTTTAGTAAGATTTAAAAATGTATTTTACCTTTGTCAATATGTTATGAATAAGTTCCAGGAAAAATAATATATTTTGAAAAATAATTTTCATTATGGTAAAATCTAATACCGATTCTTTAAAAGCATTTTTTTTTTTAACTTTCGAGATGTGCTGGTGACAGATTTCAGCGGTTTCTTGTGAATCCTGGTGCCCATATCAAATAAATTAAAAGCTGATTTTGTCAGTAGCACAATTATTAACAATTCTAGGCTGAGTTGGTCAGGAAATATAGTTATGTTTTTAGAAATAGAAATACAACTTTCTTCTTTTTGACATAACTTGATCAACTTGCGCATTTTATAATGCGTATAGAGGCCTAGCAAGACAGAAAATGTTATAATATATATATATGTCATATTATTATTACTATTTTCAGGATATTCCGTGTAGTGAAAAAACTAAATGCTGATGTTTCAGTACAATATCAAGTACCTTCCCCAGAATGTCCTCTTTCTCAAATCATAAGAATGTGTGTGAGATTTAAAATCATTTTTATCGTTTTCTTTCTCCTCATATTTAAATTCTATTGCTTGACAACTTTTAAAATTTACTTTCTCTTCCAATAGCTTCTTCCAAATGTTGTTAATCTTCTTTAAATTACACCTTTCATTTATATGACCAGAGATTGCTAAGAGAAGCTATAGAGATTTTTAAAAGATCCAAGAGCATAAATGAAAGGTGTGAATTAAAGAAGATTAACAACATTTAGAAGAAGCTATTGAAAGAGAAAATAAATTTTAAAAGTTCTCAACCAATAGAATTTAAATATGAGGAAAAAGAAAACAATAAAAACGATTTTAAATCTCACACGCATTCTTATGATTTGAGAAAGAGAATGCTCTGAGGAAGGTACTTGATATTGTACTGAAACATCAGCATTTAGCTTTTTCACTACATGGAATATTCCAAAAATAGTAATAATAATATGACATCTTTTATCCATGAAAATATTAGAATTAATGTATATATATATATATTATAATGGTCCAAATGAAGGGAGTCTTAATGTATCTATACTACAGGGCACCATTAAGCATATTGAACCTAAAAAATTTATATAGTAGGCAGATACATAAGTTAAAAAAATATATTTTTTTTAATATTGGTTGATTCCGACCATTAGCCCATTGTCACTAGCTTAGCAGAGTAGCAGAGATTTATATTTTATAATAAATTCTTATCTAAGAACATTTTTTTAAAAAAGGAATGAAATAAGCCACTACCAGTAATTAACACACAAACGTTTATTTACATATATATAAGATTTAAAATTATTTTAGAATAACTTTTACTTTGGATTTTAACTTGATTTTAGAATTTGATTTTACATTTTAACTTTTATAAGCTATTATAAGTTCGCACAGATGACTTTAGTATTTTTTATTTAGAGTGTTGAGTACGAATAGACTACATAGATTGCATTTGAAAAGAAAATATCCAATCCCTTATTTAACTTTAGGCCAAAAGTTCGCAGTTAAACCAATGTCAATCCTTCTGATATATTGATGTATTCAATGTAATATGAATACAACAGCATGAATACCATATCATCAGGAATGTACATCTGAACAGCAGGGTTAAGAGAAGAAGTTGACTCTCATCCAGATAGGAATACTACATCTATCTGATGAGAAGAGCAATAAAAAAACTCCATAGGAAGGGACTGCATTCTCCATCTTATTATCCCTTCCATAGGCAAAATGGGGTTGAGTGGCATATACTGCAATTCTGCATGTAGCGAATCTCATATTACATCTACTAATTACACCAATATATCCAATCCATTGACCCAATTTAACTACGAAATGAATAACCTAAGATTACCCTCCGCTAATAAACTAAAATAACTTTACAAATCTATATAGCCATTCACACCTGACTTAAGTTTAACATTTATATAATTTAGTTTAACGAAAAACAAAAAATCATAATAAAAACTTAAAAGAACAAAAAAAAAATGGAAATGATTTTAAAAAAGAAATACATCAAATAAAAGAATTAATAAATAATTCAGTTTGGTCAGATAGGAAATACTATTGTGATAATTCCTGAAAGGTTTAGAATTTAGAGTTTGTTTTGAAAATGTTCAAAAAGTTCTTACGATTTTTAAAACGTTCATCTTTATCCATTGCTTGCAATTTTGAACATGAATTCCCACATGATCCTGAAGAGATTTGTATCCAGTTAATCATTTTATTTTTTTATCTGGAGGTCTTACTTTAACTGGTCCTCAATGTAGAAAACGATTGGTCATTTCTCTTTTTTTTAGCAGAACTGAAGGGATTGAAGAGTGCGTCTTTTCAATCCCTTCTCCTTCAACTCTGCACTAACACATATCACCACTGCTATCACACCTCTCTTCCAGCTCTTTCTTCACTCACAAAACTTTATTTCCAAACTTTTTATTTTTATATTAATTTTTCAGATTAACTCAACATTACGTCATGACGATGGTGATGGTCCTTTCGCTGAGGTCTGATTTGAGGGATTTCTTTCATTGGCTATTAGTATTTATTGTTTTCTCCTATCTGACCATTGCTTATATGTTTTATATGCCCAAGGACTAGTTTACTTTTACCTAATTAAAACAATCATTTCCATTTTATGATTAATTAATTTGTTTTCCAAACTTAAAGATATATTTTTATCTCTAAATCTTTTTAAGATTTTGTTCAAGATTTAGTTTTAAAACTTTTTCCTTTTTTTTTATAGAGTTTCTTTTTTAAATTAGAGTTTAGATGATTTTTAATTTTCAATTTTTTTAAAAACAATTTTTTTTTATTTGCGAACTTTATATTTTAATTTCGTGTTTAATAAAAAATAATGTAATGGCATATGTGCCTGTTACAATATATATATATATATATATTGAAACAGATAGATCGAAGAATCGATCTATCTGTTTGAAGTTGTAAGCATGGCGATTTTGTATATATATAATTAATATATATACAGTTTACAACTTCAAATAGTAAATACCAATCTTATCAAATTTGAAGACCAGTATGTATTGTAAATTTACACACATGTGGTATATTAAAATTAATGTAACTGGTTCTGTTAGAAAGTGCTTATCCTATTGATAGAGTTTGAATATATAATATATTTTCCTGTTATTATATCTATTTTTTGGGTCTAATAACATTTTTATTAATATATAACTATGAAATTAATATGCAACTATATTCAACAATATACATGCAAATTATATAGCAAACAAAATCATTCTTACTTTATCTGGGTATGCATCAAACCTTATAAACTTATATATTTTATGTGTAATTTTGCTTTAAATACAATTTTGCTCTAACATGCATTTTATTGATATAATATCATAATAAGTCATTTTTAGTACAAATTTATAAACAAATATTTATAAACTAAGGAATAAACTAGGATATTCCATGTAATAAACAGAGATATATACTAAGTAATAGTGTTACTCTCAACCATTCTTGACAGTACTTACTTGCTTGTTTTGTTTTGATATTATACAGAAATACATGAAGGTTCTTTTTATTTCTTACCCAAAATCTTATATGGATTTAAACTTAGATAAATAGTTTTATAAGTATGAACCGAAGATTTTATAGAATCAACTCCTCTGACATTCTGTAAATATCAATTTATCTCTTCCTGAGGGTTACATATATTAAATATTTTAAAAGATTAGTTATGATCTAACAAATGGAAAGATTCCAAATAGTATCTAAATATATATATATATATATATATATATATATATATATATATATATATTTAGATATAGTAATGGTAAACATATATATATATATATATATATATATATATATATGTTTACCATTGGTGTTACTAGTTAACTATCTATTAGATATTTGAGTCTTGACTAAACTATTGGCTGTAATTTCCAATGATAACTTTTTCCCTCAAGCTTGCAATCATCCAAAAAAATAATTTCCTTCATTTCTAACTGTTTTATATAGATTTAAATATATATAGATATTTTATAAGTATGAAGATTTGAAGAATCATATTTTCTCTGACAATATGTGAATATCAATAAATCTCCACCTTATATATATATATATATATATATATATATATAAATCTCCACCTTATATATATATATATATATATATATATATATATATATTGTAGCGGGCACACATGCTGTTACATTCTAATAAATAAAATTAGAAATAAAAGTTTGCAGATAAAAAACTTCTCTTTTTAAGAATTAAAAATTGAAAATTAAAAGTCATCTAAACTTTATATATATAAAATTGCACAGATGAAAAATTATTAAAAAAAAACTTTATTAAAGAAAAAGAAAGTATTTTAAAACTAAATTTTCAGAAAAAAAAGAACTTAAAAGATTTAAAGATAAAAAGAATGTACAATAATTTAATTAATTCTATTGTGTAAATTGGAAATGATTGTTTTAATTAGTCCAAGTGAACTAGCCTTTGGGCATTTCAAAATGTAATTAAAGGTCAGATAGAAGAGAAAAAACAATGGGAACAGAATGGCCAATAAAATAAATCCCTTAGGAAATGGACCACAACGAAAAGACCATCATCGTCATGATGTAATGTCCACTCAATCCGAAAGTTTATTATAAAAGGAAAAGTTTGGAAAAAAAGAATAGAGATGTGAAAGCAGAAGTGTGCTCTATGTGTTGGTGCAGAGAGAGTTGAAGGAGAAGGGATTGAAAAGATGCACTCTTCAATCCTTTCAGTTTTGCTAAAAAAAAGAAAGAGAAGTTACCAGTCATTTTCTTATATTGCAGACCATAGGACATCAAGGGAATTAATGCTGGACCCAAATTGCAAGCAACGGTAAAGAATGAACTTTCCTAAAACAGTAAGAACTATATAACTAATGAACATTTTCAAAACAGTAAGAACTTTAATTCCAAAATCTTTTCAGTATTTTATAGAAATAGAATCCTATCTGACCAATGTAAATTATTATTAATAACTAATTTTATTTGATGTGTTTTATTAAGTCATTTCCATTAAGTTATTTGTTTTATTTTTTTAAGTTTTTATTATGATTTATTTTTTTGTTAAACAACTTTTAATAAATGTTAAATTTAAGTCGGGCGTGAATGGCTGCATAGATTCATAAAGTTATGATAGTTTAAGGGAGGGTAAATCTTGGGTTATTTGTTTTGTAGTTAAATTGGGTTAATCAATTGGATATATTGGTGTAATTAGTAAATGTAGTATGAAGGTCCGCTACATGCAGGATCACATGATATGCCACACTAGGGCAAAATAAGGCCCATTTCATACTGACTATCAGAAGCAGACATATTCCCTGCTCCTTGGATCACCCCTTTAGCCTATGGAATGGGATAGTAAGATGGTAAAAAGGACTGCAATCCCTTCCTATGGAGTTTTTTTTTTATTATTGTTCTTTTTGAGACAGATGTAACATTCCTGTACTGGACAAGAGACAATTTATTCTCTATAATCATGCTGTTCAGATGTGCATTCCTGACAGTGTGGTATTGGGCTGTCATATTCATGCTGCATTGAATACATCAATATTTCAGATAGATTGGCATTGGTGGCCTAAGGTTAAATCAGGGATAGAATATTTTCTTTTCAAATGCAATCTATGTAGTCTATTCATACTCGACACTCTAATAAAATATTAAATTCATCTGTGTGAACTTCTAAAATAAAAGTTAAAATGTAAATTAAATTCTAAAATAAAAGTCAAAATGTAAGTTAAATTTTAAAGTAAAAGTGATACTAAAATGATTCTAAATCTTATATATGTTTAATAAATGTTTGTGTGTGTTATTACTGGCAGTGGCTTCTTTTATTTTTTTAATATTGAAAATATTTTTAAATAAGAATTTATATTTTATAAATCTCTGCGTCTCACTGAGCTAGTGGCATGGGCTGATGGTTGGAATAAAACATATGTAAAAATTAGATCTTAACAGCACATATCTGCCTACTACATAAATTTTCCAGGTTCAAATAGCCTTGTAGTGCTCTGTAGCGCAGATATGGTAAGACTCTATTTTCCCGACCATTATAATATATATATGTGTGTATATATATATATGTGTGTGTGTGTATGTGTGTATGTGATGTAAATAAATAAATGAGTGGGATATTTCATATAACAATTAGAGAAATGTGTTTAGTAGTTTACTATTCAATCACTTATGTTAGTTCTTAAAAGAACCCTTTTGTTTCTAAGTAAAGTGAAGACAAAAAAGCTGGTTTCTAGAGCAAGTATTTTAGCTTATGACTACCAATGTTAATTAATAGTCACTTAACAACATTATTTATGAACATATTTCTCTAAACATTACATGAAACTTTCCCACTCATTCCTTTGTTTACAACATAATTAATTTTTGAAAAGATTTAATTTAACATATATAGTTTTCAAAATAAGATGAATTAATATTTACAAAATATCAAGAAAAAATGATTGATCAAAACCATCATACTTATACTATTATCTACTTGAGTTTAAATCTACATATACTATAGATTAGGAAAAAAGTTCTCTTTAATTTTTTCTAAACTTAAAATAGAGTTATTATTGGACAAAAAAAACTATCATTGGCTAGAAATAGGTTGATTTAGGGGTATCAATAATAAGTGATAGTTATCTAGCATCACCAGAACTAAACATATTTATCAATTTATTATATGAAACATCCCCATTATTTTTTATTTACATTATAATACTTAAAAATATGAAAATATTTAGCATATATAGCTCTGAGAGGAAGATGATCCTCAAATTTATAAAAATATCTGAGTTTAACTCCATTTAAGACAAGAAGACTACCTTTTGCTCCAATGTAAACTCAAGATAAAAAAGTTATTGGGGCTGCCAATAATAATTAATAGTTACCTAGAAAAACCACTTATTAAATATATTTCTCTAGTTATTACAGAATATCTACATTTTTTTGTTTATATAATATTATATATATATATATATATATATATATTATATATATATATATATATATATATATATATATGAGTTAATAACAAGATATAAACTGTTTAAAATAAATAAAGGACTAATCTTAAAACTTAATTTCAATAAACAATATGCACAATAAAATCTAAACCAAAAACATAAAATTAATCAGAAAACGAGTAATATATGTTTTTTACTTTCATCAACTAAGAATCAATTTTCACTACCTCAATTGTTTTTAATCATGCAGACGAAGTATAAAATCATTTTTGTAATGTTAGTTGTCTAAATGCCTACATGTTTGATACAGTGGTAAAGTGTCTAACTCTGAAGCTAATGATTCATGGACTGCTGTCCCACTCTGTCACTTCTTGAGCTCAAACTTATAAACTCCTAAACAGTAAATCATTTGATTATTTTTATGTATGTTATCTAGAATCCCTATCTATATTTATGCACTTTGTTTTTGTTACTACAACATCGATTTATATTTACTTTTTATTTGCTGTTTTTTTTCCTTCTTTTTTTTTTTTTTTTTTTGGAAAACACAATTTCAAAAGAATAAATTAAATCACAGCTGGGCAACGGTGTGTTCAAAAAAAAATTTTTTTTATAGTAGAAAAATAAGTTTTCTAAAAATATTAATCTCATAATATAATAAAGTCCACAATATATTTTTTACACAAATATATAATTTATTTAGTATATTAATCCACTAATTTTAATTGACTTTCATACTTTTTTAAATCAAAGTCATTTTTTGTGATAGAAAATTGCGAAAATTATATATAATAATAAATATTGATTAACATTTTTTATTTAAATTTTGTACATATGTGTTGTGACAGTAAACTTAGATTACACACATATCCTGATTTTGAATGCCCTCATCTTTTCTAGAATTGTTATATTTTTGATAAATAAGTTTTTGTTGACATATGGAGCGAATTCATTAAAAATTAATTCTTAAAGCAAATAGAGGAATTTGATCTTAAGATTTTTAGTCTACATTCATCCTCCACTCCATCTCAAACAACCAATACACATGACCACACACATGCGAAAAAATAAATGATTCTCAATATATGTATTTTGCACAAAATCAGCCTTCATCATACAAACAGTGTTCAGCTTATATTAAGATAGCAATTTCTTAAATTTTAATAGACAGATTTCAATCTTCTCATCTTCCAACAATTCAACCATCCATTTTCATGAAAAAATAAATGATGGAATATGCTCAAAACCATTTGTGAATTTGATATTATAGTCATACCCATATAGACATTACATTAATCTAACCCCTCATATTATCAGATCATTTTATTTTCATTTATATTAATAGGAGAGGAATAGGGGGGCTGGACTTATACTATGATGTAACCTTTTTGCAAGGCAATATGTAATTAATCTATTCATTTAGTATACTGAATGTTTACTTTAATGAATATAGGGGTTTGAACTTAGGATTTTTACTTTATATTCATCCTCTACTTCATATCTCAAACAACCACTACACATGATCATACACATGAGAAAAGGATAAATAATCCCCAATCTATGTATTTTATACAGAATCAGCATTCATCATTTGGACCAAATCATAATTTCTCACACATATATACAATCAGTACTTGTTTCATATTAAGATAGCAATACCTTAAACTTTAATGTACAGACCTGAATATTCTCATTCTTCCAACAATTCAAGTCCATTTTATTGAAGAACCAATGATAGAAGATTCAAAACTCTTGGGGTATTGAAACCTGTCCTTTAAATTTTAAGAAATTGCTCTCTTAATATAAGCCAAGCACAGATTGTATATATGTATGAGAAATTATGTTCTAGCTTAAGTGAGAAATATTGGTTCAATACAAAATATGTATATTGGAAATCATTTATCTTTTTCACTTGTGTGTGGCAATATGTATCCATTGTTAGAGATGGAGGGAAGAATAAATATAGACAGAAAATGTTACACTCAAATCCTTCTATTTACTATAGTAAACATTCAGTATATTGAATGAATAGGTTAATTTCTAAAATGCTTATTTCTAATTTTTACATTATTTTGTATATGTATCTAAATATAAAAAAATCAATAGTTTGAAAACTACATTAACTAATAAACTGATAATTTGCATTTGACATGAAAGATTGAATTAATATTAATTTATGCTGGGAAATTGGTAACTTTCAAAACATACAAATTTTAAAATTTAGCACTGTAGTGAGCAAAATAAGAGTACTTCTGTTATTTTTTACAAATATATTTATTTGTTAAATAAATATTACATATATAAATAGTTTTACAATTTGAGCTACAAGTATCAAATTCCTGTACCACATAAATGACAGAATTTATTTAGATAAACTATAGATCATTTATTAGGTTAGAGATTATATCTTTTCTAGTCTAAATATAAATTTTAAATTTAGTTAAGATTAATATATCTCCATTTTTATTATTACATTCATATCCATGTTTCATCTCTCTATTTTTTATATGTGTGGTTGAATGGAAATTTGAAATATTTACTGAAACAGACTTCTCATATACACAAAACTGTGAGGGTGTAGTGTCAATAATGTGACTGTGCCTATACATTCAAAATTTAGAATGATTTAGATATTTAATAAATGGGTCAAAGTACTGACGATATTTTCAAATAAATTATTTAAAAATAAATTTGAAGATTTTTTATATAAATAGATTATTTGTTTAATTTATTTCTGATTCTAAAAGATAGAAAAAATCAATTTTTGTATAAACAAAAATACTTGTTTTTGAGACATATAGTAATAAAAGTCAGATTATGGATAAATTTTAATTAAAAAATTATTTGTTTACCTATTTTCAGGTATCAAATGTATTGAACTTATTAAATATATGGTGTAAATAAAAATGTCAGCAAATGAATTTATTAATATATAATTCAATCTAATAAAATATGAATTTTATAGTTTATTATAATATAAAATAAACTAACATTTCAATATACCATTTGTTTAAAAAAAATTACAACTAAAAAATTACATATATTATCTTATACTAAGATATATTGTCAATCACTATTTATTAATAAGGTAAACTATGTAATCTTTTTAAAACAATTGAAATATAAAATAAGCCAGCAAAAAAAAATTTTTTTTTAAGAATAGAATAATTCCGGGTTTAAATTTAGATCAAGATGGTATAATGTATATGTACTGCATATTATTTTAAAATATTAATTCCAGAGTTAATAAAAAAAATTCTTTATAGCATAAAATAGAAGGTATTTTTTCTTTTCACTTTTTTTAAAAGACTGGAAAAAGATATTGAATAGGTGAAACTAGATTGCAGAAATTCTATAAAAACTTGATAGAAATAAAAACCAACTACAAGTTTCAAATCCCAAAAAGAAAACATCTTTTTTAAAAAAAAATCCAAGTATTATTTTTTAATGTTAGCATTTTTTTTTTTTTTCTTGTGTTGCAGAATTGATTAACATAATAGAAGTTGCAAATATGTTTGTATGAACAAGCATGAAAGGAATTATAAATACTTTTGCCTTATAATTTAAAGGATAAATTAAAATTCAAAATTAAAATATTTTATATTTAAAATATCTTATGCTTATACGTATAAAATTATTATATATAAATCCATATAGTATTTATATGTTTTTTAAATAGAATAATTTAACTTACAGACTTATGGCAATTAATAATTACAATATTTTTTGTATTGCCAGATGAGTGTGTTTTGCATATATATACAAATATTGTATTTAGAACCACTTAATATTTACATCACAATTTAACATTTTGTTTTGCTTTCAATCAGTTAAGATATTTATTATCTATATAATATTTGTAAGGAAGTTACATTCAAATATAATAATTTAAATGTATTATTGGAAAATATTTATGTTGGACCTTAATTTATTATCATTATTATTATTATCAATATTATTATTATTTAATAGAATTATTAACTATTATTTAAATTATTACTGTGCATTTATTTAATATTAGATTAAGCATTTATATTTTTGATTATGTGTGCATACGTTCAGCACATTATTTTATTATTCAAGAAGTTAGCCCCAATTGTTAATAGAATTTAACATATGTATATAGATTCTATATAATGCTCTTTATAATCATATAGACAATACCTGAGATATAAAAGTTATGGTGTATATCAATTCTGTATCATTGCTAAGAATTACCTTTAAAGTTTACATATTTTATTTACATAATTAGTATTTACTATTTTATTTATGCTCATTACACTTGTGGTATTAGATAAATCTGGTGATCAGCAGGGTTATGATTACAGTATTAAATACTATTTTATATATCATAATATATATTTATTAATGACTGCAGAAATGAGGTTTTTATTAACTGAAAGAAGAAATTTTAACTCCTTCTTCAGGCATTAAAAGAACCAGAAAGAGCAAATTCTTAAAGTTCATTTCATAAGTAATTACTGAAGCTGGCATTATTACATGATTATTCATATAATAAATAAACATGAGTGAGCTGCTCATTAACATATATCATCTAACATGGTGAGTTTATTGGCTTTTTAACTTTGATTTCAAGTCCAAAAAATGTGTGAATAATTCTCTTTTAAATAGATATTTATAATCATGATAGACAAAACTAAATGATGATTCTTATTTTCAGGAGGATGTAAAATTAACAGCTGAGCTATACCAATTGCTGGATGAAAATAAAAGGTGCTAGATATCATTCATCCAATGATGTCTCTATATGTAGGTATCTACAACTGCAAATTACCTTCAAGAGAAGAAAGATTGAATAAATTGCAAGAAAAATTATATAATACTAAATAGGTAAAATTTTTGAAATATGCACCATTAGTAGAAACTTTGAAATGCCATTTGATTTAAAAAGTAGACATATTTTTTTACTATAAAGAAACACATATTTAAAACACAAGTAGTGTGAAATTCATTATAAGACAAAAATAGAATAATAAAATTATGGAAATTACAATAAGTTACAGAATAATTATTCAAATTGTTGGAAGATTCCAAATGCAGATAATTCACATTTATACTACAAAAATTTTTATTGCAAAGAAGTAGAAAACTTTTATATAATACAAATTGCTTTTTGATTAAATAAACAATATTTTAAAATTGTAACGGGACATTGTAATGTTAGAATTTGAAAATAATTGAAAATTAAAAATATTGGCGCTAAATTTAGTTATGGTAATAAAAATTAAATAGGATATAGTCATCTGGAGTTTGCAAAAAAAAAAAAAACATATTTTCAATTCTTACTTTAAAAAAAATATTTTAAATGATCAAATTCCAATGTTAAAATTTGTGATTGTGTAAAACAAAACATCTTGAAAGGGTTCCATTAAGGAATAAAAGCCAGATTGATGTATTAATTTTTTTTTACTTATTGTGAGTTGTCTATTTCAATTTTGTTTTAAATTGATTATTTTTAATTTTAAAAAAATATTTAAATGGAAATGAGCAAGAGAGCATAAAAATGAAGGTATAGCAAAATTGGATTATATTTAATCTATCAGGAAATGTGATTTCAAAATTGTAATGAACGTAAGAGATTTAACACAGGAAGTGATCATCACTTACTTAGATGTTAATGCAAAACTAGATATATGAAAACTATGAAAAAAATTAATAATAATTGTTGATATTTCTAACCTTTAGAAACACTGCAATGAATTTATATTAAAACTAGAAAATTCATTGTTTTAAAATATTAAAGGCTTTGAATAGTTCAAATATGAGTGAAATCAGTAAGAAAAAATTTGCTACTCTATTAAAAACTACTATAAAGATACAAAAAAGCAGTAATTGGCTAATAAAGTTTCTATTATGACAATGCAATGTTTTAAAAAAAAAAGAATTACAAATGTTTGTAAAAATGATTCATTAAGTAAAATTGAATATCTAGAGTTTTGTAAAATGGTATAAAGAAGAGTTAATAATGGTATAAGAAAATATAATTGCAAATTGGTAAAAATAAAAGTGAATAAAAGTTTCATAAATTTAAAGCAATATCTTGATAATTGAAAAAAGTTTCAACAATAAGTAGAAAAGGTGGCACAATTATTGAAAAGAGTGATGACATCATGAAATGTATTGAAGACTTCTATATAAAATTATACAGTAATAACATACAAGAAACTTAAGTATCTTCTACAAATAATATATGATTTAAATTACTTAAGATTTCAAATTTAAAGATGAGATATGCAATTAAATCTATGAAGAAAGAAAAAACTCCAGAAAATAATCCAATTATTATTGATATTGTAAAAGAAGCAAATAAAATGATATAAATATTGTTGTCAAAGAATACATCAAATGTCTAAATGATAAAGATATATCAGATGATTGAAAATGTAGTAGCAATATTGATATTTAGGAAAGTGATGAAGAAGACATTAGAAATTACAAATCTATCAATCTTTTATTAGTTTTGTACTAAATCATTATAAATCATCTAGAATGAACATTGGTGTCTATCTGATTTAATGAACAAATTGAAATTAAAAGTGATTTTAGCATAGTAGATCAAATTCAATTATTGAAAAAAATTATAAAAAGAATCAATGAATAAGAATTGTTATTATGTTTGGATTTATAGATTATAAAAAGGCATTTGATTCTGTAAATATTTCCACAATGATTAAGGTTTTGAACTAGAAAAATATAGATCCAGAATATTGTCATATTCTGAAGAATATTTATTAAAAATGCAACAACAGTGAATAGATTAGATGGTAATATTGAAAAGATTAAAAGTGAGAAGGATGTATGACAGGGTGATTCCATTTCTCCAAAGTATTTTTACAGCAGTTTGACAGGAAATTATTTTGTGAATTAATCTAGGAAACTATGAGAGTAAAAATAAATGAAAATTAATTAAGTCATCATGATTTGCAAGTGTTGTGGTTGTTTTCTTCAACTAATACTTCACAGGTTTATTAAATGTTGCAAGAGTTATACTGGAAAGTAAAAAAAGTAGGATTAAAGATAAATGCTAATCATGAATTAAAAAATGTTAACATCTACAAATTTTTTCAGTAATTTAATAATACATATGGAAATATAAGGGGTGAAATTAATATTAGAATTAAACTTAGATGGAGCATTTTTTCTAGATAACAACTTAATATTAAATAGGTCTATGCATGCATGGTTGAAAAAAAAAGTATTTTAATCAATATTTTTTATCAACTCTTATTCTTAGATCAGCATCTTGAACACTTAACAAAAAAATATAGATTTTACACCATTCATTGATATATAAAAAGATGTATATTAGCAATAACAAAATATTGAAAAGAAAATACATGAATAAAAGAATAAATAGATATTAATGACATCATTGAAACAATTAAGCAACTAAAATAAATCTGAGCCAAACCATATTCCTAGTAGATATGATAAAAGATGGACAGTTAATTATTTTACTTACATCCTCAAGTGATTGTAAAAAATATTGTAAAAATTCCTAGAAAAAGACCTTATTAAGATGGATAAAATAAAAACGTTTTCTGGTGTAAGTAAAGAAGGGATATTATAGATCAAAAACAAGATTAAACATAGAGAGAATATTATTTTGATATGGATTGATAATGATTAAAGGTAATAATAATGATAATGTAAAATTAACAGTAAATCTTCTTTAAAATCAGTTACAAATGATACTAAGTAATTGTCACTTTAACTAAGGTTGATTTATATTTGCCATTATTTATATTTGGAATAATCTACTTTATGATTGCTTTATATTTAACATTAAAGTCAGCTTTCAAATATGAAGCAAACTGAGTGTATGCTACTGATAATTATTTTCTTATTGCTGTTTTATTTATTAGTTTATTATTTTTGTCATAGATATTATGACATTTATCTCATCATCATTTTTTTAAAATCTCTTTTAACAATATCTTCCACGAATGGCTTTATATCAAATTTTAAAAATTGTTAATGAATTTTAATATAACTTTATTATTTTTATATGTGCAAAAGTTTGATGTTATATATAAATTTTTAATTTTAATGACGTTAAATAATAACAGTATATAACTTAAGCAAAAATACTTTCAATTACATTGTAGGCAACTGAAGTTATGTAGACAAAAGAAAAGCAGATATCACGTGATTTTTCAAGAACTATATATATATAGATATTAACGGATTATCTTTTATTATACAATCTTTAAATTGGTTTATAAAAATTGTCTTTTTAATTTTTCCCTTTTTGTGATGTTCTTCTTCATTTAATATTCTTATGTGATCTGTGCTAAAAATAAATTTAAAATTGCAAGATTTTTTTATGGTCAAAGAAAACTGGTGCTGTATTAGACATTATTTTCAGTATTTTTTAAAAATGTAATTGAAAGTACTTCTGCTTAATTTTTATATTGTTATTAATTAAGTCATTATAATTTAAAAATTACATATTGTATATATTTTTAATGGTTTCTTTTTAATAAAACTAATCCTTTTTATAACCATCTAAGCTTTGTCTCTCCACCTTTCACTTTTCTATATCCTTTAATCTTTTATCTGAATACATATCATTTCTGTATAATAATAGTGTTGATATCCTCCACTCTCCTTGTTGCATTTGTTTAAAAGAATATCATTGTGTTATTTTGGATCAAATATTCACCATCCAATTTAGATTTTTTTTTTCATATCAAAATAAGATTGACTACCTTTTGTCTTTTTTTTTCTTTTTGCCTTCTTAAGAGTCTTTCATCAACATTTCAGTTTCTCTTTCTCCTTTTCAGTGCAGCACTTTGATTCTGGTTTATTTTCTCGATTAACTAAAGCATTCCTAGTTAGTCTGTACTCGTATTTCTAATCATTCAAACTTCTGCATTGGATGTCTGTTTCTTTCTGAAATTTAATTAAATTTAAAAGTGTACATAAACATTTTCAAAAAATTTGCACGGTTGTATGACTGACAATCAATACATATAACGAAAGATAATAAGTGGAAAGATAGACAAACGAAGAGCTGAATAGTGTATACATCTGTGTTTTAAAATGTCTACATATATATATATATTCTTACGAAAAACCATTTATTTTAATGGCTTTTTAAAATGTACACAAAATTACAAAAACCTAAATCTTAACATCTTTTGAAATTATATAGAATATCTTTTGTTTTATTATTCTTATTTTAGAAAAGGTAAAGTAATAATAAATGAAATAAATTTAACAGAATTTTTCATTTATACTTTTCCATTTTTATAAACTACTTTCATTTTCTAGTTGCGTATAATTTGATTCTTTTTTTATCTTGTAGACATGAATGTTGGCCATTTATTAGGAAAAAATAACAAAATATAAAACGGTTAGCAAAGTAAAGAAATCCAAATTTTCTTTCAATAAAAGCTGCCGAGACTTTACAACATATACAACTGGAAATTCTCACTTTGTTATAAATCATTGAAATTGATTGTTGCTTGGCAACTATTTCAATTTTTTTTCTATAGAGAAGTATGAAGAATAGTCAGATATTATAAAGATTTTAATACAAATTATTTTAAATTTTGATAAGCATGGAAAATCGTGAATCTTTGGGTTTATTTGAAGTATTACAGAATTGACAATTTTGATGGCAGAAATCTAAAATAGAAATGACTATTGATTTTTTAACTTGATACGGTTTTTTTTTTTTAAAGATTAAATTTAATTTACAATTTGATGCGATTTTTTTTTTTAAAAAAAAGATTTTATATATGCAATGCCATAAATTACAGACAAAAATATATTGCAAAGAATTTTGCTTACTTGTCCATGAAACAAAGATTTGTTCTTTACAATTAAAATAGATAATTATGCTGCTTAAATATATATGTGTGTGTTGTGTTTACAGTTATGTTTGCATATATATATATATTATGCAAAATACATCTGATTATAGATATTAATCTATAATTACATGTCATCAATTTATCTACCACGATCTGATGATATCTTGTTCATTAATGATATTATGTGTCCAACAGTTAAAATTTATTTATATTTATGGTAAAATTAAAATATAATAGATAGTTCGCACATGCATATATGTCTGTAAACCCTTATTTAGTTCTCCAAATTAGATTTGCTGATTCAAGAGCTAAAAACTTATAGATTAATTCTCAGCTGACTAAATATATATATATTGTAACCCTCATGAGTTTATTATACGCATTGCTTTTATGCTAATATTTTTAATATTTTTCTTTATTATTACGTATAACAAAATATTAAAAGATATTGATAAAGAATAAATTTTAAAGCGGTTTTAAAATATTAAAAATAAGTGTAAAGATAAAATGTGTTATTATTTTATTCTTTTAAAATAAAAAATATACTTTTTAAAAAACACAAATGTTGCTATGGGAACCAACAGAAGCTTTCTAAATCATCTGTTTTCCAAGAAATTGGGAGAAGAATTGTAACACTTCTTCATTGTGTTTGTTACTGAATAGAAGTTAAGGAAATTTTATAAAGTTTTTTAAAGTTAATATCATACATTTTAAGGAGTAGAAAAGGATTGTAGTTGAGCATGAAGCTATAAATAAATAAATTCTTTAAAATTTAACCTTGATTCTGCCAATCTTTTCATCATTATTGAATGCTGAAAAAATATTTGACTTTTATTTGTTAAAAAAAGTTAATCACTGAAAGTGATAATCACATTGAAATATACTTGTATAAATTAATTTGCTAATCTACCTACTTCAAAAGCTCAAAAGAAAATTGCAATGGAAACTCTCATAGGAAAACTGCCATGAAATGAACTAAATGATATTACCCGCAGACATTAGAATTTAATGATTAATGCCCGTGTTTCCATATTTACAGATACAAAATATATGTATGAGCTCACAAAGTCATTAAAGTAAATTAATTTTTGATACCAATTTTCAAAGAATTATTGTAAGTTACAAAGATTTTTTCCCTCTTGACCATGATCACCATATAATTTGTTTAATTTTAAATATAAAAATATATTATTATTATTATTATTATTATTATTATTATTATTATTATTATTATTATTATTATTATTATTATTATTATTATTATTATTATTATTATTATTATTATTATTATTATTATTATTATTATTATTATTATTATTATTATTATTATTATTATTATTATTATTATTATTGTTGTTGTTGTTATATATATATATATTGTAATCTATTGGAATAGAAACAATTGAAATAGAGGGGGATAAGAGGGAGTAAATGAGTGAAAGAAAGAGAGAAAAAAAGAGAAAGGAACTGAGAAGAGAGGAAGAAGAAGGGAGAAAGAGTAGAAAGAGAGAGAGAAAAAAGAGAGTAAGCCAATTGTAACCTTAATAAAGGATGAAGACAGGGTGGGTTAGAGAGAATAGAGTGCAGAAAAAAAGAGAAAAGAAGGAAAAGAAGAAAGAGAGAAAAAGAGACAGAGAAAGAATTAAAATGAGAAGCGAGGAGGAAGAAGAGAAGAAGAGAGTAGAAAAATTAGAAAAAAAGAGTAAGAGAAAGACTAGAGTATAAATAAAATGAGAGTAAAAATGAAAGTAAAAGAAAGAGGGGAAGAAGAGAGGGCAAAAAAAGGAAGGATTAAGAAGATAAAGTTATGATAAATAAATAAAAAAATGAGAGAGGCTTCAGCTAGACACAATGGGGTTACAATAAAATTTATAAAAATATTAGTACCCAAAGATCGATAACAAGATGGGGGGGGGGGAATCACAGTGCTACCAAATAATCAGAGCATAACAATAACTTAGAATAAATTACTGAGGAAATTTTCCACTTTGGCCTAATATTTATAAGAATTGACCCTCCATCCAATCATATTCTCTGAGCATAACAATTTTATGATAAAATAAAAATCTTTCAGAAGAAAATGAACTTAAATACTATCAGGTGCTTTTCTTTTAGCATAGGTAATAAATAAGATCTACCTTTCACACTAATTCTACTTAATATTATGATGTGTAAAAGTATGTAAATTACTAAATGATCAACAAGGGTAAATATTCTCAAGGGTCCTAGTGCAACTCTTGTGACAAAACTAACATATGGCATTGTTTGATAAGTAACTGATTAGATAAATGGATGAGTGAATGATATCCTGGCTGACTATAGGAAGCAATCAATTGATTTGGAAGTGATCACATCCTGCTACAAGATAACAATATTTATCACAATTTAAAGAAAAATATCTATTTAAATATTTAATAGCATAATTAAAATATTTATAATTTAGACTTATCATAGCCTTTCACCCAGGATATCACTTGAAATGGGAGAAAGACAAGGGTGCATTTTATGTTCCCCCACCTTCTCACAGAACAACCTCCACAAAGGATTAAATGAAATCTGGACCTTGACATTGAAATTAATAATAGTAGGGTGCAGTCAAAATAGCATGGACAATCGTTATTTAAAAAAAAACAACCTTCTCTCTTAGAAGATAACATAGTTTAAAATATCTCTCAGAATAAATCTTATTGTTGATATCTGCAAATGTGATATTATCTGTTATAAAGATTTCATTTAGAAATCAAAATTAACTTTGGAAATAAAATATACTATATAACTTTAATTAAATAAAAATAATTAATGCTGTGATTAATAAACAATGTTGAGAATTCAAGACAATTGCATATAAAAAAAAAATAAACAAAAACTGAATATAATTTAAACTAAGAAACAATAGGTTTATTTACAATTCTGTTAATTTAAACAGTTACGTACACTTGGAAAGACATGTTGCCAAGATAGCACACACAAAATACTCATTTGGTTGATAATATTTACTTATTTTTTATTTTAACAAATCAACCACTAAGGTTTCTTTAACTAATAGTTTACATAATATCCTTACTTAATATAAAAAATTTTGAATAGAAAATTAGCACTGGCTAATTCTTACCCCTTCGATAGAATAACCCATCCCTCAAATAAATTTAATTGTTATACAATTTATATGTAATACCACAAAATTACTTATTAGCTTAATAGCATCCAACTGCTCTATATTTATCTATTTTAACTAGCACATTATAACACTAAGTGACCAGTATTAATAAATGATTTACTAATTCTAGAGATTATTAATTAACTACATTTAAGCAATAGCTGACATATTTAAAATACAAATTTACCTCACAAATAATTATTCTTTTATTACTTAGAAACTTGAATTAGTAAAATAACTGATTGAATGAGTAAAGCAAATAAATAAATAAGTGGTAAATGAATGGGCCACTCATCAGAAGCCATTTGCACACATACATTATAAATCATTGTCCACATTATAAATTACCCAAAATGTTGAAAATAAATAACTTACACATTCATTGGAGAAGTTCTAGATGAACACAAACTACATAGCATGTGTGGATTGCACTTATTAGCCATATGCTTATAAATTAAACATTTAAAATTTACTAGCTATTGTGGGTTGGTTTGTGGTTGATTATTGAATCATAACAACACAAAAAACAACAGACATTAAAACACTTTTAAGTACTAAAATAACTGGGTGCATCCTGAAGAAACTAAGTCCTTCAAAATAACTTATCTTGGTATTACATGTTAAAATGCAAAAAACTTTGCCTATAATAGTGGGAAACTAGCTTTAAACATATCATCATGAGTGATATACCAACAATAACTCTGCAGAGCAACTAGCATAAATAAATTAATACTAAGTATGGTGGCTTCCAAAACACCTACATCTGATGCAAAAGAGGATGCCTGGATTTTGTCACAGTATGTCAGGAAAATTTGGACAGACACACCAAGAAATATATGACCCTCTCCAGGGATCTAAACACCTTCAAAAATATGTGATAACAATCACTAAAAATAGGTACTACCAACTCATGGAACAGAATGCAATACAGATGGGGAATCTATCCAATCCATCCAGCATAATAATTAATATAATGAGCAAGGCAAGACACTATAAAGTCAGTAATATTATAGCTAACAATACCAAGATAAAAAAACATCACAATGACTAACTAAAGTCATATTCAAAATTTTAAAACACAATAAAATAAACAATATCTGAACCCACAAATGCACTTTGGTAGTCAAACGACTGGGAACATTAATAAAGACAGTTAATAGCATATAAAATTATGGATTTAAGTGGCAATACACACAAGTATGGAATACTAAATATCAAAAATTATAGTAACCCATGGACATGAATGGAAATATGAATAAATGTGAGAATAATAATTCTTAAAGTATAAAATATTTCTGAATAAATTTACTATTGTGCTTATGCAAAATAGAAATAAAATACTTCTGATAAATATTTTTGGCTGTTTGCAGATAACGCAGTTCAAATACCAAATATTTGAAATAGTCATTATGAAAGATTAAATCTCCCCTGACTCGGACTACATAAAATAAAACTCCAGCTTGTAAAAGCACCTACTAACTATAAACTAAATACTACTGGTTAATGCATAGACTGTTTACACATTTATAAACCCATAAAAAAATTTTACATAATTGAATACTTGGCACTCGTAATATGACATAATATTACATACAATATATCAAACTTTCAAAAAAGAGAAAAAAAATATTACATAAAATTTTTCCATTCTTTTTTTTTTTTACTAATAAAGAAAACCCTAGTTTATGATTGAGCACTAAACTTCGCGTTGAGCTGTCAGTTGAGCGCACATAGTATTTATTGATGGGCAAATTTTTTTTTGCGAAGCTTCAAGCATGGCAAAAGAATTTCCAAAACAAAACATAAGACAATTCTTATATCTAAAATAGTTCTGAATTGAGACAATTACAAGATATAAGAAAGAAAAAACACACACACATTTGAGCAATAAAGAGTCCCGACAATGGATATAACAACTTGTAAATGATAATATAACAACTTGTGGAATTCTATAGATTAATTCATCTAAAGCATAGCTTCATTTTTTTTTTTATTTTCCTTAAGAAATATATTACAAGCATTAAGACATTCTTTGTTATTTAGACATTCTTTGTTTTGCTTTTAAATGATTTGTATGAAATACTAAAATATTTCTATATTATATTTAAGCCATTCTCCTTTTAAAACATCATTCCGTAAGCACTTCTTTTAGTAGAAAATACTTTAGCACATAAACTGTCTATGGAATATTTCTGTTAAAGACATGGCATATATTAATGAACTAATATTTTATACTTTTTTTTTTATCAATGGCAAATTATATTTTTCCAAACATTGATTGAAAAGCTGTAGCATAGTGAAATATTTTTAAACATTGCTATACTTCCTCAAATATATAGGGGTTTTTTTTCATAGAAGAAGTTATTACAAACAGTTAATTGTTCAAGCACTTATAAGAAATTATTATTATTATAGTTTCAGTAGCGATTTAAATGTCATTAATAAAATAGGCAACTTAATATAGTGCATTTTTTTAAAGCTTGAGATATGCAATTAAACAGAGCCTCTACATTTTTAATTTGCTCTTTTTAAAACTTTTGGAGCTTCTATTTTTTTAGGAGCAAACTGAAAAATTGTTCAACATAGTCTTTAAAATGTTCTTCAATGAATATAACATTTTTAAGATATTTAAGCTTATTCTAAAGTAAATTTCATTCAATTGACTGTTAATAAACACTAAACTTCTCCAGAACATTTTATGATTGAGAAATCTTGACTATAAGATAGTATCAAGAAATGGGCATACCTGACTTTATTCAGAACACATTGCTGTTTAAAGAATAACCAAATTTAAATTAAAACATTTTTACAATAGAAAATAAATAAAGTTATAAAAAAATATACTTTACAGATTTTGGTGCCAAAGACTTCAGAGAGAGAAAACAACCAGACAAGAAATGAAAATGAGCCAAGCTCTCTTTAAAAACCTATATTAATAATCTATTTTAATCGTCTCTTCTTTTTTTTAAAGCTGTCAATTTCTTAAAAAACCCAATCAATAAAACTGTTATATATTTTTTTCTTAAAACTCAATCTTAAGATATTTCAACCTTCTGTGATGTCATTTTCATCTACATCTTTAAAAAAATGATGTGATTCAATTAACTGATTTGGAATAAAGTTTTTTTTATAATTAACAAAAAATATTACATAAAAAATAATCACAATACCAAATAATTGAATTATCTTAAAGATATTTTCAACTAAAGTTTAAATTAATAACTCTTATTTATTGCATTATTCTAATTATTATTATTATTGTTATTATTATTTATTTATAATTTTAAACATGAGTTTAAATAACTCAAAATAAATTACTTTACAAATTATGGTTGTGTTCTGATCTATCATGTCAGCTGCTTGATGGTGCTATTTCTAGCTAAATTGTTAGAAATATGCCATTTCCATGGTTGCAGCCAAGCAGTTTTCTTTCTATGATAAAACACAGAAAGAGTCAGTTTATTAGGCTGCTGGCTATCACTGTGGCTTTTTTCTCTGCTAAAAGCACAAAAAATGCCTTCATTGACTGCTGTATTGTGGGATGGTATGTTGACTGCATCAGGTCTAAATAATTTAACTTTTCAGGTTGACCTTTTTTGTTTTATGTAAACTGACCTTCTGGTACCCTCTAACACTTTTAACAGTATTGTCACTGTTCCATCAGTACTGTGTTAGCATTACAAATTGTATTTTAAAGTGGGGCACAGCACTATTTGGAAAATCAGGATGAAAGTAATGTATTGCAAGAAATCATCCAAGATAGGGAAGATGGCAATTGCCAGACACTGGAGTCGGATTTCATTATAATAGTTTTTTATAATTATTAATAACTTTATTTGGTAAATTGCAATAGAATTTACTTCCCCCCACCCCAAAATGCAGTGTCTTATTAATTACTGTCCAAAAAAGGGTAAAATGTAATTTATTTATTTCTTAAAAAACTATCGTAACTTTTTCGATACGAAAAAAAAAAAAACAAGCCCGACTCTGATTAATTAGTGTCCAAATAAGTCTCCACTATATTTATTATTATTTCTTATTAAAAAAGTAATGTAATTTTATATATACACATACAAAAAGAGTGCAATATAATTTAATTTTTACCCTTCAAAATGCGATGTCTGATTAATTACTGTCCAAAAAAAGGGGTAAAATGTAATTTAATTTTGTATTTAAAAAGTACCGTAACTTTTCCGATATACAAAGTAAAAATAAAAAAAGAAGCCCATCTCTGATTAATTACTGTCCAAATTAATTACTGTCCCAAAAAGGTCAAAGTCAGCTTTCATTGTAAAATTTTGTTGGAATTACTGTCCAAAAAAGTCTCCAATGTACTATTATTTGCTATTGGAAAGTAATGTACTTTTTTATTGACACACACACACAAAAAAAAGCCATTCTCTGATTAATTACTGTCCCAAAATGTCTGCTTACATTTTTATATTTTGTTTTTATTTTTTTTAATTTTATGGACATTGTAGTTGTATAGAATGGCTGGCCCAGGAATGTTATATCAATGTGTTTTTGCTTAGCATCAATGCCATCAAGTGGCTGACATGATAGATCAAAACAAAACCGAAATTATAAAACACATTTTTCCAGAATTCACACACACATATAAACACATTTGAACTCAGGGAAAACAATTTCAACTTTAACCTAATTTAATAATAATTGCTTTTTTTATATAACCAATTGTAATTTAAGAATGACCTAATAAAATATTTAAAGATATTTAATGCTAAACTAACTTTAACAAATTTAACACTGACTTCTAATAAACTAACATTTTAATTTTTAGGTTATTATTTTAAAAAATTAACCACAACTAACTCCAAACTAATTGTCTATTCTTCATTCTCCTCTGTTTCATAAACCTAACTATTAAACTATTACTAAATATTATTCTCTGGCACACACAACAATATAAAATGGTTATATACTTAATAATTGCTATTACTGACATAAAATTAAACTGTTATACTTATGAGTTAACTATTTTTTAAAGAAATAAGATAAACATGCAAATTGGTGAAGCCAAAGTCAGCAATTGGAGCAAGTGTAAGAACACTTGGTCACAATATATATATGACTTTTTACAATACTGAATTTGATCGACATTTAGAATTTTAGTTTAAATGTATTTTTCACATGATAAACTAATTTTTAAAAATGGCTATGAAATTTTAACATCCTGGTATTTTTTCATGTTCCACTTACAAGTGAGAAATTAAATACATAGTATAAAAGAAATTCAATTAATTTAAAATATTTTTACAAAATCAAATTTTACTTTACTTTATCAAAACTATAATTATCTCCATTTCTGTAGTATAACATACTTTGTACTCATTAAAAAAATGTCCACTGTCTGTAACTTTTTAATAAGTGCTGTCTTTGTTATGCATTTTTATGAAGTTGTTTAAAAATAGTAATGATTTTGCCACATATTACAACAAAAAAGAAAATGCTTTTAAAACAATTAAGTACTATAAAGCAAAATCCATAGCCTAAGAAATTCTCCAAAAAAAAAAAAAAGAAAAAGAAAGTCAAGCAAGATTCATCAAGATTGGTACAATATTTGTTGTGCTATAAAATAATAAACAACCTTTCATATTTATATAATAATAAGGACATTAGCCAATACTATTTCATTGAATGAGTCAACTAATCTTAGCAGAACATTTGTTTTGGATTCAACTATTTAAATCATCTAAGCTTAATCTCACATCAAATATAGTAACATTTATGTCTTTGTAAATATTACCAATAATATCAATTTCAAACGGAAATCCTAATATCTGTTATTTAGCAATTTATTTTTCCATCAATGTAGCAATAATTAAAACATTATATAATGTGTAGATAGCACTTTGAAGATTTCATATCTTTTCAGTTTGTTATTTATAGCATTACTAATTTATTTCATATTTAAACATTAACTTAATTTTTCAAAATCCTTTGGAAAAAATGAATTTATATTGCTCTGTCTTGTTCACTAAAGTGAACTTTATAAAATGAAATTTCTAAATCAAGATTCAAATAAATAACATTATAAGAATCATTTTAGTAATATTTAAATATAAATAGTTATTATATTTGAGATGAAATTTTTATATGGAGAATGAATATAACAGTTGAATGCAAAACACATTATTAAATTATAGTAAGAATCATCTAGTAATATCGCAATTAATAGTAATTATCTTCTTTGCAGTTTTAAACCATCAATCATTCTTAAGTCTTCTTGAGAATTTTTGCTTTTAAACTTGAATATTGTTTATGAAGCCTTTATCTAAATAGAGCTTGATACATTTTCTTTTAATCAAGTCACTATCATCACAATCGTTGTCAAAGAATCAGTAAAGAATTTTCATTTTAATGAATTCAGAAACAATCTTTAAACAAGTACATTTTTTAATAACTTGACCCATTTAAAAAATGAAACTATTTTAATATCTAATACATATATGTACAATAAATTCAATATATTATGTAAGCAGAAAAATATAAATAATACATTATCAGAAGTTTTAAAATATAGTCAAAACAAGCCATTTACTGATTATTGGATAAATTACTTTCAGCAATTTCAATAAGCATAATATTTTAATCATATAGATATCACATTTTGTATTATATATTATCACTATTTCCAACCATTATCAATCCATTTCAGAATGAAGGTCTCCAAGTTCAATACATCTTTTCTGATCTCTAGCCTCTCTTCTTCATATCAACCCACAAATTTCCTTATTCCATCCATCTACCTCATAAGTGGTCACTTTCTAAGTCTTTTACAATATTTTGGAATCCAGTTTAAAATTTTAGCTATTCATCTAAAATTATCATTTCTAGCAATATGTCTATCTCAACTCAATTTTATTCTCTTATCAATCAGTATTATCTGTTTGTTCTTTTGCCCTTATATTTCATTTTTGATCTCTTTTTATTACTCCTAACATACATCTCTCAATACTTTATTGAGTATTCTCAAGTCTCTGGTTTGCTCTTCTATTAAGTGTCCAAGTCTCACATTCATAACTGATAATACACATTAATTTAAAACCTTTCTTTTTAAACACATAGCATATTTCATTTTAATATTAAATTCTTTCTACCAAAAACATTTCAACCAAGTTTAAGTCTATGATTAATTTCATCCATTATGTTTCTATCTGTAGTAATATTCTGACCAAGATATTTATAGTTCTTAGTTTCTTCTAACTCTTCATTATCCATCTTTATTTTCTTATTATAAAAAAATTCACTGAACATTACTTTAAGTGTTTTAACATTTACCTTTAATAATACTTTCTTACTTTCATCTGATGATAACTCTTGTAACATTCCCTGAAGCTCTATATAATTACTTTCAAAAACAACTACCTCATCTGCAAAGTCTAGATGACTTTAATCTTTATTTAAATACCTGGATATTCAAGTTCATAGAGACCCTCACCAACTTATCTATTCCATGATAGTCAAACCATTGGAAATTTGAGGATTTATTCATTCAAACTCAAACTCACCCAACTCACATAAATTGGCAGGACTCACATCCTTCCTGCACAGAAATTATAGACTATGTAAATTTGAAGCTGACTACAAAAAGAACCTCAGAAATTATATTAAAGGGCTGGAAAATGTTGGATTTTCATACAACATTATCTACCAAAAGATTAGGAAATTTCAAACTAAGCTACAAACTGACATGGTTATAAACAATAAACCAAGATTGCTGCTACCTTACATATCATCAATTGCTAGGAAATATTATAAAATATTTGCTGAGTCCTTTGAATTAGGATTCCACACCCCACCTCCATCAAATAGAATGATAAACAATACCAAAGACAAAATATCTTCTGATCAAATAGCCCAAGCAGTTTACAAAATTTCATGCCAAACCAATGGATGTAGAGTAGCATATTATGAAGAGACCCATGCCAACATCACCAATAGAACATCTCAACATCACTATTTATACAGGAGAGCTCTAAACAATACTGAAAATAAATCCATATTCTTTGAGCACCAAAAAACAACAAGTCATGTGTTCAAACCCACTATGGCACGGGCACTGTGCACTGAATGTAATGATATGAAATAAAAGATAAAGGAGGCATTCTTATATTGCAAATGACAACTATGCAATAAACTGAAAAGAATTGTGCTTTGCAATCTTCAGAAAATGGTCTTTATGAAAGAAAACTTTGAATAAATTTTGCATAAATTACTGCTAAGCTTCATTTGAAATCTCAATGTAAGCCAATACTCCCAAGATAGGCTATGAATATTGAGACCTAAGTTCTCTGAAAGTGCTAAACCTTATAATTCTTTTCTAATAATACTAAGCTTTATTTTTTTGCATAAAGCACAATTTAAAAGTTTCCACTCAAAGGTGAAGTAAAAACAAGGATTTTATTTCATTTACTTTTATTGCCTTGGCTTCCCATTTCTTGCAAAACTGATGAAAAAAATTTGGAAAGGGGAATCGCTCTGTTGTACACTCTTATCAATGTACATAGTTCTTGTATCATTATGTAATATAATTATTGATGTTGCATTTTTAATAAATATTCTTGAAAATATGGCAATATCCTGATATTACACCTAGATGATCCAATGTTTTAATCACTGAAGAAATGCTTATAGAGCTCAATCTACAAATCCAAACCATAATGGCAACTCATATTCATTGGCCCTTTCTATAACTTCTTGCAATATATAAATATGATACACTGAACTAGAACAACTTTTATATCCAGATTGTTTTTTTTTTGATTGGGTAAAAACCAAAGTTTACTGTAGATAAGTTGTAATTATTTTGGTAAAAAAATTGTATCAAACTGATAAAAGACTGATAAGTCTACAATTTCTAATAATTTTGTTAACACTTTTTTAAAATATTAATTTTAATAGTGCATTCTTTCAATCATCTAAGACATCTTTATTATTTAAATGTTTGATATATATCTTTGCCAAATAAAGTCTATTTCTTCACTTCCTTCTTGATTATAATGCTGTCATTTCATAGAACTTTTTCCTTCTTCATAAATTTAATTGCATGTCTCACTTTATTTAAAATTCTAAGCATTTCAGTAGTTATAATAGTTGTAGGAAATACTTCTCATTCTTTATTGCTAAATAATTCTTAATAGAACTCTTCTACACATTTCATAATGACATCTCTCTTTTTAGTAATAGTTCCATCTTTTTTTATTACAGAAACAAGTTTCCTATCAATATCAAGATGTTGATTTTCAATTTTAAGACATTCTCTTCCATAGCTTTCCTTGCTAGTTTATAATTATAGTTTATTATATCATTATCACCTCTTTTTCATTACATTTTACAAAATTCAAGATATTTAATCCTACTTAATGTATCATTTTTATATAGTTTTATATTTCTTGTTTTCTTCATAAATTGTCTTGTATCAGTAAAACATTTACTAGTCAATTGCTGCTTTTTTTGTACCAACTATTTTTGTTGCAGTTTATATAAGAATATTAGTTATCTTCCTAATGATTTTGTTGAAATCTAAACCATGTTAAAATCTATTAATATTGGAAATTGTTTGCAAGTTCTAATTTAAAGTCATTGGAGTATTCTGAAGATGAAGAATATCAACTGTGAATATTGCTTTTCTTAACAATTTTTATCTTTTTAGTTTTGCATTAACATGTATATTACACCTCACTAATGGATGATCACTTCTTGTGTCAGATTTATAAAGAACATTACAATCTTGAAATACATATTTTCTGTTAGTCAAAATATAATTCAATTCTGTTGCACCTTTATTTGGAAGCTTTCATGTCTATTTTCTTTTAACATTTTTCTCAAAAAAAGAAATAATACTTTTCTTTTTCTGCAAGACATATTTCATTTCTATCACCACAACTAAATTTACTCACAGCACTTTCATCTTTCAAATATTTACCAGTTCTAGCATTAAAGTCTTCCATGACAATTTGAAAATGTTGTTTTGTCTGATCAAAAGCCACTTGTACATTTATATAAAAATCCTCTATTTTGTCATCACAATGAGAACTTATTGCAGCATAAACCTGAATTTTTTGCATTTGATATCTGCTATTAAGTTAAATAACTAATCTTGCCTTTCTGTCTGATACACCATCAATCTCCACAAGGTTGTTCTTTCACTTTTTATTTATAATGAATCCTACTCCACTTATACTTCCAATGTGTATGCCTTTGTAGAACAGTATCTGTCCACCCTTTACATCAATTGTCTCTTCACCTTTTCTTATAACTAAGACCAATAATGTCCCATTTAATATAAGACAGTTTTTTCCTTCCAATTCTTGCAATCTTCTCTCATTTGAAAGTGATTTTCACTTGTGAGTATCTAAATAAAATGTCATCATTAAATAGCAGCCTGGGTCTGCAACTAGAAGATTCTTAGCACCTCAACCTTTGGTCATCAGCCCCTGCCTCTGACTTTACAGCCTATTGGAAATCAGAGCCATAATTTGGGTTTATTTGTCAAGACTGTAAATATCCATTACAAAAAAAATTTATTTAGTTACATATTCATTCTGTCTTCAAAAATCCTCAATTGATTTAAGTTAAGAGCTATCAGGTAACTGAGAAGAATGACCATTGTGCTTTTTAAACTTAGAAGTAAAAATCCAATAAACTAGCCACCCTGGCTAATGCATGTATATGTGTCAAGATTACTTCTCATTTGACTAGTTTATTAGTTAAATGAATATTCTCCAGCCAAGGCATAAGACAACTTTTTTTTTAATTATAATTTTTTGAGCCATCTTAGGCTTAACATTTTATTTACTTAATAAACCAATTATAATAATTAATCTCAAAGTATTGCATATATTAAAATACTAGATTATCTTAATTATGTGTGTGACCATGTATATGGCGCATTTAATAAAATTTTGAGCATAGTCTCTTTTAATTATAAAGTGTGTCATTTGATTTTTTATACTGTATTTTTATGTGATATTCATATATCATAAAATTTTACATTAATATTTTGTTAAGAAATTATCTTTTTGTTAATCAAAACTGCCACTTTTTTTAAACATTCTTTACTCAAGCACAATGTTTGTCATATGCATATGTTGATGATAAAAAGAGACAAAGATTTCTAAATTAAAACTCTATGTATAACTTTTGTTGTTCAATTAAACATTAATCCTAAACTACTAACCATTTGATTATGCTCTTTTAGTTATTGTCAAAACTAAAATTAGATTATTAGTCATACATTGTTTATTCTCATTAAATTTATGTTTAGAAAGTACATCTCAACTCATAATTATGCATCACATCAGCAATACCAACATTAAATTTACCTTCAATGCAGTGATGAAAGATTTGTATACATTAATAAAAAAAAATAGTAAATAACCTGACAAATAAATATTCTGATTGTTTTCCCATTTGTAAGTGCAGTTGTTTGAATTTGTGCCAGGTTAATCAACATGGTTGCTGCACAGTATCAAAGAAAGAAGTTGGGTTGATGTTTAGGCTGATTTGATGGTGTAAAATAGATGAGTAAAAACACAGATCAATCCTTGATGTATGATGACCATTGTGAAAGATAAATGCATCACTTGTCAGAACCCTCTGCACTCATAAGTGGTATTGATATTTGATGTAGCCACTTTGAAATAAAATTTTGATATTTCATAAAAATCCCTGATTAGTATAGTTGGATGTGAATTAGAGGCAAGTAAGAGTTTATTTTTAATATAATCTTTGAGACAATTGCAATGCCAGGTGGGATATACACAAATACAATCTTTGGTGTGATGATTTGATGCCTAAAAGTTACTATTAAAAGATTTATATATATATATATGATAAACAAAAATGCAAGTTAAAAAACTTGCTAACGCTTGTATTTATGTCCACAGATGGCGTCCTACCAAAAACACCTATCAAGCGTATGTTTCGTTTACATAAACGTCAGAGTAGTTAGTATTCACTATCTCTAACTATAATTCCACTTTCAGATCATGATTTCAAGCTATTTGCTATCGTCAGTGAAAGACAGGAATAAAGAAACTAGATCTAAATACAAACTCTGAGCGTTTATGAAACAATTTCTATTCAGCTTGCAAGCGTGAATTTTTTAGACACGTAATGTCTTCAAACTCAGCATAGCAAACCAGATAGCTATATGGGTCTGATCTCAGTTCAGCATCACCACATAGTAGAAGCCTCTGCAATCTATATCATTGCAAGAAAGACCTCAAAGGTACATTTATGATAAACAAAAATGCAAGTTAAAAAACTTGCTAACGCTTGTATTTATGTCCACAGATGGCGTCCTACCAAAAACACCTATCAAGCGTATGTTTCGTTTACATAAACGTCAGAGTAGTTAGTATTCACTATCTCTAACTATAATTCCACTTTCAGATCATGATTTCAAGCTATTTGCTATCGTCAGTGAAAGACAGGAATAAAGAAACTAGATCTAAATACAAACTCTGAGCGTTTATGAAACAATTTCTATTCAGCTTGCAAGCGTGAATTTTTTAGACACGTAATGTCTTCAAACTCAGCATAGCAAACCAGATAGCTATATGGGTCTGATCTCAGTTCAGCATCACCACATAGTAGAAGCCTCTGCAATCTATATCATTGCAAGAAAGACCTCAAAGGTACATTTATGATAAACAAAAATGCAAGTTAAAAAACTTGCTAACGCTTGTATTTATGTCCACAGATGGTGTCCTACCAAAAACATATGCTTGATAGGTGTTTTTGGTAGGATGCCATCTGTGGACATAAATACAAGCGTTAGCAAGTTTTTTAACTTGCATTTTTGTTTATCATAAATGTACCTTTGAGGTCTTTCTTGCAATGATATAGATTGCAGAGGCTTCTACTATGTGGTGATGCTGAACTGAGATCAGACCCATATAGCTATCTGGTTTGCTATGCTGAGTTTGAAGACATTACGTGTCTAAAAAATTCACGCTTGCAAGCTGAATAGAAATTGTTTCATAAACGCTCAGAGTTTGTATTTAGATCTAGTTTCTTTATTCCTGTCTTTCACTGACGATAGCAAATAGCTTGAAATCATGATCTGAAAGTGGAATTATAGTTAGAGATAGTGAATACTAACTACTCTGACGTTTATGTAAACGAAACATACGCTTGATAGGTGTTTTTGGTAGGACGCCATCTGTGGACATAAATACAAGTGTTAGCAAGTTTTTTAACTTGCATTTTTGTTTATCATAAATGTACCTTTGAGGTCTTTCTTGCAATGATATAGATTGCAGAGGCTTCTACTATGTGGTGATGCTGAACTGAGATCAGACCCATATAGCTATCTGGTTTGCTATGCTGAGTTTGAAGACATTACGTGTCTAAAAAAATTCACGCTTGCAAGCTGAATAGAAATTGTTTCATAAACGCTCAGAGTTTGTATTTAGATCTAGTTTCTTTATTCCTGTCTTTCACTGACGATAGCAAATAGCTTGAAATCATGATCTGAAAGTGGAATTATAGTTAGAGATAGTGAATACTAACTACTCTGACGTTTATGTAAACGAAACATACGCTTGATAGGTGTTTTTGGTAGGACGCCATCTGTGGACATAAATACAAGCGTTAGCAAGTTTTTTAACTTGCATTTTTGTTTATCATAAATGTACCTTTGAGGTCTTTCTTGCAATGATATAGATTGCAGAGGCTTCTACTATGTGGTGATGCTGAACTGAGATCAGACCCATATAGCTATCTGGTTTGCTATGCTGAGTTTGAAGACATTACGTGTCTAAAAAATTCACGCTTGCAAGCTGAATAGAAATTGTTTCATAAACGCTCAGAGTTTGTATTTAGATCTAGTTTCTTTATTCCTGTCTTTCACTGACGATAACAAATAGCTTGAAATAATGATCTGAAAGTGGAATTATAGTTAGAGATAGTGAATACTAACTACTCTGACGTTTGTGTAAACGAAACATACGCTTGATAGGTGTTTTTGGTAGGACGCCATCTGTGGACATATATATATATATATAACTCAAATGGACAAACTGGTGTTATAAGCATCCCAATACCCCCTGAGGGAGATGGTGTGTCTCTAGAGACTTAGATATACAGAGAGATCAATTTGTGAGACACTACAGATTTTAGTTTTTAGAAGTCCTCATATATGGTGTTGTGTGATCTTTATCCATTGTTTTAGCTGATGTATTTTTGTGATTTAGTTAAGTCCTCTAATATTAAATGCTGTTATTTTTAACTTCATTAGTATCATTGACTGTGAGTTGGTTTTACAAAGTGTTGAAGTCGGTGTGAAGCTTTTGTGCATTTTCTTGAGCTTGGTGAACATTTATCAATGGCTTGATTATCATCAAGTTCCATGAGTATGAAGTCCTCTAAAAAGTGTTCAATCATTTCGTTATAGTACTGTTTCCATCTGTTTTGGCTCTTTTAGATTTTTTTTTTTTTTTTTTTTGGCTACAGGTTTTTTGAATTATGTTGATGTTGCTTCTATGGAAGGGAGGCATGGAGTTAGTGACTCCAGAATATTTGTAGATATTTTGTTTATAATTACATGTGGTGTGCTTGTTTTTGTGCAGCTATGCATGTCATTGGATATGTCTGGATTTGAGTCTGTTATATTATTTATTGATATGAGGAGTGTTTGTGATACATCAGGTAAGATGGGTGTTTGATTTTGATCAATTTGATCAGTGCTTTCATTTATTTTATTTGAATCATCTATTGTAGAATCAAATATATTTGTGTTTTCTTCTACATGACTGTTTTCATAAGCTTCATTTGTACTGTGATTGTTTTTGATTTCATGTAGATTGCTTGAGTTGCTAGTGGTGATCTGTGGATTGTTGCTATGATCATGCTGACATTGAATGTGTTGATTATTTTCTGTCTGAACCTGTACCAGTTGGTTATCCATGCACTCTGTGGCAAGTTGACCATGCTTCCCACATGCATAACATTGTAATCTTAAACATCATATATAAGCACAGCATATCCACCTGATCTATTATCTGTGGTGGTATAGATTCTGGATCGATGTCTTTGTGTGATGTCTTTGTGTAATTTTAACTTAAGGTCATAAGTATTGCTATATATTGGTATTTGTGTCTTCTTAAGGTCATAAGTATTGCTATATATTGGTATTGGTGTCTTTGAGGTATGTTGACTGAAATGCTATTACTTTACCAAATGAGTCCATCACCATTTTTTTGAAAGTCTTGTATCATGTATCCAAAGAATGTATTTTTTTATTATTCCTATAATGTGATTTTGAGAAGCTTCATTGACTATAATAATCACATAATTGCCTAATGTTTTGATTTGGTTCTGAAATCAGTTCTTTTGACTAATATCAAAAAACTTGATAGCAAGGTATCTGGGATTTTGGTGGTTCATGATTTTTACTATTGTTTAGCAAAGTTTGTTTTCAGTTATTGCTTGATATAATAATGAGCATGTAAAATGATATTAATTGCTTGCATGTTACATACAATTTAATTGTGTCTAAATTTTTACACATTGTAGTGGCCATATTATTGCCAACTACTGGATCATGTGGTACTACTGTCTCCATTTTTTTTTGCCTTGATAACATAAGGGTTTTTTTAAATGATATTTTCTAGTTAGATTATGATTTTCATTAATTATTGTTTCAAAAAGGTTTATTTTTGTTTTCTCAAACAATATATAATGGTTTATTTTTATATTGTGACATTATTGTTAGTTTTAAGGGGTTTGAACCCCAACTACTTTAGTATTTCTTACCAGCAATATTAAGATATTTTCTGCAGTCATGGTGGTGATAGTGGTAGTATTGTTATTGCTATTGTTGTTGTTATTATTATTATCATCATCATTATAATCATCATCATCATCATTAACCCCAACTACTTTAGTATTACTTACCAGCAATATTAAGATTTTCTGCAGTGGTGGTAGTAATAGTGGTAGTATTATTATTGTTATTGTTGTTGTTATTATTATTATCATCATCATCATCATATAATCATCACCATCATTATGATGATGCTGATGTTTCAACAATAATTTTTATTAATCCTTTGGGTTACATAGCATTACATAACATTGATTGTAAGGGATACATGTTCAATCAGGTTGTACAGGTTTTTATATGGATTAATTTGCAATAATCATGTTTCCAGATATATTTTTTTTTACAAACGTTTACTAGTTTTGATACAGAGATGGATATCAATTTTAACCATTGAAGTCTTAAAAACACTTCAATATAAAACTCAATTTCATAGATAAATAGATATGACATAAGGTTATCAAGTCTGACATTATATTGAAATTTATTTACAGTCACTAAATTGATCTTGATTATTGTTATTCTAATTGTTAATCTTATAATATATTAAGGAGAGTAACTTATTATTCATGTAGCATAAAAGTCAATTCAGAGTAGAATTATGTAGTTGTGACAGCTGGTTTATTGCAATAGATGTGGGTCTAAATTCTGTAGTCTTTATGGTGAATAGACTTGAAGGCAGTTAGTGAAGGTGGGTTGTGTTGAGAGTGATGGATTTTACCATTGAATGCTTTTCAATGTAGTCATTGTTAGATTATGACTTACTATATATTTGGTAGTTGTTTTAATAGTAACCAGATGGCAGCAAAAATATCTGGAGGTGAAGTATTTTTGTCTCAGTCCTTGATTTGTTGGAGCTTATTGATGAAGGTAGTTGAGAGTCTTCTGGTATTATTACCAATGTTAATGATGCAGCAAGTGCAACAGAAGGCATACAGGATAAAAGTTATTGCACATGCTGTGGGAGGATATAGCTTTTGATAGGATTGAATTATATGTTATATAGATGCAACTGGACTATCTGTATACATTTAGCATGACAGTCCTGATATTTGTTGAGAGCTTGACACTGCTGAAAGAAAAATTAAGCCAATTAACATCACATGACCACCACCTCTTATGCTTGCATATAACTGTTGTTAAAACAGGCAAAACACTCTATACGTATTGCCACACACAGCAAGCTAGAGTAATCAATGGATTCCAGAATGCTTGTGCATAAAGTCCCTATCTACTGCCTACTCATGCAATATCCCCAGACTAGTTTCTGGCTTGTGGTCTTCATCAGTGAAGGGCCTTGGATCTGAGAGTTTCCTCTGCCACATTACATAAAGTGTAGAATGGATTTATATTTTATATAGATGGTGATACCAGAGAAAATGCAATGTTAGCAATGTATTCTGGTTAAAACAGAAATTAAAAAATTTAGATTACAGGGACCATCTTTTAAAGGAGTAGAGTAGCTGGCAGTTATTGATACCAAGCATGGGAGGTGGATAATTTTTGTTGGCTTCCACATATAATATAGCATATATTTATCAATATGTGTGCTTATTAGTCATGGGGAATATTGATCAGTTGGATGCTGATAGGATTGATTGATAATGTGTGGTGAAAAATGAAACTGATATAGGGAGAGATCTGTTAGTAGGAATTACTTGTAACAGTAATTGTAGTTCTGGTAACGTTTGAATACTTGGGTAATGTGGATGCCCAGACATTATTATTGGGTTGGTAACTCTCTTAGCTGAGATTGAAACTGTCTTCTTGTCCTATAGTAACTTATTTCAAAAGGAGGAAATGGCAGAATAAAACGATTTTGAAAATTTAACAATAGGCAAATATGTAATCTTGGTCATTATTAGTATATTAAGTAGGTGAATAGTAGCATAAAGGGAGAGATAATCCATGTGGTATTTTCTTTAAGCTTGTTTTGTAAAGTGTCCTTCATTGTTAGTGAACCCATATAAAATGGGAAGTGTAAGAAAGGGGTTGTCTTTCCCTGGAATATTTGAGTGTGTGGTTTGCTTGTGTATATAAAACATTCTGCTGTTTTACTCATGTTAAATTTAATTTATACATGGAAATATATTGATTGATGATGCTTTGCAATATGTATTGGTGCATATGTATAATTTAGGATTTATGAAGAGCAGTACTTAAGAGGTGAGCCTTGGGAGGTATTGCATAGGAGTGAATGATAATGAATGTTTTAAATTAATAGTGATATGTATCTCTCTACTCTGCAATAAGTTGGTAATTAAGTAAATCAGAGTGCTTGGAATGGTAGTGTTAGCTATAATATCAATCAAAATGGGAATAGACACAGAGTCAAATGCAGACTCTATATCTAGCTGAACTGCAATCAGAGCATATTTTTTCAGTCTTGAACTGACTGAGTTCAAGACTGCTTTAAACATTGGAATAGGCTGTATGACTGAAGAGCCTTTTTTGCAAATGGCATAATTTAAATTAGAAGTAGGTATGTTGTTGTTTATGGGAGGTAGGGAAAATTGATCTATGGAGTCAGCTAAAGGGCTTTCATTTTGTATAAAGATGTGACTAATTTGTACAGAGTCCACATCCAGCATCAACAGGTCAAACACATCTATTTTTGTTTTTTAAATTGCCAAGTCTTTTTGGTGGGACATCCAGGCTTTTCCCAATGCAACAATTGAAGCCAACACTGTCTCAAATAAGCTTAATAATGCCCCAAAAGCTCTTATTTCTAATTGTACTCATGACAATGATTATATTATTTATAAAAAATTCAACAAATATCATGGAGACAATTTCTCCATGAATACCACAGATACCTATTTCTCCAACACCTCCTCCTGTTGTTGTTGTTGATGTTGTTGTTGTTGTTGTTATTATTATTATTATTATTATTATTATTATTATTATTATTATTATTATTATTATTATTATTATTATTATTATTATTGTTGTTGTTGTTGTTGTTATTATTATCAATTTTTTTGTCATGTATGAAGTAAATTTTTAAATGTTGTTAGCAAAAGTATGTCAAGATTGTAATGCAATGTAGAACAATTGATCCCAATCAAAGAATTCAATGAGAAATCAAAAGTAAAGTTATTTATTTAAGTCATTGTCAAATTATAGATAAGGAAAAGATATTAATTAGGCAAAAAAGGTGATTAGCCAGATAATAACTACTCTTTCCTATTGCATTGCCAAATTATCCCATATAATATTCAATTGTCCAAGCACTTTACTACTCAATAATGCTTTACTTTACACCCTTTTCTACAATTTACAGTTTTGATTGCCCCAACAATTTTCTTCAAAACTTTATATCTCCTAATCTCAACTGTTACATTACTATTTTTACTATGCTTTATTTTCCACCCTTTTCTACAGTTTACAGTTTCAATTGCCCCAGAAATCTTCTTCAGAACACTATATCTTCTAATCTCAACTGGTAATTACTTTACTACTTTTACAACGCTTTATTTTCCACCATTTTTTACAGTTTACAAAGGTGGAAAATAAAGCATTGTAAAAGTAGTAAAGTGTTTGGACAATTGATTAGCCAGGTAAATGAACATACTAAAGTAAACTAAAAATATCTACACCCTTATTTAGTCTTACTTTTAAATATTAATATATGGTTGCTCATATTAAATATTCAAAAGTGAGACAATTTTAATTGTTATAATATAATTGAAATTGATATCATTGTTCCCAGACATTCATCCTATGCATGTAAATTAAAATGTAATCATGAATATCTTAATGTTACTATTATCATTATGTTTAGCATCAATATACCAGTATCAATTTATCAATAAGTGGTCTTACATATACCACATTCAAATAATCACAATAGAATAAAAAAAAATTAATTATTTAAAACTAATAATTATTTAATGGATTGAGGTTAAATTGAAAATAGATCATACAGGAATAAATTTTATGATGATAATGACAAAAATGATATGTCAATGGAAGAAGGTATGAAACTTATTTATTTGTTTTAAAAATGTACTGTATTTAATATCCATGAATCTGCAAAAATAATATAAATATCAACATTCTGTATTTTATTATTTATTTATTTGATAGGATTTTTTTGTTGTTGTTTAGTTTTTTATTAATCAAATATTCTCTGGGTTAACTAACCATATGGTGTGCTTACATGTCATTTCTTAAGAGGAAAAGGAGGGTCAAATTTAATAATATAAAGGGTCTTTAATAAAAAAAAATTCTTGATCATCACTAACTGTTCTAGATTATAGGCATAACAAAACTAAAGAAGGATAATCAAAACATCATCAGATAATGATATATTCAAACCAATTATGTTGTATTTAATAATAAAATACTTGTTTGATTATATAGTATTTACACAGTGATAGTCAAATTTTGTTTGGAGAAATATTTAATTTAAAAGAGAGCCAATGATGTTTATAACTACATGAAAATATCTCAACAGTCTTTAATTCAGGTTTATAGTAATCTAGTGACATCCAATAGAAAATATCATCATTATTACTACTTAGATATACATGATATGAGATTTAACCATTACAATGTATATAAAGACCATCAAATAAAAGTTCTATTAACTGAAAAGACTATATTAATTTATCTATGATGTCTGAAAATAACTGAACATGGCAAATTTCTAATGTCCGCTCTATATATTTTTGCTATTGTATCTATTAATACTATATAATTGATTCTATAGTTAATAAACATACATGGATTGCTGCCAAATATTATCAAAAATTGTGGTAGATTTAATGGGCTTTAATTCTGAATTAAAATAAAAGTAAACAACATGGACTTTTTTCTGCTATGGTTGATAAATTTTAATTGACATTTCAATTAGCTTTTTTATAAATCAAATGTAAGTAGTCATTATTTTTTATTCTTATACATATGGAAATAAATAAGTTGTGATCCTTATATTTATAAAGCATAAACGAATTAAATAATACATTAGATGAAGATTGATGGCGGAAGATGCTAAATATTGTGAGATTTTAGATGAAGAATGTCATTCACTGATCAAGCTTTTATTTATCTATCCACAATTATAAGTCAACACAAAAAAAACTAAAAAATGAAGAGATTAAAAATTATTGATTTGAAAAGTGAACATGTATTTTATTATAAAAGCACAAATAAATTTGGTATAAATAAAATATGGAAAATCAATATTGTGGAAACTGTTGATATATAAGACAGCGTAGTAATATTAGTTATACAATTTAATGATAAAAACAAACCCAAAAAATTCAGATATATGTTGCTCCAAGTCTTCTAATTTAAATGAAGAAGATGATTTTTATACAAATGTATAGAGTGCTTTTCGTCAGACTACAAAATATTTTAAAACTAGTCAAGCATTGGTGGTCGAGTGGTCAGTACAGCGCCTTACAAGCAGTTGTTCCGGGTTCGCGGGTTCACTTCCCGGCCGATGCTTTGACACATGAAAAAAATATTTTAAAACTATCATACGAACTTTTAATACTAACATTGACAAATTATTAAAAAATCTAGGAGTTTTGAAAAAATCTGGGACATATAAAATAATCAGCAAAAAAACTGCATATTATAAATCCCCCCCCCCCACCTTTTTTTTTTTTTGGAGAAAAGTTCAAAATAAAGTCATGCAAAAATTCAAATGAAAGCAACCAGAGATGCACTTTGCCTAACAAAATTTTATAAATTTTAAAATTATAATGCACTTAATAAATTTAAAAGTAGAAAATGACCACTAGTTAATGAAATATAAGATATTTGTTAATGCAAACTAGAGTGAATTAAAAGCTATTAAAAAAACAATGTTTGCAGTTAATATTTCTAATCTTCAGAAATAATTGAATATTGCTTAAGTTAGAACTTGCAAATCATTTTAAAATATTAGTGGATTTAAAAAAGACATATGTACGCTACAAATGTTATGTAATAAAGTAGTTACTCATTTATATTGATGATTATATATTGAACTATTTTTGTCATTTAGTCATCATCATCATCATCATCAACCATTATCAATCCACTGCAGGATGAAGGTCTTTCCAAGTTCAATCCATCTTTTCCTATCTTTAACTTCTTTTCTCCACATCATCCCTGCACACTTTAATTATTTCATCCATCCAGCTCACGTGTGGTCTTTTTCTGGGTCTTTTACAATCTCTTGGAATACAGTCTAAAATTTCAATTGTCCATCTATTATCATCTCTTCTAACAATATGTCCAGCCCAACTCCACTTCAGTCTTTTAACTTTTTCAATGAGGTCAGTAACACCTGATTGTTCTCTTACCCATACATTGCATTTTGATCCCTTCTTGTTACTCCCAATCTACATCTCTCCATATTTCTTTGAGTGGTCTGAAGTCTCTGTATTGCTCTTCTATTAAGTGTCCAAGTCTCAGATCCATAAGTAAGAACTGGCAAAACACATTTATTAAAAACCTCCCTTTTCAAACACATAGGCATATTTACTTTTAGCATCAAGTTATTTCTACCAAAAGCACTCCAACCAAGTTTAATTCTATTATTAATTTCATCCATTAGGTTGCCATCTGTATTAATAATCTGACCAAGGTATTTGTAACTGTTAACTTCTAACTCATTATAAACAATCTTTATTTCCATATTTTCAGAAAATCTATTAAACATTACTTTAGTCTTTTTAACATTTATCTTTAGTCCTACTTTCCTACTTTCATCTGATAACTCCTGCAATATTTCCTGTAGCTCTAAAGCATTATTTGCAAAAACAACTACATCATCTGCAAAATCTAAATGATTTAAATAATCTCCAATTACTTTCATTCCTTTAGCTTCCCATTTTAATCCACAAAATACTTTTTGCAGCACTGCTGTAAAAAGTTTTGGGGATATGGAGTCAACCTGTCTTACACCCTTTTCAATGTTGATTTTCCTACTATCATTATGTAATCTAATTGTTGCTGTTGCATTTTTATAAATATTCTTCAAAATATGACAATATCCTGGATCTACATCTTGATGATCCAATGCTTTAATCACTGAAAAAATGTTTATAGAATCAAATGCCTTTTCATAGTCTACAAATCCTAATCATAATGGCAACTCATATTCATTTGTCCTTTCCATAACTTCTCTAAATACCTGGATATGATCTACTGTACTAAAACTACTTTTAAATCCAACTTGTTCTCTTGGTTGGTGGAAATCCAGTGTTTTCTGTAGACGAGTTGTAATTATCTTAGTAAAAATTTTGTATAAAACTGATAAAAGACTGATAGGTCTGTAATTTCTAATATCTTCTTTATCACCTTATTTAAATATTAATATTAATACTGCATTCTTCCAATCATCTGGTACATCTTATCATTTAGACATTTGGTATATAACTTTGCTTAAAAAAACTCTATTTCTTCATCTGCTTCTTTTAATATATCAATTACAATTCCATCATTACCTGGAGCCTTCCCTTTCTTTATAAATTTAATTGACATCTCACTTCCTCATTCAAAATTCTGGGCAATTTGGAAGATATAATATGTATAGGAAGCACTTGTTCTTTATTACTATATAATTCTTGATAGAAGTCTTCTACATATTTTATGATGTCATCTCTCTTTTTAGTAATAATGCCATCTTTTTTTCTTAATGCAGATATAAATTTCCTACCAATACCAAAATGTTGTTTTACACTCTTTAGCCTTATATTCTCTTCAACAGCTTTCCTTGCTAGTTCACAATTATACTTTCTTATATCATTTTCAACTCTTTTCCACATCATTTTACAAAAGTCGAGATATTCAATCTTTTTTAATGCATCATTGTTGTATATCCTCATATTCTTTCTTTTCTTCATAAATTCTCTAGTCTCAGTAGAAATTTTACTGGTCAATTGCTGCATTTTTCTACCAGCTATCTTTGTTGCAGTTTTTAAAAGTGTATCATTTATTTTCCTATTAATGTCATTCAAATCTGAATCATATTCAAAATCTACTAATACTTGAAATCGATTTGTAAGTTCTAATTTAAATTCATTAGAATGTTTCTGAATATTATGAATATCAACTGTAAATATTGTTTTTCTTAATAATTGTTGTCTCTCTAGTTTTGCATTGACATGTATCATACATCTTACTAATCAGTGATTACTTCCTGTATTAAATTTATTAAGAACATTACAATTTTGAAATATGTATTTTTGGTTAGTCAAAATATAATCCAATTCTGCTGTACTTTCATTTGGATGCTTCCATGTTTATTTCCTTTTAACATTTTTTCTCAAAAAAAAAGAATTCATAATATAAAGTTTTTTTTCTGCAAACTCCACAAGTCTATGTCCTCTCTCATTTCTATTGCCATAATCAAAACTACCTACAGCATTTTCATCTTTTATTTGTTTACCAATTCTAGCATTAGAGTCTCCCATAACAATTTTAAAATGTTGTTTACTCTGATCAAAAGCCTTTTATACATCCATATAAAAATCTATAACTTCATCACTATGAGAACTTGTTGGGGCATAAACCTGAATTATCTGCATTTGGTATCTACTATTAAGTTGTAAAACTAATCTTGCCACTCTGTCTGATACACCATCAATCTCCACTATGTTATTTTTCCATTTTTTATTTATAATGAATCATACTCCACTTGTATTTCCAATATGTGTGCCTTTATAGTAGAATATATGTCCACTTTTTAAATCAATTGTTTCTTCACCTTTTCTTCTAACTTCACAAAGTCCAATAATGTCCCATTTAATATAAGACAGTTCTTCTAAATCTTGCCATCTTCCTTCACTTGAAAGTGATCTGCAGTTGTAAGTACCTAAATAAAGTCATCATCAAATGGCAGCCTGAGTCTACAATACGGGGATTCTTAGCACCCTCCACCTCCAGTCACCAACCGCTGCCTTGGTTGGTGACTTTACAGCCTCCTGGGAATAAGGGCCATGATTTATTTTTGTCTGTTATGATTGTATATATTGAAAAAATATTCTTAAACTCGGAAGTAAAAAGCCAATAAACTCATCATGCTGGCTAATGCATGTTGGTGAGCAGCCCATCCATGTTCATATACTATATGAATAATCACATAGTAATAACAGCTGCAATGACAAGAACATATGGAGTGGACATTAGGAATTTGCCCTGCTTGATTCCTTTAAGGCCTCTAAGAGGAATCAAAGGGTCTCCTTTCAGTTAATAGCAAACTTCTTTCTGCAGCCTGTCATTTAGTATTTATTATTAAATGTCTTTTAGAAAAAAAACATTACCTACATTCAACTGTTAGCAGGAGCACACAGTTTAATATATAACTAAATGTTTCAAATAATATTATTCTCTCTTCAGAAATGTCTGGTCTACACAGTGACAATACTAGCATAAATATCAAACAAGAAACTTTTAAAATTATGGATACTAAATTTAAAAGGACACTGTAGTTAACTGACTATTCTATCAATGGCAACAGTTAAAATAGAAAAGATATATTTATCTGTGAGGATCCTCTAGATTTCTCTACTTTTTCTTAAGAGCATGGTTCATGAAAAGTTACTAGACACTATAAATTATCATCTCAGGTTAACTTATAGAATTATTTGCCATATATGATAAGTAGATTTTTGAATATTTTTTTTTTTACTTATTCCTCTTGTTCAATATTTTTCCTTCTGCAAACTAATATATGTTCTTTGATACATGATTGGTATACTACCCTACATACATCTTTTTTCTCTCTAATCATCAGTTGATGCTATTTTAATGATTTTTCAATGGTGCAGTCAGTTTTGTTAATATATATCTTTCCATTATTCACTTAGTATTTCACAAATGCAGCTTTTGTTTCTTAGCATTTCAAGTTTAGGTTTTGTAAAAATTAGGATATTTTATGTGTACTTACTGGGAATAACAGATAAAGAAAATCTGTAGTCAGTATATAATTAGTACAATTTTCCAAAGCCATAGCACACTATGAGAAATCCTAATTTTTACAAAACCTAAACTTGAAATGATGAAAACAAAAACTGTGTCTACAAAATACAATATGAATGTGAAATGACATATACCAATAAAATCAACCACCCAATTGAAAAGTTGTTAAAGGAGTACAATCTAATGATTAAAGACAAAAAACAAGTATGTCTAAAATAGCAGATCATGCTCATACTGAAAAATATGTTTTATTACGAAATAACAAACATATTACATAGAAAAATAAATTTAAATAAGCTGCTCATATAACAGTAACAAATACTTATGAACCTAAAGATCTCTGGTTCAATTCCCTTGAAAGTGGGGTCAGTAATCAGGCCAGAAATACCTGAAGAAGGAAGAAGGAGAAATAAAACATATATTACTAACAGCTAAATATATTTAAAAAATTTACATAAAATTTAAATTTTTCTAAAAGACTTTTAAAAAGTAATACAAGAAGATGAAAATAGTCCAACATATAATTATAATTAAATGCTATCTTTGCAAGCTTTCAGACATATAATAATTATTTAGAATCAAATAGAAATATATAGAAATAGTTTCAAAAAAAGTATTGTATTTATGAAACATTATAGATCTAAATATAAAAATTAATGGCCAGTATTAATTATCTTATATATATATATATATATATATATATATATATATATATATATATATATATATATATATGAGTGTGTGTGTGTGATACAAATAAAATGTCAATTAAAACTTTTTTTAATAATAATAAAACTAATAAATATAATGGTGATTAACTATTATACACAGTCTTTCAATCTGCAGAGTTACTTTCAGTTAATTACTAAACCCTCTCCCATTGATATTAAATTCAAAAAACAGAACAGGAGCAAACATCATCAACTCAAATTCAGAATTCCCAAATTTTAATATTAGCAGCTTTTCTACTAATTATTTTCATTTTATTTCTATTTATGAAAATTGCTTTCTTAATTTTTCTTTTATGGTCTCTCTCTTCCATGAAGAATGTTAACATTTTCTAAATCAAACTTAAAATGTATATTTACATGTCCTTTCATGATCCAAAAAAACTGAAGCAATTAGTAAATCATTATTATTTTTACTTTTTACATGCTGGTATAACAATTTTCTCTTTATACTCCACCTCAATTCTCATATATATGATAAATACATCCACAAAAAGTTTGATAAACAACATTACACTTTTTCTTGACAGGTACGACATTTTTAGAATCATTAATTAACTTATTACTGTTATATGTAACACAAAATAAAACATTAAATACATCCTTATATATATCCTTAAAAAAATTCACTTGAGCATTTGGAATGTATGGAATAGATATTCATTCTTTATTATCAATCATCAACTCCTTTAAATCATTATACTCCTTTTTAAATTGACAGTAAATATTATTAACAAGTTCAACATTATTAACATGTTCAACCTTATAACCAACTTCAAGCAATTCCTGTGCAAATATTTCAATATTTTTTAAGTTATCACTTTGATAATGACATAATTTTTTATTACAAAAAAAAATCTAACACTTGCCATTCTATACATTATTGGTACTTTTAATTTACAATTTATGTATCCTCTTTTTTGCAATGGTTTGATTACTAATTTATAACTTAACATACTCCTATCTCTTGTAATAAATAAATCCAAATACTTAATACTTTTGTTCTGCTCTTTTTCAATAGTCCATTTCAAGCCATTTAAATTATTTAACTCCTCTACAAGCAAATAATGATGTCACCATGAACAAAATCATCATTCACATATTTTTTGTAAATTTTAATATCTTTAAAATATTTAAAATTTTACTCTCATACATAGATAAAACAAAATTGCAAACTTGTGCAATAACAAGAAGACCAATAGACAGCTTTAGACATTTCATAATATCAACTTTCAAATGAAGCAATGATGTTATCATCAAAAAATTTTAAAGAATCAATAACAAATTTCATATTTTAAGTACAATCCTCTTTACTTTTTAATATACGTTTGATAAAACTTATGGAATCTATTCTATCAATAGAACCATACATTTCTATCACACCTAATTAAACAATAACATCATTCTCATCAATCACTATATTTTTAATTTTAATCACAAAATCAAATGATGAAACCATAATATTTTCCCTAAATCCTAAAATCTTTTGTAACAGCTTTCCAATGTATTTAGATATCTGATATGTAAATGAACCACCAAAATCTATCATAATTTGCAAAGGATTTTCTTCTTTATGTAATTTTATATTTGCAAAAATCATCATCATCATCAACCATTATCAATCCACTGCAGGATGAAGGTCTCTCCAGGTTTAATCCATCTTCTCCGATCTTTAGCTTCTCTTCTCCACAACACCTGCACATTTTCTTATTTCATCCATCCATCTCACATGTGGTCTCTTTCTGGGTCTTTTACAATCTCTTGGAATCCAGTTTAAAATTTCAATTGTCCATCTATTATCATCTCTTGTTACTCCCAACATGCATCTCTCCATACTCCTTTGAGTGGTCTGAAGTCTCTGTATTGCTCTTCTATTAAGTGTCCAAGTCTCAGATCCATAAGTAAGAACTGGTAAAACACATTTGTTAAAAACCATCATTTTCAAACACATAGGCATATTTCCTTCAGCACTCCAACCAAGTTTAATTCTATGATTAATTTTCTCCATTATGTTTCCATCTGTATTAATAATCTGACCAAGGTATTTGTAACTGTTAACTTCTTCTAACTTTTCATAATCAATCTTTATTTTCATATTTTGAGCAAATTGATTAAACATTACTTTAGTCTTTTTAACATTTATCTTTAGTCCTACTTTTCTACTTTCATCTGCTAACTCCTGCAACATTTCCTGCAGCTCTGAAGCATTATTTGCAAAAACAACTACATCATCTGCGAAATCTAAATGACTTAAATACTCTCCATTTACTTTCACTCCTTTAGTTTCCCATTTTAATCCACAAAATACTTCTTGCAGCACTGCTGTAAAAAGTTTTGGAGATATGGAGTCACCTTGTCTTACACCTTTCTCAATGTTGATTTTTCCAGTATCATTATGTAATCTAATTGTTGCTGTTGCATTTTTATAAATATTCTTTAAAATATGACAATATCCTGGATCTATACCTTGATGATCCAATGCTTTAATCACTGAAGAAATGTGTATAGAATCGAATGCCTTTTCATAATCTACAAATCCAAAACATAATGACAACTCATATTCATTTGTCCTTTCTATGACTTCTCTCAATACCTGGATATGATCTATTGTACTAAAAACCACTTTTAAATCCATCTTGTTCTCTTGGTTGGTGGAAATCCAAAGTTCTCTGTAGATGAGTTGTAATTGTCTTGGTAAAAATTTTATATAAAACTAATAAAAGGCTGATAGGTCTGTAATTTCTAATATCTTCTTTATCACCTTTTTTAAATATTAATATAATTACTGCATTCTTCCAATCTTCCGGTACATCTTTATCATTTAGACATTTGATATATAACTTTTCTAAAATTGTTTCTATTTCTTCACCTGCTTCTTTTAATATATCAATTATAATTCCATCATTTCCTGGAGCCTTTCCTTTCTTCGTACACATAATTGCATGTCTCACTTCTTCATTTAAAATTCTGGGCAATTTGGAAGATCTAATAGATATAGGAGGTACTTGTTCTTTATTACTATATAATTCTTGATAAAAATCTTCTACCAATTTCATGATGTCATCTCTCTTTTTAGTAATAATTCCATCTTTTTTTCTTATTGCAGATATAAATTTCCTACCAATACTAAAATGTTGTTTAACATTTCTGAGACTTTTATTTTCTTCTACAGCTTTCCTTGCTATTTCACAATTATACTTTCTTATATCATTTTCAACTCTTTTCCGTATCATTTTACAAAATTCGAGATATTCAATTCTTTTTAATACATCATTTTTGTATATATTCATATTCCTTCTTTTCTTCATAAATTCTCTAGTCTCAGTAGAAATTTCATTAGTCAATTGCTGCTTTTTTCTACCAGCTATGTTTGTTGCAGTTTTTAAAAGTGTATCAGTTATTTTCATATTAATTTCATTCAAATCTGAATCATGTTCAAAATCTCCTAAGACTTGAAACCTATTTGTAAGTTCTAATTTAAATTCATTAGAATGTTTCTGAAGATTAGGAATATCAATTGTAAATATTGTTTTTCTTAATAATTTTTGTCTCTCTAGTTTTACATTAACACGTAACTTACACCTTACTAATCGATGATCACTTCCTGTGTTAAATTTATTAAGAACATTACTATCTTGAAATATGTATTTCCTGTTAGTCAAAATATAATCCAATTCTGCTGTACCTTCATTTGGATGCTTCCATGTCCATTTCCTTTTAACATTTTTCTCAAAAAAAGAATTCATAATATAAAGTTTTTCTTTTTCTGCAAACTCCACAAGTCTATGTCCTCTCTCATTTCTATAACCATAACCAAAAGTACCTATAGCAATTTCATCTTTCATTTGTCTACCAATTCTAGCATTAAAGTCTCCCATAACAATTTTAAAATGTTGTTTACTCTGATCAAAAGCCTTTTGTACATCCATATAAAAATCTTCTACTACTTCATCACTATGAGAACTTGTTGGGACATAAACCTGAATTATCTGCATTTGGTATCTGCTATTAAGTTGTATAACTAATCTTGCCACTCTGTCTGATACACCATCAATCTCCACAATATTGTTCTTCCACTCTTTATTTATAATGAATCCTACTCCACTTGTATTTCCAATATGTGTGCCTTTATAGTAGAGTATATGTCCATTTTTTAAATCAATTGTTTCTTCTCCTTTTCTTCTAACTTCACAAAGTCTAATAATGTCCCATTTAATATAAGACAGTTCTCCTTCTAATTCTTGCAATCTTCCTTCACTTGAAAGTGATCTGCAGTTGTAAGTACCTAAATAAAAAGTCATCATCAAATGGCAGCCTGGGTCCGCAATCAGGGATTCTTTAGCACCCTCCGCCTTTGGCCACCAACCGCAGCCTTGGTTGGTGACTTTACAGCCTCCTGGGAATAAGGGCCATGCTTTATTTTTGTCTGTCATAATTGTATATATGTATTGGAAAAATATTTATCATTTACAAAAACATTCATTCTGCCTTATCAGGCACTGAGAAGAAAGACCATGGTGTTTCTTGATCTTAAACTCAGAGGTAAAAAGCCAATAAACTCACCACGCTGGCTAATGTGTGTTGGTGAGCAGCCCATCCATGTTCGTATACTATATGAATAATCACATAATAATAACAGCTGCAATGACAAGAATGTATGGAGTGGACATTAGAAATTTGCCCTGCTCAGTTCCTTTAAGGCCTCCAAGAGGAATCCAAGGGTCTCCTTTCAGTTAATAGCAAACTCCGTTCTGCAGCCATTTGCAAAAATACAAGGACATATAGTGCATAAAAAATATTTATTATAAAACACATTATTAGGCTTTATTCTTAGCTCTTTTAAAAAATATTGTTAATAAATTTTATTCTCTGTCCACCCATATTATATTCTTCAATCAAAAAGAAATCATGTTTATCCATTTGTACTTTAAGCTTCTCAATATACTGACATTTTATCATTAAACACATCCATTAACCTTTATCTTCTTTCCAACAAACCATATTAGTTTTAAGCTTCTGTTTAAATTCCAAAATAGCCAGTCCTTATTAATTTTCATATGAAATCACTTTAAATTTATGATAATTAATTTCTTTTATAACTTCATCAGCAATATAACTTTTACCACTAATCATTTCAATTGAGTTTTGAACAGCTGCAATTGATTCCAAATTATAATCTTCCCAAGTACTACTGAAATATTTAGCTCCAGGATTTAATACATATTTTCTTTTATCTGACCAGTTAATAAAATTCATATCATTATAAGTTTGTGGATATTCAATTTTCTTCTCAAATTTATAACATAATTTGAATTCAAATAATTTCATTTTGACAATCAATTTTAAAGTCATTCCAAGCACATGATTTATTTAAAACTAGTAAATATTCAATTGCTTTCAAATATTTCTAATACAAAAAAGTTCTTTTTTACATCTTCTATATATATCATTTAAAATTATATTTTAATTTATGCATACCTTTTGGTACTAAATTTACACAACTATTCAATTTTACATAGCAACAATTCAGGAATACATAATAAACTTTACAATCCTTGAAAAAAAACAAAGTTTGCATTTAAGCTTAATAACTTTTTATATTGCTTCCACTAATCCTTAACTATCCATCATTTCTTAACGTCACTTAAATCTATTATATTAAAAAATAAATAAAACATCTGTTAATTAAAATTATTGTAATAACAATAAAATAATAGATATAATGGTGATTAACTATTATACACAGACTTTCAATCTGCAGAAATACTTTCAGTTAATTACTTAACCCTCTTCAACTGCCATTAAATTCAAAAAACTTAATGAAACCAAAGTCATCAAAATCCATGATTCCTGAATTTTAATATTATTGGTTTGTCTATTAATTATATTCATTTATTTTTCTTTATGAAAATTGCCTTCTTAATTTTTCTTTTATTATGGTTTCTCTTCATGAAGAATCTTAAGATTATTAAAATCAAACTTAAATTTATATTTGCATACCCTTTCAATATTTTTGCTGTATAAAATGATGTTAATAACAAATTAACAATTATTATAAAAGTTAAAATGATTTAATCAACCATAATATAAATCATTTTTTCATAAAACTATTAAATAAATGTATCCACTTTTTTCGTTATACTAAAAAACGTGAGGTCAAATAAATATATAAAATAAAAAAAATTAAATGTACAGTTAGTGCAAAAAACTCATTATTCTTTAATGATTATGATTCACACTAAAGAAAATACAATAATTTACAATGATTCAGGCAACATATGTATGACTAGAACAAAAGATAAATTTTATCTATACACTCTTTCCACCTGTATGTCTTAAATTTATGATTCACATCATTCTTTTCACAAAAGTCACAAATGTTAAAGACAATTCTAATGCCATAACACTTTAAAAATATTTTATTGCAGGAATCCAATGTATAAATGTCTGCTCATTTAATTAGACACTATATCATTTTTAGCTCATTTTTCTTCTTTAGTCAATATTTTTATTCTACTTTTAATAAAAAATATTTGTCACTTTCTTATCATATATATATATATATATATATATATATATATATATATGATATATATATATATATATATATATTTTCAATAAGTAATTTGACAAATCTTTATAATTTATCATGGTTATATGAGATTAATTTTTTATACATATATTTTCACATGCATTGATTTTTTTCAATAACCTATACATTGCATATATATATATATATATATATATATATATATATATGCAATGTATAGGCTATATATATATATATACATATGCATATATATATATAGCAGTTGAAGTAAGGAGCTTCAAGTATGGTTAATGAAATAATTGAGTTTATCTCGGTTATTATAATTCATTTAAATTTTTTATGACAAAAATGGCAGCTTCTTATAATATACAAGATTTTATGTGGGATGCACTTTTGAACCATATCAATAAATAGGGAAAATGTTAAATTTGCAGAGGTATTTAAGACCTATTTGATTTGAATCATTTACAGAACATAATTATTTCTACATATTTTTAAAACTTTTCAAATAAATGTGAAGCATTAAATACATAATGATAGATTCATTACAATGCCAACAACTGTTGCAAGAAATAATAAGCTACTTTCTAGCTACCAATAATAAAATGCTAATTCTTACTGTATATCCAAAACGTTATATGTAAAGCTTTTTTGATTCACAACAGATAGAGCAGTAAATGATAAATCAGTTGAGATAAAGGCAATTAAATTTGAATTAACTAATATTTAAATTTACAGAACAGAGCTATTTCTTTTCATTTAATAATGATTGAAATTTATCATATCAATTATTGCATACATTGCTATTATATATATATATATATATATATATATCAATTATTGCATACATTGCTATTATATATATATATATATATATATATATATATATACGATCGCCCATTTATAAGCTGTTCATGAGATTTGGAAATAAAAAAGTATTTTCTACTTTTGATTTAAGTTCCAGCTATTGGCAGATAGAATTCTACCCAGGGAATTATCACCAATACACCATATTCCAGTATGAGGTCATCATATACCAATTCAATCAAATACCATTTAGATTGATAAATAATGGCACTGGTCTAATCAAATGCCTAGATCAAACCATCTCTCCTGAAATTAAGCAGATGACCACCATTTATGTAGTTGATGTCATAATTGCCTCATCTACTGTTGAAGAACACTTTCAATGTTTGGAAAAAATATTTAAAGAATGCCATGATAAAGAAATCAAAGTCAATTTTAAGGGGGAGTACACTAATAAGTCATGAAGTGACATTTTTAGACCTCATCTGATAAGATCAGTGCCATAAAGGACTTTCCAAAACCTACAAATAAACAAATCTGATCATTTTAGGGACTTTGTAATTTTTACAAATATTTTTACAAAAAATTCTCTGATCACATGAAACTGTTGGAAACTTATCAGAAAATATCAAAAATGGAATTGGGCTGAAGCACAAGACAAGGCATTTGAAAAAATTAAAACAGGATTTCTAGAGCAAACAATGCTTGCTTTTCTTGATTTTAATAAACCCTTCATTTACAAACTGATAGTACTTGTTTTATATTAGGGATAACATTATTCCAAATCCAGGAGGACAACTAACTGGGGATCCTTTATTTCATTATTCACCTGCTAAAGGGTCCAGCATTAAATAATATGGTTACAGAGAAAAGGCACTAGCAATAGTGTGGGCCTTCCAAAAATTTCAAATGATGCTGCTCAGCTCAGAGATAATAGTGATCACAGATAATAAGAGTCTTGAATTCTTGAATTATAGCTACTTCACTAACAGGTGATTGGTTAGATGGATCTTGTTGTTACAGGAATTCAACTATACAGTCCAATATTTTAAAGGATCCAAAAACATAGTAGCCAATGTACTAAGTTGAAATCCATGCTAGACAGAACAATCACATCTGTCCATAAACAATACCTACATTACCAACATTGATGCAATGTTCAATAAAGATGTAGAAAATGATTTGGTAAATATTCATGACCTACATTCCCAAGATAAAAACCTAATCTCAATTACTAAGACATTAAATGGAGAAAAAGTTCTGTATACACCTGATGTTCTTAACAAGTTTAAAAATAAGGTCTTATTATACAAAGTAAACAATGAGACAATGAGTGGATGGTAATGATATCTGACAGACTAAAAAATCATATATACTTTATTTATATGGACACTATGGAGCCCATAAAACTGAACAGACATTTAAAAATTTATTTTACTTGATTGGAATGTACAAAGACACCCTAAAGATGATCCAGAAATGTCAAGCATGTGTCAGGGTGAAGACAATAAACCAAAGTTATATCAATTCAATCAAATCTATAATACCAACAAAATCAAATGTGATCTTACCTATAGACTTTTACAGACCTTTACCACTATCTAATAAATAAAGATATATGTTAGTACATTATGACCTCTTTTCAAACTTTATGACAGCTTACCCAATACACTAAGCTAATATTGGATATGTGATCAAAGTATTAGACACCCTTCATTTTAAAAAAATAGGAAAACCAGAAATGATTCTATCAGATCAAGGTACACCATTCTTATCCAAATGATGGAAGAAATGGGTAGAAAAATTACAAATAAAACATGTACTAACCTCTATTACAAATCTGCAATCATATCTATGTGAATGAATTGTGTGGGAACTTGGATGTTTGTTTTGGACCTATTTAAAAGAAATACATAAGGAGTGGGTTATAACTGAATATATTAATTGAAATGTGAATGAATCCACAGAGTTCACACTTATCAGGATACACTTAAAACAAGATGTCCCATGTTTGTTTAAGCCTACAAACTCATATCCACAAAAAGCATGGTATATCCTGAAGAGAATCAGAGAAAAGCCCATGACCAAATCAAGTACATGGCAAGTAAGTCCAACAAAAACCAAATGAAGGCAAATCATTAATTCCAAATAGGAGACTTGGTTTTTGTCAAAACACCTCCCATCAGCAAACCACAGAAATTCATTTTCCATAAATTTTGCAAATCATATAAAGGACCATATAAGATTTATAAAATGCTCAGGTCCCAAAGCATACTGGTTGGACTGCAGAGGTGAGATAAAGAATACCTATAATTCAAGAATATTAAAAGCCTACCATGAGAATATTCTGGAAAATTCACCTTAAATAAAAAAGAGAATTTATGGAACCATGGATGGACAGATGTCTACAAACACCCACAATCAAACCCATTACCAAATCAAATTCTTTAAATTATACCATATTATATTCATATATGCACAAACTATCATAGAAATGTACAATCATCCAAATAGATGATGACATCATGAGAAAGTAATATTTATAGTTGACTTTAGTCAATTTCTCTCTCTTACAGTAGAAACAGATTTTTCATAATATCAAATTCAATGAGAAATGAAATAAATCAGGTTTTCTCAAATTACAGCTTTATAAAAGAAAGCTTTGTATTATCAACATCAAAAGGAAAAATTAAGCAAAGCTTAAGCAATAAAATCATAACTTATGTTAATTGAGGATTAATACACTTATAGTCCATTTTAATTATTTAAGATGAGGGGAAATGTAAAAGTACAATCCCAACCTATTACAAATATTTACTATATTATAAATAGATTGTGACATCATTCTGTTTGTTATTTATTATTTTTTATTTTTGTTATGTTAAGTTTACTGACTACAATATGAGAAAAAGTGATACTCAAATGACCAAATTTCTGAATTTAATATAGGAGAGTAACAAAGAAAAATGGGATCTAAAATTAAATTATTACATTTTTTAAAAAAAACATTTTAAAGAGACTAAAATTAAAACTCTTAAACAATGAGTGAGAAAAAGAAACTGAATTGTTTTAATTAAGACAAGAAGAGATAGTAACTGTTTTAAGCTATTAGCATGTATAAAAATAATGCTTACAAATGAATTAGTAATATTCATTTTATAATTTAATTGTGTTATAAAAGAACAAATTATCTCCAAAAGCTAATAACTGTATATTGAATCTGCAGATGTAAAGAATTTTGGCTGTTGAAAAACTACCACCTTCTAATATATAGCAGAAAATAGTAATTCTGATTAATATTAGGCAACACAGAAGAATGTTGGGGTAAAAGGCTCATCAAATGTTACAGATCAGACACTTCCAGTCATATGCCTACTAATGATTCAACCCTATAATCTAATAACATCAGTAATGTCATCACCATCACTAAAAGGAGGCAGTAATCACCAGGATCATGGAAAAAACAGCAGGGAACATAGAAATATCATTCATCCACTGGCAAATCATCAACTGATTACCTAGAGGACAACTAGGCAACATCAAATGGATCACCAACTTCCAAGATCTAGGAATTGTCCTAATCTAAAAAAAACTAGCCATCTTATTATCTATGCACTCACATACTGAAAACAACATGGACTCAATTTAATTTATTCAAATTATATCTGTATATCATATAGAACCCATTTTTCTTTGTTGTTATTTTTTTCAAAGAATTGATGATCCAGTCTTATAATCATCAATAATAATGATGTAGGGGTGGGGGTCTATAGGTCAATCACAATAATTTTTGAGTGTAATATAATATAGATGCTGATCCTCAAACCTACCACTAAAGTACTGGATGACTGACTGGTGTTGAGGTGACATTTTATATATAAAAAATTAAATGCTAATGCTCACAATAGTACAGGAAAAAATTATGTTTGTTATTGTTAAATTAACTTTATTATTATTACTATTTGTTATGCTATATGACTGATTAAACGTCTTGTATGAATGTCTATTGCTATCATAATTTCTGGTAGTGTCAAAGGGAGAACATTACATCCAAGAAAGACAGTAAATCATGACACTCGGCCATAGATTAAAGTCACTATACTAAAGCCAGGAACAGAAGGGTTAGTCAACAGGATGATCATATCAAATTAATCATGACTTATATTATTAAATCAAGTAAATGTTTAGAGCAGGTAATGAATAACCATCCAACATGGGGTAAAAGGTTAGCAGATATATATTATGTGAATCAAATGGAGGATGATCTGATCTACCCAAATATCAAATCTATTTAGTACAAAAGATTATAAATCATTCATAATGAAATAAAATTGTTAATGATTTATTTTACTTAACTAGAATTTGTGTACATTTATCATTTACCTTACTTTCCATTACCTGTGCCATATCCTTTACTCAACTTTCCATTATATATCATTTATTCAACTTTCCATTGCCCATGCCACATCATTTACTCAACTTTCCATTAGCCATGCCATATCATTTATTCAATTATCCCTTGCCCATGCCACTTTCCATTACCAATGCCATATCATTTAATCAACTTTTTATTGCCCATGCCATATCATTTATCCAACTTTCATTATACATAGCATATTACATACCTAACTCAGAGGTAAATATTTTTAGTTTATATCAAAATTTATGATAATTATCACTGTAGATTATTAGGATCATGCATATAATCACAGAGTTTGAATAGCCAGGAGTGACAAGAATATGAGGAGAACCCATAATATCAATGACCTAAAGAGCAATCATATGTAATAATATGCATTAGAGTTGAACTCAGCATACTATAAATGTGAAACATTTATAATTGGAGAACTTTAGGGACTCAAACTCATTCCATGGGCCCAATGTTCCAATAAAATGAGTTGTGCAAATAGCTATTTTGTTCTATTCTGATCCAATTAACAACCATTTGTTCAATTATCATTAGGAGAATCAGATCTTATACATAATAGACCATTCCATTACAATTGGTACAGCCATTTGTTGGAGGTATGAACTCAGATGGTTGTCATATCTGATCTATTATAGATGCTATCCAAATCTGGGAACAATTAAACAAGAACCTAGGAGAATAATTCATTTCATTACACACATTTCATTTCCATTACAAATGGCAATCATCTGGCTGAATCCACTATTCCATATCAAATTGCAAAGTCCAATTATTTCCTTCATAGTAATTTTTCTCTCTTTTTTAAAAAATTTCATGGATAGTGTGTCAAATCCAATAGCTTTACTATTTGTCATTTATTCAGTTGACTTTATTATTTCATCTGTCAACATCTTCATTTTATAATTCATAATCTAAATTATGACAAAATAATTATAAATTTCTAGCCATAGGTTTCAAGTCAAGATATTTATATTCACTTATTCATGTGCATATAAATGTAGATTATCTAAACTAATATATTTAAAATATTTTGACTGATAATATATATATATATATATATATATATATATATAAATTGTAAAAATCGCAATAAGTCTCATACCTCTCCTTATCATTAAATGCATTGAACATAAATATATACATGGATGTGTTGATTTATAAAATTAATACATCTATTGAACAGTTTGAATTGATGATATATAACAGTATGAATCAAAATTATATTGTAGTTTAATGAACTGGAAATGCTTAAAACAAAATCATAAATTTGTTAATAAATTTAATTTTATTAATCTTTTAAAATAACAAATTTGACAGAACAATTGAGAAAGTTTTATAAAAAAATAAAACTGATTTTATAACTTAGAATTGTAATAAGAAGGGGTAAAGAAAACCTGGTGATTACAATGTAACCATAACAACAATAACAATGTTTTTTGTTGTTGTTGTTGTTGTTCTTTAATGGCTGGAAAGTTAAAAAATATGTATCGAGAAGGTTATATATGAGATTTTCTTTTATTTATTCACTAATGATGGCAAGACAATTAATTTAAAATTGTATTTTGGCAAAACGTTTTCAGCATTTTGAAAGAAAGAATTATTGGACAGTAAAGAGGCACAGACTGTAAGTTATTAATTTGATCTATATGTGTAAAAAAAAACTGAAATGAAGAAATATCACTATATATCCATTGGAATTGAACTTTTGTATAAACTATGAAAATTTAAAAATAAACAAATTATAACCTGTTGATTAAAGCATAATAGGAACCAAGATTTTGTTTTCTTTTTGTTATTGATAATTATATTAAACTATTTGCTATAAAAAAAGTATGATAAAATATTCATTTACATAATCAAGCATTTAATAATTATAGAACAATTGGAAGTTTTAAATTTAATAACATTTACCATCAAAAGAAAAAAAACTGACTTTAATCGTGTTTTGTTTTGGTATATAGCTATAACATTTCTAATGCTGATATAAGAAAAGAATTTATGTATATATATATACTAACATAAAAATGATGCAGGTGTGCTAAAAAAATCATTGTGAAGGTTAAGGCAACTCATATGGGTTTTGAAGAGGGCAATGAACATGATCCATAGGTGTGAATTCTCACCATCACATATATATAAAATGGCAACCAGATATTATGTGAAGTTGCATAGATCAGTGGTGAAAGTGGCCAAATCAAAGATTATCCAAACTACTTGGTCAACTTATGGGAATTGGATAGATCGTGGAAGACACTACTTTGGATAATGAAGCGAATAAAAGATGCTGAAAATTCTCAATCTACCATGAATTTTTCCATTTAAAGAAGATGCTCATGTTTGATCAAGAGGTTGCTAAATCATTCATAATTTTATGGTGATATGTAACTGTTTGTTCATTATAGTTAACATATTGATGCTATAATTTTAAGGTTTTTTTTCTTCTTCATTTATTTACTTTTTTATTTTTCTATTACTTCCACATTGGATTTTTTTTTTGAGCTGGAAGTACCAAAGAATTTAGATGTGTGTATTTCATGATATAAAAGGTATTTTTGAAATAAAGAAAAAAAATATAAATGGTTCTGTTAGGAAAAAGAGAATGACTAGACTATGATGAAATGAATATAAATGAAGGTAATACTTATTTTTGACTCACTAACAACATAACATTAGTAACAAAATTAATTATTAATAAAACCTATATAATTTCTTTATTAACCAGACACATACTAACAATTACTTATAAAATCAATAGATGGCAATTCCAGTTCTCATGATTTATAATATTCACAAACGAACCCATTGATTCAATTATATTTATAGAATAATAAATTGTATATTGATATGATGATACCTTTTTTTTTAAATAAATAAACAATGTCATTTGTTTAGACTGGTATGAAAGATCATAAATTATTTTTTTTAATATGATGGCATGAACGGTAGAGACCTATGTATACCAAGAATGGTCTATAATTAATGATATTATGATTTTATGTATTTTTTTTTGTGTGTTATCATTTTAATGAGATTAAGTGGAAGTGTAAGAATCATATTTATGGTGTTTTTTAAAATGTATATTTATATATTTACATATGCTATGTTAACATAAAATAAATTTGTTGATTTTAATTGATTTACATCAAGGATTATTTTTCATTCCAATATTAGCCTTTCAAGCAAATTGAGCACGTGCCTTTTGAGTGTTAAATAAATGAATACTCTCTTCTTCAATCCAAGATATAGTATTTATGCAGGAATAAAAAGAATCCCTCTTATTTCTACGACTCAAATTCTTTTATATAAGCAAATCTGAAGAACTGTTAAAGGATTATCTATAATTTGTTGAGAATACATCATTGAATTCATGTATCTCTTGATATTAAATACATATATGTAATATGTACCTAATAAGTGTACTATATGAACTATAACATTAAGTCATTGCCTACATTGGCTAGATATATTCTTATAATATATACCTGAACAGAGTAAGTACTTAGATTACGAGTGAGTTTGAATTCTAGGGAATCTAATGGATTGACATGCAAATTGGGTGGATCCTGTGCATATTGCCACATGAATGGGGGTAGAATGCTAGTAAAGATTTCTATTGGTTGTAGTGTTATTGGATCTTTCCAGTTTTTTCCGTGGATGGCCGGATTATTGTTTCGCTAAATATAATGGGATGGATTTAGGTAAATGGTTGGTTCTACTGCAAGTGTTGATGATGGATGGGGAATTTTCCATTATAATTTTCATCATTTATTTATATCCCATTGCATTTTGATGTCACAATGTGGTCAGCTATATGTTTGTCTATTCATCAGTCCATTACATTTTTGGTGGCCCAATTGTGTGGCATTGAATCAATGATTTCAAGGCATCAAATATAATTTGGTCTGTTACATATGTTTATTTTCATTTGAGATCATATATGATATGCAGTCCATTACATTTTTGGCACATCAACTAGGGCTTGAAATAAGCTAATTAGGGCTCGAAATACACCACATACATGAGAGATGTGTGTTTATTTTATTTTTTTATGATGAGAAATAAAACAGTCATAAAACAGCTTAATTTCAATTTAAAAATTATATTGATAGTGTTAAATTGTAGAGTAGTAATTTTATCCATATTTGGAAAATTTGGGTTGTAGAAAATCCATAATTTTTTAAGGTTGGATTGGATATTTGATTGGTGAAGTTTGGTTGGTTTTGTTGCAAGTATTGATGTTGGATGGGGAATTTTTGTCATTGTCTTGAGGATGTGATGTATTCATGTCACTTGTGACCGATTGATCTCATTCACTGCTCCAACCCAAATTGTAATGTTAGTTACTATTTATCATGAAGCAGTTAACAGTAGTCCTTCCATGATTTTATCTCTAAGACTCCAGAAAGAGTAAAGTATAGTTTATATATATATATATATATATATATATATATATATATATATATATATATATATATATGTATAATATTTGCCTTTAAGACTCCCAGAGATGAGCAAGGCAATATTTTATAAGTAATAGCCCCTAAGACTTGGGTGTAAGCAGGGCAGTGCAATAGTGTTTGCAGAAAACTATAATGGGTTGTAGTAGCTTAGAGTGACTGAAATGTGATGATCATCTGAGTGTTCATGAAACAGTGTATACTTTAAGAGCAGTGAGTAGGTTCTTTATCTATCTCAAAATTGTGAAATGCTAATCATTCTTTTGGCTGTCAGTATCTGTCAGATCTTTAGAGGAATGGATGAGTATATAACCTAAATATATAGCTTATTCTTAAAGGACTGTTGATAGTATATTTTTCAATCCATTCCAATATATATATATATAATTTAGTAAATTGCTAAAGAAAAAATACATTCCAATATATATATATAAAATTTAGTAAATTGCTAAAGAAAAAATTATTCTAGGATTAATGACTTGTTTCAAGATTTATGACAAAGTAATATTGATAAAAACAAAATACCATGTCTTATATTTTTTTAATAACAATGGAAAATTTTATTTTTAATTTTTTTATTCTCTTTTCTCTCTTCACTTTTGTTTCTTCTCTCCCAAGTTTTCTTCTTTTTCTCCCCTCTCTTTTTTTCTCTATTTCTTTTTTTTTTCATTTTCTCACAATCATTATCAATCCATTAAAGGATTATCTTTTAAATAAAATTAGTTTCTTTTTTTATTCATAGTTTTCATTTTCATATCATTTCAATAAACTTTACAGCTATTTAATTACATCCACTGACAAACATATACACAGAAATATATATATATGAAGTATGATTAAGTTCATTGAGAAAATCAGGGTATAAGTCAAAATCAATTAAAGCATAATACTCTTCAACTTCACAATACATCTGTTTTTTAACTGATGAACAGTCCTAAGGTATACCAAAGAAACAAAAAGTTTTATACAAAAAATATGAGTTGACCAAAAACATAAATATAAAAAGTTTTAATTATTTTATACAAGCATGTATATATAAATTAAAAGTCTAAAACTAAACTAATCAATAAATCAATCAAAATTACCTCAAATTCACAAGTCAATCATACCAGCCAAAATATATAAACTCTAAAATATAACCAATGGTTTCATTGCTACAAGCAGATTTCTAAAGTATAAAAAACTACAAAATAACATATTTAAACTAAACATTATGAACAATTCCACTTTCATCCCATACACTCTTAATATTAAAAAAACTTTTAAATAAATTAATTACTTCAAAATCATAAATTTTTAGTGATAAAGATTCTTTAATTCTTCATTTTATTTCATTTCTCTGAAGGAAGACAACTTTAGTCACCATATTTGTTTGATAAGGCTAAGGTTGTCTTCCTTCAAACAAATGAAATAAAAAGAATTAAAAAATCTTTATTATTAAAAATTTATGATTCTGAAACAATTAACTTATTATTAAGGGTATATGGATAAAAGTGGAATTGTGGGTAATGTTTAACTTAAATATGTTGTAGTTCTTTATACTTGAGAAGTCTGCTTCAAGCAATAAAATCATTGATTGTGTCTTAGAGTTTATATTTTATGGTTAATCTGGCTGAGTGATGAATTTGGTGTCATTGTGATTAATATATATTAATATATATTGAACTGTTTTATATAGATAGGGTTCAAATATATTGGCATTGGTTATATTTAAAAAGCATCATAAAAAAGTAAAATTTAAAAATCTTTAAATGTCACAATTGAATTTTTAATTAGTGAAGTTTATTTTTTAAAAACATGCAATGAAAGTTATTTTCATGTTTAATATTATCTATTTGACTATAAAATAAAAGTTAGAATTGAAAAGAATAAAAGTATTAGAAGATAACTAATCCAGATAAACAAAAAGATAGAAAATCCAAATGGAAAAGATTACAATCAGAAAAATATTTCTAACACTAATTAAAAATGTACAAGATTATTATTTTGTATTCTGATAAAAGAACAAAAGATAATATATGCACAGAAATCTAAAAACTTATCACAAGTATCAGGGTCTTGTCTGGTTTTCTTTTGGCTGGTCCTGGATCTTTGGTCCTGGATCATGAAAGATCCAGAACCACTCTATGCTGAAATAATTCATCATTCAAGAGTGGACTAAAACTTTTGCCAACATTGTTCATCATAAAGACATCAACCTCAAAATCTTTCATAATTAACCTTAGGTCAGACCAAGAGAAGTTTAAAACCAATGATCATGAGCTCATTCTACATCTCATAAAAAAGCATGCATGTTAATGAACAATCTACATAAAGTTGCTAAGCTTACTGGTAAATTTATTCATATCCTAATTTGTAACCAAAAAAAAAAGCATCTTTGCAACTAATGTTAGCTGTAAGATTATAATACTGATAGAAACATTAACTTTAAATATGAAGATTCTAACCCCCATATAGATATTTACCATTCTTATTATTCAAGGGACTCTAAGTTACAGACTTATAGAATAAACATAATAATTGAACATTAGTTATTAAACTGTTTTAATTATTTTACATAAACTATCTGGATTAGCATGTGTTTTCCAATTTTATTTAACAATTTATCTTTTAAATATTTTAATTTGATAGAATAAAATATTTCTAATATCAACTTTTCATTGTGCATTAGTAATGTTAATTATTAAATTTATTAATGTTAGTTAATTGCATGATAAATGTGTAAATTACCTTTTCCAATATGCTTTGTTATAAATTAAGCCCTGGGAGTAATGTTCTCTGAAATATAAATTAAGTTATGGGAAATGATAATCCCAATCTCACTTTTAGTTGTTTTCTTCTTAATTTGCGATGTGCAATGTGATGGACTTAGTGAATTCTTGTATAAATTTTGGTGCCATTGTTAAAATAAATAAAAACTGATTAAATTTACAATACACATTGTAATAAATTAATAGACCAGTTAATCAGGAAATATAGCTATGTTTTTACAATTATGAATGAAATATTTTTCTTCTTTATACCTTATTAACTCACATATTCTAGTGAGTAATAGAAGGCCTATCCAAACAATAAAAAATGTTACAATGTCCGCTCAACTTGAGGCTTCAACAAAAAAATCACAACCTGAGGTATATTTTAATAGTATAAAAAACATTACAATGAAAGTCCAAAACTCATAGACAGAAAATGAATGAGTTTTACAAAAAAAAAACAACTTGAAACCGGATTATACGAACTAAAAATATTATATATATATATATATATATATAGAAAGAAATACATTATCGTGGCTGATGTAGATGTTAAGTCACAAGTGTTGATTGAGTAGGTGGATATTGGAAAGGGGAAAAACATGGCCCTGAGTCCTTATATGCTGCATATGATATAAGACCATCCTTAAAATCCTTTCAGTCTATTTGAAGTAGGGTCCTTGAAAATGGGGAGATAGATTTGTTGCCATGAGCCTATAAGTCTCAAAAGAATGAGCAATGCTCATATGTGCTTATGATTTGGGCTACTTATTGTTAGTCTTATGATTCTGTGAAAGAACACATGTGAATGTGGAAATATTTTTCTTCCTTGCCATATTAGACACTAAAATGTGGGCTTTAAAACCACCTGTGAATCTACAAAAACTAACACTAATACAAAAAACACCGAATACTCGACTTAAAACTTAGTAAGAATAAAATAGGTTAAATCTTATATTTTATTCTTTATTATTTAGCCCAGGGATATTGAACCATTTTTCATATGTATGATCCAAATATATAGGAATTGGTTATATTTAAAAAAGCTTTAAAAAAAGTAAAATTTAAAAATCTTTAAAAGTTGCATTAGAATTTGTAATTAGTGAAGTTTATTTTTTTTAAACATACAATGAAAGTTATTTTCATGTTTAATATTATTAGTTTAATTAAAAATAGAAGTTAGAATTGGAAAGAATAAATGTACTTTATGATTCCTAATCCAGATAAACAAAAAAAATGCCAAATGTGAAAGATTACCATCAGAAAAATCATTCTAATGCTAACTAAAGATGGTAGAAGTAATTTATAAAAAAATAAACTTTGTAGCTAAAACTAAGAAATAATGTATAAGATTATTATTTTGTATTCTGATAAATGAACAAAAAGTAATATATGTTCAAGTGTCTAAAAACTGATTCAAGCATAAAAGGAAAAAATAATGGCAATCAGGAAATTGTCTGGTTTTCTTTTGGATGGTCCTGGATCATGAAAGATCCAGACTATTCTATGCTGAAATAATTCATCATGCAGGAGTGCATAAAAGCTTATGCCAACATTGTTCATCATGAAGACATCAACCCCAAAAAGCTTTCATAACTAGTGTTGAAACAGACGAAAAGTTTACAATCAATGGTCATGAGCTCATTCTATCTTTCATGAAAAACCATGCATGATAATCAGCAATCTATGTAAACTCACTAAGCTTACCGGTAAGATTATTTATATTCTAATTTGTGACCAAAAAAAAATGTTCGCAACTAACATTAGCTGTAAGTTTTTAATACTGATAGAATCATTAACTTTAAATATAAAGCTTCTAATACCCATATAGACATCCACTATTCTTATTATTCAAAAGACTTTCAGTTATAGCATTCTAGAAGAACTTAAGAATTGATCATTAATTGTTAAAATCTACCTAACTATATAGATTAGCATGTATGTGCTTTCCAATTCTATTTAACAATTTATCTTTTAAATATTTTAATTTGCTAGAATATTTCTAATATCAATATTTCTAATATCAACTTTTCATTGTGCATTATTAATGTTAATAATTAAATATATTAATGTTAGTTAATTGTGTGATAAATATGTAAATTACTTTAGCCAATATGCTTTGTTATTAATTAAGTACCGTGAGTAATATTCTCTGAAATATAAATTAAGTTATGAGAAATCATAATCTTGATCTTACTTTTGTTTCTTCTTAATTTGCAATGTGCAACATGTTGGATTTCAGCAGATTCTTCTATGACTCCTGGTGCCATTGTTAAAATAAATAAAAAACTGATTCCATTGGCAATACAAATCATAATAATTATCATGCCAGTTAATCAGTAAACATAGCTATGTTTTTAAAAATATGAATGAAATATTTTTCTTTTTTATAGCTTGATTAACTCACACATTCTAGTGCATAATAGAATGCCTATCTGAATGCTAAAAAATGTCGCAATGGCTTCCCAACTTGAGGCTTTGACAAAAAAAATACAACCTGAGATTCTTCATAATGGTAAAAAAAAACATTACAATGAAGGCCCAAAACCCATAGCCAGAGAATGAATGAGTTTTACTAAAAAAAACTTGAAACCAGATTATACCAACTAATAATTAATTTATTTTATATGACTTATAGAAAGAAAAATGCAATCATGGCTGATGTACATGTTAAGTCACTAGAAAAAGGAAAAGCATAGCTCCAAGGCCTTATATGCTGTATGTGACATAAGACCACTCTTAAATGCTCTTCAATCTATTTGTAGCAGAGTCCCTGGAAATGGGGGGATGGACCAGCTTGCTGTGACCCTATAAATCTTAAAAAGATGAGCAATGCTGGTATATGCTTATGACTTGGGATTATTATTATTAATAATAATAGGTTTGTGTGGAAGGATATGGATGAATTAGAAAATATTTCTCATTCTGGGCATATTAGACCCTAAATTGTGGGTGTTACAGCTACACATCTCTTGTGAATGAGTCTACAAAAATATATCAGTAATGCTAATACAAAAAAAAACAGAATATGAACATAAAACTCAGTAAGAATAAAATAGGTTCAATCCCATATGTTATAGATTCAATTTATTTTATTCTTGATTATTTGGCCTGGAAATATTGAACCATTTTACATATGTATGGTTCAAATATATTGGCAATAGGTTATATTTAAAAAGGCTTCAAAAAAAAGTAAAATTTTAAAATCTTTAAAGTCACAATTGAACTTTTAATTAGTGAAGGTTATTTTTTTAAAATGCACAATGAAAGCTATTTTCATGTTTAATACTATTTGTTTAATTAAAAATAAAAGTTAGAATTGGAAAAAATAAAAGTACTTGAAGATTACTAATCCAGATAAATGTAAAGAAAGAAATTCCAAGCATAAAATATTATGATCAGAAAAATCTTTGTAATCTAATTAATGATGGTAGAAGTAATTCATAAAAAAAATAAACATCGTATCTGAAAATAAAAAATTAGGTACAAGATTATTATTTTGTATTCTGATAAAGGAACAAAAGATAATATATGCACAAGAGTTTACAAACAGATTACAAGTATAAAAGAAAAAATAATGGCAATCAGGGTCTTGTTTGGTTTTCTTTTGGCTGATCCTGGATCATGAAAGATACAGGACTACTCTACGCTGAAATAATTCCTCATGCAGGGGTGGACCAAAGCATTTGCTGACATCGGTCATCATGAAGATGTCAACCCCAAAAAGTTTTCATGACTAGCCTTAGAATGGACAAAGAAAAATTTACAACAAATGGCCATGAGCTCATTCTACCTCTCATGAAAAACCATGCATGGTAATCAACAATCTATGTAAACTCACTAAGCTTACTGGTAAGATTATTCATATCCTAATTTGTGACCAAAAATAATGTCCACACCTAACATTATGTGTAAGCTTATAATACCAATAGAGACATTAACTTTAAATATGAAGCTTCTACCACCCATATAAACATTCACCATTCTTATTATTCAAGAGACTTTCAGTTCCAGCCTACTAGAAAAAACTTAAGAATTGAACATTAATTGTTAAATTGTTTTAATCATTTTATCTAACTATACGGATTGGCATGTATGTGTTTTCCAATTCTATTTAATAATTTATCTTTTAAATATTTTAATTTGTTAGAATAAAATATTTCTAATATCAACCTTTCATTGGCTGTATTTAATGTTAATTATTAAATTTATTAATGTTAGTTAATTGTGTGATAAAAGTGTAAATTACCTTTGCCAATATGCTTTGTTATTTATTAAGCCCTGGGAGTAATATTCTCTTAAATATAAATTAAGTTATGGGAAATTATAATCCCTCTCTTACTTTTCATTGCTTTCTTCTTAATTTTTGATGTGTGATGCAATGGATTTCAGCAAATTCTTGTATGCATCCTGGTACCATTGTTAAAATAAATAAAATACTGATTTTGTCAGCAATAATTAGTAAGCTAGTTAATCATAAAATATAGCTATGTTTTTAGAAATATGAAGGAAATATTTTTCTTCTTCATAGCTTGATTAACTCACACATTCTAGTGCACAATAGAATGTCTATTTGAATGGCAAATAATGTTACAATGGCTGACCAACATGAGGTTTTGACAAAAAACTACAACCACGATATACATAGTAATGGTATAAAAAAATCATACAATGAAATACCCAAAACCCATAGTCAGAGAAAGAATAAGAGTTTTACAAAACTGAAACTTGAACCTGGATTATACCAGCTTAAAATAATTTTTATATGACTTAGAGGAAGAAAAACATGATTGTGCCTGATGTAGATGTTAAAGTCACAGTGTGGACTGGGTAAGTGCCTAGTGGTGATGAGACAATCATAGCCCTGAGTCCTTATATACTATATGTGACATGACCTTCCTTAAATGCCTTTTAGTCTATTTTAGCAGGGTCCCAGGAAATGGGGGGATGGGACCAGAATGCCATGAGCCTATAAGTCTCAAAAGGATGAGCAAGTCATATGTGCTTATGAACTGGGCTTTTTATTGTTAGTCTTATGTTTGTGCAGAAGGACACAGGTGAATGTGGAAATTTGTCTCATTCCCACCATGTTAGACCCTAAAAAGTGGACTTTAAAGGCACATGTCACTTGCCAATGAGTCTACAAACATATATATCATTAATGCTAACACATAAAATAAAAAAAACCAGAATATCAACTTAAAACTTAATAAGAATAAAGTAGGTTGAATTCTATATTTTATAGATTCAATCTTCTATTTTATTCTTGATTATTTAGCCTGGAAATATTGAACCACTTTACTTACATATGGTCCAAATATACTGGCATTAGTTATACACCTGGGTCTCATTTTACACGATAGATAGGTTCCTCAGAAAACACGCACAAATAAAATCGTGCAAAAATAGATGTAACTTACATTGAAAAAGGGGGGATGTGGTCTGTGATTTTTGAAAATTCGCGTAAAAGCAAAGCACCAACGTAAAATTACTTTAAAATTTGCACAAAAAAGAAATAAGGAAATAAAATATGAAAAATAAAAAATTTCAAATTTGAAAAAAAAATGATACAAGACAAACTTTTTTTAACTATAATATTTAATTTTATTCAAAATAATATATTTTTATGCATAATTTACAGTACAGTAATTTACATTTTTTATACACATTTTAATTATTATGATTTTCTGGTGACAATGTAATTAGTAATTAATCTTTGAGATGATGATTTTATTAATTGTTTACAAAGCTCGTGATATCCAGACATACAACAATTTAGCTCTCATTGGAATTTAAGAGCATGTTAATGATTAGTGTCATTAATAAGAAAATAATAATTGATTATGTTCTTTTTTTAAAAAGCAAAAACAGAATGTGATTTAAAATGCAAAATTAACATGCACAATGTTTGAACAAATTTACATTATAATATTGTAAAATTTAATATGTGTATACATAAAATGTGGAAATCATGATTTTAATTTCATTATTGCATAAAATCTTACTATTATAAAGCACTGAAAATATTGAAATTACTAAGATGAAAGTCGAATTCCAATAATGTGCTATTACTTTCAATATAACATAAGTGTGCGAAATTTATTATTTAAAGTAATAGCGCATTATCGGAAATTGACTTCCAGTGAAACACGAATCGCATAACTTCAAAATCGTGTTAAATAAGTCCGCATAAAAAGAGACCCAGGTGTATTTAAAAAAGCTTCAAAAAAAAGTAAAATTTGAAAATCTTTAAAAGTCGCAATTGAATTTTTAATTAGTGAAGTTTATTTTTTTAAATGTACAATGCAAGTTATTTTCACATTTAATATCATCTGATTAATTAAAAATAAAAGTTAGAATTGCAAAGAATAAAAGTACTTTAAGATTACTAATTCAGATAAACAAAAACAAAGAAATTCAAAATGAAAAAATTACGATCAGAAAAATCTTTCTAATGCAATTAAAGATGGTGGAAGTAATTCATAAAAAAATAAACTTAGTAGCTTAAAATAAGAAATAATGTACAAGATTATTATTTTGTATTCTGATAAAAGAACAAAAGATAATATATTCACAGGAATCTAAAAATTGATCGCAAGTAAGAAAATAACAGTAATCATAGCTAAAATAATTCATCATGCAGGAGTGAACTAAAGCTTTTGCTGACATTGTTCATCATGAAGATGGCAACCCCAAAAAGCTTTCATGACTAGCCTTAGGACAGACCCAAGAAAAATTTAAAACCAATGGCCACGAGCTCATTCTACCTCTTATGAAAAACCATGCATGTTAATCAACAATCTACATAAACTTGCTAAGCTTACCAATAAGATTCATATCCCAATTTGTGACCAAAAAAATGTTCACAACTAATGTTAGCTGTAAGCTAATAATACTGATAGAGACATTAACTTTGAATATGAAGCTTCTAACATTTATATAGACTTTCACCATTCTTATTATTCAAAAGACTTTCAGTTCCAATCTAAGTAAAAAATTGAAATTTTATTGTTAAATTGTTTTAATTATTTTACATAACTATCTGGATTGGCATTTATGTGCTTTCCAATCCTATTTAACAATTTATCATTAAATATTTTACTTTGTTAGAATAAAATATTTCTAATATCAACTTTTCATTGTGCATTATTAATGTTAATTATTAAATTAATTAATGTTAGTTAATTGCATGATAATTGTGTAGATTACCTTTGCCAATATGATTTGTTATTAATTAAGCCCAAGCAGTAATATTCTCTAAAATATAAATTAAGTTACCAGAAACCATAATCCTAATCTTACTTTTTTGTTGTTTTCTTCTTCATTTGCAATGTGCAATTCAATGCATTTCAGCAGATTCTTATATGAATCCTGGGACCATTGTTAAAATAAATAAAAATCTGATTCTGTCAGCAATACAAATCATAATAATTAGTAAGCCGGTTCATCAGAAATTCTAGCTAAGTTTTTAGAAATATGAATATTTTTCTTCTTCATAGCTTAACTCACAAATTTTATTGCATATAAAAGGCCTATCCAAATGGTAAAAAACATTACAATGGCTGCCCACCTTGAGGCTTTGACAAATAACCACAACCTGAGATACATCATAATGGTATAAAAAAACATTACAAATGAAGGCCTAAAAACCTATAGCTGGAGAAAGAATAAGAGTATTTTAAAAAAAATTGAAACCAGATTATACCAACTAAAAATTATTTTTTATATGACTTACAGAAGGAAAAACATGATTACAGCTGATGTAGATGTTAAGTTACAAGTTCTGACCATGTAGGTGGATACTGGAGAGGGGAAAAGCATAGCCCTGAGTCCTTATATGCTGTATGTGACATAAGATCATTCTTAAATGCCTTTCAGTCTATTTTTATCATGGTCCCTGAAAAGGATGGACCATGTTGCCATTCCTATAAGCCTGGAAGATCACAGGTGAATGTGGAAATATTTCTTATTTCCACCATGTTAGACCCTAAAATGTGGGTTTTTGTTAAGTCACAAGTGTTGACTGTGTAGGTGGATACTGAAGAAAGGAAAAGCATAGCCCAGGGTCTTTATATATTGTATATGACATAAGACCATCCTTAAATGCCTTTCAGTCTACTTGTGCTTATGACTTGGGCTTTTTATTGTTAGTCTTACATTTGAGTGGAAGGGCACAGGTGAATGTGGAAATATTTCTTATTCCCACCATGTTAGACCCTAAAATTTGGACTTGTGTTAATATCAAGTGTTGACCATGTAGATGGATACTGGAGAAAGAAAAAGTATTATCCAGAGTCTTTATATGCCATATGTGACATAAGACCATCCTTAAATGCCTTTTAGTCTATTTGTGCTTATGACTTGGGCTTCTTATTGTTAGTCTTATGTTTGTGTGGAAGGACACAGGTTAAGGTGAAAATATTTCTCATTCCCACCATGTTAGACCCTAAAATTTGGACTTTAATGCTATATGTCAATTGTGAATGAGTCTACAAAAATTTATCAGTAACGATAATACAAAAAAAAAAAAAAAACAGAATACAGACTTGAAACGTAGTAAGAATAAAATAGGTTCAATCCCCTATTTTATTTTTGATTACTTAGCCCAGAGATATACCATTTTACATATGTATAGTTTAAATATATTGGCACTGGTTATATTTACAAAAGCTCCTAAAAAAAAAAATTGAAAAATCTTTAAAAGTTGCAATTGAATTTTTAATTAGTGAAGTTTATCTTTCTAAAACGTACAGTGAGAATTATTTTCATGCTTATTATTATCTGTTTACTTAAAAATAAAAGTTAGAATTGGAAAAAATAAAAGTACTTTAAAATTACTAATCCAGATAAACAAAAAGAAATAAATTCCAATGTAAAAATTACGTTCAGAAAAATATTTCTAACCCTAATTAAAGATGGTGGAAAAATAATTCATAAAAAAATTGTAGAGATCCCTACTATCGCATCTAGGCATATAGTCTTAAGGTGATAGCTTTAATATATATTACTTAGATAATGAGTATGCACTTAACAAATTATGAATTACAACTTTAAATTATCTTAAAAGATTTCTAGTTATAAGAGCTTCACAATCACTCATGTATATTAGCTTGCATAGAAATTGCGGACTTAATCAGTGAATTAGTTAATAACTTCACACTCTCAAATAAAATGCTTTAGATTTACCTATATAATTAAAAAGTAGGTCGAAAATAGGAGCAGCCACTCTTGTTTTTTAAAGTCATTAATCTTATGTTAACATTTGTAGAGGTCCCTACTGTCACATTTAGGCACATAATCTTAATATATATTACTTAAGTAATGAGTATGTGTAATTACAACTTTAAAAAAATTAAAGTAATCTTATTTGTCATAAATTTTATTCATATTTAAAAATATGAATGTAGGTAAGAAAATATTACAGTTTATTCTCAGTATTTTCTTTCTCAGATAAAAGCTACAATTATTGAATAATAATAATAAATGGGAAGTATTCAACTTCCATTAATTTGGCTGCATTACATATGGTATTTTTTAAAATGTACTATTTATCTAATTAATAGCTAATAATGTCTATAGTTTGGGTTATTCTCAAATTGATAATGATGGTTATATTTTCCATGTCAAATAGTAATATATTCCATTTTGCTAGTGACTTTATATATTCATGGTAAGTAATATTAGTATTAGATATATATGTTATCATGTTAAATAATTATTATGATCAGTGTATAATATTTTGGAATATGTGGTAGGTCCATGTTGCATCACATCAAGTGAATTTAGTCTCTTTCCCTGAGTGGTGATATAAATGACCATCGTGGGTGAATCATGAATGAGGCTGATCAAACTTTGATCAGATTAAGGCCATACTTTTTAGTGTATTGATCTAGTTATTAAATAAGGACTAACTATCTTTTTTTTTCTCTTATCCCTAAACATGATGCAGAAGGAACACTGGCATTTCAAACCATGTGTTGGTATAGTTGTTAAACAAGGTATTGATCACCCCTTCATTTTATATCTCTAAAGGTCACCAGAAGTGACACTGGTATTACAGATCATATGCCATCATGAGATAACTGTGGTCTAGGTTGGTAGTTTGTTCACTTTGCCTTAGATCAATTCCACTATATCTTTGGATACATGCTAATGCTTTGATATGGATAAAAGTAGAACCATTTTTGAAATATGGTATGTGAAAATGTAGATGGTACTTAGCACTGAGAAAAATGATGGTAAAAGATATTAGTTAAAAATTGTTTTATAGTAGATTGTTACTTAATGCCTATCCATTTGAGATGATCCCATGTATACCATTAAAGTGTTATTTATCATTTACAGTCAATTTGTTTTAAAATGCTGATATTTTTTTAATGCTAAAGGGTTATTGTAATATTCTTCTTTAATCTTAAAAGAGTCCTACAATGTAAATAATAATTAAAAGTTAGAAGAATGATAATCTTGACTCTTAAAGCAATATTGGTTGTTTAATAGCCTAAATAAATGGGTTAAAATAAGAAGTCAATAGTTTCTAGCATTAAATTCTAAGTATCTTTATTGTGTTATCCTGGGTGATAATTTTGGTAGCTTATTAACCATTGAATAGAGATTTTGAAATATATTGCTTGTGTTCATTTAAAGTGAATAAGTTCTTAGAACCATTCTATTAATAGATAGGTAAAATATGAAATGTGAGTAATAAATTTTATGTAATAATAAATGAAAAGGTAATAATTTAGAATATAAAATGCATAGTAGGTTCAATAAACTCAATGTGAGTAATAAGTTTGAGTAATAATAAATTTAAAAGGTAATAATTTATTAAAGTATTAAATAGATGCGAAGAGATCTTCCCTTAATTATAAAATGTTGTAATATAATCTTATTTTATGTAAATTTCTGTCACAATTGTCCAAGATTATGTATGCTATCTTTATTGTTATTAGTATATTCACAAAGAAATTTTGTTTAAAATAAATTTAGTTGTCTGTGGCCTTATTCTTAATCACTAGCCATATTTTTATTGCTATTCCTATCAACATATTATTTACTGTCATAAAAATCATCATCAGTTAATATAGTAGATTTAATTGCACATAAGCATATCAAAATAAATTTTGTTAAGCTCTAGATTTAGAGTATATAAAGCTTTATGGCTTATTGATCAAGACACTGTTGATCTTAAGCATATGTATGTATTATTTGTAATTGATATTTTAAAGATGAAATATTTAGTGTTTAGAGTAGCCTGTTTATCTAAATCATTAGATGTATTGTTCACTGATCTTGATCATATTGCCCATAGTTATTAAATAAAAGCTGGTTTGTAAATTATATAATTACTTTATTAAGAAGTCATTAATACTTCATAAAATTTAAAGTTCATATGAAGTGTTAAATTGGATTTTATGAGCTGTTTTTGCTTGTTATATTTGGGTAATGGCAAAATCCCTCTCACTAATTTAATATATCTTTTAAAATAGTAGCATTTAAGTTATTTGAACTCAGAAAAGCAAATTATTAATTAATATTCTCAATTTTGAATCTATTGTAATTTTTCATTTCTGAAGTTATTTATTATCATTTGCCTTGATCTCTTATATTTATTCTTATTGCTTGGTTGATTTAATAGAAATTTTAAGTTTCAAGTTTCTTTTCTAGTTTGAATTTTACAATCTTGTTAATTTAGTAGTTCCCCTTGCTTTATTTCATTATTGTCTTTCTGTTGTTTGACACAATATTAGTTTTATAGTTCAGGATCTCAATATTCATCATTAACATCCTTACCCTAGCTCATTCGTACTTTTCTTTCTTTTTTTTTTATCATTATTTCATCTTAAGTCACTATTATAATTGACTTATTTTTTATTAACCTTTATTCTATTACTATCTTAATCACTCATCATCCTAACACATTTCCCTTCTCTTCTCTTTACTCTTAAATTCATTTTTTTATTTTTCATCATCCATTTAATCATCTACATCTTGTTTCATTTGTCAGCCAACTCATAATTCAAATTCCATATTCATTTCATAGATCTCATCATTGACTATTTATTGGTATTGCAAACTAAATTTATAATAGGCAAAACTCTCTCCATACAGTAATGCCACTCTAAGCAAGACAGAGTAATCAATGGATGTCAGAAGGCTTGTGCATAAAATCCCTATCTAGTGCCTACTCATCTAATATCCCCAAAATAATTTCTGGCTTATGGCCTTCGTCAGTGAGGAACCTTGGATCTGAGAGCACTACACCTAGATCTTAGGATCTAAAGCAACCCTCCAGCAGCTACCTTTTAACTCTACATAACTACTAAATTATAAGAATAAAATTGTATGGAGAGAGTTTTGCCTATTATAACAACAGTTATGAGCAAGCATTGAAGATAGTGATCATGTGGTGTTTTAAGGTTTAATATCATTCCTGCCTTATAGGAAGGTGGTGGTTATGGTTGTAAAAGAGCCAAAGACACCAAAATGTATGGGTGCTGAACTGAGTTCAGACCCATATAACTATTTGAGCTATTGAGTTTAGATTGAAAATATCTGTGTTTTCAATTTTATTCTCATAGTTTAGTAGTTATGTAGAGTTAAAAGATGGCTGCTGGAGGATTACATTAGATCCTAAGATCTAGGTGCAGTGCTCTCAGATCCAAAGCTCCTCGAGGCCATAAGCAAGAAACTAGTTTGGGGATATTGGATGAGTAGGCACTAGATAGGGATTTTATACACAAGCCTTCTGGCATTCATTGATTACTCTGTCTTGCTTAGAGTTGCACTACTATATGGAGAGAGTTTTGCTTATTATAACAACAGTTATGAGCAAACATGGAAGATAGTGATCATGTGATGTTTTAAGGTTTAAACTAAATTTATCTTGGTAATATTTTGCTTAGGCATTAAAGTTTATTTAATCAACACTTAATATTAGTGGTTGTTATCTTCATTCACATTTTGTGACTTCTATATTTAAATTTTCTCATGCATATGCTAGGCAAAACTGTCCCTAAGATTCTGTTTTGTAATTATTACTAATAAGCCAAGAGATATAAAGAACCCTAATATAGTATAAGGTAGTATAAAAATTAGTGTGCCATGTAATCTTGGAATCTCTATTTATGTTTACCTATACTCTTACTGGCTAAGATGATTTTCATATTAGATTAAGTTATTCTTTGATTATTGTTATTTGAGGTTACAATAAGTATTGAACCATTTATATATATATATATATATATATATATATATATATATATGTGCAATACTTATTGTATATATATATATATATATATATGGTACAAGTAGATTGGCATTAAAAAAATCCATCAATGGATGTAATTTAGATTTTTTTTATTACTTGGTATAATTTTCTTTTGATACACACCATAAAAGTTATTTGTGTTTAATATTTATTTAATTAAGATAATGTTAATATTGGAAGAATGTAAGTGCATGCAGAAGATTTATCCAGATAAAAAGAAATTATAAATGCAAGAGATTACAATCAAAATAAAAACCTTCTACCAGATAATTAAAGATGCCTGATATAATTCAAATAAAGAAAGACTTTGTAAGTAAAAAATAATAAAAAATGAAGAATCTTATCAAGTGATAAGAAAACAAAAGATAAGATTGACAGAAATCTCAAAATGGTAGTCAGTATAAAAGAAGCAGACAAGTTTAGAAATGGGGATTTACCTGTGTTTTGGTGACTGGTTCTTATGCACAGCATTTCAAAGCCATAACACTATGCTAAACCTAGTCATAATGTGTGAGTAGGAGCACTTTCTCTTGCAAAAGTCATTTCAAGCTTCATCTAGCCTTGCCATAAATACTAATCAGAGATGCCAAAATGTTACCAGAATGAAGCTATAAATAAGTACTATAGACTCCTTATTAATAAAACTTATTGGTAAGTTAATGGGCATATTGTAACTCATCTAAATAAATCAAAATGATTTATGATCTAGATGATAAAAGATAATCTTCTAATTTAGTAAAAAGAAAAAATAGACATTTGTGATTTTATCATTTTTGGATTATGTATTTGTGTTCTTTCCAATAGTATCAACAATTTTTACTGTTTGAATATTTAATGTGTGATAAAACTTTTACTAATAATAAAAACCTCTTACTGTACATGCTGAAATTGAGTTATTTAGATTTTATCATTAAGTTTAGAGAATTATGTAAATTACCTTTGCCAATATGCTTGATTAAAACATGAGGAAAATTCTCATAATAAATTAAATGATGAGAAAACATAATTCCCATCCTTACAGTTAATTATTTGCTTTGTAAGTCTCAACAAAAATGCAATGAAAGTGTGATGTCTACAGCCTAGCACCCTCTTAAATAAATGAAACTAATTCCATTGTCAATTCGAGTTACAATAAATACTAGGTAAGTTTGTCAGAAAATATAACTATATTTTTAAAATATCCATACTCCTACTACCATTGCCATTAAATAGTTTGACTAACTAGCACATTATCATGTGTGATAAAAAACCTAAATCAAAATGTAAAATGTTACAAATGGCTTTCCAACATGGGACTTTGATACAAAAACACAAGACCTGAGATAAGCCATAATGGTATAAATCATTCAATAATGACCTAAAATGTGGAATTTGATATCCATAGCTGAAAAATAAATATGAGAGTAATTATTAGTTTGTTTAACCACTGAGGTTAATCAGTATTTATCACCAACCTTTAAAATGTCCAACTGGCTCTATACTAATTAATGTTCGCTCTACTTCACAATTAATTAATACTACTAGCAGATAGTTCCTGCATAAGCTTTCAAGTTAATAATTCCATATATATATATTATATCATGCGAGCACGTAAGTATATTAGCAACAATGAATACTACAACAATTATTATTGTTGTTTGTTTAATAATTTTACAGTCGATCTCTAGCAAATAATTATTTGACATAAATGTATTCGTTGTTCTGGGTAGTATCTTGTGTCAGGTTTTAATTAGTATATCACACTTGCTCCCACTACACAGAACTAGGAGTATGCATTTTCTCTTTTTTCCTCTCTTCTGGCAGACATAGTCCTTTAAGAATCTGGGAGACTGTTTTTTTCTCTGAAGTCTTGGTGATTGTGGTTTATCTATCTCTGATTTTATCTCTGCCAGTTCAATGATTTTATTTCCACCGGGTTTATTGTTTTCTCAGCTTGGAGAACTGTGATGGCATGTGTGGTTTATGTGTTGCTTGTGTAGACTATCTCTGAACCATGCTTTTTCTCCTGCTATGAATGTTTTATATTTTGTTTTGGACCACGCATTTTTAGCTGATGGCCATGAACTATATTCTTTTATTGTTAATTGTCTATTTGATTGACATGCTATCCATGTTTTTGTGAAGCACTCAATGTCCTCATTTATCTTACACCACCAAACATAGATTCTGGCAAGTGCTTTTGCCCGAACAACTCCTGGATGACCATTGTGCAGCATTTTGAGCACCTTATTCCGTTCCTGCAAGGGTATTATAACTCTATCTTCATTTAGTATGCACCTTTTGCAGACTGATAAGCTTGAACAAGCATTCCAGAAAGCCAGTTCTTTGGTCGTTTGTTGGGCCAACCTTTACTAATCCATTTTATAAGCAATTGATATCCTGAATCATTATCTGTCCACTCTGCTACTTTTTTACTATTTATCCATTAATTCCAGTTGTCTATGTAGTTGATTTCCATATTGACTTTTTTATCTTGTTTATGTAATCCCGAGTGGTCTAAACCAATTCTGGCCTATTAATGGATTTACTTCTTTATAAACTATGTATAGAGGTAATTTTCTTATTTTTGAGTTTAATTTAAATGTTACTTTTACCATTTCAACTATTTACACCATATTGCCATTTACGTCTTTGGCACTTATATTGTTTTTTTTCCATTTTACATATAACATTTCTTTGCACAGTGAGAACTTCCCAATTGCTAAGGGACATTAGTGTAACTCTGGAGTTGCTGTCAATTTCCATTTTAATGTATTTCCCTTCGATGAGTATTGGAAGTTTGAATTCTGCTTCATTACATTTTAAATTTTTAATGCTTGTATTAAGGTTTTTTTGTCTGTATTTTCTGGTTTTTGTTTATGACAGACTTTCACTAGATGACCTTTTGATCCGCAATTTGTACAATACTCTTGATTTTTCTTACAATTTTGAGTGATGTGTCTCGATTTGCCACAGCAGTAACAGTTTGTTTTCTTAGTGTTTATTCTTTGCTGTTTTGACATTTCATTTCCTTGTTCAATGTTTTTATTAATTGATTGGTAAAAATTTACCGATGGCATGGTATCCAGATATTCTTTAGCTTGGTTCATCACAAACTCGTGTGCAATTCCTCTTTTAATGGCATCCTTGTAATTTAACTCTGAATCGGCTAGTAGGTGTTCAAAGAATTTAGTGCCATGTATGCCCCATAATAACTGCTCCAACAAGGCCTCTTCTAAAAATTGTCCATAGACACAATTTTTTGCTAGTTCCCTTAGTGCTGTATCAAATTCTTTAAAAGTTTCTGCTTTTATTTGCCATCGATTTCTAAAATGCAGTCTAGCAATGTGTTTCGACGAAAGAGGGCAGAAGTGTACTGTTAATTTTTGAACAATTTCATCATATTGAAAAGTTTCAGGCTCTGCCTGTTCACATAGATGGTTTGTGATCTTGAGCACTTTCATTCTGGAAAATCCAAGTAATATGGCCACTTTTTTGTGGTTTTCCTTGGTATTGTTAACAAGGAAAAATTTTCCCACGTGTTTAACGTATAGTGACCAATTGGTAGGGTTCTTGATATCAAATTCTCCTATTGACATTTGGAACATGGTATCCATTGCTGATTATGTTTAATGAATCTTTTACAGGTTCTATCCTTGACTGCACCAAATTAGTTTGTTTAATTGCCAAGGTTAATCAGTATTTATCGCCAACCTTTAAAATGTCCAACCGGCTCTATACTAATTAATGTTCACTCTACTTCACAATTAATTAATACTACTAGCAGATAGTTCCTGCATAAGCTTTCAAGTTAATAATTCTGAATACATATATATTATATCACACGAGCACGTAAGTATATTAGCAACAATGAATACTACAACAATTATTATTGTTGTTTGTTCTAATAATTTTACAGTATATCTCTAGCAAATAATTATTTGACATAAATGTATCCATTGTTCTGGGTAGTTTCTCATGTCAGGTTTTAATTAGTATATCACAGTTATTTCATGAGAGTCAAAAGTTTTACGAGAGTTTAACATATGTAAAAAAAGTTATTATATGAAATGCAAAAGTTTTTTTTCCCATAAGAATAGAGTGGGGCTGGAAAATTTTAAGAAAAACACTTTATTAAAACAAAATAATAGCACATGAGTTAAAAAAAAAAGAATTTAAGTAAAATCAGTCAAAATCTGGTAATGAATGAAAAGACAAATATAGATGGAGTATTATAAGGTGACAAAAAGATGGGAGGTGTTGGCATATAAAGTTATTATTACAACAATGAAAATAAGAGGTAAGATGTTGAGTTTATATTTTTGTCAGTAGTTAAAGAAATAACTGTGTTTTGTTTTATTGGAACAAAAAAATCTAAACAGGGAAATATATAGAATTAAGAAATGGCCAAAATATACCAATTACAACAGAATGTGAAGCAGAATCAAAAAGAATATGACACTGTTAATGAAAAAAATACTGCAGGAGGTGACAGAATGGACAAACAAAACAAATAGGGAGATGTTAGGAGAGGGATTAAAAAGAGAAAAAATAAAGAGATCAGTAGAACAATACCCTATTAGTGAGTGGAACATGAAAACAATTAATTACACATCTCATGAATGCCCAAAAGTGATTATGCAAAAAAACATTATCAAGGTAGACAGACATTGTGGAACTCAGGCAACCAGATATCAATAATGTCACAGATGATATACAAATGTATGCAGAGACAACCTGTACAGACATAAACACTACTGGTGAAAAGCATGCAAATAACACAAATAAAAAAGCATAATTAGTCTAGAAACACATTTAGGTACAAATTAAAATAGTAAATAAAAATATACACCACAAATTATTGATTTAATCATTCAACCAACACAAATAACAAAAAGCATAGTTAGTCTAGAAAGAAGTTAGGTGCAAATTAAAATAGGAGATAAAAATATACACCACAAATTATGGATTCTAAAAGGGTTGTTGCATGAACCCATACTGGGGTCCAACTTTATGCATAAATGAGATACATGATCAATTATAAAAGAGAAAAAGATTATCTGCAAATGGGAAGAGGTGGATTTTGAGTCATGGATGAAAATGAATCAGCAAAAGATATGTAACATAGAGCTTGATATGGAAAAAATCTTTAAAAGAGGCACAGATTGATGAACAAATAAATAAAGTGAAGAAAGAATGGAAAGTGGCCCTAAAAGAAGTACTAGTTGATTTTTTCAGAAAAACCTGAAATGATTAAATGTTATGAACACTGAATCAAGGATGTGGACAGTATACCATACCAAACATGAACACACCCAATACCACACCAATATTGGGCTGATGTAAAAAAACAATTGGCCCAAATAAAACCAAGTGTCCATCATCATGTAATAATCCATTAGTGGTTGTAAAACAAAGGTGGTGCAATCAGATTGTTCTTAGACCCCACACAATTAATCATGATCCCATGGCCTGATCAAAATGTTTAACCATCAATTAATGAGTTAGTAAATAAATTCTGGGGCAAAATATATTTTCAACTGTGGATCTGACTGCCATCTATTAATAAATCAAGTTGCACCTTGAACACTGGAAGTACAGAGCATTTTGATATAATGGTATATCATACCAATTCAACAGAATTCCTTTTGGTCTAAAGAATAGTGGGCCAGGTCTGTTAAAATGTCATTACTGCAGGTTGTTTCCAGAGATTAACATTTACATGGATGATATGATTATTACATCTAATAATCCACATGAACACTTACAACACCTCAAGATGTTACTATAAGAGTGCAAAATGAAGGATATCCAAATTAATCTGCAAAAAAGCTGCATAGCAGCAGAAGAAGTTAATTTCTTGAGGCACTTAATTAATGCAAATGGAATCAGGCCTCATTCTGACAAAATCCAGGCCATAGAGATTTCCCAGTATCTCACACAACAAAACAAGTAAAGTCATTTTGGGAGCTGTGTAATATCTACAATAAATTTTACAAAAACTTTACAACTGATATGGAGCCATTGCTGCAACTATTATATAGGGAAACACCACGGAAATGGATGGAAGAGAATAAAACTTATCTTCAAGGTAATTTAAAAAAATTTCTTAGCCAAATAATGATAGTTTATCCTGACCTAAGGAAACCATTTATTGTTCAGATACAAAATAGTGGGTACAGGTTTCATGTTGACCTTATGAAAGTTCATAAGAATGTAATTTATTTTGTCAATTGACCATTGAGAGGTGCAGAGATTAACTATACTGTCACAGAGATAGGTTTCTTGGCTGTGGTGTGAGCATTCCAGAAGTTCTGCAAGTTCTTGATAGTATTGGAAGCAATCATTAGGATGGATCATAAGAACTTAGAATTTTGAAACTACTGTTATTTAGCAAATAATAAGCTAATCTGGTAGTGTCTTTTTCTCTAGGTGTTCAATTATTTCATCCAGTAATATAAAGGGACCAAAAATGTGGTTGCCAGCATGAGCTGAAATATTGGCCACGATGCTCAGAATCATTTCATTTGCAAATGGAAGATATCTGTTTGGAAAATATACAATTGTATTAGAATGTTGTAGTGTAGGAAGGATTGAGAAAGCTGATCTACAAAAAATTATTGACCAGCTAGAAGTTGAAAATGAAATGGAAGGAGAAATATTGGGAACTAGCACCAGAAATAGGTACTGACTACAAAAAGGGGGCCTTATGGTACATAACAGACCTACAAAAAGATCAGTGGCAGATGATTATAGCAGAAAGTTTATAAGAAGGTCTTATTATGTACACTTATTTTTTGTATGGATATTACAAAGTTTAATAGTTTAAGACTTATTGAGATCATGGTTTCACTGGCTGAATATGGGAGCACAGGCTATCAGCATAGTAAGTGCATGTAAGATTGTACAAAAGACAAAACCAGTGAATAAGACCTATCAGTGCCCATTGAGCCCTATCACTCCTAATAAACCAAATGATCAATTTTTATGAGCCATTTAAAAAAATGAAATATGTACTAGTGGTATACAACATTTTTCTAAGTAAGTGTCAGCATATCCTGTGTTCCAGGAAAATACTAGAAAATCCTATATGAGTCCTTGAGACACAATACTTTGAGAAAGTAGGTAGACCTAAATCAATTTTATCAGACCATGGTACACCTTTCAAATCTCAAGAATGGCAAGAGTGAGTAAAGAGGTTAGAGCTCAAATACCTATTGTCATCCATATGGAATTGGCATTCTAACCCATGTGAGCAGATGATAAGAGAGTTGGAATGCTTCTTCAGGATATATACTATTTCTGACCATGGAGGATGGCTGAAACAGCCTTTCTGGGTATTTAATTACCTAAATTGGACTCGTAATGAATCCACGGGGTTTACACCTATATGACTTCAATTCAGGCAAGCAATATTCTGATTATATAAGTTTTCATTATTCACTATCCCAGAAAATAATGATAAAAAAGATCAAGAAAAGGTAAGGGTGAAATTGGAACACTGTGCCAAACTATGGATACTGTGAAAATAAGTCATGATTGACAAGGTTAAAGAAAGTGATAAGGTGTGGGTCAAAGTAAACACTGTGAGTCAAACTGGGAAACATACATATTCAAAAAATTCCAAAACTTGTATGATGGATCTCCCTAGATCACAAGGGATGATTCAAATGTGTTCACCAAAAAATAGTGGAGAAAAAGGTACCTATAAAGCTAGATCCCTGAAACCTTATAAGGCCAGGATATGGTTTAGAAGAAAGTCTTTATAACAATTGATATATTAAGAAATAAATTCAAATTCCTATTTTATTTTTATTCCCCAACCTAGGAGATATTGTATCATTTACCTATATAGGATGCAAGTAGATTGGCATTTAAAAAAATTATCAATGGATGTAATTTAGATTTGTTTTATTAGTTAGTATATTTTTCTTTTGATGTGTATCATGAAATGTCAATATTTAAAAGAATACAAGTGCATACAGATTATTTATCCAGATAAAAAAATTATTAAGTGCAAGAAATTACAGTCAGAGTAAAAACCTTTTAACAGATAATTAAAGATGGCGGAAATAATTCATATAAAAAAGGCTTTGCAACTAAAAATAATAAGGAATGTTGAAGATTATCAAGTGATAATAAAACAAAGGATAAGATGTTCAGAAATCTCAAAATAGATACCAGTATAAAAAAAGCAGACAAGTTTAGAAGTGGGGTTTTACCTGTGTTTTTCTGGCTATTTATTATGTGCAACATTTCAAAGCCATAGGAAATTGCTTCAATCCAGAATACTATGCTGAACCTAACTGTAATATTTGAGTAAGAACCAGATCATTTTCTGGCACCCTCTCTCATGAAAGTCACTTAAAGCTTTATCTAACCTTGCCCTAAATACTGATCAGAGATGTCAAAGGGTTACCAGAATGAAGCCAATGGACCCCTCATTAAAGGAACTTACTGGTAAATCAATAAGAATATTGTAAATTATCTCAATAATTCAAAAAGATTTATGAACTAGATTTTAAAAGATAAACTTTTAATTTAGTAAAAACAAACTAAAGACAGTTATGATTTTATCATTAAAAGTGAATGATATTAATTAAGTGATTTATTTATTTATTCAATAATGTGTATTCTTTCCAATAGTATCAATAATTTTAATGATTTGAATATTTAATGTGTGTTAATAAAACTTTTACTAATAATATAAACCTCTCATTGTACATGATGAATTTTAATTATATCAACCAGTGAAGCTTCTTAAATTAAAAATCCTTTATAGCAAAGTGCTGTCAGGGAAATATTTAAATCCCATAATCATAGCTATTTAATTGATGATTCGTGATAAATAACACTTTTTAATCGTGTTAAAATGTTCCCTTAAAAATATTCAAATATGCAAATCACTAAATAGGTCATGCTTTGGAGAGAGTAAGGCCAGCCTCTGTTTTGTTAATGGAGTTGTTATTATTAGATATTAAATAGGTGTCCTTCACTTTTCTTTTAACATCATCTCTCTCTGAACAAATAATGTTGGTTTTGGGTAAATTACCTTTGTCAATAAGCTTGACTAAAGCCTGATGAAAATTCTTATAATAAATTAATTGATGGAAAATGGTAAGTTCCTCTTTTACAATTAATTATTTGCTTTGGGTGTCTCAATAAAAATGCAATGAGAATTAGAGGTCTATCACCCTGGTGCCATCATAAATAAATTAAACTAACTCCATCATCAATTTGAGTTACAATAAATATTAGGTCAGTTAGTCAGTAAATATGATTATATTCTTGAAATATCCTTCCTCCTACTGGAACAGACCAATGTCATTAAATAGTTTGACTAACTAGCATATTATAGTGTAATAAAAGACCTAAATCAAAATGGAAAATGTTAGAAATGACTTCCCAACATGGGACATCAATACAAAAATAACCAAGACCTAAGGTAAGCCATAATGGCATAAGAAGCATTACAATAGTTGCCTAAAATGTGGAGTTTTATACTGATAGCTGAAAAATAAATACAAGAGTAGATATCGCATGAGATTCAAAAGTTTTATAATACTTTAACATGTAGAAAAAAAAAGTTATTGGATGAGATTTAAAAGCTTTTTTCCCATAAGAATAGAGTGGTGGGGGGTGGAAAATTTGAAGAAAGACACATTATTGAAATAAAATAATAGCACATGAGTAAGTAAAATTGGTCAAAATCTGATAATGAAGGCAAAGAAAAATATAGATGGGATATTATAAGGTGACAAAAAAGACACATTATTGACATAAAATGATAGCACATGAGTTAAATAAAAGATATAAGTAAAATCAGTCAAAATCTGATAATGAAGGCAAAGGAAGATATAGATGGGATATTATAAGGTGACAAAAGAGAGGGAGAGTGTTGCCTACCAAGTTATTATTAAGACAAAGAAAATAAGATATAAAATACTGAGTTTATATTTTTGTCAGCAAGTAAAAAAATAGTTTTGTTTTATTCGAACAAAAATAAGTTAAATACTGAAATATGAAATTAATGAATGGAAAAAACATGCAAATTATGACAGAATGTGAAATAAAATTGGAAAAGGACATAAGACTTTTAATGAAAAAAATACTCCAGGAGGTGACAGAATGGAAGAACAAAATGAATAGATAGATAAGTGAATTAAAAGAACAATTAAGGCGAGGAATCAAAAAAAGAAATAAACTAAAGATTACAGTAGTACAATATATGAAAAAAGGGTAGATAACCCTATTGGTGAGTGAAACACAGAGACGATTAATTACACATCTCAAGAATGTTCAAAAATTGTTATGCTAATAAACATCATCAACACATAAATATTATGGGACTCACACAATCAGTTATTTGTAATGTCAGAGAAGATATACAAATGTATGCAAAGTCAAATCATAGAGACATAAAAGTTACTGATGAAAAGGATGCAAATAACCCAAATAACAAAAAAGCATAATTAGTCTAGAAACAAGTTTGGGTGCAGATTAAAATAGGAAATAAAAAATATACCCACAAATTATTGATTCTAAAAGTTTTGGTGCATGAAGCCATACTGGTGTACAACATTATGAACAAAACCAGATGCATGGTCAATTATAGAGAGAAAAGAATTATCTGTGAAGATGATGGAGTTTGTCATGGATGGGAACAAATCAGCAAAATATATGTATCATAGAGCTTGAGATGGAAAAATTTTAATAAAGGCTGGATTTGTGAACTAATAAATGAAGTGGTGAGAATGGAAAGAACCCTAAAAGAAATACTTGTTGAATATAAATTGACATTTTCAGACAAACCTGGAATTATTAAAAGTTATAAGCAGGGAATCAAAGTTGTGGACAGTATACCATACCAGGCAAGATTATACCTGGTGCAACACCATATTGCACTGATGTAGAAAAACAATTAGCCCAAATGAAGAAGTTGGATGTTATAATCAAGTGTTCATCATCATATAATAACCCATTAATAGTTGTAAATAAAAAGTGGTGTAATAAGACTGTGCTTAGTTGCCAGGCAAATTGATCAAAATCACATGACCTGATCAAAATGTTTCACCACCAATTAATAAGTTAGTAAATAGATTCTTGGGCAAAAATATATATTTTACTTTGGATCTGAATGCCAGCTAATGGCAGATCAAAGTGCATCCTGCTGACTAGAAGTATATGACATTTCAGTATAATGGTATATCATACCAATTTAACATAATGCCCTGCAGTCTAAAGAATAGTGTATCAGATTTGTTAAAATAGCTGTTACTACAAGAGCACAAATTGAAGGACATCCAAATTAACCTATAAAAAGCTGTATAGCAGCAGATGTGAATTTTTAAGGAACTTAATTAATGCAAATGGGATCAGGCCTCACTCCGTCAAAATCCAGATAATCAAAGATTTCTCGCACTTTACACACCAAAACAAGTTATGTCATTTTTGAGGTTGTGTAATTTTTACAATAAATTTTATGAAAACTTTACAACTGACATGGATACATTGCTCCAACTATTATATAAGAGGACAAAAAAACTTCAAAGTTATTAAAGAAAACTTCTTTAGCCAAGTGATGTCAGTTTACCCTGACCTAAGAAAACTGTTTATTGTCCCGATACATAATAGTGGGTATGAATTAGGTGTGGCTCTTATAAAAGCTCAGGAGATTGATACCCTGGATGTAATTTATCTTGTCAACAGACCATTAAGACATGCAAAGGTTATTTGCACTGTCACAGAAAAGAGGCCTTGGTTGTGGTGTGGGTGTCGCAAAAGTTCTGTGAGTTCTTGACAGAGTTGAAAACACAGAGAAAGAGGCCTTCGTTGTGGTGTGGGTGTAACAGAAGTTCTGTGAGTTCTTGACAGAGTTGAAAGCAATCACTAGGATGGATCATCATAAGAGCTTAGAATTCCTAAACTACAGTTATTTAACTAATAATATGCAATCTGGTGAAGCCTTTTTCTCCAGAAGTTCAATTATTTCACCCAGTATTGTAAAGGGGCTGAAAATGTGGTTTCTAAAAGATATCTGTTTGCCAAATACAAAAATTTGAGGAGGATGCAGTAGTGAAAAAAGGATTGAGGAAAAAATTGCAATGAAAAACCCCACCTACAAAAAAATTATTGACCAACAAGAAGTCAAAATGATATAGAAAGAGAATTATTAGGAAATAGTACTAGAAATAGGTAATGACTAAAAGAAAAGGTCCTATGGTACATAGCAGACTGACAAAGTGATCTATGGAAGATGATTATATCAGAAAGTTTACAAAAAGAACTTATTATGTACACTCTTTGTTTGCATGACACTATGAGGGTTATTAAAGTGTAAGGCTTATTGAGGACATTTTTGCATTGGCTGAATATGAGAGTGCATGTTGCCAGCATAAAAAGTGCATGCAAGACTTGCCAAAAGACAAACCCAGCAAATGAGTCATATCAGGTCCCATTGAGTGCTGCCATTTTTAATAAACCAAATGAACTGATAGCTATTGATTTTTATGGCCATTACCAGTTTTTAGAAAAATAAAATGTGTACAATGAAATTTTTTTGTGATATTATTTATTTAATTAAAATTAAATTGAGAGAAACTGCAAACCTCTCGCACTCATTAGTATATAACAGCCAATCAGATTGTAAATACAATACAGAGAAATTACTACTAGATGGTGATTATTGTAAGCTTTTCCATCATTTCGGATTGAATTAAATTTCTAAAATCTACTATTTGCATGAAAAGCTTTTCAAATCAATTTGGCAGAATGAAAAGGTAGGCTCTTTTTTGTTTTCTCTTTTTTATTTTCTTGCAAAACAATTTGGCAGAATGAAAAGGTAGGCTCTTTTTTGTTTTCTCTTTTTTATTTTCTTGCAAAATGAGCAAATCCTTTAACTTGCCTGATAGTAAAAGTATTGGGTCAAAACCTGCTATGGCATTACATAGTGCTAATAATGATAGACAAAGCCCTAACAAGCCTTCAATCAGTTCACAGCAAATAGACAATAGAACCTCAAGTAATAAAACAAAATCATTGTACAATACTCAAAATAAAATTAACAATGTAAATATCTCTCAAAAAAGCCTAAGAAATTACAAAGAAAACAGTTCTATTTCCAAACAGCAAACACCAGCTCAAAAACACAAAATCACTAACACCGATTGTAAATTCAAAAAATCCCAGAGGAAATTCTAGAACATTCCAAATTGAATCAAACCTTACCTTAAATGATAATACCAATGACAGCAATTCTCAAAATCTACATAATAATCTTAAAAATCTCTAAGTTAACCAGATTTAAAATTGCTTAAAAATAAATCCAAGAAAGACGAAAATTTTAAAAACACAGAGGGCGCTAAACAGGAAATGGCTGCTCTTCAATGCAAAAAAGTGTCTGATGACTTTAACAATAAAATACATAATTGAATCAAAACAAAACAATTAAAGAAAGCAATTATAATCCTAATTCTGATGTCCTAACACCTTCACAACAGCTTTCTAGTCAAAATTCAAATGCAGAACCTTCCCATGAAAATTGTAAAAATACTTGTGATTCTTATAAAATGCTAAGTTCTTCGCATATATTATGGGAGAAAAAAGATATGTTAGATATTGAATTTCCCAGGTTGAATTCTATCTCCAAGTCTACAATTACACAATTTACAGCTGCTCCTGCATCTAACAAACATTTGCTTCTAATTCTCAATCGCAAAACATAATAAGAGCTCCCAGACAAATAAATACACAAACTTATGCTGTGGCACTGGGTAAAAGTATTAACACTAAGCCAAAACACAATATAGATGAGCATCATACTGAATACAACAACATAAATGACTTCCAATATGTTGATGACTCTTCCACTGAGACAATAATTAGTTCCCTCTCAAATCAAGACAATTCTTCCATAAACTTGGGAAATTACCGATCTATTAATCAAGTGTTCAATTCCAGGATACTTCCTATTCTATACAATTCATTCCTCAATTACCACAGTGACCTAACTCTCATTCTAAGTACTACTAATAATAATTGTAATCTTTTTATTTTCCCTACTGATGACTTTTTTGAGTTACTTAAAAATCACCAGCTTGAAGATGCAGTTAAAAGGCTATACCACTATCCAAATAAAAGATACTTTATCATTGAATTTAATAATGTAATCCAGAAGGAGCTGTTTAAAATGGATCAGCTACTACTGAAACAAAGATACCTTGTGAAAAATTGACAAGAACTGACTTTGAATCGCATATGGTCTGGCTAGGAATTGTTACCTAAACATTGCCCATGCTGAACTTCAAAGACTACTATCTGAATATGGGATCATAACCAATTTCAAATATCTTTCAGAGAAAAGAGCTGGAATAGAAATACTCTTCAATACTATGGCATTCTTCCTCAAGCTGAATGCAGACATGTTACCACTTAGCATACTATCAATGTTAAAACAAAATAAATGTCCAATATACATTTCCATTTGAGGAATACAGCCACAACACTTTCTCTGTCAAGAGCATACTCACCTAGCAAAAGAGTGACCAAAAGAATATGCCAAATATATAATCCAAAGAAAATCAGAACACACATTTGTGCATCAACTTCATCAACCTCTCAACGATTGTCTCCCTCGATAACCAATGAAGCATCTTTCATTACACAATCTTAGACTGATAAAATAACTATAAATAATAGTCACCCAGGTCAACAACATAACTTATCAGATCAAGAAATGGATATTTATCCAGACTGTGATGCATCCACACAACTAAGATACACAAACAGCTCAACTTCTCCCAAATCAAAATCTGCACAATACCCAACATACTCAACAAGACATCTTTCATTCTAAGAGTCATCCACAAACAAGCAATAGTAGTCTCAAAAGAAAAACAATAAACTCTTCCAGCTCACAGCCTGAAGAGGCAAATAATACATCTTTAGACTCCAACTCAAAAATGACACTGAACATCAACTGATTGGCAAATCCTCATTTTTTTAAAAAAAGGATAAAAAGATCCAAATCAGTTAAACCAAATCAGATACAAAACCTAGACAGTCACATGAAACATTGACAGCAGACACCAAAAACGAATTATATCCAAACTCAACCCAGGATGAAAAATCTCAATTAAACGATGTGTGACAAATCTCCTGCTCATGTGATCATCTTGAAACTCAATCAATCCCTCAATATGATTTCCTGGGATCAAGTAATATTGATTCATGAACATGGAGCACTAATATTTAATGCATGCAATAGGCAGAATAAACATCAGAGAACTTAACTCTTTTGACTTTGCTGTAGCCATCAAACAGTGGTTTGATAAAGTAGACCTACATTTGATATGTCTCTCAGAAACCAAATTGCATGTTCAATCCAATCATGAGATTCCTCAATTATTAAGACAATATGGCACATTTTATTACTTACCATCCAACACAGCATTCTTGGGAGTAGCCTTCTTAATCAATAAAAAGCTTGCCTATGATAAATGCCACACTCTGTATCTAAGTAAAGAACTAATAATACTTCATCTAACTATTGCTAACATGCCAATAACAATTATATATCTATATCTCAGAAATGATCCAGCTCTCATACTCTTGACCATCAACTGCATCAATGCATTTCTCACCTATATCTTCTTATGTAATATGTATTGTTAATTTTAATTTAAAAGAACCAACAATTCAATACAAAATATTTGCATCTATTTAATAGAATTTTCCTATATGGAGAAGACTGTTTCCCACCAAATTCATTTTCCTTCTGTACATTAAACATGAATACTTTAGTTGATCTCCTCTACTACTCTCCTGACCTACATTATGACATTGAAGCTAAACTACAATTTGTTCCTTTTTCAAATCATACACCTTGATCCCACACCCCTGTCACCTTCACAACACACTCGTACCATAGGCTATTAATGCAAATACACCAGTATGCCTTTTTTCTGAAGTTTATATTCTCTTACACAAAATTCAAATACTCATGCTACCCTCACTACATGCATGGATGGCCTTCATTGGAATATTAAGTTCTCTAATCAACCCCTTCAATAGAAAGAGCAAAGGTCCCAATCATCTCCTAAAAGAACTAGACCTAATTGGACATCTGATCTGTCAATTCTCATCTACAAATGCCACCATGATAGATATAATAAACCTTAAAAACCATTACTATTACAAGCAGAGGATACTTGCTCAATACCAAGTGACAAAAAGAACAAGGATTTTTTTCCTTGCAACACAACACAATTGGACATGAAGTTACATTCACTGGGCAATTGGTGCTGTCAAGTGACCTACACTCTCTATGATCACTATTGATCTGAACAACTATACTAACACTCATTCATAAATACTTTCAATCCAAATTACAGAGATGTCCTCTTGACATTGCTAACATCTGGGATGATGTAATGCACTTTCAGGCACAATATAACAGAAACTCACATAATTCAGAAACTACAATCCTACCCTGAAAATGCCTATCCTGGTCTGCATGGAATACCTCACTTTGTTCTGATCCACTTAAGTTATTTCATTGCACCCATACTTTGCATGTTAATTAACATTCTTGCAGGTGTTTCAAAACATTTCGGATCTCTACCTGATCATATTAATGCTTTTATGAAGAAACAAATCAATCCTTCACAGCTCTCTAACATATGGCCTGTATCTAGAGTCCCACTACTCATCAAGACCATTGAGTCCATCATCAAGTACAGCATCCAAGATAAGCTACTATCATATAATTCAAAGCATCAATATGCCCATAAAGGCTCCTCCACAATTCACACTGTTCATTGTTTTATGATTGTCAGAGAATACATTAGACAACACAAGAAAACTATGCCCATTGCAGTGCAATTAGATTTTTCATCTGCTTTTGACACTGTAGTGCCTTCCATGTTATAACAAACATTTAGTAACTACTCAGTTTCTCCACTCTATGTAAGGATTATTGGCAACATCATCATAAATCAGTCCATCTTTACCTCTTTTGTGGTAGCCTGGCCCATGGATTTAGATCCCCATCTCTTGATTCTTCAAGGATCTCCACTTAGTACCCTCCCTCCTTAAAGAAATTAAAAGTAAAGTACCTGTAATTTATATTCCTCTTTTGAGGGAGGAAATACACCACATCTTCTACATCATTATGTCACAATATTCCTTTCCTCCGTCAACTATTTACCATGCTTACAATTGTTTTTGAACAAATACACCTCACAATATAATACACATCAACCAACTGAAATCAGCCATTTGGAAAATCTGCAATGGCAAAACCATTCTCTCAACTTACATCACAAAGCCTCAAAAATTTCTCATCTTTTCCATTGTATTATTGACCACTGCAATGAGAAAACAAATACAGCAGTCCATTCTAGACAAAACCAAGCAAATAGTAAAATCCCTTTCTTCTGTCTCCCCATCACTCCCTGGAAAAGAAACACTTCTAAATATTATCATCTTTCCCAGAATCAATTATTTTCTAACCATTATCAAACCAACTAATGCCCTTCAATTAAGTACAAATTCCATCTGTTCTAAGTTATTTAGGAAAGGGATGGTTGTTGCCATCAGCATAACTAAAATGCAGAGGCCCAAGGAATTAGGAGGTGTTAATCTGCATTTTATAGCTGTGTTCTATACACAATAATCATTAGATTACTTTGCTCTATCTACCTTGAATTATCTGATGCCAACATCAATTTTCCTTTTGAACCTACTGACATGCCTCCACTCTTTGCAATTAAATGGATTAGTGATCTATTCAGACACACTAACAGCCTAGTTAACATCATAAACAAACTCTACAAAACAAGAAGTCTTATTGGGGGATATATAAGCTTATAAATCCCAAACAAACTATTTTGCTTTCTCAGCTGAAAATAAATAACAAGCAAATCAATGGTCAGCAAGTTTTAATATCACAGAATTATTGTTTTATATTCTGATGTATTAGCACTTAAGTTGGTGCATCCAAATTAATGTTTAACTTATTGACCCAAGCTGGCAAGGGCTAAATCATTAGCCTGGTCTACAGTAGGCCCATTTTAAATACAATCACCAGATTTACAGTTGATTTATTTTCTTGATGAACATTCATGATGATAGATGACTATTACTTATTTATAAAGCTGATGAATTTACAGTTAATTGTACTAATACAGTTAGTTAGGCTCTCTCAGAGTGATCTCATGGAGATCTCTCAAACTCATTATTGTATATTTAATATTAAATATTAATTTCATATTTATTTTGAACTGGGTTGATGATTTGTGATCAACCCAGGTTCACCCCATTGAGCTCATCCCATTACAAAATTGTGTGTGAAGAATAAATTTCTGTTCAAATGCATTATTTCAAACATAACATTTCATTTATAAAAATATTTTTTAAAAGTTTAAAACTAAATAAATATTTTTTATTTAAGCTAAATAAATTTTAAACACAGTCTAGCATAGTTTTTTTAATCTTATATATATATATATATATATATATAGATATAAATTAAAATATATTATAAACTGTTTTATATATATATATATATATATATATATAAAACAGTTTATAATTCATTCTAAAATATATTTTATAGATAATAATTTGATTAAGAAAAAGTAAAGATAACATTTCTAAACAATTTTAATAATTAAAAGTCAGAAAATAAATTTAATCCCTTATTATAAAACAAATTCATATAAAAAATAGTTTGTTTAATTTTATAAATTAGAAAATTACTTTTGTAAACAAGTTCTACAAAATCAAATGAAAAAATAGCTGGGAAAGCCATAAAAAGAGAGGGAAGAATACTGTACTTTTTCATACTCCATCTTGTACTTTCTCATACTCCATCTTATTGCTTATATAATCTCTGATATTTTGGGGTTCATCATTTTTTATCCTGTGAGATTGTTGTAAGTCTAAATATTGTATCATTTACTCATTTACATATGCATATATATTATAGAAGTTACTTCAAACTTCAATGCATTATAAATTTAATTAATTTTTCTTGTCAAACACTCCATGCCTGAACAAGCAACTAAATAATATATTTCCTATCTGTATACCTTATTCAAAAGTATTCCTGATAAATTTCTCAATTTTTAAATTCATGTCAGCCATTTATAAATATAAATATAAAAGATTAAGTTTAAAGTAAAGATTTTTTCAATAAAGCAAAGTAATTAAAACAACTCCTGTGGCATTTTGACAAATATTACAGTATTTGGCAATATTCTAAGCTTGCATTTTGGTGGACTAACTTCACTCACATTATAAATGCTTACAGAAACAAATTCTTTTCATGATCTGCACACCCAAGTCATAATGACAATTCATACTTATTTATCTTTAATATAATTTCTCTCAATACCTAGACATGATCCATTATCCTAAATCCAATTTTAAAATTTTATTATTCTTTTGTTTGAGTTGAGATCAAAATTTGCAATAAAAGAATTTTAATGATGTTGATAAAGGTCTTATATAGAACTAACAGGAGATTAATAGATCTATAATTTCTAATATCTTTTTAACCATCTTTTTTAAACTGCATTCTTCCATTCATCTGTACATTTTTATCATTCTAGACATATGGTATACAGACTTTTCATTCTTTACTCTGAAGGTGTCAATAATGCTTACATTGTTTTGTGGAGCTTTTCCCTTCTTTATAAAGTTAACTGCATATCTTGATTCTTTATGTAAAATGTTTAACCAATTCAGATGATATTTCATCTCTAAAGATTATTATATTTCTGTTATTTATTATTATATACTTCTCGGTAGAACTGTTAGGATTCTATCTTTTGTTTTAGTAATAATTTTATTTTTTCATCTGATTTCTGAAACAACTTTCCATTCAATTCCAAGATGTGGGGTTATATTTTTGAAACTTTTATTCTTTTCAAAAGACATTTTACCAATTTGTATTTATATTTTTATATATTTGATAACCTTTTTTCATGCTATTTTACAGAATTCCAAACATTTAACTCTAATAGGATTTTTTAAAATATTTTTATACTTTTTCTTTGCTTAATACATTATTTTATCTTAGTTGAAAATTCACTAGTGATTTGCTGCTTTTTTTTGTATTAGGTATAGTTATTTCAAGTCTTAAGAAAGTATCAATTATCTTATTATTGATTGCAATCACTTCAGTATTATCTTCAAATCTATATTACTTAAAGTAATTTTTAAGTTTGAAGTCAAATGTATTGTTTCTTATCTTTCTTAATAGTTTTCATCTCTCTAGTTTTGTATTATTAGATAACATACCTCTTACTAACTATTGATCACTTTCTTAGTTGAATCTATTAAGAACATTATTATCTTGAGATAGATAGTTTTTATTAGTGAAAATGCAATCCATTTACTTTTATTTTTTAGATACTTCTATGTCCATATTTATCTAGCATATTTTCAAAAAAACCATTCATAATATACACTTTTTATTTTTCTACAAATTCTACAAGTCTGTGTTCTATTTCATTTTTATTACCATAAACAGACTTACATTATTTTTATCTTTCAATCTACTGGCTAATTTTTCTGTGTATGGCTATCATTACAAATTAAAAATATTGTTTTCCATAAAAAAAAAAGTATTTTTAAATCTATATTAAAAAAACCCTTTGCTTTTTCATCACAATGAAAATTTGTTAGAGAATAAATTTCTGAATTATCTATATTTTGTACAGTCCATTAAATTAAATAAATAATTTTGCCATCCTCCACATTATTATTATTTCACTTTTTATTTTTAATAAATCTTACTTCACTTGTGTTTCCAATATTTATGTCTTTGTAAAGACTTTAAAAATGATCGCAATTATTGGCAGATATAACGAAGTTTCATCAACTACTGCTTTGACTGGTAACTTACAACTTTTGGAAATTAAAGCCAGATTTAAGTTTTAATCCAACATGATTCTAAATATCTAAAAGAAAAGAAAAAGATAATTCCCAAACACATTAATTCTGTTGTCAAGAAAACTCAACTTATATTCAAAAAAGAAGTATTAGGAAACTGACAAAAAATTCAGTTATTTATTGGTGTTAACCTCAGAAATAAAAAAAACTAATACACACCTCATGCTGGCTAATGCCTATTGGTGAGCAATCTATCCATTTACTATATGAATAATCATATAGTAATAATAGCTACAATGATTAGAATATATAGAGTGGATATATCATACCCTGTTTATTTTTTATTGCCTCAAAGAGCAATAAAAAAGCCTTTTCATTAATATCAAATTCTTTTATTTTTATAATCAAGAAAATATGATAGTGCTCATGAAAATACATAAATTTACAATATCTACTAAGACATATTGAATTTTATAGATCTCTCTTTTTGTATACAGATCCAGATGATTGAATCATATTTTAAAATGAGAATTTAAAAAAATCTTTATATTTAGTAGATTCATTAAATATTCTATCTTATCTATGATCAGCCTCCAATTATCTTAAATGCCCTTTTCTCTACGTTATTAATATAAAAACATTAAAAGAGGTGTTATTAGATAAAATAATTACAAGATCTTTCCGATTGTTTGCAAAAATTATTTTATAATGATAACTAGAATAAACAAATTGTAATATTTTAAGCATTTTAGAATAGAAGATAAATAGTGAACATTTATATTTATTAATCATAATTTTGTTATTGGTGCATTTTATAAAAAATTATTTATATCATTTTGCATTAAGAAGCGATCAGTAAAGAAATGGTGTGTATGAAAATTTTACTATCATAGATAAAAAGATAAGATTACTTTATTCTACCCCCATCATTATTATATATATATATATTGAATTAAATATTTTCATGGATAGTTATAATAAAAAATATAAATATTATATAGGTGTAATTGATGTTGCCAGGAAACTATCAATTATCACTAATTGCCAATCTCTGAGGCTAAACAAGTTTTCTCAAGAAACTATAATAATTCTTTTGTTGGAGTTTTTTGTCAAAGTTAAAGGAGGCAAAGTTTATCTTTGTTTACATAGATATAATCTCTTCATTTCTATTTTTTATTAAACCAACAATCCATGGAAATATTTAATTTATCATATAAAATTCTCTGAAGAAGTTTAAAATATTTATAGAATGTCAAAAAAGATGATATTCTTTCACATTCTTACACTCATAAAAATAACTTTCTCAAGTTTAGATCCATTTAAGAACTTGAGTTTGAAGTAAAAGAGGACCTCCTTTCACTTCACCAAAAACTCCAACAAAAGTGTTATATATATATATATATATGTTGGGTTATTTCCATCATTTGTGTTGTCTATTTGTGTGTTATTACTAAGAAGTTGTTTGAGAAGTTTATATAAAGTTTAAAACTTTCTATACATTCAATATGTCCAACATATTATCACATCTAATATACAATCATCACTAACCTTCTGGCAAATACAATGACCTATTATAGATTAATGAAAATTTTGTTTGATCAGCAGATTGTCAATTAGTAGGAATTGATAGTTTTCTGGCAACATCAAAAGCAACGGTTATTTCTGTTTACATAGATATAATCTCATTTCTGTTCACATATTCTAAATATGGAAATTCTGACTGAGAAAAACTAAAATGAAAACATTTTATTATTAAATTTAACAATGGCTGTACTAGAGCATAACTATTTGTTTAAAACTTTTTAATTAACTTAAATGATATAATTTAGCAAAAAAAAATATTATGGTAAATTTTGTCAAAGATTTTAGATATGTAAAATAAATAATATCAGACCTGTTCTGTTGTTCTATACCATGAGCAATATAGTCAGAAATGACTAAATTACTTTTTAAATGTTATTATATTAAATTAATCCATGTTGATTTAATTCACTAATATCTTAAATGATTTTTGTCATACACATAGTATTCAAAAATTCCAAAAATCAACTTTAAAATTGGAAATGGATCTATAATTACAGGTTAATACTTTAGAGTCATTTCAGAATTGTGGCAAAACTGCTATTTTTAACAGAACAATTAATAATAGAACAAAGAGCAGAGGTAACATATTTAGAACATTCTTTATAGTTAAAAGATGGTATGTTATGAGGATCTAAATTAGAGTCAAATCTTATTTTTTTATATCAGAAAATCTATTAAATTCTGAAATCACTGTAGTTTGTAATTTTTTCAATGAATCTTATAAAATGTAATTTAGAAGGTACTAAATTGGATTGTCAATTATCTGTTTTAAGAAAAATTATTATGCTGCATTTTCCTTTTGGTTAAAGCCAAATCATTAATAGCAACAAGAATTTTGGAGACTAGCTGAAATGTTTAATTCAATATTTTATGCAAATTTTTCATATATCTAGTAAATGATCTTGGGTAATTTTTAAAAAAAAATAAAATTATTTCTAAAAAATATTTTTTACAATGGTGTTATTGATGATAGAATTTTGTTTTACTTATTTTTTAGAGATGAATAAAATCCAATGAGGAAAATGTGTGTTTAAAATAGTTTTACAGGAATGTATAGCTATAATAACTTTTTAAATGTGTAAGTAAAGAGTTCATTAGCAAATTTAACATCAAAGGAGGTGAAGAAAAGATTACAAATACTTAAATTCCACTTCTATAATTTATTCTGGAAATATGAGCAGAACAGATCTAGAATAACAAAACTTTTATATAATCTTTTATTAAGTAATGATGAGGGCAAAATAATAATAAGAATATGAGGTTATTTTTAATAATGGACCGATTTATAAGAATGTTGGCAAACATTGGGCAGTTATAACTAAACTAGAATTATATTGTTTGAGATTTAATAAACACTTGAATCTTAAAATATATAAAAAAAGGAATGGAGGGGGAAATGGTATTTCTAAGGCATAAGTAAGAAATTAGTAATGAGATAGGAATCATGAAATTATAAAATATTCATAGGAACATAAATAACTTGTTTGAATTGAATGTAACAATGTTAGATTTTATATAATCATTATCCAAAAGAATTTTAAGGTTACTATTTAATATTTCTTCATGCCAAATAGATTACTTTAATAAAAAGCAAAGAGATGAATTTACATATTATATTATTCATTTGAAATATAATTAATACTATCTCTACAAGCAATTTCTGAAAATCTACCTATATTAAATCTTGTACCTATAACATTTATTGCTGCATAGTTTCAGATATAGAATCAAAACTTTTTGAGTAGAAAAATGGTTCCAATTCTCTTCAATGTTAATGTAAAAACTGAAAAAAATAACTCTTATCTAAATTGCATTGAAGAAAGAAAGTATCAAAAACACTGGCAAAAAATGAGAAATGAAAATAATATAATATGGAACAAACAAAAATAAAAATCAAATGGAAAAAAACATAGAAAAAAAATAGAAAATGTGGAATAAAAAAGCAAGGAATTATTCTGGAAAATGAATCAGAAAAAGAACCATAAAAAGGGAAATTTACATAGTGGTGGACAAACATTATGGAAAATTAAATCCTGATGTTTAGATGAAATAATAAGAACAAAGAAACTACATGATTTGATGATAATCACGTTTATTTTAAAGATTATTCCCTAGAGAATGTTTTTTTTTTAATAAGTCAAGTGACTTGTTATTTGAAATTACATTACAAATTAGGTACCTAATATATTTATTTCTATTTTTAGATGAAATCAGGTTACCAGCTGGTGCACCCACCCTTTCTCTATCTAAATTTCCAAGATGTGATCATGCCAGTCCATGATGATGACAAAAGCCACCTTGCCTATGCCTGAATGATATGAAATCCTCACTGCACAGCCAGTTGACTTGAATCCCACTCAGAAACTCAGTCAGGAGAAGATGAAATTATGAGAATAAGTATTCGGTGTTTTATAAAGTATATATATTATGTATAAAATATAAAATATTAATCGTTACATAAAAATATTATGAAGTAGAGAAAACAGAAGTATACTGGACTTGTCATCCATATTAGCCATGAGATTCCAGGTAAATATCAAAGAAAAGGCATTAATGATTCATATGAATTGTAACTATGAGTTGTAAACACATGAATTGCCTGCAGCCAAAAGTTAGCCTAGAATACACTGAAGGACATAACTGATTTTAATTTCAAAAGATATATTAATTAGGATCACCAAAAAGTAAAAACTTATGTACATAAGTAAGATATATTTTTATTGTCATATTCCTGGAAAATAAGGCAAAATAAAAATAAAAAAATTTATTTCAATTTATGTTTGTTGTTGTTGTTTTGTTAGTGTGTGAAGTTTTGTTTTGTTGATCTTTTCTTTTCTCTTTATTATTGAATGTAAAATTACATTTGTATATGTGCAATTGTGCACTAGTCCACAGATATTGATATATAGGTATAAAATGCAAATGAATAAAGGGAAGGGGGGATTATATATTAATTGACTATATAAAATATTATGTTTAATGTATAGCCAAATAATGGCAAATGGGGAATTTATTTGGTTTATTACATTTTCCATTTATTATTCATGTTTGGTGGAGGGAGATATATAATCCATATTTGGGAAAATGATAGTTTTGTCAGATTTCATTATGAGTTGTTTTATCTAAAATAAATTGATATTTTTTACATAAAAAAATACATATTTGGTAGAACATTTTTTCCATAATTTATTATTAAATCTTAAAAGTAAATACAACCAAAATTAATATTATTCTGTGTCTATATTCAACAGTTTATTAATATCACTTACACTGAGTAGAATATAATGCTGAGCTAGTATAGTGGATTGCCATACCAGGAACTAATATAGTCTTTAAATGTCTACCCTCATTGCATAATTCTTTATTTAAATAAAAATTAGTGTTTAATGCTGATAAAAAAAAAATCAGTGCTTAAAATTAAGCCTTGGGGGACTCAAAACAAAAGATAAATTAATTTTCATATAATTTAATGACGGTAATATGTGCTTTATCTTAAATACAATATAACAAAATAAATATATGTAAAAAATATATGGAGCAAACCTTTAATAATTGATTTAACATAATATGCTTAGCTAGCTTTCGACTGGTGTCAGTCATAGATGTAGCAATGGTTGTAGAGGAGAATGGAGGATATATATATATATATATATATATATATATATATATATATCCTGATAATATATGATATGAAATAAAACGGGTTCTAGCTCAGTTAATAATTAATAAATAAAATATTCAGCATTAAAATTAAAATGTTTCACTAGCTCAAATTTAAAATACGAATAAGGTTCAGTTATAAAATAAATTAAATAAATATTTTAATATTTTCATGAGACTTAAAGTGAAAATACAGGTGACAAGATAGATTACATTGAGCCAATATCCCACAGGATACTACCTCAATGGCATAAGAACACTATCCCCCTTATTACTATTTTAAATAATAAACTCATAGTATTCTTATGACTTTAATAACTTCTACTCACTAAGACAAAACTAATAATTAAATCTTAATCTTCTATTTAATAATAATCTATCTCAATAAAATAATCTCAGGTTCATAAAGTTTATTCTAAGTTAATTTAAAAATACGGTAGTAAAATATGAGAAGGGATTTTATGTCATAATCTACTACACTGAAACTAATAATAATAATATTCTTCATTGTTTAACTACTACTGGATATCTTTTCTTTTCATTATATTTTTATTACCATAATAAAATAATAAAATAATATAATATGATCTTATATCTTCATGTAATGATATAATAAATATGTGGTAGCATTTTAATAATCTGACAAACAAAATATGTGTGGCAACTGATAGTATATAATTCAGTATACTATTGTGATAACTGATTTATGACCAATAAAACAATGTAAAATTATAATTATTTAATTAAAAGAATACCAATAAAATATTTAAATTCTTAAATATAACTCTCTATTTATCTTTTTGTGCAAAATTATATTTTTGTTTCAATTGTTATGAATATATCGTGATTTCATGCAGTGGAGTGGAGAAATAAATAATCCAGACACAAAAATTTTGAAAACAAATTTTAACAAAGTTTATTAACAACAACAAATAAAATAAACAATTTATGTACACTATTTACAATGGATATCCTTATTTTAATCTTACATTTTTATCTAATAAGTTATATAAAAATAGTTTATAGTTTAGTTATATCTTTATTTATACTTAAGACAAAATTTAAAAAAATGTTACCATTTGGTTTGATATATTTACTTATTAGCAAAATATTTCATCCTTAATATTATTAAACTATCTTATTTTTTAAAAAAAAAATTCATAGGAAAACATTCTACAGAAGAAAAAAATTAACTTTATAATGAGTATGGATTTTTCAAAATATAAAAAAATTTCATCTTGCAAAGTCAAAGATGTTACATAAAATATTCATCCAAAATTCAGTACTAGATTTTAGTGTTTTATCACACGATGTTTACTAATCATAATATATTCTTATTTAGCCTTACTTTAGTATGATATAAGTGTAATAATCAATATATTCCTGTTATTCAATAAACAAAAAATATATACTATGCATATTGTTTATATAATTTACATTGTACTATTGTATTTTAAAAATATGCAATACTTATTTTTCTTCAAAAAAATAAAGCATTCAAAATAATCAACATTCTAAAGAAAATATCTTGTTTAGATACTCTATTTTAAAAATTTATATTTCATTTCCGAAAATAAATTCAAAATATATTCTATGATTCTTTCCTTTCCTTAGGATACTTTGGACCTTCAATTTCAAGTTATAAATTCTATTCCTTTTAAGCAAATAAACCAATCTTATACAAAACGATAGCATAACCTAAGTTCTAAATTATTTACCATTTCTTTTCAAAATGTCTTACTGAATGATGCAGTTACATGAAATAAAGATAGTGAAACAGATGCATAGGATTTAAGGAAGAAAGCTAGAGTATCACTCATAATATATCTCAAAAACATGGCACAGTGCATTACAAGAAAGAGGTATGACCTTTACCTGTCTAATAACCTCTAATACATGAACGATGTTAAAGCTATTTCTTCAGCTTTATTTAAAACATCAAATATTTAAAGACATATAAAACACTGTCCAAATAAAATGTGTATCAGTCATAGGGCTTTGTTAACTATGCTGATAACCACATAAAGACTAAATATTATTTCTATTCCTTATCATATCCTATTTTTTTTAAAAAAATACATCATCTTGGTTTCCTGCTAACTATAGTACTTCCAAGCCACTATCTCAATATTATTTCTCAAGATTTTCCACATCTTACATCGATAAATAACTATCTGCATTTACAAAACAATAAATAAAATTCACTGATAGTTTAAAACAATTTCACTGTTCCATAAGAAAAGTTTGCTTACTTCATTATTCTATATGTTTAATCATATACAATCTACTTAGACAATATTTGAATATCCAATAACATGAAAGTTCTAAAAGAATCACATAATTATTTGTTATTATGTTGGATTATATCACTAATATATAAAAAAAATAATCGTCATATGCATATTTTCAAATCAATCCTATCTCATAATGTTTTTTTAAAATGTTGTATGAAAATGTGTTACATATAATTAAAACTTTTACACTTCATTCTTAGATTTATAGATGATCTAAAGAAAACAAAAATATACATTATAAATTATTAATAGTTATTATTATTACCAAATAACCCTTTTTATCTGGTCATCATTTTTAGTAGGCTTCTTCCATCCACTGGATATAGAAAAACATTGCATACATAAATGAAAAGATACATCCATATGTTTTATTTAAAAATATTCTTATCTAAATTATTAGATTATATTATAAATTTTATGTTATTAACAAATTAATGTTTTATGTTTTCCTAATCTTATAAATAGAAAAATTTACATTTAACTAAGTTAGTAAAATAAAAATTTAAAACTATAATTACATCTTCACTTGACCATAGTTCATGATAAAATCCAAAAATGTTTATTATTTTCTCTAGAGTTTTAAAATGTTCTCCTCCAAGCGCGTTAAAGTTTAAAAATAAATATAATTATTAATCCATTTAGTAAAATTTATAGAAAATAATCCTGGGTCTTTACTGTTCAGAATGAAAATTATTAAACTGTAATATTAAAGAATTATTCCCATGAAGTTTATTCAATATTCTCTGATGCATCACTCTGTTCAATTTAACTTAAGTTATCCGGTAATATTTTACACAATATTTGTATTTTCATGGATCCATCCTTTATTTATCTACTATATGTTCATTTTTTTTATATAGGTTTTATTTCTTAATAGGTTCTTTTTAATTCTTGTAAAATATATATTTAAAAAAAAATGTTTCTTCAAAAAGAACTAAACATTCTATTTCTTTCATTATATTTTATGATAACTCATACGATATAAATATCTTATTCTTTTTTAAAAAAAAACTCCTGGATAAGCTTATAAATAATGCATCACAAATTTTTTTAGATGGCAAATAGTTTTCTGTTTAAGCTTCCAGCATAATGCCTGAATTATTTTTATATGAGTTAGAATAATCCTCCAGTTGAGCATAAATAAAGCTGTATTATAATTTAAACATATTTTATTTTGTAGTATATCCATCTCTATTGCGTAGTTTAGGTTAAACTTCAGATAAAATACTCCTGGCAAGTAACTTTTAAAAAACTAGAAAATCATTTCCACGAAGTTTCTAAATATATTTTTTTTTAAACTCTCTTTTGCAAAATACTTTAAAATTATCAATTAGTTTTTTGCAGATAAAGTTATAAAAAAGTATTAAAAAATTGACTAAAATAAAAATTTAAAAATATTATCTCTTTGATAGCTATAATTTACCTTTCTCTGGTTTCAATACATTATTAATCTCCTCTTATACCCCTGTGCAATTCATATTTATAGTCTGTAAGAATACCTCATTTGATTGGTTGATTCTTACTTTAACTTGAGAACAAATTTACATATTTTCAGTTTATAGCAGAATCAAGTTTCAAAAAATAAAAATTTTTATGACGTAATAAAATTTAAAAAATATTATTTAAAATTCCACTTTTAATTCAATTATTACTTTATCAAAACTATTTAAACATTTAAGATAACTGTTAAAATAACTTTAATAACCTATTCCATTTTAAATATTCAATTTATCTAGTTTTATTTAAATAAAATATTTAATTTTTATATTATGAGTGTATTCATCTTTATGATACTATTTTAAAACATTTAGAAACATTTATAACAACTATTTAATATTCACTTCTATGATAGATAGTAATTACATTCAGTTCTATAATACAACTTTTAAATATTTCAAACTCTGTTATTAATTCAAACAAGCAGTGTGTGAAAGTATGTAGTATACAAGTCACATGATCAATATAACTTTGACAGACGATTTTCAATCTATTTCTCTGCCTAGATTTATAAAATTGATACACTTATTATATTATATAAAATAATTATAAAAAATTTGGAAGAATAATTTTAAAAATATAGAACTAGATATAATTTTCACCATCATAAAGTTTATTTTAAAAATATACTATATTAATTTTGACTATTAAATATGATTATAAATTTTAATATAGCATTTATTAAATTATCAGTTTTAAACTATTAAAATCGAATTTATTAAATATACATTTAATATTTATAGCTGTGTTATTTAATATGGCCAGCTTTTACAACCATATGCAACAATATTTTAAAGCTTTACATAACTATTTTTAAATGATTCGTTATAATTTTATATACTACGTATTTTCTTTAGCTTCAAATTGTACTTTATATTATAATTGACAAACTATAATTAATATATTAAAATAATATATTCTAAAATTTAAAATTTTTAGTAATTGACTGAGATGGACTATTACTGGCCTATAGAAAAGGGCACAATATATATATATATATATATATATATATATATATATATATATTGATATCGGAAGATATATATATATATATATATATATATATATAGTAACCTAGTGTTATTGACACTTGGTTTACTTGGCATTATTTCTGCAGGAAAACAATGCTATTCTTTAAAGAAATAAAAAGATAAAATAACAATAGTAATAATTGATTAATAAAGTATGCTATTCACTCACTTTGGCATGTTTTGGGTGAATAACTAATAGATTTAGTAATGCAATATCATTTTTAAAAAGAACATGAATAATTTAATTAAGATATTAATAATTAAAGCAAATTAATATAGTATAAAAACAAATATCATAAACAGTAATTGATTTTGGATGGGTAGAGGGGAAGAAGAGATGAATGTCTTATCATAGAGAACAATAACTACTGGTAATTCCATTTGTAGAAAATGAGTTATAAATTACTGATAATTATCATTAATTAAATGTATTTATTTATTTTTTTATTGTCAAATCACTTTGTAATCTATTTAAATAATACTAAAACTATATGATTGTAATAGGTTTTTCCTTTCTTTTGTTTATGTTATAATCAAATGATTATTTTTCTGGAAGAGGTCACTAAAGTCAAGATCATTTTTTTTGAAAAAAAAAAATATAGTCTGCTTTTAGTTTTCAAGGAAGGAACAGTGCTGAAATTTGGTAACTCAATTTTTTCATTTTATTTTGCAGAAATAAATGTAATCAAAGTAAAATTTTAATAATATAATATGTGGCTAAAATTTTTTGATAAGATGTCCTGATTTCCTGTGCCATCTACCTATTTAAAAAGCTTTTATACTTAAAAATTTATTGTCTCACGCTAAAGTTAAAAATGACAGAATTAACTAAGGGAATCACGAAAAGTGTTATTATGTCTAAATTAAGGAAGATAAATGATTTCCAAGAAAAAATTAATTATTTATTAACTTTATGTCATTTATTGATATTTTCTTGGTATAGAAAGAAAAAAATAATAATTGAAAGAAATATTTTGAAACCAAGGAAAATCAACTAGAAACATTTTCGCGCTCTTTCTCAATATTGTCTGCCTTTACAAATAATGCAATTACATATGTTAAAAATGTTTTTATTCATCAAGAATTGTCTAAAAATAATAATAATCATCATAATATTAAACTATACATTTGTATATTTTTTTTTAAAAAAGAAAAAGAAAAAAAATGAAAGACTTTCTTGAAGTAAATGTAAGAAAAAAAAATTATATACGTGCATTCTTACGGAGAAGTTACCGTTAAAAAATTTATAATTCCTAAAGTATGAACAAAACCAAATATCTCAGTGACTTAATGATAAAAATAAATGATATATTATATTACACATCAGTTGGATTTATTAAAACTTCCTATACATGTAAATCAGCTGCAGTTATTATCAGAATAATCTCTCGGAAAAATTGCGCATTTTCGTCCATAAGTAAGCTAGCTAATATGAATTGTATGTATCGTCAATAATAAAAAAGAAAAGAATTGTGTATGTTTATAGTCTATCGTCAACTGTTCGTTATGTTATAATATGTATATTTTATTTTCTATGGATCCCAAAATTGTAGCAGTTTAATTCAAGTAAGAATTAATCTTCAATTCTGCTATATTTTTCTTTACCTAATTTATTAAACGCACAAAATAAGAGAAAACTTTTATTTAAAGGAAATAATACCATGTGTTTATTGTTTTTAAACTTGCTTCGTGAAATACGACTGGATAAAGCTCTTCAATTGTTCAACAGAAAAACATTTTCTAATGAGAGAGTATGCACTTGTTAATTAATGATTGTTTAAAACTAAGTTATAAATGATATGTATTTTTTTTGTTATATCACATAGGTTAAAGTCTGTATGGTCAAGTGATATTTAATAGCCTTGTAATGACAGAGGTATGTTTTAATATAATTATTATAGGTTAAGTTGATATTTAACACGAAAGAAAAAAAATCTATAAAATATGTTTTAATTATTACATACAATTGTAGGTAGAAATTTTTGTATGTTAGATACGTAAAAGAAAAATATTTAGATATTTAAGGGGTAAAATAAATATTGAAAATTATCAGAAGTAACTAAAAAAAAAAAAAAATGCTATAACAAAATATTTCTTGTTAAAGTTTTGAAACGAATTTATACTGTATTAATTGAGGAATTTATTCCTAATTATACTTAAATAACACATCCACTTTATTTAGTTTAAGATAGTATGCTACCAACTATTTTTGAATGTTCCTTTATTAAAATTAAAATTATTATACTTTTATTCTATAATGTCCATTGATTTCAGATGTTGATCAAAGTATACACGGTAACATAAGTTTATTATAATCAGTGTATTTACTTATCCTGCCCAGATATAGCATTGGTATATGCTTAATATTCGCATAGGTAATAATTATAATGTATTTATTTTGTGGGATGAAAAATGATCTCCCCAAAAGCTTTGTTTTCCATGAGAGGAAGATTTTAAATATAATGTTCGGGTATGTTTATAGCCCAAGTGATCGATTCTCATAGATAGGACGATCAAGAATTTATCTAGCATTTAGTATGCTTCATTCATTTAAATCCCAGGAGAGGATTGTATTTGGTGTGTGTTCATTGTATGCCCAAGTAAGAGGCAAAAAACCACCAAAATATTTTAATGTAGTAGATTACTTTACAGACCTTCGTGGTTATTCCATATTCCTCATGTGAAAATAAAGATAGCTCCACCATGGAAGGTGTTGATTATTGTGCTTAATTTTGAAAGTTCGGGCAAGATAAAGGTTATATTGGAGGTGTTAGTTCCTCAAGATCCACTTTAGTATAAATAGTGCGTTAGTAACTAGGATCAATATCTGTATTGTGCTGCTAAATATTGCTAGTATTTGACAAGTAAATCAATGGAGAAAGTAATTAAAATTGCATAATTTAAAACGCTTATAACATGAAGAAATATTCAAATGCAATATTTAATTCTGGTTAGTAATTAAATAATACTCATATTTAAAATTATACGTATGAATAAAATTTGTATCATAACTTAAGTTAGCATTAAGTTAAACGTAAGAAGGTAAATGTGACTTCTGATAACTGGCCTATAATTAGAATAGGTTATCCCATTAAAGACCATAAATAAAGTAAATGTATTAGAAATAAATTTAATATTTTACGTATTGCAGATGATTGGATTAATCATTAAAAAAAAAAAAATAGTTAGTCAATAATTTTGAATAAAAGCTTCTACAAGGTTACCAAAATGTAATAAACAATGTATTGGTAATGAAATGTACTTTTAGTTAATCAATCCATATGATTGCATACAGGAGAAGTAGTAACCTCTAGTCCATAACCAAAAGAGTATACAGATTAATGTCAGTTATATTTTATATTTTGTATTACTATGGGATTATTGAATAAATGTTCATATATTTTTTTTGTGATAATAATAAATTATAGTCTTGTTAAAATTTGTTGTAGATTCATTTTTTTGTTTTTATATGCTAAATATAAGTGTTTGCACAATATTTGCAAAACCTTTTCTTGAGTCCGAAATCATTCCAAATTCTTAAAAACTTAATATACCAGATAAATAAAGTTAAGCAGATCGGAATATGTCATTATATTTTAATTTAATGATAATTATTTATGGAGTTGCAAACTTCAGACTAAACATTTTTTTTTGTGTAAAAAAATAAAAAAAATGAATTTATTCCCAAACCATTAACTTTGGTTGCACATTATTCCATTCTCATTTAGTTAAATTGTCTAAGTAATAAATCTTAGTTATATTATTGTGTTGTCATAAATGATGGAAGGACACAAAAAGCACCCTTGTCTTTTTATTATTCTGACTGAGAAAAAAAAGGCTGTGTTATTCAAAATTATACTTCATTATGGAATAGAATTATCATCTCTTTAAATAATATAGCAGTTGATATGAGAGATGAAGACACATTGAATTTAAGTAAAATAAATGTTTCCTATAGCCGACCAGAATGCCAGTCATATGCGACAACATAATACTGCCGAGCATTTCCTTACATGAAACAAAGAACCCTGAGATTAATATTATTATAATTATTCTTTAAATTAATAAGTGATCAATTATTGTTGTTATTACAATCGTGGCATGGCTTAAGAGAATTGAATGTACAATTGTATTATATGAAAAGTATTTTAGATCATATTGGAAAATTAATGGATATGTTGATTTATTTTTTTGGTTGCCTTAATTTCCAACAACCTGAAAAAATTGGTGTCAACAAGTGCAGACAAAATAACCTAATACAGCTCAGAGTATGATTAGTGTCTAAGTGCAAACTAAACTAATAAAGAATTATAGATTAAACAGAGGATATATTTTTATTGGGTTAGAAATGTAAAAACAGAGGTTATATTTTTATTGGGTTAGAAATGGTGCCCAACGTGGGGCTATCAATGGCTATAGCTGGTCATCGATGAATTTGGTAAACTTTTCTTGAAGTCAATATTAATATTGTTTGCACTTGAATGGATTAGTTATTCATTGATTAAAAATATTTGCCAATAATGAATTGTTTAGCCATAAGATATTATGTGAATATCTATTATATGATCTAATCTTTTGCCACTGAAAAATAAATAATTAAGTTGTTAGTTTATGATGTTGTAGTCTGTAGGCAATTCCATAAAACACTGTAATGATTTTATCATTTATGATGATCTGTTTGTCTGGTCTTGTGATTGGCACTTATGCTATATTACATAATATCTAATGAGATTTATATGGACCAAGAAGCATATAAAGGAAAAAAAGAGCATATTTAGTAGTTAATGTTGGAGCTTTAGGGATATTAAATGTCAGAGCATAGTTTTTGGTGTAGATTGTTTTGGTAGGAGAGGCATGGAGGCAGGATGTCTTGTCAATAATTTCTTATCGATAAATTTATTAATAGTTCATTGCTAATATTTCAGTACTGTTAAATACTAAAAGAGTTAGAATTTTAATATGAGTGAAAACAAAGATAATCATAGTATTTCTGAGGATTTGGGAGGATCCCAAGAGTTACAATCCCCTGATACACAGACTCCATATTTTAGTGTACAATTAAAAGAGGAAGGGGAAGATTTGGATATAGCTAACCCAGAAGAAGCCACAATAATAAAGGGAAAACATGAAAATGAGCCAGATCAATTAATGAGAAATACATTGGAGGAATTCTTGAAAAAATTAGAACAATCAAATAGTGAATTGAAAAGTCAGATACAAAACTCAAATAGTGAATTAAAAAGTGAGATCCAAAACTCAAACAGTAAATTAGAACAATCAAATAGTGAATTAAAAAGTCAGATACAAAATTTAGATATTAAATTAGACAATCAAGTACAGGAGATAAAGGACTTAAGGGAAGATTTGAGAAATCATGTAGAAGAATCAAAATTGGCCTCTGAAAAGCTGGAAATAAGAATAAGGAAAGAGATCGAAATAAATTCTGAAAGGGCAGAAAATATGATTGAGGCTATCCAGCAGGACTTTAAAAGTCAATATATTGTATTAAACAATGAAGTACAGGAAATAAGAAATTATCAAAAGGAAACAGTAGTATTTCAAAAAGAAATTCAGGATAGAGTTGAATCTATTAAGGGAGAATTAGACAGTGCTAGAAGTGAAGTTAGTAATTTGAAAGAGGAAGTTAAAAATATAACTCTAGAACCTGACAATGTAGTGAAAGGATGTCCGAGCCAGATTACCACATTAATAGCTAAACTAGAAACTCAAGAGTTGACCCAATGTGAGATTAATCAAAATCTAGAAAGTGAGCTAAGTCAAGTTATGGGAAGAGTAGAAAATTTTAATGATATAATAAAGAGTAATACACAGCTATTACATAATAATCTCCAAGATGAAATAGGGGAATTAATGACTCAGTGTGAGAGTAAAGTCTATCAAAGGTTAGAAGATAAATTCGGGATAGATAAAGATGAAACTATTAACCAATTGGAACAACAGATTAAACACTTAAATGTAGGCCTAAAAGATAGTTCAAAGAGAATAGACTGTGAATGGCAGAACTATAAGTTAGAATTAGAGAATCGAATGCAAGCTATAGACTATAATAGGGATAATTTTACAAAAAGTAAAAAAGTTGTTCAAAGTAAAGGTTTATCTGAAACTCAAGTAAAGGAAATAAATAATGGTCATAATAACCAAGTAATATCTGAGTTACATACAGTAATTAGTCCAGTAGAATCAATATACAATCCATTAAATGAGGCTAGAAGTAAAGTCATGCTAGAGCCAGAAAGTAATAGCTCCATGGCCTTAAAATTCTTAAAAATAAATTTTTTTAGAGGTGAATATCTGGAGAATCCACACGAGTATCTCCAGAATCTGGAGGAGTTGTTCCCTTATGTCATTTATCTGAGATAGAAAAGATTGCTATTGCCGCTAACCATTTGTGTGCAGCATCTAAAGACTGGTGGCAATCATTATTTATTAAACCAGAAACATATGGAGACTTCAAATATCTTATGTTAGCCAGTTTTTGGGGGGAAGACCGCCAAGATAACCTGAGATATCAGATATCTCAGGAAAGATATCATGGAAATAAGGGTAGTTATACTCAGTTTTTCAGGAGTCAGGCCGTCAAATTGAAAACCTTGACAGCTTATCCTTTATCTGAGACACAAATTGTGCGAATAATTCGCCATAATCTGCCGAGGCATATAGAGCAGATCTTGATTGCTGCTGACAGACATACCATAGAAGAGGTAGTAGAAATTTTAGATTCGTTAGAGACCAGTGATAGGAATATTGATAATAGAATTAGGGTAAATAGAGACACCCATCCGATGGTGAGTAATATCAATTTTGCAGATAGGTCACATATGGGAAGGAGGAAGTTAGTTAGAGAAAAAGGATATTATAGGACAAATCCCTATGGTAGACAGAATAGCCACCTCAGTAGGCCAACAGTTAAGAGTAGAATTCTGAATGAGAATCAGCCTTCTACTAGTGGTATCCCAACAATACCAAAGAAAAATATAAAAAGGTAGTAAAAGTAGCGGGGCATTAAATTAAAAGGACCTCGCAGGAATGTTCCTCACTTCGGGGCTCTATTTTTAAACATATGGGGAACAGCATAATGTGGAACATGACCAAACACTGGCCAGAATTAACCTTAAAAAGATGGGTGATAAACGCACTCATTATTCCAAAACCAGTCCACATCCTTTTAAAGTCCATGATTTTGTTTTAATTAGAACTCCCCATGTGAGTAATCTCCGGAAACATATGTTTAGAAAATTCATGTATCTTTATGAAGGCCCCTATGAAATTGTGAAACAAGTGGGTGAGAATGCCTTTTTGGTCTCAACCCCTGATGGAACAAGAGGTACCTATAATGCCCGAAGCTTACTACCATATCCCAAGCAAAATTAAATCCTTTAAACTGTATTTATTGACATAAGAAAGAAGTAGGATATAAACTTAGTAATACCATAAGAGGTGTTAAAAAATGCATATATTATTTTATTTTTTATTTATTATAATGGTGGGAGAATTGTAACCTAGTGTTATTGACACTTGGTTTACTTGGCATTATTTCTGCAGGAAAACAATGCTATTCTTTAAAGAAATAAAAAGATAAAATAACAATAGTAATAATTGATTAATAAAGTATGCTATTCACTCACTTTGGCATGTTTTGGGTGAATAACTAATAGATTTAGTAATGCAATATCATTTTTAAAAAGAACATGAATAATTTAATTAAGATATTAATAATTAAAGCAAATTAATATAGTATAAAAACAAATATCATAAACAGTAATTGATTTTGGATGGGTAGAGGGGAAGAAGAGATGAATGTCTTATCATAGAGAACAATAACTTCTGGTAATTCCATTTGTAGAAAATGAGTTATAAATTACTGATAATTATCATTAATTAAATGTATTTATTTATTTTTTTTATTGTCAAATCACTTTGTAATCTATTTAAATAATACTAAAACTATATGATTGTAATAGGTTTTTCCTTTCTTTTGTTTATGATATAATCAATGATTATTTTTCTGGAAGAGGTCGCTAAAGTCAAGATCATTTTTTTTAAAAATATATATATAGTCTGCTTTTAGTTTTCAAGGAAGGAACAGTGCTGAAATTTGGTAACTCAATTTTTTCATTTTATTTTGCAGAAATAAATGTAATCAAAGTAAAATTTTAATAATATAATGTGTGGCTAAAATTTTTTGATAAGACGTCCTGATTTCCTGTGCCATCTACCTATTTAAAAAGCTTTTATACTTAAAAATTTATTGTCTCACGCTAAAGTTAAAAATGACAGAATTAACTAAGGGAATCACAAAAAGTGTTATTATGTCTAAATTAAGGAAGATAAATGATTTCCAAGAAAAAATTAATTATTTATTAACTTTATGTCATTTATTGATATTTTCTTGGTATAGAAAGAAAAAAATAATAATTGAAAGAAATATTTTGAAACCAAGGAAAATCAACTAGAAACATTTTCGCACTCTTTCTCAATATTGTCTGCCTTTACAAATAATGCAATTACATATGTTAAAAATGTTTTTATTCATCAAGAATTGTCTAAAAATAATAATAATCATCATAATATTAAACTATACATTTGTATATTTTTTTTTAAAAAAGAAAAAGAAAAAAAATGAAAGACTTTCTTGAAGTAAATGTAAGGAAAAAAAAATTATATACGTGCATTCTTACGGAGAAGTTACCGTTAAAAAATTTATAATTCCTAAAGTATGAATAAAACCAAATATCTCAGTGACTTAATGATAAAAATAAATGATATATTATATTACACATCAGTTGGATTTATTAAAACTTCCTATACATGTAAATCAGCTGTAGTTATTATCAGAATAGTCTCTCGGAAAAATTGCGCATTTTCGTCCATAAGTAAGCTAGCTAATATGAATTGTATGTATCGTCAATAATAAAAAAGAAAAGAATTGTGTATGTTTATCATCTATCGTCAACTGTTCGTTATGTTATAATATGTATATTTTATTTTCTATGGATCCCAAAATTGTAGCAGTTTAATTCAAGTAAGAATTAATCTTCAATTCTGCTATATTTTTCTTTACCTAATTTATTAAATGCACAAAATAAGAGAAAACTTTTATTTAAAGGAAATAATACCATGTGTTTATTGTTTTTAAACTTGCTTCGTGAAATACGACTGGATAAAGCTCTTCAATTGTTCAACAGAAAAACATTTTCTAATGAGAGAGTATGCACTTGTTAATTAATAATTGTTTAAAACTAAGTTATAAATGATATGTATTTTTTTGTTATATCACATAGGTTAAAGTCTGTATGGTCAAGTGATATTTAATAGCCTTGTAATGACAGAGGTATGTTTTAATATAATTATTATAGGTTAAGTTGATATTTAACACGAAAGAAAAAAAATCTATAAAATATGTTTTAATTATTACATACAATTGTAGGTAGAAATTTTTGTATGTTAGATACGTAAAAGAAAAATATTTAGATATTTAAGGGGTAAAATAAATATTGAAAATTATCAGAAGTAACTAAAAAAAAAAAAAATGCTATAACAAAATATTTCTTGTTAAAGTTTTGAAACGAATTTATACTGTATTAATTGAGGAATTTATTCCTAATTATTCTTAAATAACACATCCACTTTATTTAGTTTAAGATAGTATGCTACCAACTATTTTTGAATGTTCCTTTATTAAAATTAAAATTATTATACTTTTATTCTATAATGTCCATTGATTTCAGATGTTGATCAAAGTATACACGGTAACATAAGTTTATTATAATCAGTGTATTTACTTATCCTGCCCAGATATAGCATTGGTATATGCTTAATATTCGCATAGGTAATAATTATAATGTATTTATTTTGTGGGATGAAAAATGATCTCCCCAAAAGCTTTGTTTTCCATGAGAGGAAGATTTTAAATATAATGTTCGGATATGTTTATAGCCCAAGTGATCGATTCTCATAGATAGGACGATCAAGAATTTATCTAGCATTTAGTATGCTTCATTCATTTAAATCCCAGGAGAGGATTGTATTTGGTGTGTGTTCGTTGTATGCCCAAGTAAGAGGCAAGAAACCACCAAAATATTTTAATGTAGTAGATTACTTTACAGACCTTCGTGGTTATTCCATATTCCTCATGTGAAAATAAAGATAGCTCCACCATGGAAGGTGTTGATTATTGTGCTTAATTTTGAAAGTTCGGGCAAGATAAAGGTTATATTGGAGGTGTTAGTTCCTCAAGATCCACTTTAGTATAAATAGTGCGTTAGTAACTAGGATCAATATCTGTATTGTGCTGCTAAATATTGCTAGTATTTGACAAGTAAATCAATGGAGAAAGTAATTAAAATTGCATAATTTAAAACGCTTATAACATGAAGGAAAATTCAAATGCAATATTTAATACTGGTTAGTAATGAAATAATACTCATATTTAATATTATATGTATGAATAAAATTTGTATCATAACTTAAGTTAGCATTAAGTTAAACGTAAGAAGGTAAATGTGACTTCTGATAACTGGCCTATAATTAGAATAGGTTATCCCATTAAAGACCATAAATAAAGTAAATGTATTAGAAATAAATTTAATATTTTACGTATTGCAGATGATTGGATTAATCATTAAAAAAAAAAAAACAAATAGTTAGTCAATAATTTTGAATAAAAGCTTCTATAAGGTTACCAAAATGTAATAAACAATGTATTGGTAATGAAATGTACTTTTAGTTAATCAATCCATATGATTGCATACAGGAGAAGTAGTAACCTCTAGTCCATAACCAAAAGAGTATACAGATTAATGTCAGTTATATTTTATATTTTTGTATTACTATGGGATTATTGAATAAATGTTCATATATTTTTTTTTGTGATAATAATAAATTATAGTCTTGTTAAAATTTGTTGTAGATTCATTTTTTTGTTTTTATATGCTAAATATAAGTGTTTGCACAATATTTGCAAAACCTTTTCTTGAGTCCGAAATCATTCCAAATTCTTAAAAACTTAATATACCAGATAAATAAAGTTGAGCAGATCGGAATATGTCATTATATTTTAGTTTAATGATAATTATTTATGGAGTTGAAGAGCACACGTCTAAACATTTTTTTTGTGTGTGTGTAAAAATGAATTTATTCCCAAACCATTAACTTTGGTTGCACATTATTCCATTCTCATTTAGTTAAATTGTCTAAGTAATAAATCTTAGTTATATTATTGTGTTGTCATGGATGATGGAAGGACACAAAAAGCACCCTTGTCTTTTTATTATTCTGACTGAGAAAAAAAAAAAGGCTGTGTTATTCAAAATTATACTTCATTATTGAATAGAATTATCATCTCTTTAAATAATATAGCAGTTGATATGAGAGATGAAGACACATTGAATTTAAGTAAAATAAATGTTTCCTATAGCCGACCAGAATGCCAGTCATATGCGACAACATAATACTGCCGAGCATTTCCTTACATGAAGCAAAGAACCCTGAGATTAATATTATTATAATTATTCTTTAAATTAATAAGTGATCAATTATTGTTGTTATTACAATCGTGGCATGGCTTAAGAGAATTGAATGTACAATTGTATTATATGAAAGGTATTTTAGATCATATTGGAAAATTAATGGATATGTTGATTTATTTTTTTGGTTGCCTTAATTTCCAACAACCTGAAAAAATTGGTGTCAACAAGTGCAGACAAAATAACCTAATACAGCTCAGAGTATGATTAGTGTCTAAGTGCAAACTAAACTAATAAAGAATTATAGATTAAACAGAGGATATATTTTTATTGGGTTAGAAATGTAAAAACAGAGGTTATATTTTTATTGGGTTAGAATATATATATATATATATATATATATATATATATATATATATATATATATATATATATATATATATATATATATATATATAATGATGAGGCATGACTTTTTTTAGGACTGAAAGCACACTACATCTTTTTTTAATAATGTTTTTGTTTTTACTTACCACAACAATTTTCGTATATATAAAAGATCATATCATATCACACCTGCATTTAGAATGGTGGTATGATGAAATCAAAATTTTATTAAAGACAATAAATGTTTGTCAAAATATATTTTAAGTTGTAAACAAGATTTAGCCAACTGTGTCGATTGGAAAGTAAATGACCAATTATAAGTAAACATTGTGTTTGTAGATTAAAATAAAAGCTAAAAGTTATTTTGGTCTCTAAAAATATCAAATTTTAAAGGTGCTAATTGCTAATTTCACTGGGGAAATTTTGTCTATTAAAAATGTAATTTCATCATGAGCAAGTGTAAATAGGTTGTTTTTTGCTACATATACACTCAGTCAAATTTTATAAAGATCTGCAAGCTGAATCAATGCCCATTTGAATTTTAGGATGATGGAGTAAAATTAGGCAGATTGTGATGTTCCTATATGCCTGAGGAATAGTGAACTTTGTATCACCCCTACATGCTGAAATTGTACAAGCCAACATAGCAATGGATAACCTTCCTAATATAAACCTACTATAATAGTACTTCAAGTAGAGAACTGCTAACTAGTCAAGAGCTGTTGCCCAGGAGTTAGATAATAACTTTCACAACTACCACAAGAGCTTTCAGATGAACTTTAATTATTAATTTTCAAAAATATAGCTATAATAAATTTAAATAAATGCCCAGTTTAAAGACTAATAATTCAAATTTTTCTTCGACTTCAACCTGTAAAACCAATAATAAATACTCATTTAATTTGCTGTAGAATACTTCTGTAAAATCTATTACCTTGAATCTGTTAAAGAGATAAACTTAATAATTATTTTGTTAATTAAATTCTGTTTTACTCTCATATTTTCTGTGAAGTCTATGCTCTTTTATATATTTTATGTTCTTAATATTTCATTTTAGATATGTGATCATATGCCAAATATATTTCGAACCAGCAAGCAGATATATTTTAAAAATTTTATCCCAAAGATAATATTTCTATCTTCAATTTAGTTACTTATATTAAAACTGAATCGCTGTTTTGAAATTAAAATTCATTAATTAATAACTGATCATCTTGCGATTATTGTAGTCATTTAAATCAACTCTGAATTCAATTTCATACATAATTGTTTTGCTTTGTTATACTGATATATTGTGATTTTAAGCATAGTTTTACTTAATTAAGATAAAATTCTGGCCAGGAATATATTAATAAGTATATTTAATTATTTTCATTAATTCTGATCCTCTTAAATATGGTTTCCTTCTCTTTTTATTAAATCTGATTAGAGATGTGAATTAACTGTTTGTTAAATGAGGGTATTAATATATTTAAGTAACCTCTGTCTCTTTATAGCACATTTTAAGTGCCTATAGTGAATGTATGTAGGGCTAGTTCAACCAGTTCTTTCTATAATATATGTTATTTGGGATTTATCCAAAACTAAGATAAGTTTTAATTTGATGGTGACAATTTGCATCATTTTTGAGCTATATTATTAGGCTTGAATATTAGAGAAACTTAATAAACAATCACAATATTATCATTGTAGTAAATTACATTATATTTTTTGCTAGCATTGTTATTTATCACTAGGCAAACCATGGTATTAAATTAATATTATGTTGGCATATTATATTCTTATATATGTATAAATTATTCACTGAGCATGAAAGTAAGCTAATATATTTAAATGAGTCTGAACACTGTATTACAATGGACTGATTACATTCCACTGTATAATGCCTGTGAGCATCTATTTGATCTCAACGTGATCCCTAAATAGTGTAATTTAATTTATTTTGTTTTTCATTACTAATAATTTTAATAAATGTATTTAAATTTATTTTGTCTTTATTATTCTTTTATCATATCCCTATTCAATCCACTTACTTATTAATTGTATTATTATACAAAATGTCAATATTATATTAGCTTAGCAATTAATAGATGTTTAGTCCAATTTTATGCAAAGCATGTGATTATCATAGGGTCTCAATGTTTCTCCCTATTGGGAGCCAGCTTGCAATTAAAATTAAGACCCATGTGTAACCTCAAAAATATCACTCACATGATGTTAAATCATGGAGTGCTGGTGGATGAGTTGGAGCTTGGTTCAGACATTGGATCTTACCATCTCATTTTGATCAGCTTTAGTGTATTATACGCTGTATTTTGTTAAGTGAATGTACAAATCTGTTCATTACAATATAGATAATACATTATCAATATATTTTATCTACCAAATGTTTTTAACATTCTTAAGTTTTAATTGTAAATTAGATTTTAGCATTGAGTGAACTTCTTATAATTAACATATAATGCATTAGTCAAACACATTCCTTGCCATATATAAAAACAATTCAACTGTTGGTAAAAAATTGAAAGTCAACAGAAATTCCATTCAAAAAATAATGAGTTTGAATTATTCATTCTGTTTTTATGTTAGCCAGACCATGAGTAGTTTAAATATAGATAATACATTATCGCAAATGCTTTTAACATTCTTAAGTTTTAACTGGAAATTAGATTTTACCATTGTGTGGACTTTTTATAATCAACCAATAATGAACTGGTCAAATTCATTCCGGATCATATATAAAAACAATTCAACTATTGGTAAAAAATTTGAAAGTCAACAGAAATTCCATACAGTAAAAAAAAAGTTTGAATAGTTTGTTCTTTTTTTATGTTTAGCAAAATAGTTTAGATTTTTCTTTTACATTTTGCAAAATTGCTTATATAACCTAAGGTACTCATTGTTTTTACTACACTACTGTATGTGCAACTTGTTGGATCAATTTTGTGAGATTGAATATGTACATATTTTAGTGATCATTTTAAATTGAATTTTAATTAAAGCCTTTGAAAGTTTTAGTGAATTTTTCTACAGAAGCACTCATTCTGTTCAATACATGGATGCTTCATCCCTGTGTTTTTGGTAGAACGCCATCTGTGGATGAATTAATTAGGTTGCATTTTTGTTTATCATATATATATATATTGTAACCTAATTAAGTTGAGTTCAAAAAATTCAAATATTATATTTACCATTTTATGCCTGGATAGTAGCTATAAGCTACTGAACAAATATATTAAAATATCATTCGATTGTCAAAAATCCAAATATTATTAAAATCTCAAATATTCAAAATATTATTACTTAATAGTAGCTATGCCTGGAACAGTGGAAAATAGGCTGTTATAATTGTATATCAGTTGATATAAATTTTCCTCTATAGTCAAATTGGCAAGAAAAACATGATTAATTTTAATTCTAATACCAACATCAATTAGTGTGCTTCGAATACATAGCAATTGACCAGAGAGTCTAGGTAACTCCCATTCAAAAGACAACTGTTCCTGTTGACATAAAAATATCCCATTTTCATAATCTAATTTACACTTATTCCTGATCATGAAGTCTGAACCTATAATGACAACATGAACCAATTCAGGCATAATCAAAAAAACATGACCAAACTCAGACTGGTTAAGCCTAAAATTAATCCAAACCTGCTTGTTGGCCAGCTTGGTTCTCTTCCCATTAGCCAGAATCACTTGTATCTGTTTAATGGGCAAGGAAGGTATACAACTATTTACATGAAGCATCTTTTGATATGCTTTTTCTGAGATAATGGAGGCTTGACTACCAGAGTCAATTAAGGCATTTATACTGATCCCCTCCATCAATAATTTAAGAACAGGACAGTTATATTGGATAGATAGTTCACCCAGTTCAAATGGCTCTAGGTAATTCACATCCATATCAAGAGTATTTAATAACCACATCTCATTGTCCCTCTTATTGTTAGCATATGGCCCCAGCAGTGAAGAACTATTATACCAGGACCACTCTAGTTTAGTGATGGAGGTTTGTTTTATGCCTTTCCCCTGGCCTTTTTAGCACTGTGGTGAGGATTGCTTATCTCTGGGAATTACTTTATTCCTGACATTATCCCTAAAATTTCCCCCAGGATTGAATAGGAGGCCTAGTCCTATAATTATTCCTATACCCATAACTACCAAAATTCTGATCATTTGTCTGATCCCCTAAATTCAGATTAGAGACATTATAATTATACCTGTCCTTGGTGCCCTTGGGCCTAGTCTCTGAATCCGGTTCTGAAATCTCTAGAGAATCCAGGATTTCTGATGCTTTCTCTACACTGTGGCAATCAGCAGCAATAATCATCTGCTCAATGCTTCAGGGAAGATTGTGTTGGACTATTCTCAAGATCTGGTGCTCTGAGAAAAGAAATGCAGTCAGACTTTTCAGTTTTACTGCCTGCCCTTGGAAAAATTGTGTATAGCTGCCCTTGGTACTGCTATACTTTTCCTGAGTGACCTTATAGCACACCTGATCCTGCCTGTCCTCACTCCAAAAACATGCCAAGATAACACAGTGGAAATCCCCATAGGTAGTGGGCTTATTAAACAGGGACCACCACCACTTCTTCACATAGGCATGAAGATGGTTGCAGGCAATGGCCAACTTTTCCTGTTCACTCAACCTACACACAGAAAAGAGTTCTTCCAAGGTATACAGATACTCCACAGGGTTCTCCCTGCTTTCCAAACTAAAGGCCTTAATTTTAATTAAATTTGAGGGCATTGACCCTCCTACTCTATATTCCTCTTTACTGGTATGGTCAGTCCTATCTACTGATTTTTCAACTTGTGGATATTTAACTAAAGTAGGCATCCCTTTCTCTGACTATGTTCAGATCTATCCCTACATTTCATCTGGACTGATGCTACCATTGTTCTGCCCTGAATTTAGGTTTGACCGATCCTGCAGTCCCACATTAACTTGATCTCTTAACTCCCCTATTTTCTGGTAAAGATCATTCATCTTGGGGGTCATATATTTCACAACATATGTCTTCTAGTTCTCCTCAACCTTCTCCAACATAACACCCAATTCATGTTGATCCCTTCTGGGTCTCTCTTCTGCAGAACTTGATTTGTCCCTTTTCACTATCTCTTCTCTAAGGCCATCTATTTGTTTCCCCAATTCTTTTCTAAGATTTTGATCTATCTGCACACAGTCATTGGCCATGCTTCTTTTAACTTCTCGTATTTCCTTTTCTAAGCCACTAAACTTGTTTTTCATAGTGAAGGTTTTGTCTACACAGCTCAAGGTAGCTTCCTTATATGAGTCCACTTTGACTAACACCTCCTCTAATCTGATATTAATTCCTGCAGAAGTTATTTTGGTATTCCTTTCTATGCATTCTGATATGGACTGAGAGACCAACCCATGGACCTCATTCCTAACTAAGTCAATTTTCTTCGATAGACTGCTCCACTTGAGTCTTTAATGACTGCAATCCCTGACAGCCCTCCTGTTTGGCCACTTCAATAGATCTACACACTTTTTCTATCCTATCCTCTAATGATGCAAACCTATTCTTACACTCTATATTGGATTTTTCAATCCTAGTTTCCAAGGCTACTATCTTTTGGTTGTTATTGTCAATAGAGTTATCTAGATTTACCCTTAAACTTTCTATACTTTTCTCCACAGATTGACCTATCTTTTGTTCTAGACTTTCTATACCCTACTATCTTCTATTAGACTTTTATTATCTTCTTTAGGCCTTTTACACTTTGTTTTAAACTTCTTTTAAACTCTTAGTATCCTCTTTTAGACTTTCCATACTTATAAGCATCTGCCTCATCATTATTTCCATCTCTGATGGGATCTTCTTTCTTTCCGAATCTGGCAAACTTCTGGCTCCACGGATACCATTTCTATGCATGAGGCCTTATTATGACCACTAACATTAGAGGTTACTTCCTCTCTTTTTTTTTGTTTTTTAAAGGCAATTTCCCTATCCTCTTCTTCAGTATAAAAACTATCACTGATCCCTGGGATTGGGACACTTTCCTCTTCCATAACCTCCTCAGTAGTATTGTTTAGTTCATTCATTTTTTAAAAACTATATATATCTCATCTGTGCTTCCCTGACCACCAAAAACCTACACATCCTTTCCTTGTCTGACACCTAACTTTGACTAACTGACTGAATTGCTTTTCACCTTATCATGCATTACAAATACAAAAAAAATATTTAATATCCTTATCTGACGAATCACACAACAATAATCTATATAGTGCATGTCTGTGTGAAATAGCCCAAATTATACATCCATCCATTCTCCAAAAAATCTGAAAGATATTGACAGTCCACAGAATGACTAGCAGTTCACAATATTGAGATAAATAAAAGAATTCAGTCACAACACTATAATCACACAATGCATCATGAGCACTCAGAAGATCATCCCAATTCAATCACTATTAACTACCACAACCCTTGATTGAATGACACAAACTCTGTTGCAATAAAAGAAGTATTTTAAGTCTTAGGGGCTACAATAGATAAACTATACCTTGCTCTCTCTTTTGGAGTTTTATGTGGCAAGTATCAAAGAATGCCCTGCTTATTATAGACTACAGAAAACTAAGCCTTGCTCTCTCCCTCTTGGAGACTTATAGGCTGATATCATGGCAGAATAGCTGTTAACTGCTTCATGATAAGATAAAATAACATCACTTATGAACTGGGTTGGAAAACTATGATGTGCTCTCTCTCTTGGAGGCCTATAAGCTGGTATCATGGCAAGACTGATGTTAACTGCTTCATGATAAAATAAAGTTACTTATAAATTGGGTTGGAGCAGTGACTGGGTTTGATCAATCATGGTACATGAATACATAGTATTGTCAAGGCAATGACAAAACTCTCCACTCATCATCAAAACTGCAATTTAACCAACCAAACTCCAACGATCAAGTATCCAATCCAACTTCCAAAATCAGACTTTTTACAAAATGAACTCTCCAAACACACATGAGACTACTATCCCATAATTCATCACTATTACTATGCCTATCCTATCTGGCAATAAATCATTTCTAATGTTCCAAGAAAAAAAAATCTATTATTTATTTCACCTCTGTCTTAAATTGTGATATACATATATTTTCAAAATTGAGAAAAAAAGAACTAAGCTGTTTTATGGCTGTACCCATTTTATCATCATCAATAAAAAATTAAATCATTTTAAATGTCATCATATGCAAAATCTAAATTAAGACTGTATGGCCAAGACAATTTTGTAAGACAAAAAAAAAATTTTGCTGAAAAAAAAAATTTCTCTTTTTTTAACCACATCTCCCATCATTCTATAGACTCCTTTTTATCTCAGGTATATGGTACCATATCGGGCCCCATGTTGGGCTCCATTGTAACCTAATTAAGTTGAGTTCAAAGAATTCAAATATTATATTTACCATTTTATGCCTGGACAGTAGCTATAAGCTACTGAACAAATATATTAAAATATCATTGGATTGTCAAAAATCCAAATATTATTAAAATCTCAAATATTCAAAATATTATTACTTAATAGCAGCTATAAGCTACTGAACAAATATATTAAAATATCATTGGATTGTCAAAAATCCAAATATTATTAAAATCTTAAATATCCAAATATTATTACTTAATAAAGAAAAAAGAATTGTAGCTTTTATGAAACATACTTCTATAATTAGATTTTCAAGATATCACAATATCAATAATTATAAAAAAATTATTAAGAATGAGTTATTATAACTCAGGAAATAACACCAAGTGGGTGAGTACATTGGTAACTCAAAATAACTTCTCAGGTATACAGACAGTAGATTTTGTTCACTTTCATCTCTTGGTTGATGTCAAGTGCATATTTAAATAAAACACAAGTGAATATGGTCTACCAGGGTGTTACTAGTTTAGCTGGACATAGACAGTTATATTTATAACTTTTTCACATGTACCAGGTTTGAATCCTTTTTGGTATTTTATTTCTAATAAAATTGGAAGATTTTGCTTTTAGACCCATATCACTGTATGCAATAAATTTAGATAAATATAAAACATCTTTAAACTAAAGTGGAGTATATAAAATTCATTAGACAAAAATCATTTCCTAGATATTAACATAATAAATGTGTTTCAATATTTTTTATAAGTTTTACTAGCTCAGATTATATGATTAATTTAGGATGGCAATTCATTTATCCTTGCATGAAATAGATGATGGGATGGTGGTTATGATAATTATTCAGAAAACACTAAATACTATGAAATCAATATTTATTTATGGCCTTTAAACATTTAACTAGCTCATTAATTAAAACATTGATGGTGATGATGACAATAATGATAATGATAATGGTTAACTACAGCTTTAGGACTAAGCCTAATCATAAGATTTATTTTCAGAAATTAATAATTAGTGGCTAATCTTAGTATAACTAATTGGAACTTAAATAGCTAATATTCACCTTTGATGATGAATGATCACACTTAATAAAGACTACTCTTAATAAAATGTATATGCCTCATTTAATAAAATAAACTAATATTTATTACTGCATTTCTAACATATACATAAAAAATTTTATATCTACATGAAAATTGATATTAACAATAACAACAATAATCATAATCGACGGTTTTAAAATCATAACATTAATTTTAAATTCTTCCCCCTTTCCCATAACTGATATATTAAATGGGATGTCACATTGACCATGATTTTCACTCCACATGAATATATCTCAAAAAAATAAACTCTTTTTTTTTCTTTTGCACACATACCTTTACAATCTAACATGTAAAGTAGAATGATAAAAAAAAATGTTAGTAGAAGTGAAAGAGCAAGATTTCCAGAACAAGTTTTAAATTATTTTTCTCCCCCTTCCTTCTAACCCTCTGAAATGCTAGACTTTACCTTAAAACACAAATCTAATATTTTTAATATTGCCTATTGTTTTACATTCACACACAATCACATATATGCAACAAGTATTATTATATTGTGTATACACATGTTTTATCCCCATAATAACAAAAATATTATTTAAAACAAAATAATAATAATAAAAAATATGTTACATATTAATAACATTTCATAACTTTAGGTTAATAGACAATCATAATTTTAGTACATATAAAATCATTAATGAAGCTTATGTTTATTGTTATTAAGAAATTCTTGGTTTCAATTGATCTTAGTTGTTTTAAAAGTTCTTTAAACAAAAATATATCACTCTGTTGCCAAAATTTTACTAAGACTCTGATATTATAAAGAAAATATATAAAAAAAAATTTATATTATCAGTTCTATTATTTGTAGTGACTTCCAATGAGTTAAATTTATCTTGTTTAAGGTCTATATTTTTGCAATACCACTTTCGTTTTTCTTTGGAACAATCACTTTCTTGAGGTGTTTAATTATTTGATGATGATGATTTTAATGAGGTTATTGGCTTTAGTGGACAATTTGGAAATAATTCTATTAACTTTTGTTCTCTTCCTGTCAAGCATGATTCTTTTAGTGGATGAAGTACAGCAGTTATTTTCACATTTATAATTTTTCTTGGGTTTAAACTCAGTTACCAGATTTAATTGAACTCGATGATTTAACATTTATCAGTAGATTAATCATTTTTCTTTTGATCACCTTCAAATGCAGGTTATTTCTTTCAGTCAGTAAGATGGTGTAGAATATTATAATTTCAGACAAGACATTTCCTTTTTTTCTTTATATGATGCGCTGGTTCCGGCAGGTCCTGGAATCCTTCAGATGAGAATATATATATTTTCTTCTAGCCTGACATCCCTATATTTTTAACCTTCAAAACCTTTATATTAAAAAAATGATTTAAAAAAAAAAGATATCAGGTCGAATTAAAAATCTTTGTCTTTTCTAGTTTCAATATTTTTTTAAAAGTCTCTATAATATAAACTGATTTTCCAGACTGCTTTTATATCTGTTTTTTTTTTGACCACCTCTTTTAATTAGATTTATAACTTATTTTCAACCAAATTGTTTTTTTAGCTGGATATTACTAAAAATCTCACTATCCTGATTTTTAGCCAAACTTTTGTTTTGATGAAAAAAATAGTCTTAATCTTTTTTACACCTATGTCACATCTCAATTTTGAGCTTCTTTCTTTTGATCTTAGGATGAGACACTTTTAAAATTAGACTTCTCACATCATCTCTAAATTTTAACAGAAAAACAACCCTTATAATACAAAATTGTTGAGTAAAAAAATAATAATTTAACAGATTTTCTTCTTTTTCTTTCAATATTTATTAAATAAAAATATAGTTTATGTATGCAATGTACACACACACTCATTCAAATTATTTATAAACTGACATTAAAATAATCTAATTGCTAGCTTAGTAATTATAACCCTAATATTTAAAATTAAATCCTTAGCTTTTAAATCCAAATTACAATTATAGAAAAGCAAAAATAGAAGTATAGAATAAGATATTAAAATTTAGCAAGTGTAGGTTAGTTTTAAAGAAAGTTAATATGTGGAATTTAAAAGTGACTAACTAAATTGCTTTTATAACACACACTGCCTATACATATGCATTATAACTTCATTTTTTAACAAAAAAAAATTAAATACTGAATAATTAACTGTGTGTACTACTCTTTTTGAGTTTTTTATCAACACACAAACAATTAAAGAATATAACTGTTACCCCACTCTCTTTCTGCCTTAAGCTTTTAAAACTTGATCTTGTAGGGTTTAAACTTGGATGCCCTACAGCTTCCTTTTTATATAAAAATGTGATGATGATTTTTGGTTTTACATTTTCTTTCATGCACATTACTACAAATTTAGCTACTGACTAAATTGTAATGGCACAATATATATATATATATATATATATATATATATATGCAATATATATATATATATATTTTCACGCTATCTATATACAATATATATATTGAAACTAAGATTTTCTCAGGTTGCATATATAAAAGACATATTTTGCGGGTTCATCCGTGTTAAAAAAATTTTAAATATTGATATTCCGATGTTTCGATTTGGTCACACAAGTCATCCACTGGGTGATAAAAGATAGAAAGACAGTTGTAGAGGCACTACAATCACTGATTTGAAAAAAGGTTAAATTTCCACAAATAGCAAAAATGTTAAATTTAAGAATGTTTTTTAAAAAAATATTTCAAAATAGGAGGAAGTTTGCTTGTATCATCTCGCTTATTGATACAATCTGGCCTTTTAAGTATTTCAATGGCTTCTCTACAACCATCTTCCTACCTTTTATCACCCAGTGGATGACTTGTGTGACCAAGTCAAAATGTCGGAATATCAATATTTAAAAAATTTTTAACATGGATGAACCTGCAAAATATGTCTTTTATACATGTATTGTTCATGCTAATTTCATTTACATGTTGCATTATGATGGGTGATTATTCTATATTTCAAAAAGGAAATGCAGGATTCTTTCTTATTAATAACATATTTATCTTTAGAAATGTGTCATGCTTCATTATTTTTTTGTTGGCATCATTGCACTCAATGCAAATAATGTTGCTAGAAGAGGGAACAAAGGCATGGCTGGTTGCTTTGTTATAGAGATAATTATTTTGAGTAAGATGAGTAGTCCAATATTCACTGTAGAAAATGGAGCAACAGGTGGGATTATGGCATTTAATTTTGTACATGATCTAGGAGTGAAGATCACTTGGCAAACTATCGTTTAATGTGTTGTGTTTATGTATAAGATAACTGGGAAATATAACTAATTACTATTAGTTCAGTTATCTTTATTGCATAAAATTGAGGGAAAAGGGATAATATTGTTTTAATACCAAATCTTGGAATAAATCATATGTGTATATAACCAATTAATATTGCTATTTGAAGTGTATGAGATTCCAATATTTTCTTCCTATTTCTTATGTGAATAATCTGCAAAGAAGAGATGGCTGGTACAGTATTGTTGGTGCACAATGTTCTTGGGCTCAAATAACTTGGAAAGTGTTACACAGTAATGTTTGGTATATTTTATTATAATATAAAAAATGTGGCAAATTAGTTTTTGGTATAATAAAGAATATTCTATTTTGATAATATAGATAGTTGTATATTCAGGATTGGAAACATAGATGCTGAAATTATAAACTAGTGAAAGTAATAAGTAAATAAGAAAGGGGGATTATATATAACTAGTCAAATAAATAGAAGGCAAATCAAAAACAATGCAGTTAAGCAGATGGTATAAGTATTTTATTTGGTTAGGATGTGGGTATACTATATATATAAATTGTAACATTTTCCATCTTGCTTTGGCCTCTACACGCAATATTAACTGTGCGCGAGTTGATCAAATTATGCCAAAAAGAAGAAAATTTGTATTTATATTTTTAAAAACATAACTATATTTCCTGATCAACTCAGCCTAGAATTGTTATTAATTGTGCTATTGATGAAATCAGCTTTTAATTTATTTGATCTGGGTGCCAGGCTTCATAAGAATCCACTGAAATATGTCGCCAGCACGTCTCGCAAGTTGTAAATAAAAAAAAGAAAAGATATTTTTTAAAATTATCGGTATTAGATTTTAAGAATCGGTAATTCTATCGTAAACTAGAATTATTTCCTAAATACTGTTATTCCTGGAACTTATTAAAACATATTGGCAAAGGTAAATTACATTTTTAAATCTTACTAAATAAACACTATAAATATTATTAATAATGTACAAATGAAAATTGATTAAAGTAAAATCTTTTATTTTAACAAACAAAAAAAATATTTACTGTTAAATTGTAAATTAAATAAACTGGAGAGAACACACATTAATTCAGATATGCATCAATCAATAAAAAACAATTTTACAATTACAGTTGACTTCCAAATTTCTTCTAGTAAGTTCCTTAAAAATGAAGGTCTCTTGCACAAGAAATTTAATGTCTCTATTGGAATTGTTTCAACATATTTTTAAGAATTGTTGGCAAATGTTTAATTTTGTCACAATCGGGAATAATAAAGAGTCATAGCTTACTGGTAAATTTAGCGAGAAAGTAGTAAATAACTATGCATAGTTTTTTTGAGTTAGAATGAGCTCGGCCATAGGTTGGTTATAAGTTGATCTTGTAGTCTATTCTGAAGCTAGTCTCAGAAGCTTTTCTGTTGTCCATCTTCCATAACAATGTCAGCTAAAGCTCCGGTCTATTCCCGCATGAAGGTTATTTCATTGTGAAGTGGTCTTGGATTGAATAATCCAAAACCAGCCAAAGAAAAAAAACAGACAAACAAGACGTTCTTCAAACTGGTCTTTGTCTTTTATACTAGAGGCCCAGTTTTCAGACTTCTGCGCATTCTTTTGTTTATCAAAAAATATACGCTGATAATTAATCTGGTAATTCCTTATAAAATTTACGTTACAAAGTTCTCCTTTTTTTTAGCAAATCCTTCAGCCATCTTTAATTAGCTAAAATATTTTTCTTTTAACTTATCTTTTTACTTTTGGAATTCTTTTGTTCTCTCCAATTCTACTTTTATTTCTAATTACATTAAAAAAAATATGAAAGAACAATTTAACTTTCTTTGTACATTTTTTAAACAAAATAAATTATACTCAAAAAAAATCTAAATTTACTTTTATTTTTTAGCTTTTACCAAATGCCAATATAATTGTGCTATATATAAATAAATGGTACATACCACTGGGGCCAGAAGGTGAGAATAAAATAGGGGTTTAAATTAATTTTATTCTTAAGCTTCAAGTCCATATTCATGTTTTTTTTGTAGTAGTAGTGTCCTGATATATTCTATAGATTCATTCACAAGTGACGTCAGCTTTAATGCCCACTTTCAGACCTAACTTGGTGGGAATGCAAAATATTTCCACATTCATCTGTGTCCTTTCCACTTAAGTGTAATAATAATGATAAGAAGCCCAAGTTATACACACAAACAAGCATTGCTCATTGTTTTGAGTCTTACAGGTTCGTGGCAACTTGGTCCAACTTGATCTGCCTTCCCCTTTATTGGAATCTTTGCTGGAAATAGACAGATGGGAATATAAAGGTGGTCTTATATTATATACTGCATATAAGGACTCAGGGCTATGTTTTTCCCCTCTTCAGTAACTGCTTACCTGGTCAAATACTTGTGACTTAATCTACATCAGCCACGATTGTGGTTTTTTTAGACATATTAAAAATATATATATATTTATTTTTGTAAGTCATATTAAACAAATATTTTTATATTTGTATAATCAGGGTTTAATTAGTTAGTTAGTTTTTATAATTTTTTTTTAAAAGAAACTACTATTTGTTTTTCGGTTGTGAGTTTTTTTAGGTCATTGTTGTAATGTTCTTTATCATTACAACTTATCTCAGGTTGTGGTTGTTGAATCAAAGCCCAAGTTGGGTCACCATTATAATGTTTTTTATTTTGCTTTGGCCTCTACATGCAATATAAACTGTGCACGAGTTGATCAAGTTATGCCAAAAAGAAGAAAATTTGTATTTCTATTTCTAAAAACATAATTATATTTCCTGATCAACTCAGCCTAGAATTGTTATTAATTGAGCTTTTGATTAAATCAGCTTTTAATTTATTTGATCTGGCCGCCAGGATTCATAAGAATCTGCTGAAATCTGTTGCCAGCACATCTCGCAAGTTGTAAATAAAAAAAAGAAAAGATATTTTTTAAAATTATCGGTATTAGATTTTAAGAATTGGTAATTCTACCATAAACTAGAATTATTTCCTAAATATTGTTATTTCTGGAACTGATTAAAACATATTGGCAAAGGTAAATTATGTTTTTAAATCTTACTAAACTAATAATAAATTTAATAATAAACACTAATAATTATTATTAATAATGTACAAATGAAAATTGATAAGTGTAAAATCTCTTTTATTTTAACAAACAAAAAAATATTTAACGTTAAATTGTAAATTAAATAAACTGGAGAGAACACAAATTAATTCAGATATGAATCAATTAATAAAAAACAATTTTACAATTACAGTTCACTTCCAAATTTCTTCTAGAAAGTTTCTTAAAATAAATGTCTCTTGCATAAGAAATTTAATGTCTCTATAGGGATTGTTTAAACATATTTTTAGAATTGTTTGCAAATGTTTAATTTTGTCACAATCGGGAATAATAAAAAGTCTTAGCTTACCACCAGTAAATTTAGTGAGAAAGTAGTAAATAACTATGCATAGTTTTTTGGGTTAGAATGAGCTCAGCCATAGATTGTTTATAAGTTGATCTTGTAGTCTATTCTGAAGGCTAGTTGCAGAAGCTTTTCTATTGTCCATCTTCTGTAATGATGTCAGCTAAAGCTCCGGTCTACTCCTGCATGAAGGATTATTTCATCGTGAAGTGGTCTAGGATTGAATAATCCAAAACCAGCCAAAGGAAATAAACAGACATTCTTCAAACTGGTCTTTGCCTTTTACACTAGAGGCCCAGTTTTCAGACTTCTGCACATTCTTTTGTTTATCTGGTAATTCCTTATAAAATTTATGTTTCAAAGTTCTCTTTTTTTTAGAAAATCCTTCAGCCATCTTTAATTAGCTAAAATATTTTTCTTTTAGCTTATCTTTTTACTTTTGGAATTCTTTTGTTCTCTCCGATTCTACTTTTATTTCTAATTACATTAAAAAAAATACGAAAGAACAATTTAACTTTCTTTGTAGGTTTTTTTAAACAAAATAAATTATACTAAAAAAAATCTAAATTTTTAGCTTTTACCAAATGCCAGTATAATTGTACCATATATAAATAAATGGTACAATATATATATATATATATATATATATATATTGTACCATTTATTTATATATAGTACAATTATATATATATATATATATATATATACACACAAATGAATAAAAAATATATTTAAAATACATAGAGAAACAAAATATAACCAGAAATATAGAAAGAAATATGATGGGGAAAGTTATGCAAAAGAAATGTATGAAACATAGATTCTAAGCTCCAAAATATGAATAAAAATAATTTTAAATAAACTTAAAATTACAAAGTAGCATTAAATTAAAGTTGCAAGAGAGTCAACAGAACACAAAAGACAGAGTCCAAAAAGGAAAGAAAAGAAATCAAAACATCAGTATAGAGTCTGTTTGCAAAGGGTATATGGAGAGATGTTATCAAACTCAACTTAGTGTAAACCCTTTTTAAAAATTTTGAACATTCAAAAATCAAGCTGGAGAAGCTCCAATAGAACCTATAAAGTCTATAAATAATGTTTTAATATATATCCCATGTCTGAAGAAAGTAAGTTAGCAATAACCTGTTATCATCTTCAAGGGCATGCAAAATTATGCTGGGATTCACTATTTCACCATCCTGAAACTTTTTAAAAATATAGAGAGACCATGATGGATCATTTTTTGGTCAGAAGAATGCCATGAAATCATCAAATGGCACATCATGCAGGAAATTAAAATTTGACAGTGGAGAGAACTGTACCCAGCTTTTTAGAAAACAAATGGCTACTTGAAAGATACTTGAAAGATATAGTCAAGTTTTACACATTGTATGTCATAGTTTGCTCTTACAAATAAAGTATATGGTGCTAATAGCAGGTAAGAAGTTCTGAAAAAAATGAGACTAAATTATAAAATGTGGTGGACATAGAAGTGTGCACAATCAACAGCCTAAATTATTAAACAAAATAATATATACCATATGCATAAACACTATGGAAGCTAAAAATTATAGAAAAACATTAAATGGGTCATGGAAAGGTAAACAATGAAAGGGGAAAAAAGATAAAAAAAGATATTTGTTTATAGTATAAGAAGAAATATAAGAATGCCATAACAAGTCATGCCACATTTCAAGATTGGAGAAAAAAAGTTGAACTCCAAAGGGGATGAAGCCAAAGAAATAATAAATATAGTGTATTCATGGGAAGATAGAGAGGGTCATGTCATGTCTCATAAATATTTCCCAAAATAAAAATAGAGTGCAGAGATAGAATGGTAGATGCATGGTAGATTATGGCAGCCAGATCTCCATTATGTCAAAGGAAATGTATCTTCAAGTATTAAGGCATCAATCAAATAAAAAAATGCTGCCATTGAACCTATACAAGTAACCATGGTCAATAACTGTAAGGCAAGACTAATACCAAAGCAAATTTCAGTAGAAATGCAAACTAATGAATGGAAAATATCAATATTTTAACCATAAAGGATTTTATACACAGTGTGTTATTAGGATCTGATTTCTTACATAAATAAAAGTGTATTCCAAATTATGCTCAGGGAGAAATCACATGTAATAAGGAAGTGCTAATGTTTTAATCACTCTAGTTATATGATTCTGAAGAAGTTAGTTATATAAGGGAGGTATATAAGGAAGTTGATTCTAGATATCACAATTAATCAAAAGATTAATGAATCTAAATTGCCTATTGGTGAATGGGAAAAAGCATTAAAGTTTATCCTTGATAAATGTAATATGGCATTTTCAGGTATTCCTGGAATCATCAAAGATTTTGAGCAAAGAATTCAATTGACACAAAGTAACCACTTCAGTCAAGTTTATCTGGTCCCACATCAATATAAAGAAGAAGTGGAGGAGCAACTCAAACAAATGATCCAAATGGTGTATTATTTCAAAATGTTCTTTGTAAAATTGTAATGGCAAAAAAGGAATTTAATTGGTTTATCATATTTTTTATTATTCATAATTGGTGGAGGTAGTTATATAATATATATTTGGGGAAATTATAGTTTTGTCAGATTTCATTACTAGTTGTTTTTTTTTTCAAATAAATTAGATATTTTTTATAAAAAGATATATATTTGATGGGCAATCCTTTTCATAATTTGTTATTAAATATTAAAAGTGAATATAACCAAAATTAGTATTGTTCTGTGTCTATTTACCTGAGTTAAAATATAATACTGAGCTAGTATAGGGGATTGCTATACTAGAAGCTAATGTGGATTGTCTTTATATGTTCTCGCTTACTGTGTAATTCTTTATTTTAAATGCAAATTGGTGCTCAAGGCTGATAATAATTTAATTTCCATATAAATGTGTGTACATATGATATAACTAGGAAATCTGGGAAATATAACTAATTAGTATTAGTTTAGTTATATTCATTACACAATACTGAGAAGAAAAAATGGGGTAATATTATGTTAATACCAAACTTTGAAATAAACCATACATGTATGTAACCAATTAGTATTGACTTTGAAGTATATGATGTTGAAATATTTTTCCCCTATTTCTTATGTAAGTAACTCACAATGAAGAGATAACCGGTACAATATATATATATATATATATATATATATATATATATATATTTAAATACAAGTATATTGCCTATACTAAACTTAATGTAATTTTAAGGAATTGCCTATACTAAACTTAATGTAATTTTAAGGAATTTGAACTCAGACTTTTAAATTCCCCACACCTATCCAATCCATTTTTTACAACTGATACACATGATCACATACATGTAAAAAAGATAAGTGATCTTTAATATACTTATTTCATGCTGAACCAGCACTCATCAATTGTTCCAGTTCATTCATTATCTCCAACACATATATACAATCACTGCTCAGTTTATATTAAGATAGCAAATCTTCAAACTTTAATGGGCAAGCTTCAATCTTTTCCACTTCAACATTTTAGCCAACCATAGCATTGAAAAGCTGAGACTGAAATGCTCAAAGCCATTGATGATGCCATCATCATCATCCTCCTCCTCATTATTATTATTATTATTATTATTATTATTATTATTATTATTTTCTAATGATATGATTGGTTGAAAAATTGGGAGTAAAAAAGATTGAAACTTTTCCATTAAAGTTTGAAGATTTGTCATCTTAATATAAACTGAGCAGTGATTGTATATATGTGTTGGATATGATGATCTGGGCCAACTGATGAGTGCTGATTCAGCACAAAATATGGATATTGGACATCATTTATTTTTTTCGCATGTATGTGGTCATGTGTATCAGTTGTATAAGATGGATTGGATAGCTATGGCGAGTTTGAAAGTTTAAGTTCAAGTCCCTTATACTATATATATAATTGAAAGTGAATAGTGGGGGTAAAAATTAACGTTGTTTTTTTTTTTTACTTTACTACTTTTTTATATAAAATTCTTACTTTTCTCCACATTCAATTTATATCTACCTTTACACTCATAAATAAAAAAATATTTCAATATGAAATTGTGTTATTAATTGTTTCTTTAAATATGACTTGAATTTAAGTCAAAAATAAGTAAACTTAAAACAACTTTTAGTATTTTTGTTTAGGTAACATTTGGAAAATCTTCATCTTCAACAAATATACATAATAATTGGTTAAAATTTTGCAAAAACTTTGACTATTCACAAGAATATTAAAAATTAACAGTTTGGGATTCTGACTTGGAAATACTGAATCACTTTTACTAAGGTTTTATTTACACATACAAATATTAAATTAAAAGTTAGTAATACGTAACGCTATTTATACCCATGTCTATGTATTAGTGATCAACATAAATATAGTTGAATGCAAAATGTATATTGAGAAAGAATGATTTAAATTTGAAACATTCTTAATAAGTTGTTAGAAATATTTCCTGATAAATTAAATAAACCAAAATAATGTAGAAAACCTAATTATTTATTTATTTTCTTTACACATACAAAAAAAAAAAAACTAAGAATTATACTGACGTCAAAATTAAAAATTATTACGAATACTTTTTATGCACTATATATATATATTGTTGTAATAATGGCATAATTTTATTTTTAATCTTTATACATATATTTATATTTATGTGCAGCAATACATGCTTCCACGCCTACATTATATGTGTGTATAGAAATACTATGTATATGCAAGTTCATGTGCACTTATGAAAGCATTCGATAATCAAGGATATATCTAATAGGCATATAAACGTATTAAAATGAATCAATGCAAAGTATTTAAACAAAAATTTAAGAAAAAAAAATATTTAAAAAATACATTAAAAAATATTAAAATTTTAAGTTTAATGGTTTTTAAGAATATACTTCAGGATATACAGTAGACTACTGACATTAAAGCTTCTAAGCAAATCAGATAATTTGTGACCCCTAAGGAAAACAGTCTTCAGTAAATGGAAGAAAATCTTTTGGAAAAGAAAGAGCTGCTGTCTGAAGAAAACTTTTTTTCATTAAATAAAAAAAAAAAATAAAGTTAATGCTCTCAACATACTGTGCAGATCATTCATTGAAGATTTTATTAATGCACTTTTAATTAAAGAATACTTTACAAAGATTCAAGTTTAAGAACTAAACTTCAATAAAACCTTTAGGATAGATTTTTTTTTATTACATAAAAATATATTTTTGATCATCATTTTATACTAGAAAGAAAGGTTAACTAGATAATTATGTATATTTATATAAAGTAATTCAGTAAAGAATCTGTTAAAATTTTAACAATATCAAGTCGATCCTATTGTTTAATTTTTAAAAAAAATTAATTGAATTATTTCATAATAGAATGTTGTTTAAATTCTTATTAACGAAAGAGGAGAATGAAAAAATATGATTGTGAGAACAACAAAAAAAGTGAATAGATGCTTTTAGTAAAAATAAATGCGAAATTAATATTATTAATTCTTTATACTATTTGGGATTATATGCGTCAGCACTTGGAATAAAATAATTATTTCAGTAATAAGTATACTAGAATATTTGTCATTAACTATATATCACACAATACACAAATTTCTTTAATAGTCTTTTATTTTTAGTAAACACTTATTTACAATAACTATTTTTAAATAAATATATACATTATTAACAATATTTTTGTTTTAGCTAAGAAATTATTACATGTACATATATTTAAACCCAAGACATATGTTCTAATACGTATAACCGTATATTAGAAATACATAAATGTTAATTATAATTTTTATAAATACAGTAAAATACAATAAATACTATTTTTTAAAACATATAAATGTTCAGACATTTATAAAGAAAGGGTAGACGTATTATTTTAAAAATTGGCTTAATTCATGCGGAGCAAAGAAAAGAGATAAGATATTAAAGGAATTAAATAATAAATACTCTTACATTTCTCTAATATATGTATGGGAGCATATGATATCTGACCAACCTGTATCATAAAAAGAACATCAAAACAGAACTTTTTTATTACATTCATCTTTATTTTTAAAATGTAAATTTGAATATTTTGTTTGATAAAAAACATGATTAATAATCAATAACAATAAAGAAAAATTAATAAAATGAAAAGAACTTTCATATACAACCTTTTGCTTAAATGTTTGAATATCATCAGATCAATTAACTCCTATGTTTTACTTATGAGTTGATGCTCAGATGATTTTCAGAGTCTGTAAGTCGAAGATACTGTAAAAACTTTGGGATATGAGTATTGGAAATAATCAATAAATAATGCCCACTAAATATCTCATAATGTCATAAATGAGATATTTATTTATATAGCGTGATGTATATAAATTGTAATAAACTAAAGATCAGCATTTCAAGCTAATGTACATGCACTTTTTTATGAATGTTAATAACTTATTATTAACATTCATATAAAAGCGCATTTTTATGAATGTTAATAATTTATTATTAACCTTCATAAAAAAGTGCAAGCACATTAGCTTGAAATGTTGATCTTTAGTTTATTATAATGTCATAAAGAAAAATGTCAATATATTAAGGCTAAATATTGTTTTTGATACAAACATTTTTTTTCTTTGTCTTCAATTCAGATAAGGTAATGCAGAACCTTGTCATTATGACAATTTCATGCCTTTGTCCACATATCTTTATTTTTCATATTTCCTCAGAAACGAGAAAGCAATATCAGGAATAGATTTATCAGTCTGAAACTATATTTGACAATGAGTAATGGATTGCTTTAAAACTGGATATAGAATATGATTTTCATTGATCAAATGAATGTATGTTTGGGTAGTTATATTTAGAAATTTCTCGTTTTATTCATGAAAGTGGTAGGACAAACAAAAAATAACCTATCTTGCAGAGGTGAATTATTGAATAAATAAAAATAGTTGTGAAATCAGTAATAGTAAAGATAAAAAATGAAAATAAAATAAATGATATATTTTAACTTTATCCTAAATGAAAGTACAGGGAATGTGGAAACTTTTCCACATGTGAGCTTCTCAATATTTAAATAGAGAATAGCAGTTGTAGTTAAGGAGCTTTTAGAATTTAAGACTAATATAGATAATTTTAATGAGAAATGTTTTCCAGAGGAATAAAATTTAATTAAGCAGAAAGATGTTTATTTGTTTTTTGGAAGGTTAAATAATGAAATAAATAAGAATGCATGTTGATGGATTTACTGTGAAGTCTAATTTAACATTTTTGAATTTCTACATGTAGCAACAGTGGGTTAATTATATTAACCATTATATTGTATACTGATTCTTAAGGCAATTTTATCAGTGTTTATTCTATGCTTGAATGCATTTTTCTAGATTTAATTACAATTTTTCTATGGTCATGCTAAAAAACCAAGACTACATATATTGTAATGGAGTAGCCTAGGCCAATCTTTACAAATTTGTATATTTGAGGAATAAAGGAAAAAGAGAAAAGTTATTATTTGTATTGATTACTAGATAAATGTTTTATCATTCTTTGCATGTCTACATACATAAAAATAGTTACTATTGAAAGAAGTCTAACACCACAACTTTATATGTGATTATTATTTTTTTTTAAGTAAATAAAACATTAAATTTTTGTTTGTTATTATTTCAGTTCAAAGTTATTTTGTTTACATTTTTCAATATACATGCAATATAATACAACAATAAAAAGATAAAAAAAATTATGGGTTAAATTGCTAAAGAATCACTTGATTATGGTAATAATTATTGGAGGTGTATGTGTAAATAGGTTATTAAAAAAAAAAAATGTTTTATTTTAATTAAGATTATTTATTTCAAATTATTTATTTATTTATTTTATTTTATTGCAAAATACAAATATTTACTGCTTTACTTTGGATGCTGGAACATTCTTCAAGATTATCATCTAGTGTGGGTACAAGTCTTTTGATAACAATAAACAAGCTATTGTGAGACACATGAAACCTGAATATTCAACATGTGCTATGGAAATGTACAAGAGAGGGAATAGAAAATAAATATATAAAGGGATTATTATTTTGTTACTTTATTTTTTTTAACTTTCTGCCTTGGTCAGTAAAAAATACTGTTGCCTTCATCCTGCAAAATTCAAAAAGAAGAAAATTCATCATGATGTGTGAACAAACCAAAAATGTGTCATTAAAGAGTTAAGTTGTTGGAATTCCTCAAACCCTAATCCCATCAACTTGAAAGGTCATAACAAAATGTATGCTTAAGAAATGAAGGTACAAAAAAAAAAACAATCTATCCAAATTCCTGGAACAAAGATGTCAACAACATGAGAATAAAAGCATTTCCAAGAACTACTAATTGTTACCAGATATTTACTATTATTTCCAAAAAGGGAGAGAAAAAAAATTAAAGCTCTTGAATAAAAAACTATTCAACTTTTAAACTATATATTATCTAAGGCAATAGTTCTCTCATCAATCTTTAAGCTATCCATTTCTTATTAAAGTCAAAGTGTGATCAAGACTCAAAGAAAGCATTAAAATTTTTCTTTTATTTTTTAATTATACAGATATGAAAAAAAAATATTAAAGAGAAAGATCAAAAATAATTATAATAATATTTTTTTACTTTGTCTATGTTCTAATTTATTTTACTGTAGCATTTTTCATCAAATTTTGAAAATGAAGAACAGGTATATTAAAGAAGCATTTATTTATGAATACAAATGTATTAATTTTAAATTTGGTATCATTTTTCTTATTTGACAAAGGCTTTCTCAATTGCAAAACTATTATTATTTTTAGAGCTAACTTGTTATAATTTAATTTATCCCTGAGAATATGTCCTTAAAGGTGAATGGATTTTGCAGCAGTTTTATTATGTTAGAATAGTAACTGTAGATTTACCTAGATTTGGATAAATTTGTTCTCAGATATATATTATATATTTTTTAAAAAGTGATTATATACCAGTTCCATTAGATATTATGCACTTATTTGATCCATTAGAATATAGAGATATTTTATGTTGATGTGAATATTTATATACATATTTTTCTCTATGCATATACTATACTATTGAAGAAGTCAGTTTAGTTCACCGGTCAAAATCTCGACTTAGATTGTCTTGTTAATTTAATGTAATAATTTCGGCAACGATGTTTGCCTGATGAGTTTAGCATTGTTCGTTCTGTAATTTATTACACAGACCAGTTTATCATTATGCACATTTGACATAATATGTATATATATATATTGCAGAAGTATTGATTTTTTTTATTAAATTTATACCTTTCACACACTTTTTTTTAAAATCCTTTAGCATTACCTTTCTAATATATTTAATTTCGAGAAAAGTATGTTTAATTAATTAAAAGATAACTTTAGATAAAATGTAAAACTGTTTTTTGATTCTGAATTAAGAAGCATTTATTCAATTAAAAAGGAAAAGAAATTCACATAATTATCTGACTTGAAGTCATTTTAAAATTGATCTTCGGTTGATAAATGTGGAGAGAGGAGTATATAAAAACTTTGTTTACATTTATCACTCTTGTAATACATTTAAACTTTAGATTTAATTAACTGTTAGTATTGTTTAACATCTCCACTGCTAACAGTTCAGATTGTTGTCAACATATAATTTAGCATTTACTTTGGATTTTTTTTTTTTTTGCTAAGATCTCAAACTCAATTAATTTTTATTCAAGCTGTGGTACTCATTGTAATAAATTCAAGATCCATTTCTAATTTGTTTATAAAATCTTGTGCAAACCACGTATGTATAATTATTTAGAAGATGGATTTAATTCAAACTAATTTCCTGCCATTATGATGCCGAGTCTGGAAAATTGATTGTAGACTTCTTCAGGATAAGAAAAAGCAGAGTAAGCTAAAAGTCAGAAGGAAAGTTAATTAGATTTTCACCTTTTAATGAAAGAGGTTTGATCACTTAACACTGTATTCTCATTTCCTTCTCTCTATGTGGCAGACAAATTTCTGATTTATTAACTGAAAAAAAGTTTTGTGTAAATTTTTACTGTGATAATTGATTTTTTTTTTCTTTTTGATGATGTTTAAAAAGATTATGATCAGAACATGGTATTACATTTCTTATATAATTTCAGCTCTCTAGTGAACAAAAATTGAACCAGAAAATACTTAGATAATTAATATCATAAATTAATTAATAAAAAAAATAATATTGATAACCAATAATAAAAGTTCTATCTAGAAATAATAAATTTAAATACTAAAATATGTTTGAAAAATAATTAGATAATTCATATTATAGATTAATTATTAAAAACAATAATAATAACTAGAAATAGTTTAGTTATAAATCCAGATTTTGAATATTAAAAATGCATCTGAAATACTACTAAATTTCTTCGTCTTTTAAATTTCAAACAACAACTAGTGTTAGTAAATACATATACACTAGAAAACTGATCAGATATACACTATATTTAATGTTATCATCATCATCATATATAAAATATTCAAGTTATGTTGAAAGTATGCTAAGTTCTTTATCTGCAGACAATTACAGTATCTAAGCATTAGAATATAATGACCAAATAATAATACTTGGTCATTGTCAATAGCAGTCTGCTATATATAGCTTTGTGATTCTTTTAATCCATTTTACTTTAGCAATTCAATTTTACAGTTATATTACACTCCCAGTAATGAGACTTTACATACATAAAGTTGAAAGGCCCTATTAAAGTTAATAATGTAGGTCTGATATTAAAATTCTACAAACTTGTTTTAAAGATATAAGCAATAGTAATTACTATTTACAAAAATCAAGTATAATTGCTACTGTTATGATTAACTTATCTTCAAATAATAAACATGTCCAGTTGCAGTCTTATCTTTATTGGATTTAGAATTCAACACTACAGACCAATGAATATATGTACAGATAAAATATAACCAATAACAGAAACAAGCCAATGGGTGAAGATGCTCAATGAATTCTATTCTAATATCAAATTATCTCAACTACCTTAAGGTATGAACTTAATATAAATAAATGCAAAATAAAATTTAAAAAACTAATTAGAATATGAGTTTTTTTATTATTGTTTTTAAATTTCCATGGCAGTGCAGTTTAATTTAAAGGTAAGATGGCAAATTTACAAAGCTAATGATTTTTGAATCAAAGCTCAATCTGCATTTCTGATGCTCAAATATGGCATGAACTCCCAAGAAATTAGTCATTCAGTTATTTTTCACTAAATAAAAATTTTAAAAAAAATACATTAACTATCTATGTGTGTGCATGCATGTGTAAAGTTGTCTGCTTGAAGACAGTATTTAAATAAAATATTAATATTTTAAATTGACATAATACGTGATCTCCATCATTTTGAATTTCAAAAACAACCAAAAACATTATCAGACACATCTAAGGGATAAAAAAGTACATGAAAACACAAAAAACATTTGAACTTGGGTCACGTGACTAATTGGAAAAAAAACCCAAAATGTAAAATATTTACAACTCAGGTAACATGACTATAATATCAATTAAAAGCAACACATAGAAATCTGATCAAGCAAAACTTTACAAAATAGATCTGAGATTAAAACTTGGGTCATGTGACTGCATGATTTAATAATTTTGTAACCTGCATGATTTAATAATGCATGTTAGCTTTTTATATATTTGAAATATCTATATGTGTTGCTTTTAATTGATATTATAGTCATGTTACCCAAGTTCTAAATCTTTTATGTTTTGGTTTTTTTTTATTATGTGATCTCAGATCTATTTTTATATATACCTTTGATCGAACTTTTTATATTTTTACAAAAATGAAGTTTATTTAAGTGTTAATTTTGTAACCTGCATGATTTAATAATGCATGTTAGCTTTTTATATATTTTAAATATCTATGCTTTTTATATGTTAATAATTTCTGTGTGTTACTTTAAATTGATATTATAGTCATGTGACACGAGTTGTAAATATTTTACATTTTGGCTTTTTGTTTTCAAATTAGTCTCATAATTCGAGTTCTAAATATTTTGCATTTTCACGTACTTTTTTATTACTTAGATGTGTCAGATGATGTTTTCGGTCATTTTTGAAATTCAAAATGGTGGATACTGGATACTAAAATAGCACCCAATATTATTAACAATTGTAATATTAAGACATTTAATGAAGAAAGGATATTATTAAAGCCTTTGATGCATTCTAAATATTAACATATTATAGCAAATTATTAAGGATGGCAAGTAACAATAATATCCAAAGTAATAATAATAATCAAATAGTTTATCTCTCAAGAATTCATAAGAAATTTGAGCAATGAAAGTGATATAGTCTGTTTGTGATCTATAGGCCTTAAGATCATAGAGTCTGCCACTCAACCATTTCATCAAACCAGTTATTTTTTAATATATTAAATAACTTCAATACTACCACATACTCATATAAATAAAATACAATAAAAGACAAATGATCCCCAAGATGCATTTTATGCTGAATTAGTACCCATCAGTTGGTCCAGATCACCATCTCTCATATATACCACTATTATATGAAAAATATTTATCTACATTAAATAATTACATTTTGAATTACAAGTGTCAAACTAACTCAACCCACATCTTTGACACCATTCATTTTAGATAATTGTAGTAATGATTATTGCTAATCATTTACTAAACTAAAGATTGTCTATTAAAATAATTGTTTTTCATCAAGCATTGGTGGTCAAGAGGTCAGCAACAGCTGCTTTACAAGTAGTTATCCCGGGTTAATGGGCTTGCTTCCCGGCTAATGCTATGACACGTGAGAAAAAAAATTGTTTTTCAGATATTAATAATCATTGTAAAATAACTGAATGTTTTATAAATAAATATCCTAGGGAATAGTTTATTTTGTAATAAAAATATTAAAAAAATGAATAATAGGATAAGATTAAATAAGAATATTAATCATAATAGTAAGACAATTTATGTTGGTTTCAATATTTCAAAAGGTTTTTTAAAATTAGAAAATTATTTAATATGATTAACAAAAAATATAATGTCCTGTTTATAAAAAGAAAAAAATTTAAATTTATAATTAATTATGATAATGATTATAATAATTTAGAAGTTATGAATTAGATTTATATTATAAAATATTTAGATTGTTTTAAAGATAATAAAGTAATGTCATATGTTGGAACTACAAAGAATAAATTGGCAACAAGATTAAAACAGCATTAAATGATAAAAATTCTGCTGTTTATGATTATATTAGTAAATTTAAACAAAGATTAGATCGTATTATGAAAGAATTATAAAAGAAGAAATTTATAATTAATGAAATAAAATCTGTAATCAATAGATTTTTAATTGAAAAAAAAAGATAATAGATTGATTTAATTAAATAATTATACTGGATTATTTTAAGAAAGGTATTTAATAAATTAATGTAATGGAAATTTAAAATGTTTGTTAGAAGAATTTTAAAGTAACATTTATTTATAATTGTTATATGTATTTGGATTATTGTAAAATATTTGTATTTATATTTATGGGTTTTTTTAATGTATTTTTTAGTTGTTTCTTGATAAAGTCTATAAAAGAATATATTCGAAACATTGAAATATTTTTTGTACTTTATAATAGTTCATATAATAAACTAAGATTTATAAAGAAATTTGCATGGTTTGTTTTATATATATATATAACATCATCACCCAACTCAGTTTCTGTAGCCAAAACTCTTTTAAATAGAGCAATTAACCTTTCAGATAAATCACATCTGAAAAAAAAAAACCATTTTAATAGTGTTTTGTTAGAAAATAGTTATAATTATAAATTTATAAAAAAAAAAGCTTTATTTCTAGCCCAAAATGAACAAAATAGGAAACAAAAAGATGATAAATCAACTATTAGGATTTGTGTTCCATATGTAAAGGAACTACAGACAGTATTGAACTTATATTAAAACGCTGTAATATAGATACAGCATTTTCTACTCATCAAAAGATTGGCAATATAATAACAAAGCCTAAGGATTCAATCCCTCTTGAATCTCATGGTGTTTATCAAATCTCATGTGAAAATTGTAAAGTTTCTTACATAGGTATGAGTAATTGCTGCATCAGTGTTGGAAGAGAAAAGCATGCTAATGCAGTTAAACAACCTCACCATCATCAGCACTCTCACTCCATACTATAGATTCAGGTCATAAAATTGATTTTTCTAGTACCAGGATCATATCCAGATGTGATAATCTCAGTGCAAAATTAGAGAAGCCATTGAGATACTTAAAAGGTAAGATTGTATCAATAAAAGAGATGATACATGCAAACTTCCTCCTATTTGGAAAGATTTTTTTAAAAAACATTCTTAATTTAACATTTTTGCTATTGGTGTGACTTTAATCTTTTTTTTTCAAATCAGTAATTGTAGTGCCTCTACAACCATCTTTCTATCTTTTATCATCCAGTGGATGACTTGTGTGATCAAGTCGAAATGTTGTTATATCAATATTTAAATATTTTAACATGGATGAACCTGCAAAATATGTCTTTTATATATATGTAATAGTTATTATTTAGTAAAATAGTACCTTATTGTTAAATTACTTTTATCTGCCTTCCAGCAAAAACATGTGATAGCACATTTATAATAATAGGGTTATAATTAAATATAAAAAAGAAAAATTTGACAATAGAAATAAATTTTATCTTTTGATATGATAATAAAAATATAACAACTTTAAAGTTGACATGTAGTTTAATTAAAACTTGTAAAGAAAGATATCTTTTAAGTGTTATCAAAAATTTGTCTAAATTTTTTGAACTGCAATAAAAGTAAGCAATAAAATCCTTAATCAAAGAAGGCTAAAACTTTTATTTAAGATATTAAAGTTCATATTAAAGTCTTGCTTATAAAAATAGAAGTTTATTATTCTAATAAATTCAATTTATTAAAAAAAAATTTATAATACATTAACTAACAGATATATACATGGATCCACTAATATGGCACTGAATGTACATTAAGAACCCCAGACAATGTTCAGTTTCACATTATCTATAAATTTATATTCATAACTCAAGGCCATCTATTGTATGCTTGAGTAATTAATGAACACTTAATATTAATGCTATATACAAATTGCCAGAATAGTTTTTTGTCCTGCACTTTCTTCATTAAAAAATTATTTAGAGAATTTGATATAGAACTACTTACTATTAAGTAACTATAGATTATTCAAGTTCAAAATATATGGTTCTAAAGTAGAAAAATAAAATGAATTACTTATTCTTATTATAAACTTACAATTAGTAAGAATATGTTTGTATTAACTACGGAATTAAATTAACATGTAATATATTTTACATTTTGATTGTAAATTATCTTATACTAAAACTCATGTTTATATTTAATAAGACTTCAGATTTGTTTTACCCACATTTGAAACAATCTTAGAATTATTTTTAATAGCTAGTCCATATCTGTCTTTGTGCTGTCTCTCCTTCTATCTTCATTTCATGTAATCATTTGCAACATTATCTCTATGCATAATATTATGTTTTTCTTTCAGTATTTGATTATATATATATTAATTAATTTCAATTTATTTGTATATTATTAAAGAAGGTAAAAAACTGTAAGCTTTCTGAATCCCACTATGCAGATAAGCATGTGTTAAAACCTGAAACTAATTTTTACTGCATAGAAACCAGAATTCATATTGATCAATCTCCTGATTAAAGACAGCAATTTACTCCAAACACACAACAAAACTATTATGTAAATTGCAACAGAATTATAGAATAGCTCATCCAAACAACAGATGTGTGTTTACAAGGTCTTTGAAATGAAATATAACTACATGGTATGGGTAATGATGACTACTCTCATATGCCAGATATATATTGTACTAAGAAAACTTCTCTTCATCTAGAAAAAAAATATAATTACCTCCCTTTAACAGTGAGGCACATCTATATAAAAAATAAAAACGATTTACAAATTAAGTTTACTACAGTATTAATGTAACTGGACTCAGGGGACATTATTTTTCTAATGGGCATTTTAAAATTCCTGGATTTATTTTGATTCTTGCTAAACATTGTATGACTACCTTTATTACAAACCAAGTTGCAAAACAAACAATATCTAATAAAGATAGTTCAACTGATATTTTAATTACCACTATTTATAGATTTCATTTATCAGATAGATTGTAAACTTTTAAAATGAATGAATTTAAATAATATGTACTTCCTGATAAAAAGCAAAAAATAACATTTCATCAAAAAAGATGGTTAACAGAAGCAACTTTTGATTTATGTTTTGTTTTGACAAAAGATGGTCCACCTTTATCTGTTGATTTTCTAAAATTAGACTATTCCTATCATAGTAACATAAACCATGTCTAATAATTTTTGGAGTTTATATTTTCATAATATATCACCCTGCTGTTCTAAAATGGAATTTAAAGTGAAATAACTGGAGTCAATAGATGAGACATCTTGAATAGAGTGATAATAGAATTTCATTAATTTTATTTTGATACAATAAATTTAATAAACTTTTATCAACAGCTGTTAAACACTCTTGAGACTATCAAAAGCAATCCATTCAGGTTATATAATTTTAACCAAAATTTGACCAACAAAGATCTAGAAGTTGCTGAAAAACATAAAATTTTTGGATAAAACAAATTTAAAAAAAAACAGAAAAAAATAATGAAAAAAAATAACAAGGTCTAGTTAAAAGTCTGCATTAATGCTTTAAAACTAATATGTCAGTCTTCTAAAACTAAGATCTAGGAGATGAAATAAAATAACATTAAACAAATTAAAATGTTTTCTTTCACAATGTTTTTTTTAATATCAATCTAATAGAACCCATAAATATTAATATTCTTGATACTGTCCTTGATCACCTTAAATCATTGTTAAAATTAATCACAAAAACAAAACAATAGCAGTCTTGAAACTAAATAAAGCTAACTACGATTTTAAAAAATATTGCCTAAGATAATTGTTATAAGTTTCCTACAAACTGTTTGAAAAAATCATATTAACAAGAATTATAATAATAGTGGACTGTCATTAGAGCAGGCTAAATTTAGATAAAAAAGAATCTGCTATAAACAAGTGTTATTTTAACAATCCACATTAAAAAGGGCTTGCAAAATAAATTAAAAACTGATGCTACATTTATTGGTCAAACTTCATCTATTCTATTAGAAAAAATGATTTTGTTCTAAAAGACATTAAAAGTCTTAACTATAAAAAAAAAATCATCAATTTACAAAACAAAATGCTCTCCAATAGTGAAATTCAAATAACACTAAATAATAATCATAGTAGATAAAAAAAATTACAGAATAATCTTCCATAGGATTATTGGTGATCTTCTGGAAATATAAGACAGGAAACTTATCTGTGCTGATGAAATTGGTTTGGCTTCACAAAAAAGATTCTTTTCAAAAATATATTTCTTAATAAAGTATATAAAATGTTTGAAAATACAACAGTAATTCAAATTTTTATATAAACAACAGAGAAACCTTTGTTACCTGTCTATAATCTTGTTGCAATGACAGAATGATACACAATTCTACTCCATTCTAAGTAGAAGTAATCTTGGACCATAACTTAACTTACTTTCCTTATCTATCTAAAATTAGTTCTAAAATAATTTCTACCCATAAGATTATTTAAAACATTTGTTGGCAATATATAGATTTGTTGTGGTGGTGCATTGTCCACATGTTCTTCAGCATTAGAATATTCTGCTATTGAATAAAATGTCTCTGTTTATTTTCACCCTAGACTTTTAGATAGTCAATTAAAGACTACAAAAAAATATTACTTGAACTCTCAGGCTACTGTTTTGTAGTGGTGTTCTTTTTTTCCTCATATCCCTCCACCAGAAATTAGAAAACAATTGTCTCACATAAAATGTGTAAATATATGTTAGATAATTCAGACCTGCCTCTAACCCAAAAGGCCGAATTTGATATTTTTAGCCATTATTGGTGTTTCATTAAAAAATTCAGGACACCTTTATATATTATACTTGTTTCATAATAATTTACAAAAATATATATATATATATATATATATATATATATATATAATATATAACACAATACATCAAGAAAGAATTCAGAATAAAAAAAGAACGATACAGACTAATGACACCCGACCGACCACACTTCAACCTACCAGGATTCCAAGACTCAAGACCTAGAATGACAACCTTAAATTACAAGATACCTCTTTCACATCCACATATCACAGAGAATAAGACTCTATGAATAAAGAAATTCTTAATTGATAAAATATCACTAAATTTAATTTAACTTAATCATATTTTTACATATATAACTATAAATAGTAATTAGAATTGATTAATTAAATCAATAAAACAGAGAATGAAATACATTAAATTAATTATATATTTATTTAAATCATGAAATTGATAAGTTTTACACATTTCAGCCGAATTACAAACATTGATAAGAGAAACATTCTCTTTTTATATCACAAAATCACTTTACATAAGAATCATAAATTTCATAGTTAACATACCCATCTTATAATTTACAATTAAATAATAATCACTCTACTATAACTCATAAGCCAAATCCTATTAATTTCTATATAAATAATTATATAAACTTTACATAATTCATTTATAAAATATAAATATAATTTAATAACCCATAAACCACTAAGTAAGATCACAACATTTGAGAGAAAATTTCAGAATCTAAAGTATAAGTGAGAGTTAAATAAATTTAAATCTTAATAAAAATAATAGAAAAGTCCTTATGGATGAAATATTCAGGTTTCAAACCCTACCTAACGACAATCGAAAGGAAATTTGAATCGGGGTCTTATCTAACTCTCCATCCATTCTACCCTATAAGAGAAGATGTCAATGCTTCATCTTAAGATAATATTACATAGCAAAAGAGAATAATTTTATAAAATATATCCATCCCAACAAAGAATAGTATATTTCATATATGAAATAATAATACATATTATCTACAAATGGAATCTTAGCTGTAATAAACTCTATACAAAAGATATTATACATCTTATTTAATGTATATTAATTTATAGATAATAAATATTTAAGGAGGAAAAGATATTTCTATATAAAATTTAAATTCAAATATACTTATAAATAGATCAACTAAATTTAATTTAAATAAAATATAATAAGTTTTAATTTGATCAAAAGAGCAATTTCCATATTAAATCATTTAAATAATAAAATAAATAATTTCAAACAGCAGAAAGTGAGCTATAAATAAATACACAAAGATTTCAAATAATATCTTCTTAAAATATACATGAAATTAAGGCTCACTGTTTCAAAATGGCATATGAAATATAAAAGCATTTAAAATAAAATAAGCAAAGAAAAAGACACAACCCAGGATATAACTTTAAACTAAATAATTTACTTTGAAGGAAGGAAAATAAAAAACAGATATTTAAACATAACACATAAATTTTGATAGTAATTGACGTATTTAAAATATTAAATGGATTTTAAGTTTTGATTAATTTAGCTTTATCATTATTTTAAAAAGAAATAGCTAACTTATATAGATATATTTACATAAAGAATACACAGAATACACAGACCGGTTTGAAAAAAAAATGGACGGTATGATTTATCTGGACCAAGTCTTGTCTGTAGTTTTGTGAATTTTACCGGGTGACATCTTTCCCATTATGTTACTTGTCTCTTCTACAGAGGTGGTTTGGCATTTCGAGAGAAACCCCGCCCCCGGAGTAACACAACAAGAGCCCGCTGGAAGTAAACATAACAAGGAAGACGGAGCAATCTCACTAACAAAGCGTCTTTCTCTAACAATAGGACCTGTTAAAAATACAGAGATTTATCTCTTTTCCTTATCGAATCTATCGCCTCAAGACTCACTACACTCAAGAATTTAATTAAAATTTTTAATTTTACAATCCAGATCTTAGATAATTTATGTTAGAAACATCCAAACTATTATAATTAAGATTTTCGGCAACAATGTCCAATTTAGATTTTAAAAAACTTACTCTATCTAAGGAGATTTTAATTAGTAAATTTCAACTGTTTTACTTTTTACAATTCCAGGTATTTAATGACTTTTCACAAAAACTTTTAATTACGCTTTTATTTTTAATCTACATATTCTATTTAAAACAACTTTTAACATTTTTTTAAAACAAACATTTCATATTTTTAAAAAATACAAACATTTGATACTTTTAAAATATTTTCGCTTTCCCGAAACAATTTAAAACAGAAACTTTTAACAATTTTAAAAACATTAAATTATTTTTAGAACCTTTTCTATTTTAACACCCTCTTAGCCAGATTATATATCCCAACAATACAAATTAAACAACAAAATAATAATTTACTCTAACTTAAATAATATAATAACCATTTTTAGAAATATTAAAAACTTTAGTACGCTATAATTTTACAATCCTATCTAATTATAGTTCGTTCCATGTAAATATATAATACTGTTTATACGACAGAACGAATTTTATATTTATTAACATTTAAATAGGTTCAACTTACACAGAGAGGGCATAGGTTTGATGGGAACGACTAAAGATCGTTTCAATATATATATATATATACACCAACCAGAACCACCAACTTACAGAAAAAGAACACTCCCGTCGGCAACCCACACCTTTATATATATATATATATATATATATATATACTATTATGAATCACATACATAGATATATGGATATCAAATCTACAGATATATTTACATAATCTGAAAGACTTACTTCAGTTTCTGACTAAAATATTTACAAATTGTTTATCATATTTTATTAATAGTTAAGCTAATTAAAAAAAAATTATACACTAAATAAATAAAATATGGTCTTAATACAGCGTAATAGATATTTCAGTGATTAATTTAAACAATACTTGGTTATTTTTATGGTAGCAATATATGTGATTACTAAAGCTTTTGTAATTATTTTTATGATTCATATTTTACTTATTTCTGTGATTACTGCAATTGATTTATCTATGCTCACCGAAATAAAAGTTATGTTTTGTCATTCATTTATATTTAATTTTCAGTAATGTTCTAATTTATAAGTTGTTGAAAGAATGAATATTTTTAAAATATTTGGAGTAGTAAAAACTTAAGTAAATAACAATTATATTTAATATATGTACTATTGGAAATAAATTTCAAAATTTGTTCGGTATATTAATTTATTGAATACTTTTATAAAATTGAAGGTACTACAAAATTGGATAATCCATACCACCAGACGGCATTGTTTCCATGCAAAAGCACAGAAATATGCTGTTTACAAGACCGCTCATATATCTTATGGCCTGTAAACTATTCAAACACTTGATGTTGAAGCAGTCAACCCTAGCTCCACATTAATAGTGTGTAAATATTATCTACAATGTGTTACAACACTCTGTATACATGCTAGTATTGAACATTCAACAGTATATCATGTCGGGGTGTCTGTAATTGTAATGATGAAAACTATACCAATACACAGTCCTAAATAGTTAGTATTAAACCTAGTGGAAGTAGTATGAGGTTCTAGAAATTCTAACTATTTCACAAACTTCCCTACTCTGTTTGGGAGCTGTTCCAATCTAAGAAATGAGGAGGGTAATGCACAATTAGACAGAGCTCATGTGAAAGTTGTGCACTTTGCAAGAACTTGCAAAACCAAAAAAATAAAATGGCAGAAAGACAATCTGCTTTCAAGTTGTTGTAATTGCCTGCTGCAGAAGTGGCTGCAGCCTTCCCACAGCAGAAAAAAATTTTGCCAAGAGAAACAAACTGTGTTTGTGGTGCAGAAATGATATTAAGGTGCTGTAAGAAATATGAAATATCAATCGCTTAAATGCTGTCAGTCTTCTATACATAATGATCGGCATTCCTGGTTTGATCATTAACTAATATAATTATTAAATATGCAAACCTGACTTATATTAAGCTAAAATATAGTAGCTCAACATATATAAAAGTAAGTTTCCAGGTCAGAAATTTATGTGTGTGCTAAAAAGCAATATAAGATTATATGAGAGTGTCTACTGTTACAATATTAGCAATGTCCACCCTGAAGGATGGTATAGCACAATTAATAAAACATCAATAAGCAAAGTAATGAAGGCATATCAGCAGATTGAATAAATTAAGAACAGTAACTAAGACAGTTATCATGGTTAACAGAAATATTACTAGTTTAACCTTTATTACAAGATTTTACAATATAATTATTTTTAAATAAGATCACATTAAAAGACTTAATAATTACAAATTTATTATAGTTTTAATTATTAAGAGTAGACTTTAGGTTTAACAGTTTGTGCACATTTATAGTATAGCTAGCTTATAAGAATTATTAAAGTGATTTATTATGATTTAGTTAAGAGTTCTGTGGAAGATTTAATTACTGATCATTTTCTTGATGAGGTGGCTTGCATGGTGTAGGCACTAACATTCACTGACATGCTGCTTCATTCTTGGTGGCTTCTTGGTAAACTTCCTCCATTTCCTAGACCAATTGCTGACATCATAAATTTGGGCATAGTATCTGGCTGTATTTGATTTGTTAAATGATGAGAATCAGCTTCTTTTGAATTCAAACTGGGGTTTTTATAGCAAATTTTTCTCACCCCCTCACAAGCCATTCAGTTGTTTACAATTTTTAGTTTTAAATTCTTAAGTTTTAATAACTCTAATAAATTTTAGCAAGGACAAAAGATCCAGCTGCCAGTTCAATAATTTTGTCTTTGTTTTTTAACTTTATTTTTAAATTATCTTTGAAATTTCAGTTCTCAATTTACAATTTAATGAGAGGTATTTCTGAGAAATCGATGACCTTGATTCTCATTTTTTAAAAAGTGATTTAAGTTTTCAACATTCTACAATATGTATAGGACAGTCACCCCTGGATTTAAGATTTATATGAAAATGCAAACAAATTTATAAATTTAATAACTGAAAAAAGATAATTTAGAAAAGTTGTAATGTTCACAAAATCTATCACATTACAGTTTCCTTTGCATATATACATAGGTGCATTTCTACACATACAATGATGTTTACTACTTACTTTAGTTTAATCAATTTAAAATATAACTATGTATACATCATTATACACATACAAATTTGATTAAGTAATTAATGTATGCAATATAAATACACAACAATACCTGTTAATAGAGCACAATATAAATGATACACACACATACTCATTAATAGAGCTTATTACATGCTAATATAAAAATGGTAACTAAAAAAACTGTGAAAAATGAAATCAATAATATTTTTAAAAAGAATATTTAAAAAAACAAGTTGGATGTATTTGTTTATGAATAAAAAAATTAAATGTTTTAAAAAAAAATAAAAAATAAATCCAAAAAAGACCAAAAGTTTTAAAGAAAATGTTATATCTATTTTTAAAAAATCCAAATAAGCTTGGTAAAAAAATAAAAAACCAAAATAAATCCAAAAAAAAGACTGAATGTTTTAAAAAAATAAAGCCCAGTAATGTTATATCAATTTGCTTTGCACTAGCAACAGTTCCTTCGAGTGGTGTGGATCATCCAATGTTGAAGTACCAAATTGAAACATTAGTTTATTTGTTTGTTAACTTTTGATCTTTTTCAAGTTAGAATGAAAATATAAAATGAGCTTTAATATATTTAAGTTCAATAGAATTGCTTGAAAATTATTATATAACTAAGTATTATACAGTTTAATCCTTTTTGGAACACTTCTCTTTCCATTATGTCAACTAGTTTATTAGATATGAAAAAGTGTGCATGAGAATATTAAAAATATTCAATAACTTCACATATTGCAGTTAACAATTATTCTTAGAACTTTGATTTGTTTTAAATAATGATCTTAGAGGTCAGTATAAATGGGTTTTTTTCTTAAAGTTTAATAATATGTTTTAACAATTTTAAATTCTTAATGTCTATATCATATTTAGTAAGTGTACAGAATTATATATGTATAATAAATCAGTAACTAACTTTTTTTATTTAAAATTGTTTAATAGTTTTTATTATTATTTTAACACAATTATTTTAAAAAAAAATTAAAGTATACAATTAGCATTTTACATAAAACTAAAAATAAAAAAAGAATTATTTAAAGCAATATATATATATATATATATATATATATATATATATTAATAATAACAAGTCAGATGTCACATGACTTATATATAGCTTGCACTTACAAATATGTAAAATTAAGAGCGTGCTAATAGCTCTAAACAAGCTTTTTTTTTATGATAAATGCTACTACAAGAGAAGGCATTCAAATCATTTTTATCTTGGATTGTCCCCATCCCCAGACCGGTTTTGACCTATGGTCTCTTCAGTGAGGAGTTGGGACATTAGATTTAAAAAACCAACTCAAGCAAAGCATTTATCTAAAAGTTAATTGTTAGAAGAAGATCTGAAACTTTTAGACATCTACATGTCTTTAAAGTCAGTTCTCCAATTGAAAAAATCATATGGGCCTGAACTTAATTCATATACTCCATATATATATATATCTTCTTCTAACAATTAACTTTTAGATAAATGCTTTGCTTGAGTTGGTTTTTTTAAATCTAATGTCCCAACTTTTCACTGAAGAGACCCATAGGTCGAAACCGGTCTGGGGATGGGGACAATCCAAGATAAAAATGATTTGAATGTCTTCTCTTGCAGTAGCATTTATAATAAATAAAAAAAGCTTGTTTAGAGCTATTAGCACGCTCTTAATTTTACATATTTGTAAGTGCAAGCTATATATAAGTCATGTGACATCTGACTTGTTATTATTACTATTATTATTTTGCTGTTGTGGCTTTAGCTAAATTAAAAGGCTAAGCCTACTAATATATGGAGTATCTGAATTAAGTTCAGGCCCATATAATTTTTTCAGTTGGAGAGCTGACTTTAAAGACATGTAGATGTCTAAAAGTTTCAGATCTTCTTCTAACAATTAACTTTTAGATAAATGCTTTGCTTGAGTTGGTTTTTTTAAATCTAATGTCCCAACTCCTCACTGAAGAGACCCATAGGTCAAAACTGGTCTGGAGATGGGGACAATCCAAGATAAAAATGATTTGAATGCCTTCTCTTGTAGTAGCATTTATCATAAAAAAAAAAAAAAGCTTGTTTAGAGCTATTAGCACGCTCTTAATTTTTTATATATATATACTCTTAATATATATATATTAAATTACTGCAGAAATATCTAATGATTTATAGACACTATATGTGTGATATTGATTTTAAATAAAATTATATATACTAAGTGGAAGTTCATTTACAATATATAAACTTTGTATTATTATGTATACATACTAAACATGATATAATTTTTTTCCCCCACAACCCCCACAAAATCATAAAAAAACACCCAACCTCTCAACTTCTAAAGCCACCCTCCCACCCTTTTAATAGCAAGATGGAACATGATATATACATAAGGATATACATTTTAACTTACAACAAATATATATATATATATAAAATACATATTTTGCAGGTTCATCCGTGTTAAAAACTTTTAATATTAATATAAATATACTGATGTTTTGACTTGGTCACACAAGCCATCCACAACTCTGTGGATGGCTTGTGTGACCAAGTCGAAACGTCAGTATATTGATATTAAAAGTTTTTAACACGGATGAACCCGCAAAATATGTATTTTATATATTTAACCCGTGCAAATCTTCGTTTTAACATATATATATATATATATATATATATATATATATATATATATATATATATATATATATATATATATATATATATATATATATATATATATATATATATATATATAATATCAATGATAACTCTCCAATCAATTTAAAGTAGAATATAGTTTTACATTTTTATTTACTGTGCCAATATTAAAAACTTAAAAATAATAGAGATAATTTTTTATACTAAATGCTTTTATTGAATGTGCACTAAAAAAAAAAAAATTATTATTTTTTCAACCACAATTGGAGTTTTTAGATTTAACTTGAAATAAAAGTGTGTGGAGGGAAGTCCAGAAATTAATTAAGTCAATTCCTCATTTCTGGACCCCATGCTTCTATTTCAAATTAAATATAAAAACTCCCATTCTGGTTGAAGAAACAATTATTTAACTCCCATTGTGGTTGAAGAAACAATTATTTTATTAATTTTTAGTGCATAGTCAATAAAAGCATATAATTAAGAAACATATATCTATTATTTTTAATAACAATTAAAATTGTACAAAATATTTGCTTGTGGGTATATCAATATATAATCTTTACAGTTTTGTTCTGTACTTTATTAAATATAATAACATTACTGTATCTCATAATTTTAATAACTTATTAAATATTTATATATCATAGTAATTGAAAAAAAGGTGAATGTAATATTTTTCACTTTCCAATTTAAAATGTAAATTTTCTTATTTGATAATCCCTTTCCCCCACATCAAAATGTTTTCTAAAGTTTGGTATTAAAATATTACTATTGTATTACTATTTTTCTGAAAGGAAAAATCACAAATTTAAATAAAACTGTTGGGCTAAGATAGAAAAAATAAATCATGGACTAATATCATTTAAACTTAATAATTTATATGTGTGCTTACAGATATTTTTTATTACTTAATGTTTTAATATGTATTGATTAATTTATTTCACTGTTATTATCATTTTCTTAATGTGTACATATTAAAATAAACAATGCTGATAAATAAATTAAAATCCATGCTAAAATAATATTAAGAACTCTTCATAATTTTGTTAGACCTAATCAGTCAAACAATTATCTATATTAATGGCATTGTATTACTTTAAATTACCCAATAACTTATATAAAGAGAGATATTATTATCTCCCTTCATATTAATAATTAGTAATCATTTTTAAGATCTGAAATTATTAAAGTGAAAATGTCTCCTTGACAATATTTTAATAGTATACTACAAATCAGGCCAGTTTTTAAACCAAGCTTAAGTCTAATAAATATATACATTGAAAGTATAATGAAATATCAATCAAAAAGGGTTAAAATTCTTACAAAGGCCAAAAAATAAAGTATATCATCAAAGCATAAATATTGTTAAAAGTATGAATTATAAAAATATGTCTATGTGATATTATTGTTTATGAATATGAAATAATTTTTTTTTGTAATCATCTTAAAAATAAAGAATTAAATAAACTGCTTTTATTTGGAGATAGATTGTTTGAAGATGGAAGAAAACAATATAAAGAGAGCTTATTCTAATTGCTAAATTAATTTTAGGTTTTATATTATAAAATGTGGAAAAATAAAATAAGAGGTTGACTTTGCACATACAATAGGAATATAAATAAACTTTATTAACATAAGATACAAATTAAAAATATCTTTTAAATAAAATGTTAAACCTATATTCTAAAATATTTTAAATAATATGGGTTTCATATCATAAATTTAAATATAATGCAACATAAAAAAGCTAATCAATATATTTATAAAAGTTAATTTAAAAAAGCATTAACACATTATGATAACTGACAGCATGCTTCCCAAACAATGCTGATGAAAATGTTATTAGATTTTTTATAAATAGGAATGTTGACTGAGTTATTATAATTCTAGTTCTCATTGTATTAGAATTATAGAGTTGAATCTGAGGAATATTGCAGAAAGAACTTAGGTGAGAGAGAATCTAATTCTTATCATTAGCCAAATTGAAGAAAAAGTTACTCATATAATAGCTACATAGTATGTTATATTTAATTATTAATATTATAATTTGTCTATTTCACCTATGATATTTCTCAACTTTGTGAATAAAATTCTCAGAATGATCAACTGATAATATACTCTTTTGGATTGCTATCTTCTTTCCTTAACCATGTAATCATATACTGAGTGTGAAGAAAACATATCTGGATAAATCTCTCAACATTTAAGAAAGTAATAATCATTTATTATTAAATAATTACAAATGAATTGATTTATCTTAAATATATTATCTAACACAGGATATTGAATATCAGTGAAAACTTAAATTATATGAATTAATGTTATGAAATCCAGCATTATAAAAGAATACATGAGATCTTTGTTAGAATTCTATGGAAAGCATGAACAACAAATAAAAACTATATATAAAATTTTTATTTATTATAAAATCTAAATGTATCTATTTGAAAAATCTTATTACTTAAATCTAATAATTTCAAAAATTTTATTTTTGTCACTCAAAACCACAATTACATTTTGTCTATAAAAGTAATATTCATTTCTATAAAAGTAATATTCATTATCTTTTTTATGTTTGTATACCATGTATATTAATTTCATCTGTAAATCAAGGTCTAGCAACACCCATAGTGCACCATTGCTTTGTGATAAATTGAAATATACTTATTTATCCTTTCCCCCAGTAATTGGACAAAGTGGCATAATTGTATAAATATTTTTAACATTATTAAAATGGTGTTTTAGTGCAATGTTTGAATGGTAGAAACTGGAACTTAACATTCATAGATATAGATTTAGTTCTGACACTTTTAGGGCTCAAATTTCTTGTGAATTTTTGAACAAAAAATTCATTTGATTATGGGGTAGAGTAATGTGTGTGTAGATATATTACTTACTAATACCACCATGCACTTTTAATTGGTTTTGCAGAGACTGGTATTTGTGATGTCATTGATTTTGTATTTATTATATATTAATATTTTGTTAAATTAAGTTTTTGTGTTGATTTGTAATCATTTAATATGAGAATCATATTCTAGAGTTGCATTAATCACCAAAGGAAAGTAAGCAATGGTTTGATATTAAAAGGTATCAAAATATGATAGAGCATGTCCATCTAGAAAATTCTATGATGGTGTTCTAATAAAATAAAAAAGTTATTCTTAAAAAAGTATAAGCTGGATAATCATATAATCTTTCATATACTTATGTACTCCCAAACATCAGGTTTCTTAACTGTCTATTACAAATTTATGAAATCTTTGACATCATACCAATGATCAAGTAAATAAAATGCATACTATATGTGATAGTGAGTGTATGTCACTAATCATAGCAGTATTTCCATACAATATAATTAATGTAGATCAATGCATGATTTTTCAAATTACATATCAAACTAGTCTCTGCAATTGCATAAGGTATAATAGAATTCTTAAGCAAGGTCATTATTATTTATTCAAACATTCAGTTCAAGATAGAAGAACAATGTGAGCAATTTCTACAATAGATTATTTAACCAACCTCATTGTATGAACCAAGTTATTACCATAATTCCATGAAATTAATAACTCCAGCCTTTAAAAATGATTATTGGCATTAATGTGAAGTCTATAATAATAATATTTCAAGGCTATAATCTTAAGACTATGCGCCTAAAATTCGACAGTAGGGACCTCGACAATAGTCCTAAGATTACAGCCTTAATATATATTAATTACATAATGAGTATGCGCTTTACAAATTATTAATAACAACTTTAAATAATAATATTTATATACATATGTGTTTAAGTGTGTTATGCCATTAGAATATGTAAACGACTTGAGCCACGCAATAAAATTAGGTCAAACAAAATGTAACATGAGTATTGAGCTGTTGAACTATGTATTTGAATTCAAAAACCAAAATCTAAGATTCATATATTTGAATTTTTTTTTTTAGTTTTTTTTAACTTTTCTTTTTGAAAAATGTGAGTTTAAACTACAATTTAACTGTATTAAGTAATATAAAATTTAGTTTCTTCTATTTTTCCTAAAGTAGTTATTAATTTACAACCTTATTAAAATGCATGACGTTTTCTTTTAATTTTTGAAACAAAAAATGCCAAGAGTTATTTTTTTAAAAAAAAAAATCAAATCTTACTTTTATAAATTACCAGAAGCAGTGAACAACTGAATTAATCTCCACATTAATCATAATCTTTAAATGTACACTGTGCATGTTTGTATACATACAAACTTTATTTTTTTTATTTTAAAAAGTATAACACACACGCACATATATACATTTAGAAATTTAATAAAAATACTCTATTTTATTATAAATAATTTTTAAAGAAAAATAGCAATTAAAAACAGTCATTATAAATTGACTTTCATATCATTCATTAATTATATTATTTTCTGAAATTATGAATTTCATTTTTAACTAACTTTCAATATTTTATACGGATTATAAATCAGACAATCTTATTTATATATGTGCAAATATAACAACTTTCTAAATACATTTTATGATTTTTCAACAATAAATTAAAACAAAGTATTGCCGAAACTGAAATTTTATTCTCTTCAGTTATAAAAAGATTTATGAAATATTATTAAATATTCAAAAATTCAGATTTGTTCTGATTGCCATAAATTTTATGAATTTATTGTTTTAATGATATTAATTAAATGTTAATACTTATTTTAATAGTGTGCTTAGCTCATAAAAATATGTCCATTCTTCTACTAAAGACTTTGTTGACTTGAAGAGAAAAATTCATATTCTTGAAAAAAATATTTCCTATTAAAATAATAACCAATTTTTGTAAAAACTTGAATCTTGAAAAACTAATAGCAAAGCGCATATCTGCAAAATTATTTCACTGAAATCAATGTTTAACGACAGTAAAAAATCTAAAACGTTTTGTACGTTATATCAAACTATTGTAAATGTAAAACAAATATAATCAATAATTAAATAAAAGTAGACTGGCAACTTAATTTTACTCATTTGGATAAATATTTTTTATCTGGACTATCTCTAGTTTTTATTAATATCTGATAATTTTAAAAGCTTTAGGTGCTAACAAAATATAATATAATCATTTATATATTTATGAGGCTGCAGAAGGGAGTTTGCTATTAACTGAAAGAAGACCCTTTGATTTCTCTTGGAGGCCTTAAAGGAATCGAGCAGGGCAAATTCCTAATGTCCAATCCATACGTTCTTGTCGATGCAGCTGTTAATACTATGTGTTTGTTCATATAGTATACGAACATGGATGAGCTGCTCACCAACACGCATTAGCCAGCGTGGTGAGTTTATTGGCTTTTTACCTCTGAGTTTAAGATCAAGAAACACCATGGTCTGTCTTCTCAATGCCTGATAGGGCAGAATGAATGTTTGTGTAAATGATAAATATTTTTCCAATACATATATACAATTATGACAGACAAAAATAAAGCATGGCCCTTATTCCCAGGAGGCTGTAAAGTCACCAATCAAGGCAGCGGTTGGTGGCCGAAGGTGGAGGGTGCTAAGAATCCCCTGATTGCGGACCCAGGCTGCCATTTGATGACAACTTTTTACTTAGGTACTTACAACTGCAGATCACTTTCAAGTGAAGGAAGATTGCAAGAATTAGAAGAAGAACTCTCTTATATTAAATGGGATATTATTGGACTTTGTGAAGTTAGAAGAAAAGGTGAAGAGACAATTGATTTAAAAAGTGGACATACATTCTATTATAAAGGCACAAATATTGGAAATACAAGTGGAGTAGGATTCATTATAAATAAAAAGTGGAAGAACAATATTGTGGAGATTGATGGTGTATCAGACAGAGTGGCAAGATTAGTTATACAACTTAATAGCAGATACCAAATGCAGATAATTCAGGTTTATGCCCCAACAAGTTCTCATAGTGATGAAGTAGTAGAAGATTTTTATATGGATGTACAAAAGGCTTTTGATCAGAGTAAACAACATTTTAAAATTGTTATGGGAGACTTTAATGCTAGAATTGGTAAACAAATGAAAGATGAAAGTGCTGTAGGTAATTTTGGTTATGGTAATAGAAATGAGAGAGGACATAGACTTGTGGAGTTTGCAGAAAAAGAAAAACTTTATATTATGAATTCTTTTTTTGAGAAAAATGCTAAAAGAAAATGGACATGGAAGCATCCAAATGAAGGTACAGCAGAATTGGATTATATTTTGACTAACAGGAAATACATATTTCAAGATTGTAATGTTCTTAATAGATTTAACACAGGAAGTGATCATCGATTAGTAAGATGCAAGATACGTGTTAATGTAAAACTAGAAAGACAAAAATTGTTAAGAAAAACAATATTTACAGTTGATATTCCTAATCTTCAGAAACATTCTAATGAATTTAAATTAGAACTTACAAATCGGTTTCAAGTATTAGTAGATTTTGAACATGATTCAGATTTGAATGAAATTAATATGAAAATAACTGATACACTTTTAAAAACTGCAAGAAAGATAGCTGGTAGAAAAAAGCAGCAATTGACCAATAAAATTTCTACTGAGACTAGAGAATTTATGAAGAAAAGAAGAAATATGAAGATATACAAAAATGATGCATTAAAAAGAATTGAATATCTCGAATTTTGTAAAATGGTGCGGAAAAGAGTTGAAAATGATATAAGAAAGTATAACTGTGAACTAGCAAGAAAAGCTGTAGAAGAAAATAAAAGTCTTAAGAATGTAAAACAACATTTTGGTATTGGTAGGAAATTTATATCTGCAATAAGAAAAAAAGATGGAATTATTACTAAAAAGAGAGATGACATCATGAAATTGGTAGAAAATTTTTATCAAGAATTATATAGTAATAAAGAACAAGTACCTCCTATATCTATTACATCTTCCGAATTGCCCAGAATTTTAAATGAAGAAGTGAGAAATGCAATTAAATGTATGAAGAAAGGAAAGGCTCCAGGTAATGATGGAATTATAATTGATATATTAAAAGAAGCAGGTGAAGAAACAGAAAAAAATTTAGCAAAGTTATATACTAAATGTCTAAATGATAAAGATGTACCGGATGATTGGAAGAATGCAGTAATAATATTAATATTTAAAAAAGGTGATAAAGAAGATATTAGAAATTACAGACCTATCAGCCTTTTATCAGTTTTATATAAAATTTTTACCAAGATAATTACAACTCGTCTACAGAGAACATTGGATTTCCACCAACCAAGAGAACAAGCTGGATTTAAAAGTGGTTTTAGTACAGTAGATCATATTCAGGTATTGAGAGAAGTTATAGAAAGGACAAATGAATATGAGTTGTCATTATGTTTTGGATTTGTAGATTATGAAAAGGCATTTGATTCTATAAACATTTCTTCAGTGATTAAAGCATTGGATCATCAAGGTATAGATCCAGGATATTGTCATATTTTAAAGAATATTTATAAAAATGCAACAGCAACAATTAGATTATATAATGATACTGGGAAAGTCAACATTGAGAAAGGTGTAAGACAAGGTGACTCCATATCTCCAAAACTTTTTACAGCAGTGCTGCAAGAAGTATTTTGTGGATTAAAATGGGAAACTAAAGGAGTGAAAGTAAATGGAGATTATTTAAGTCATTTAGATTTAGCAGATGATGTAGTTGTTTTTGCAAATAATGCTTCAGAGCTGCAGGAAATGTTGCAGGAGTTATCAGATGAAAGTAGGAAAGTAGGACTAAAGATAAATGTTAAAAAGACTAAAGTAATGTTTAATCGATTTGCTCAAAATATGAAAATAAAGATTGATTATGATGAATTAGAAGAAGTTAACAGTTACAAATACCTTGGTCAGATTATTAATACAGATGGAAACATAATGGAGGAAATTAATCATAGAATTAAACTTGGTTGGAGTGCTTTTGGTAGAAATAACTTGATACTAAAAGGTAATATGCCTATGTGTTTGAAAAGGAAGGTTTTTAACAAATGTGTTTTACCAGTTCTTACTTATGGATCTGAGACTTGGACACTCAATAGAAGAGCAATACAGAGACTTCAGACCACTCAAAGAAGTATGGAGAGATGTATGTTGGGAGTAACAAGAAGAGATCGAAAACGCAATGTATGGGTAAGAGAACAAACAGGTGTTACTGACCTCATTGAAAAAATTAAAAGATTGAAGTGGAGTTGGGCTGGACATATTTTTAGAAGAGATGATAATAGATGGACAATTGAAATTTTAAACTGGATTCCAAGAGATTGTAAAAGACCCAGAAAGAGACCACATGTAAGATGGATGGATGAAATAAGAAAGTGTGCAGGGGTGATGTGGAGAAGAGAAGCTAAAGATCGAAGAAGATGGATTAAAATTGGAGAGACCTTCATCCTGCAGTGGATTGATAATGGTTGATAATGATGATGATGATATTTATGAAATACTTAATACAGAATTACTACATAAAGTAATGCAGTCAGTGCTTGAATATTCCTATACATTTTTGTCTTAGCTCTGTGATTTTGATTCAGATAAAAGAAATTTGTACATAAGTAACAATTGTTAATTTATTGAAAACATCTCATAAAAGAATGAATCTATTATTTAAAAAAGTATGAGTATCTTATACATTTAGTATCTTTTCACTTGTAAGATCATTTAAACATCACATGACTACCACAAGCCAGAAACTAGTCTGGGGATATTGGATAGTAAACACTAGATAGGGATTTTATGCACAATTCTTCTGGCATCCATTGATTACTCTGGATTGCATTAAGTAGCACTACTGTATAGGCCATAAGCTAGAAACTAGTATGGGGATATTGAATGAGTATGCTACTAGATAGGAATTTTATGCACAAGCCTTCTGGCATCCATTGATTGCTTTGACTTGCACTGATTGGCACTACTATATGAAGAATTTTGCCTGTTTTAAGATCATTTAACAGTATATATCTTATGATTTCTACACACATTTCTCAATCTTTTTTTCTCCAATTTTCTTCTTCACTTTCAATATATCCAAGAAGATTATCCAATCTCTTCTATTAAATATATATTTTTAATTATCAGTAAACTAATATTGGTCTCCTTTTTTGCTTAATATTTCACTTGATAATTATTCTATAATATCCAATTATATTTATTGTGATTCTACTATTTCTAAATTTAAACTATTTATCAAATAGAAAAATCCCTAAACTATTTTAAATATATTTATTTCATTCCATTCATAGAAAATCAAGTGATCATTCTATGGTACATAAATTATGTAATAAATATCAATCTTTTTTTTTAAAAAATTATATCCTTCAATCTACACAACTTTAGTTTTTAATTAATACAAATAAAGGTTTATTTTTTATACTATGTAATCTACTAATACATTTTTCTCAACTTTCCAATGCATTTACTTTCTTGTTTAATAATTTACCATTTTTATTTTCAATAACCATTTCATTCCTGTAACTGCTTTCCTCAACCAACTTCTTTTATTTTATTATACTTTAAATCTATCTTTTTTTTTTCGTATTTCTTCTCTTTTCTACATTCTCTTCTAGTAGCATTCTTTTTTAGTTTTATCATTTTTTAATTAACTTTAAATTTTCTATATATTTTTCTAACTCCTATAGAATTCATATTTCTTCAATGTTTTTCTCTACCACTTTATTAATACAAAGGTTTCTAAGGTTTTTTTCATTTTCTTAATAAGTCACTGTCTTTATTTTAGTACCATTTAAATATTTTTTATCTTTTATTTGAATTGACTTTGTTAATTAGATTACTAAAAAAGTCTATTATTTAGACTTTTTTTCTTACAACTCTGATATTTTTTTCAGTACACCTACTTAATTTAGCTATTGCACATTTTTTGACATTTTCTTTCATTTAAGAGAATCCTCATTTTATTACTATTAAATTGCAATCAGAATCTATATCATTTCCAGAATATGGACATGTTCTTTTAATACTGTTTTTAATTTTATTTTAAATTAAAACATAATCTACTTTTAAAAAATTATACTATCTTAAGTTTTCTATGTGTAAATTTTTACTTTCTGATTTTACATTATATTTTTAAAGACTGTTTCCTGATAATATATATATATATTATAATTATCGAGGTGAAGTGGGCACTTAACGTATCTGCACTACAGGGCGCCACTAGGCATTTGTATCTAGAAAATTTATATAGTAGGCAGATACATAAGTGCCCACTTCACCCCAATTGTTATAATTTTTTTTTTTAATATTATGATTAAATATTTATTTAATCCCAAATACCCACCACTGTTTCATACTAATGATGATATAATAAAAAAATACTAAATAATTAATGATCACAAACCCATATATATATTCGAGACATTGAAATAGATGAAATACAATTTTAAATAAGAAAAATAATAAATCCTTAAAGCTATTTACAATGTTTATAAGTAATGGAAGTGGTCTGAGCTCTTTTTACCCAGTAGAAATAAATTTTACTTTGTGTGATTTGATATACAGATATGAGATTTTTGGTCATACAGGAATGCGCTTTTACTGATGACTTAAAAATCTTTTTATTGATAGCAAATATAATAATAAAAAGAACTATGCATACGTATATTTGCATTGTGAAATATTTCATTAATTTCATATTTTTCAACATGTCAATAAGGTTGCGTTAGTTCAGATACTATATAGTATGCAACATGAGGTACTGTATCTATTTCCTTTTTGCTATAGATAAATTCCAATACACGTATATACGTGCAGCACAATTACACACTTAATACTAATTTAAATATAAAGTTATTAGAGGACTTGCTTACAGAGAATCTATAATAGATCAATCCCTTCTTACACACATCATGAGGTGCAGCAGTGACAAAAAAATAACTTAAAAAGGATATATGGTTAAATACATTTTTAGATATTCAACATGAGCTATCGTATTTACCAAATATTATAAGCATATGTATGCGTATATATACTTGTATATTTATATATGATGAATTTCAGGAGTAACAAGAGGAAAATAAATAGCAACAAAAAAAAAATCTCATTGCAATCTTTTGAAAAAGAAAAATGGACTCAAAAGATTTAAGTAAAAGCTTTATCATTTATGCCTGTAATAACCATAAATTCAATATACATATGCGAGAGACAACTCTCTCTTTTTTAAATGATTAATAATAATAATAAAAAATAATAATATATTTAATCAGAAATATCAAAGTTAATTATTTCAATATTAATAAAATATCTTAAAATAAACTTATGTCGGCGTTTTCATTCTTCTCCTTTGGGCTTCAAGTCAACTGGCTGTGCGGTGAAAATTTCATCTATTTAAGCATAGGAAAGGTGGCATTTGTCATCATCGTGGGTGGTTGGAACTGGCATGGTCACATCTTGGTGGCTTGGGACAGAGAAAGGGTGGTGCAGTGCCTGGTTGTCTAACCCACAGTCATTTTACTAGACTCTCTGGTAGATTGCTTCATATTTTCCTCTATTTGTATATGATAATAATTTTTATTAAATGTTCATTTGCTATCTTGACTGGTTCATTAAATCCTTAAGAAATCATTAGTTCTTAAAAAAACTGTATAATGGATTTCTTAAAAAGATGTCAGCAGTAGTCTTGTCCATAAATTAATCTCCAAGTGGCTAGATGATTTACCAATTCTGGAGCCAAAGTAGTGAATGACTTGCCCAGAACAACTGCCAAAGAAAGAATGAATCCTACAACACTGACTAACTTATCAATCCCCCTCATAAGAACCAATTCAGATAGCCATCTGAGAAGAATGAATCAGCCAATCCTTTCAATTTAGCTTATCACTTAGATTATAAACATTTCTTTATATTTTTCCGATTAAATTCTACATTTTAAGTTTAATATAATGATTTCCACCTTCAATTACTCAGACCACTTGCTTACAAAATCAATTCAAAAGAATTTTTAAAAAGATAATAGTTTAATTATAGCCTTATCAAACATTTTGCTTTTGATCAGATTTTTGCAAAAGCAATCAATTTTTTTTTCTTACAGAATAAGATAACAATTTTTAGAAAAGTAATTAAAACAACAAAAAATATATTGTACCAGAAACCCGGCGATCGAAAGGCTTAAACTTCCCTTTTATATAGATATAATGGGGAATTCTTATAATTCAAGATTGCCCACTTTCCACTACTGCAAGCAGAGAGAAAATACGGACATAAATGAGTCTATATCCACACTTGACCGAACCTGTATGCTATACAGGTATAGCCCCAGGTTATATTTCCCAGTCAACCTTCTCCCGACTGCTGTAAGATTTAACAGAGTTACAGCACTTGGATAATTATAAATTTAATAGGATCAAATACTGCACCACTAGCTTCACATGTTAATTAAGTACTCAAATGAATAATAATTATTTCCCAACCCTAAGATTATATTATTTTTGGAAGTGGCAAAGAAAGAGACGAAAAATGGATTTTACATAAATAAAAGATATTTAATGCAATAAATTATAATAAAAGAAACACTCTAAATTATTAACACTCAATATAAAAAAAAAAAAACAGATTATGCTAGAATACTATAAAAAAATAAATAAATACAATAGAAGATTCTATAAATGATTGCAATCTGTGGAAATAACTTATCCCTTTATAGTCATTTCAAAGATTCAAAGATGCTAATTAAGGTCTATCTCATTATATGTGGGATTGGCAATTGCATTAAATTTACCGGTATGTGCACATAATTATATAAAATGTCTTATTCATAATTACCTAGGTGATAAAGTCTTCGAATAAACTTTGTGTCTTGCTGGCCGTCCCGTGGAATTTTTCCACTTCTTTAGTAGGGAACGGTCACTCTTCGATTAGATTTGATTGTTGGGACTCCTCCGTATTGTGGGCATCAATGCAAGGTAAAAACGAACTCTTCGGCAGGGGCTATGTCGGCAGTTGTTACATCGAGACGCAAACCATTATAGCATGGAAGTCTGGATCGACCGGCGATCGCGACTGGCCCTTAGCCACACATCCTTGAAGCTTCCCTTATGTTATAGTTTGTTTTCATGTTCCCAAATTTAACTTTCATGTCTGCTTTCTATTTATATTTCTCTGCTTCTTATCAGAGTAGTGTCTTCACTGAAGTCTCGACCAATACTCCTTCCAATTAATTAATTAATGTTCTTTATTTTTTAAATAACTTTCTTATCTTGATCTCCCGCTGTATTTTTATTTCACACCTTTTTACTTTAACATGCTTTCAGCAACTTATACAAAATTACTTATAATTTGATATAATTTTATAATATAATATTTTACATTTATTTATCAATCACTTTCTTTAATAAAATTATTTCATTTTGACTTGAAATAAACCTTACTCTCTTTATTCATACATGCACACATGCATTTCATTTTCATCAAAATGTGTAATTTTAAGAACAGATCTTTATCTTTCGTTGCATTCTAAATTTACTTATATCTTATTAAACTCCCCAACTACCGCTTTCTTTTACATTATTAAGTTTCTATTTTATTTATATTTCCATTCTCATTTTTTTTAATCTTACACTAAACACATGATGTTTATATTTTTTAACCTTAACATTTCTATTCTTTCTAAAATCTGAACTTTGAAGGGTAAAAGATAAGAATCTTTTCAATTCTAATTCCCTCAATTTTTTACTTAAACATTTCTTCGTTTTGTAATTTTTTTTAACTTACTTTTTTTATAACCTAAGCACAATATTTAACATTCTTTAAATGTCAAATATCTATATGTGTGATCGCAGTATGTGCAATCATCACATTACACCATTCTCCTCCTTTAAAATTTTTTCTTAAAAAATTTTAATCTAATGCATTTAAAGCTAGATGCTCCTAACTACTGTTCAAACCTTTTTATATCTATTTACTTCTAATATAACTTTAGTGATGAGAAATGACATCTCTACTCTGATGACTCAACCAACATTACTAAACCGATTTAATCTTGCTATAACATTACATGAGTTTGATTTCTGCCTCCTACTTGTATATATAGGTTCGAGTCCACAGGATATCTCTGTGACTCGATTAAACCTGTTCATACCTCACACTTTACAAATGATAACCCTCTGAGTGACAACTCTGGTCACTATTACCGAGGTGGGTTGGAATGCTGACATCTTTTTCATCCAGCTCATCCATGAGCTCAGAATATTTTACTGATAACTCATATTTTTTTATAAAGGGGTTCTTTCCCCATAGATTGGTTTCTAAACCATTGACTCACGATATTTGTCAAATATCTAACTGGAAATCTTAATCCAGTGAGTCATTATGAGAAGGGGATCTCTGTCCCTGTCTTCTCTATATAATAAGATTTGATGACCACAGAACACACATGAATGCATAGCAGAGAAGGCTCACCATATACTGCTAAGATCCATCTACAAATATCTAAAACTACACACCTTCAGCCTCAATCTACGATCTCACACTACTATCTATCATATGTTTTTCTTAGTTTGGATCCCTTTATACTGTTTGGCCATTTAGGCTCATTCTTCCCTCATATTTTCATGATCAATATTAAAGTCTATTCTCCATTACTCCTGATCCAATTCCATTTCCAATCTGGTATCAGTGATTCCTTCCTTTATTGGTGATTACACTTAGGTTTTATCTGGTGGTTGTCTTCCTCTATTGACATCACCTCTGCCTCCTCTGGGATGTGGATTTTGATCCCTAAGTTTTTTATCCTCTGTCCATTTGTATGGCCACTTCCATTCAGTCTTACATCTAGATCATTTATCTTGCTGTTCTCTTGGATTCCACTCTGTCAAATCTCTTCTGTTTTCTTTCCATCGTCCTTTACTAGGATTCCAACCATTTTTAATTTCAAGTGTTTCTTTTGGAGGTGGTCTATATGCATATCCCTTGTCTGTATATCCTCCAGTGGCTCTTGACTTGCTGCATTCTATCCTGGTATATGTGCTGTTACCGGCTGACTTACTTATCCTCTCTTCAAATTTTAAGTCTAACTTTTCTACTACTTTCGCTATCTAAATTATATTTCCCTGCATGCTAGTCAGTATCCTACTATCTTCTACTCTTATCACTTCCACTTCCTCTTCTTTATCTAACTTTCTTATTCTCTTCTCTGGCCACTCTATGTCTTCTCTCAGATCAAACTCTGCTGACTCTCTACCTATATTCTCGGTCCTTTCTAATTCCTCATATACACATGGCTCCATACTCTTTTGTTCATCTCACTTAATTTCTCTGTAAAATCCATTTCTTGTGTTCTTAGCCTCTGATTGCTGGATGACATCATTTCTAATTTTTTTCATGGCTTCGGCAATTCTTTTCTGGTTGTCTATTTCTATCTTTACCCGCAATTCTTCCATCCTTCTCTCCTGTCTGTCCATGTATTCTTTCATGAATTGCTGTTGCTCAACCCTCATTTGCCTTAGCATATCCATGATATCACTATGGTTTATTTTACCCTTTACTTTCATCTTCTTATCCTCATTCCCTTCTTTTATTTCCCTTTCTTGAAAGTCCATTTTAGCTTGGACCTTGTATGCATAATCTAATTTTATTTAACCCTTCTTGATATCCGTCTTTATTATTACTATTATTGAACTCTTCTGGATAGATTTATATAAAAAATTATTTCTATTGACTCTTTGCTTCTCTACTTGGATTTACTTTTAATTTCTTTGTTATTTTGTCAGTTAGCATTTAGATTGCTAGCCAACCCAAACATCCACACTCTGGTTCACTCTCTTGTTTGCCTGCCTTAGATTTGACTGACTGACTGCCCGACCTTGATGATTGTCCTATATTTTTTTTCAACTTATCCAACTCTGACTCACTATACTTCAATTAATGTCGCACTTATATTTTTTTTTAATCTAACTCAACTACTATACTTTATTCCTCTGTTAATGATATTTATAAATAAACTCATTTCTATTTGACTGTATTTCCAACAGTATGCACTTATGATATATATTTCTAATATTCCGTTTATAAATTTCGATTACTTTAAGATTATGGTTGTTTTAAAACAAAATCATACACATATATATTTTTTAACGGACTAACCTCCTTCATTACACACACTATGTTTGTAATTTATAGTGTCTCTTTACTATTTTAAAATCATACACATATTTTTCCTTCCATTTCACAAGTATACTTCATTGTACAGGCTATTTTAGCAATTTATTGATCAAGTTATCCTCACGATTATTTTTTTAAAATCATACACATATATTTCCTCAACTTAATTAATATACTTCGTTATACTTACTATGTTTTGTAATTTATCGATTACTTTCCTTTCTCGAATATTTAAATCATACGTACATATTTTTCTTCAACCTAACAAATACACTCGAACATTTTTATAATTTATCACTAGAAATATTTTACCCTCAGCTTAACTGGGATACGTTATTATAAATTCACACATATATCTTTTCAACTTCACTTAGATAGGCAATTATTCTGGAGTCCGACATATATTTCTTCTTCAACTTAACTGAGATACGCGAATATTTTCAAATTTATCATTTATGATTAAAATCTTAATAAAACTGTTTTATTGCTTTTAACTTAACTACTTTATTTTTCATTACAATTACATCTAGATAATCTATGTTTGCTCGCTATCATTATATTTGAATACACTTTATTATTACGACTATGAATTCATACACACATTTATTTATTTTTAACTTACTGGACTATGCGACTATTTTTGTTACTTAGCATTAAAACATTCACAAAACTGTGTTTTATTCTTTTTTTCTCTTTTCTGAAACGGTTTATATTTCATTACGAGCAATTATTTGAGATAATCAATTCTTTGTTCGTGGCAATTATATTGGAATACTTCTGGTCTTTTATTAAATATGTCACAACGCATTTCAAAACTTTCTTAATAAAAAAAATTTCCCCCTCTTTCTTTGTACACATTTGATGATGAAACCCATATATGAAGTATTATAAAGCAAAAAAAAAAATTTATCCCCTACATCTTCGCTTCTAACCACTCTGATTTACAAAGCGAACTTTATATATTTTAAAAAACACATATATTAAAACAATTTTTTTTTTTTTTTTTTTAGAAAATATTTACGTTATCTTATAAAATTAATTCAACGCGTGATCACTAATTGCACAGCAATAGAAATCCCGGAAACTGGCCCCCAAAATGTAACGGAAACCCGACGATTGTAAGGCTTAAACTTCCCTTTTATATAGATATAATGGAGAATTTTTATAATTCAAGATCGCCCATTTTCCGCTACCGCAAGCAGAGAGAAAATACAGACATAAACGAGTCTATATCCACACTTGACCGAACCTGTATGCTATACGGGTATAGCCCCAATATTTCCCAGTCAACCTTCTCCCGACTGCTGTAAGATTTAACAGAGTTATAGCGCTTGGATAATTATAAATTTAATGGGATCAAATACTGCACCACTAGCTTCATGTGTTAATTAAGTACTCAAATGAATAATAATTATTTCCCAACCCTAAGATTATATTATTTTTGTAAGTGGTGAAGAAAGAGACGAAAAACGGATTTTACATAAATAAAAGATATTTAATGCAAAAAATTATAATAAAAGAAACACTCTAAATTATTAACACTCAATATAAAAAAAAAAAAACAGATTATGCTAGAATTCTACAAAAAAAAAAAAAATACAATAGAAGATTCTATAAATGATTGCAATCTGTGGAAATAACTTATCCCTTTATTGTCATTTCAAAGATTCAAAGAGTCTAATTAAGGTCTATCTCATTATATGTGGGATTGGCAATTGCATTAAATTTACCGGTATGTGCACATAATTATATAAAATGTCTTATTCATAATTACCTAGGTAATAAAGTCTTCGAATAAACTTTGTGTCTTGCTGGCCGTCCCATGGAATTTTTCCACTTCTTTAGTAGGGAATGGTCACTCTTCGATTAGATTTGATTGTTGGGACTCCTCCATATTGTGGGCATCAAGGCAAGGCAAAAATAAACTTTTCGACAGGCACTACATCGGCAGTTGTTACATCGAGATGTGAACCATTATAGCACGGAAGTCTGGATCGACTGGCGATCACGACTGGCCCTTAGCCACACATCCTCAAAGCTTCCCTTATGTTATAGTTTGTTTTCATGTTCCCAAATTTAACTTTCATGTCTGCTTTCTATTTATATTTCTCTGCTTGTTATCAGAGCAGTGTCTTCACTGAAGTCTTGACCAATACTCCTTCCAATTAATTAATTAATGTCCTTTATTTTTTAAATTCCTTCCTTATCTTGATCTCCCACTGTATTTTTATTTCACACCTTTTTACTTTAACATGCTTTCAACAACTTATACAAAATTACTTATAATTTGATATAATCTTATAATATAATATTTTACATTTATTTATCAGTCAGTTTCTTTAATAAAATTATTTCATTTTAACATGAAATAAACCTTACTCTCTTTATTCATACATTCACACATGCATTTCATTTTCATCAAAATGTGTAATTTTAAGAACAGATCTTTATCTTTTGTTGCATTCTAAATTTACTTATATCTTAATAAACTCCCCAACTACCACTTTCTTTTACATTATTAAGTTTCTATTTTATTTATATTTCCATTCTCATTTTTTTTAATCTTTCACTAAACACATGATGTCGATATTTTTTAGCCTTAACATTTCTATTCCTTTTAAAATCTGAACTTTGAAGGGTATATGATAAGAATCGTTTCGATTCTAATTCCCTCACTTTTTTATTTAAACATTTCTTTGTTTTGTTATTTTTTTTAACTTACTTTTTTATAACCCAAGCACAATATTTAACATTCTTTAAATGTTAAATATCTATATGTGTGACCGCAGTATGTGCGATCATCACAATATATATAAGTATGTTGGAACAATTGCTTTTCTCTATTTGAATTTTTCAGAGAAAAACAAATACATAAAATGATATATAAAAAAATATACAAAATGGAAAAATAAAAAATACATGAGTTTATTATATGTGTACAATATTTTAAATTGGTGTGTGTGGGTATTCTACTACTCAGACCCAACTTCCATTATTAATATAGCACATTTATATATTAATTTGTGCTTAATATATCCAAATTTGCATGTTTATCTGCTGTAATTTTCTTTGCAGCAGACTTTGTGTAAGGTCATTTGATAATGCCTGGCACAATACCCCCCTCTCCAATGAGACTTTTAAATGGATATGACCATTTAAAGTCTTAAGATTTTATTTATGCAGATATTATGAACTATATACATGTGAGATGATTTCTGGAGCATCCTGGATGCTATGGTATGGGTTTTAGTGCATGAGCATTGTATGTGCCCTTTATTCCCTGTTCTTTTTTAATCCAGAAAGCATTATCCCCACTGCACTCCACAATTTCAAAAAAGCCTTCATAAAGGTTTAAAAAAATTTTACACTGGAACTTTTCAGGGATGCTCACATGAGGGGTTCTGACCATCACTCTATCCCCTACCTTGAACTGGTAGTTTTGTGTGCTGTGTTTTCTTTTCTTTCTTCTGAGACTCATCTTGTGCATCCGAGCTTGAGTCTTTTTTTTATCTAATTTCATGTCAATTGTTTTGTCTCTGCTCCCTGGGAAATTTGCCTTGAAGGGTTTTGGTACAAGTTTTCCAAAATGTAGCTGTGTTGGAAGGAATCCTGTGGATTCCTATACAGACCAGTTTATATAATTTAGTATCTGAGGTAGCTGTTTTACCCATCCCTTATGGTTTGTTGGTAAGTATGTACAAAACAGCCTTCCCAACTCTCACATAACTCTTTCACAGGGATTACTTTGTGGGTTACGGATTGACATAAGTACGTGTTTGACTCCTCACTTAGTAACCCATTTGTTCCATTCTTCTGATACAAAAGGGGTTCCATGGTCTGTCAGAATCGTTTCTTGTTTCCCAACTGTGTTAAAATGTGATGACTCTAGAACCTTTATAGTTACACATGTTGTAGCTCTTGCTAAAGGGTAGGCTGCCACAAATTTGGAAAAAAGGTCATATACAATGAGTAAATATCTTTCTATTGAAGGGTGGCAGAGGACCATAAAAATCCATGGCCATTATTTCCTTCAAATTGTTAGGGATGATTTGATTTCATTGGAGTTGTGTATGCTCTATTCAGTGGTTTTGCACACTGGCATATTTTACATTTGTTCAAAATCTTTATTATGTCTCGGTGCATCCCAGGCCAATAGAACCTGTGCTTGAGGCAATATTCAGTTTTTGGGGTTCCATAATGTCCATATAATCTATGAATGTAATCAGTGAGACGGCCCTGAATGGCTGGTGGTACCATCACTCTCCATTCATCAATCTCTTCTTGAATTGGGTAATATAAAATCCCCTTTTTTATCTTGTATCAGCACTTCTTGCCTAGGGAATTGTCATCCTTCTGAATAGATTGTGTATACAGTGTTATGATCTGGTTTAAGTCCTTATTTTCATGCTGTCTCTTTGACATTTGTTTTAGATGTTCCTTTATGTCTTTGTCCTTACATGATATGCTCATCATGTATGCATGATCTATCCTCAGGTGTCATTGTTGTTGAGTTTGAATGGGATGATGACTGAGCATGTCAGTCACTACATTCACAGCTCCTTTGCAATGTTTCACCGTATAATTAAACTCTTGGAGAAACAAACTAGTTGGCTATTAGTGAGATAGCTGTGATTTAGAAATTGAAGACTTTTGGTATATATATATAAAATCCATGGTTTTTTTATCTACCTAAAATTTTGTATATATATTTTCATAATATTTTCTAAATTTCATTGGTCTTATAATCAATCCAGGAAAATCATACCTCTACTAAACTTTTTCATTTACTTTATCCAGTCACTTCAACTATACTTTTGTATGTAACTAAACAAAAAAAAATTCAATACCATATATGTTTTACTTCAAATCAACCTATTATTTTCATATTTTTTTTAAAATATATTATGATTACTTATTAAATAAAAAAAACATTATACCATAATCATTACAAAAAAATTTTAATAAGATAGTTATTTAACATTGTACACACATACATGCTAAGAAAATATATTGCTGTTAGCAAAGTTATAAAAACAAGAGAGAGTCAATTGTTTGTTAAATTTAAGATTGAAAAAAATTGCACAGTTTATTATATATATAATGTTTGGGAGCATGAAACTATTATAAATGCTATAAAAAAAACTCCAAACAACAATCTTTACTTAATAATATTAATATGTGTGTATCTGTTTATTCTATTTATGGACTTTTATAATGAAACAAATCAAAAACTTCAACTTAGATTAATATATCCAATTAAAATAGCTCATTGTGTCTTGCCAATATCTCTTAGCAAGTTTTTTCAGAATATCCCCAATCCCATACTGGTTTCTGCTTCCGACTTCCTCGGTGAGGTGCTAGGATATTTAAGCATTAGATTTAAAATATGTAAAAAATCTGAAATTTTCAGCCATCCATATGTCTTCAAATCCAGCTATCTAACTTAAATAGCCATATGAACTGAACCAAGTTCATATACATCATATATTAATAGCTTTAGCAATAAAAATCATCAAAGCCTTAATACTAAAAAAATGCAAAGAAATCAAGTAATAAATCACATGACCTAATTTAATAAGCTTATATTACAAATGTTATCTAATTAGGTCATATGATATATGACTTGGATTTCTTTGCAAATATATTTCTTGCTATTAAGGCATTGGTGATTTTATATTGCTAAAGCTATTGATATATGGTATATTTGAACTTAGTTCAGTCTCATATGGCGATTTAAGTTAGATAGCTGGATTTGAAGACATATGGATGTCTGAAAAATTCAGATTTTTTACTTAATAGTTAACCATTAGATAAAGTTCTGGGCTTGTTCTGGTATTTTAAATCTAATGCTTGAATGTCTAGCACTTCACAGAGGAAATCGGAAGCAGAAAGCAGTCTGCATTGGGGATAATCTGAAAAGCTTGTTAATAGCTATTGGCAAGCTCATTAGATAATATTTGTAATACAAGCTTGAGAAATTAAATCATGTTGTATATGACTTGATTTCTTTGCAATATATATATATTGTATCGAGTTCGAATATGTCTATCGAAACACCGGCCTCTTAGGCAGAGAAGAACATACTCGGAGAGTATGTATGTCCAAACAATAGCTATAATATATATATTGTAACCATTCGCTTGCCCCTCATCTACCTATCATGCCAAACATGTGGCGGCACTAAAATTGTAACCGTAAATTGTGTGGTCCCAACTACGTAACGTAAGTGCACTAAGAATTGTAACCTCGATCACTGATCAATTCCCACTGCACATTGTCAGCTATTAAGAGCTGTATCCAAAAGCATATCATGCTATCTATTTTATGCACCAAAGACCACAATCAACATCTGGAGCAACTTATCACAGACCAAACTAATGATCTAACATAAACTTTTTGTAATTTAATTTGATCGCAGCCAGGGTGTACCGCGAAGAACTATCATAGTAGTATGATAAAATACATTAAACAAATTATAAGTGTAATGTTATTATTTTCAAACCTTAATTTGCGATTTTTATTGTATGAGACCCGATGGCCGACCATGTACAAGATGGCATAATTTGTGGAATTACATAAGATTATGAAATTTTAAACCATCTATATGATTTCTAATACAAATGCTAGTCCAGGTAAAGCTTTGCAATAAATAAACATAAATACTTGGGTTCTTTTTTTATAGTTTACTATATTACTGAGACTCTTATTACACTGACAAATGACAATTTAAAAACGTTAAGTAAATATATTCAATCATGTCATTATTTGGTAAATCTGTTTACAAGTTTAATAATCAATTTGTATGGTATACTAGAATCAACTACGCAAAGCCAAAATGATGGAAAAGGTAAATGGGATTTTATTGTACCTTACACATCATAAACTACCAAAGACGAAAAGCATCTAAATGTTTTCTCAAAATATCATTAAACTCTTATATCATGTTGACGATAATATGTACTTCAATGTATGCTCTATCCAAGGTTTATGATTTCTGATTTTATGAATGACACATAGCAACGGCACAGTAAGTTTAATTATAAATCAACGTTTATTTACAAATTTATGAATAATAAGTAATTAATTCCAATGTTATAATTAAAGACATAAATAAACAAATAAAATAAATAAATTATAATTCCATCGACTTTCTTCAATAACATCTCATAGGTACAGTTTTTAAAAACCTAATCATACCTTATATTTCAATTTGATATAATGAATGTATTGAGAAAATTATACTAAATTCAACATCAACTCATGAAATATTTAACGTCATTTCCAGATTCAATAAATCCCTACCGTAAACTTATAATAATATAATAAATAATATTATATCTGTAGGATTTAGCTATAATGCAATCATTTAATAAAGTGAAAATTTAAACTTACATTCCGGTAAATAATAATTAACCAACAGTTAATTATTTTGAAGTAACTTGAATAGAGTGTCCTGCTACAATTTGATGATCTAACTTATAAATTATACTTACAAATGAAAGAAGATGATTTAGCAGATTAACTAAAATACTTTGCCCAACTTATATCTATGAAGTAAAACATATTCCTGTGGATGCATTCATCTACATGTAGGAATTAAATAACACTAAACGTTTTGTGGATTTATACACCATCATAAAGCAATAAGTACAAGTACACCATTCCGCGGATTAACCACCAGCGCAGGAATGAGTGTAAAATACAAAAAATGGCAATTAAGTAATCTGCGGATTAACCACCAGCACAGATTAATGCTCTTTAACATTCTAAAACAACATTACTATTTACTTCACATTAAAGTGCAAAATCATCCTCCTCAGTTATTCTGACCATTCAGAAAACACTAACACTTTAGCAAATGTGGGTTCTTGCATAATAAAATGTTACGCTAATCAGGACAACTAATGTACTAACTTATCTTGCTTAAAATAAAACATATGTAATATAATATAAGTAATATTAGTATAGGAATATAAATCTGGAAAGACTCACAAAATACCTCATAAAGATTGATACATCTCATGAATTCATTTAGTAGTTTTCAAGCTTTTTCGCAAGCGCTATTCTCTTGAATAAATATTTTATTCAACCCCTATTAATTTAAACTTAATAAAATATAACTTATGAACTTCACATGCAAGTTCATATAATGATAAAATTAAAGTAATGCATTATTCATCAAATACATAAAATTTAACAGGTGTGTGTATGATATAAATTAAATGTATAGCATTTTATAGTTCAATACATGAATTATAGTGTATGATATAAATTAAATGTATAGCATTTTATAGTTCAATACATGAATTATAGCAGGTGTGTGTATCACAAATTGGATTGTATAACATTTTATAACTCCAAATATGATCCGTGGAATCCATGTACGATGTGTCGAACAATAAATACACGAAGTAATAGCTATAATTATAGTTAAATTCCATACATGCAATTTTATCCATTTGTATTAGTTATTATAAGCAATATTAGATTAACGATTTTACGTGGCTCCATAAACATGAAACAATTTCAAAACATGACACGCAGAATTTAAATGAAAATGTTTTTCATAAGTTATTAATCTCTACATTTCTCTATCAAAAATGTTCCAAGTTTATCACATCCATGCTAATATTTATTTATCCACGCTTAAATCTAGGAATACTAATTATAGCAATTAATTCAATCATTCCAAACTGACAATAAAATTAGAAAATAGCTTTGATTAATTATTTGAAGACTGTTTATTATCCAAATGTTAAACAAATTAACTAGCAAATAAATTACTGGCATTGTAAAGTTAAATATCAATCAATACTATATTTTTATTAGAATTAGAAACGGAAATATTAAACTATGTTGATAACTTTAACATTTTACTTTAATTTAAACTTCTTTTTTAAAAAGCAAATTTTCATATTCATAAAACTTCTGTAATTAAAATACTTATTTAATTTTTCCAAATTGTAGAATAATAAGCATTTTAAAACATACCAAATTCTTGCAATTAATTCTTTTAAACTGGAAAGCTCCGACATTTTAAAAATGTAATATTGGAAAATTTTTACCGGTGATTTGATCCACTTGGCCAGACGACTTGAACAGACTTTTAAATTTAGCAATTCATCTTATAATTAAATGCCACTATGTTATTTTTACGTTTATGGCAAATTTTGTGGTAATCCGTTTACTTGTTAACTATTTTAAAATAAGCTTATCAAATTTACACCATTTGCCTTTACCATTTTCTTTTCTTTCTCTCTCCAAAAGCAAACTAACAGACGATCTTCTCTTAAATTCGCGCTCTTTTCTTTTATTACATTGAGATGCATACGTAATTACTGTATTTATTTTTAATAATTAATTTTAATTGAACAAATGGTTTTTTAATTCAATGGAAATAATAATTTAAGATCATTTTAAACAAATAAAAACAAAATATTATTTTTAATAATATTTTACCAAATTTAATGTGTTGTCAAATTTTTAAAAAGTTAAACGTTTTGATATGAGTTAGTATATGGGAAGAAGCAAATTTAAATTTATTAAAATAATATAAGAGAGTAATCTGTTCAAAGTGCAAATCAAGCCAATCAAATCACCAAAAGAAGAAAGAGAAATTTTTATACAAGTTACATCAATTATTATATTTTATACTAAAATATATGGTTACAATTTACACCCCCCTATGGAAAAAATTTATCTTTCTTTAGAATTCCATTTAATCAAATTCTACTAAGGTACATCATAAGTCACTATTTTTTTATCCTATCTATAATTTATCATCAATCTGAATATGGTATAACATTTACACGATATAAATCCCCCTAATTTATTGAAGGTACAGGTTTCAAACTACGTGCATTGTAGGTGCCTCGGATTCCTTCAGGGGTTGAGAGCATAAATGCATTCTCTCCCACCTGGCTTTCAATCATGAAAGGTCCATTATATAAGCTTAAAAATTTTCTAAATTCGTTTTTCTTTAAGTTTCTAACATGAGGAGTATGGACAAATACAAAATCTCCGACCTTAAAAGGATGTGGTTTACCTTTATACTGTTTAGAGCACTTTTGGCTCATTTTTCTTAAATTCTGTCTTAATACCCTTTGTGTGAGGTGGTTTAATTCCACTAGTAAAAGGTTGATCTCTATCTTGGGTATTATTAATTAGACTAGGTTGACCATTAACTCTATGATAAAATTTTGGTCATTTATAACTACGACTCCTACTCTGGTATCTGTTATCACGATAAGGACTTCTTATTGGAGCAACATTAACATTAGCAATGGAACAGTTATGAGCTCTAGCCTCCTTTCCACCTCTATATCTGTTTTCCAGGTCACATTCACTTGTCTCAAGTGCATCTAAGATCTCTGACACCTCATCAATTGTATACTTATCTGCAGCAATCAAAACTTGTTCAATCTGTCGAGGTAAGTTATGTCTTAAGATCCTGACTATATGATGCTCAGATAATGGGAAAGCAGTTAAAGTTTTAAGTTTGACCGCCTGTCCACGAAAAAATTGAGTATAGCTACCTTTATTAGCATTGTACTTTTCTCGAGTGATTTGATAACGCATGTTATCCTGACGATCTTCACCCCAGAAACTTGACATTATTAAATGTTTAAAATCTCCATATGTTTGAGGACAATCAAACAAAGACTGCCACCAATCTTTTGCAGCAGCATAAAGATGGTTGCTGGAGATAGCCAGTTTTTCTCTTTCTGAAAATGCACATAAAGTAAACAATTCCTCCAGATTTTGAAGAAATTCTAGAGGGTTTTCCAAATACTCCCCTTTAAATGGTTTAATCTTTAGAAATTTAAGAGCTGTAGATCCACCCATAGACATATCTGTGTTCTTGACATCATTGGCTAGAGATCCAATTCCTAATAGTTTTTGGAAAATGGGAGTTGTGCGGATACCAGTAAAATTACCGTCTGATACAACTACTTCTTTAACAGAGGTCTCTGTCCCATCCACATAATACTTGGTGTTTTGACCAATGAAATTATCATTTTTCTCTTGAGCCTTTTGAATTTCTAACATTTTTAGCTGAAGATTTTCAATCTTTGCCTCTAGCTTCTGTCCTTCTTTAAACTCATTTGACTCATTTGGCCACTCTTGACATTTATCCCTCATTTCCTTCCACTCTTTCTGCATCATTTCTAAATCTCCACTAAATTTAGCATTAGTCTTTTTTAATTCTTTATTTTCTACTTTAGACCTATTGATAGTTTCCTCCAAAATCTTTTTAATGCTACCCAATTCTGCTCTGCTCTCTGTTACAGATTCACTCATGGATTTAATTTTATCGATAGATTTAGCAGATTGAGACTCTACTTCTTGAACTTTATAGTTCATTTCACTAACTATTTGTGCCAACTGACTCCTTGAGTCTCCCATTGCCACATCAAGCACCTTCAGTTTAGTGTCCACATTCTCCTCGTGGGTTATAAACTTATTTCCAATTTCTTCTATCTGAACTTCTAAGTGCTTTTTATAATCGAAGAAATTAGCTTTAATTTCTTCTAATTTAATATCGGACTCCCCTTTAGCTGCCTTACAACTATTCTCTAAGGATTGAAATTTTTGATTAAATTCCTCCACTGTTTTTACCCTAGCAGCTTCTATTTTTTCTTTCACAAATTCCTGAACTTCAGCCATTTTATTCTCAAAACTATCTAACTTTTCAGACATTTCTTTTTGAGAAATAGACTGTTCATTCAATTTTTCAGTCTGTTCATTCAATTTTTCAGTCATCTCTTTTTGATAAATAGACTGTTCACTCAATTTTTCAGTCTGTTCATTCAATTTTTCAGTCATCTCTTTTTGAGACTCTAACATCTCTTTTTGGGAAAGAGATTGTTCATTCAATTTTATAGACTGTTCATTCATTTTTTCAGTCATCTCTTTGTGAGACTCTAACATCTCTTTTTGGGAAAGAGATTGTTCGTTCAATTTTTCAGACTGTTCATTCATTTTTAGAGACTGTTCATTCATTTTTAGAGACTGTTCATTCATTCCAATCTCTATGCATTGAAGCATCAACATAAACCGTTGTTGGAAATCAAGATCAGGAACTTCTTGAGTTCTCTCAGGATAATTAAGTTCTTCAGAATCACTCATTTTGAGTATTTTATAACAACTATTTCAATATTTTGTGAAACCAAACTTTTACTTTCCTAAAATATGTGTTTTAATAACAATAATCAATTAAAATCTTGTTCAAGCCAACCAACCACTAAATCCTCACCACCAATAATCTATCCCAGATGGTATATATCACATTCACACTAAAATAATCTGAACCCCCACTTTAAATATTTGCAGTATTATAACAACTACTTTATAAACCCTTGATAATTTCAACTTCTCCCAATTCAATCATAAATATTGGTATATCTTGGAATACGATTGCTATTGTCATCAGAAATCTATATAAGTAACTTGGAGAAATATATAGCAATAAAACATACAATATTTTATCACCATGATAGAGCATTTGTCACATGATAATATTCCTGTAATATGGGAAATTAAAATTGTAATCAACAATCATTAATTAATTCAGTTCACACACTACCATATTGTACTCTGCAACAATCAATTAATCAAGTCGCCTGTTTATAAAGTGCTAAAAACTGTAATTGCACACTTATAATGACTGTATAACCTCAACATATCGGGCCGAACACGTTGTGGCGCCAAAAATTGTAACCATTCGCTTGCCCCTCATCTACCTATCATGCCGAACATGTGGCGGCACTAAAATTGTAACCGTAAATTGTGTGGTCCCAACTACGTAACGTAAGTGCACTAAGAATTGTAACCTCGATCACTGATCAATTCCCACTGCACATTGTCAGCTATTAAGAGCTGTATCCAAAAGCATATCATGCTATCTATTTTATGCACCAAAGACCACAATCAACATCTGGAGCAACTTACCACAGACCAAACTAATGATCTAACATAAACTTTTTGTAATTTAATTTGATCGCAGCCAGGGTGTACCGCGAAGCATTATCATAGTAGTATGATAAAATACATTAAACAAATTATAAGTGTAATGTTATTATTTTCAAACCTTAATTTGCGATTTTTATTGTATGAGACCCGATGGCCGACCATGTACAAGATGGCATAATTTGTGGAATTACATAAGATTATGAAATTTTAAACCATCTATATGATTTCTAATACAAATGCTAGTCCAGGTAAAGCTTTGCAATAAATAAACATAAATACTTGGGTTCTTTTTTTATAGTTTACTATATTACTGAGACTCTTATTATACTGACAAATGACAATTTAAAAACGTTAAGTAAATATATTCAATCATGTCATTATTTGGTAAATCTGTTTACAAGTTTAATAATCAATTTGTATGGTATACTAGAATCAACTACGCAAAGCCAAAATGATGGAAAAGGTAAATGGGATTTTATTGTACCTTACACATCATAAACTACCAAAGACGAAAAGCATCTAAATGTTTTTTCAAAAATATCACTAAACTCTTATATCATGTTGACGATAGTATGTACTTCAATGTATGCTCTATCCAAGGTTTATGATTTCTGATTTTATGAATGACACATAGCAACGGCACAGTAAGTTTAATTATAAATCAACGTTTATTTACAAATTTATGAATAATAAGTAATTAATTCCAATGTTATAATTAAAGACATAAATAAACAAATAAAATAAATAAATTATAATTCCATCGACTTTCTTCAATAACATCTCATAGGTACAGTTTTTAAAAACCTAATCATACCTTATATTTCAATTTGATATAATGAATGTATTGAGAAAATTATACTAAATTCAACATCAACTCATGAAATATTTAACGTCATTTCCAGATTCAATAAATCCCTACCGTAAACTTATAATAATATAATAAATAATATTATATCTGTAGGATTTAGCTATAATGCAATCATTAAATAAAGTGAAAATTTAAACTTACATTCCGGTAAATAATAATCAACCAACAGTTAATTATTATGAAGTAACTTGAATAGAATGTCCTGCTACAATTTGATGATCTAACTTATAAATTATACTTACAAATGAAAGAAGATGATTTAGCAGATTAACTAAAATACTTTGCCCAACTTATATCTATGAAGTAAAACATATTCCTGTGGATGCATTCATCTACACGTAGGAATTAAATAACACTAAACGTTTTGTGGATTTATACACCATCATAAAGCAATAAGTACAAGTACACCATTCTGCGGATTAACCACCAGCGCAGGAATGAGTGTAAAATACAAAAAATGGCAATTAAGTAATCTGCGGATTAACCACCAGCACAGATTAATGCCCTTTAACATTCTAAAACAACATTACTATTTACTTCACATTAAAGTGCAAAATCATCCTCCTCAGTTATTCTGACCATTCAGAAAACACTAACACTTTAGCAAATGTGGGTTCTTGCATAATAAAATGTTACACTAATCAGGACAACTAATGTACTAACTTATCTTGCTTAAAATAAAACATATGTAATATAATATAAGTAATATTAGTATAGGAATATAAATCTGGAAAGACTCACAAAATACCTCATAAAGATTGATACATCTCATGAATTCATTTAGTACTTTTCAAGCTTTTTTGCAAGCGCTATTCTCTTGAATAAATATTTTATTCAACCCCTATTAATTTAAACTTAATAAAATATAACTTATGAACTTCACATGCAAGTTCATATAATGATAAAATTAAAGTAATGCATTATTCATCAAATACATAAAATTTAACAGGTGTGTGTATGATATAAATTAAATGTATAGCATTTTATAGTTCAATACATGAATTATAGCAGGTGTGTGTATCACAAATTGGATTGTATAGCATTTTATAACTCCAAATATGATCCATGGAATCCATGTACGATGTGTCGAACAATAAATACACGAAGTAATAGCTATAATTATAGTTAAATTCCATACATGCAATTTTATCCATTTGTATTAGTTATTATAATCACTATTAGATTAACGATTTTACGTGGCTCCATAAACATGAAACAATTTCAAAACATGACACGCAGAATTTAAATGAAAATGTTTTTCATAAGTTATTAATCTCTACATTTCTCTATTAAAAATGTTCCAAGTTTATCACATCCATGCTAATATTTATTTATCCACGCTTAAATCTAGGAATACTAATTATAGCAATTAATTCAATCATTCCAAACTGACGATAAAATTAGAAAATAGCTTTGATTAATTATTTGAAGACTGTTTATTATCCAAATGTTAAACAAATTAACTAGCAAATATATTACTGGCATTGTAAAGTTAAATATCAATCAATACTATATTTTTATTAGAATTAGAAACGGAAATATTAAACTATGTTGATAACTTTAACATTTTACTTTAATTTAAACTTCTTCTTTTTTAAAAAGCAAATTTTCATATTCATAAAACTTCTGTAATTAAAATACTTATTTAATTTTTCCAAATTGTAGAATAATAAACATTTTAAAACATACCAAACTCTTGCAATTAATTCTTTTAAACTGGGAAGCTCCGACATTTTAAAAATGTAATATTGGAAAATTTTTACCGGTGATTTGATCCACTTGGCCAGCCGACTTGAACAGACTTTTAAATTTAGCAATTCATCTTATAATTAAATACCACTATGTTATTTTTACGTTTATAGCAAATTTTGTGGTAATCCGTTTACTTGTTAACTATTTTAAAATAAGCTTATCAAATTTACACCATTTGCCTTTACCATTTTCTTTTCTTTCTCCCTCCAAAAGCAAACTAACAGACGATCTTCTCTTAAATTCGCGCTCTTTTCTTTTTTTACATTGAGACGCATACGTAATTACTGTATTTATTTTTAATAATTAATTTTAATTGAACAAATGGTTTTTTTAATTCAATGGAAATAATAATTTAAGATCATTTTAAACAAATAAAAACAAAATATTATTTTTAATAATATTTTACCAAATTTTAATGTGTTGTCAAATTTTTAAAAAGTTAAACGTTTTGATATGAGTTAGTATATGGGAAGAAGCAAATTTAAATTTATTAAAATAATATAAGAGAGTAATCTGTTCAAAGTGCAAATCAAGCCAATCAAATCACCAAAAGAAGAAAGAGAAATTTTTATACCAGTTACATCAATTATTATATTTTATACTAAAATATATGGTTACAATATATATATATATAACTAGTGTTACATTTCCAGGACATAACTTCTTCTCAGCTGTTGAGTTCAACACCACATTCAAATCACTTTTTTTTTGTTTGTGTATAAACACGGGCGCCAGCTATCTATTCAAGAATGAATAAATAACGCACTTTGAGCAATGGCCACTAATTCAACACCTAATAATCCATGACTAGCTCCGTTGTTGGTAATCACTAACAGATTATACATAATTAGTTGTGAAAAGAATTGTAAAATGAATTGATAAAAAGATTTGTAAAAGAATTGATAAAAAGAATTGATCAACAAATAAAGTTTAATTTTAAAGACAATTTATTAACTATCATTAATTTACTAAATTTAAACATCTTTATAATTTTTTTTAAACTAATATAACACACGCACATTTTAAATTAACACATTATAATATATATCTTATGAAAAGCATACATAATGTTTTACGTTTATAAATTCATATAGCATTCACAAACATGCACATCAATAGTTCATTTTATGCATGATTATAGAGTTCAAGTTACTTGTCTCTGAAGGCTTTACAAATTTTAATGCAATGGCTATTATGGTATAAACAAAAGTAAGCAAATATTTTACCTAGGATTTTGAACGTAGATTTAGAACTTTGTTTTCTGCTTCCATTACGAATACTTCCAGCCGGCCGGGACCTTTCCTTGATGAGTTTCCTTATTTTTTATGATTATTACTATTAGAGACAATTATATATTTATGGAGATTTCCATGTTGTTATGCTGACATTATTTCACAGGCCAATCTTGCTGTTTTCATCGGACATCAGACTGTGGAGAAAACATGTTCCCAAAAGCTACTCAGCACTGCATTTTGTTTCTGGATATAATTAACTTAACTGATTGTCCTCTCTTGACTTAACTGACTCAATTAATTTCTGAACTCAACTTATTATCCGATAAAATTTTACTATTTATACCTGCGAAGTATTTTTCTTTCCGACATCCTCCGGCAATATCTGTTGTTAAAATTTCATTGATAATCCTTTGACAACATGTTTTGGAAGATTGTTTAATTAGTAATAGCCATGCAGAAGTGTTGTTTTATATTTTTAATTAATAGCCATTGCCATGTTTTTTAATGATAATCTTCTTTAACTTTTATTTATCTATAATAACATTTATTAAGCATACATTTATTCTATTATTGACAATCACACATATATACACACATATATTACTAGTTTTAAAATTATTTTTTCTTTAATTCGAATGAAAAGAGATTTGTATTTTGTAAACTTTAAATTATATTTCAACTAATAATAATAGACTCTACTCCCTTTTATAAAACTTTTAGTTTAACTTTTCTAACCAAACTCCCCCTCCCCTCTTTTAATCAATTATTTTCTAACTTTTATTTCAAAACTAATGATAGAAAAATATTTGACTCTTATCTTTTTCGAAAACAAACTGTAATAAACTCTTCAACATTTAATTTTACATTTTTCTTTTATGAAAGATTATTTTCATAATTTTTTTAGATAAAATTATATGTGCCAATATCAATATTGGTACATTACACAGTCCCTGTTTGAGAGTAAAATGCATATATTTTTGACCATTTTATCTCTGACAACATTAAATCTTAATTTATTATTTTTTCTACGTTTGCTATTTGATATCTTTCACTTTACATACCAAGAGCAATCTCCAATGATACTTTTCTTCTTTTTATGCTGGCAACATTGTTTACAATGTTCTGAGTCCTGGATAGTGACCATGAGGACAAACTAATTTTGTGGCACAGGGATCTTTTATAAACAAAGCTTCGGCTGCTGATTCTCTTGATCAGACTTTGACTAAGAAAAGGTTGCTGCAAATGGCAGGAATTTTTAACTGTCCATTTCTGACTTATGCTTTGGAAAATGAAGTATGAGATATGGGGATTCTCCCCTGAAAAGATACTTATGACTTACTCTGGTTGTCGCCAGTGCACATTTTAAAAGAGGAATGATCCTGGCCAATCCATTATGGTTACTAAAATTTATCCAGTTGACAGCTTTAAACTTATCCTTATCTAAACTTATTTCTATACTACCCTCTTCCCTTAATTTCAAACCCTGATACTTTCCTAATACAACTTAGATTGACTTTCATTTATATTTATGAACATTACAATATCATTTTTTAAATCATACGACCAATATCTATTTTAATCTTACAATATTATTCTTGGGTTAGCCTGAACATATTTATGTAATCTTACAATACTATTCTAAACCATCACAGACATTAGTTTACATATTTATTTATATTACAATATTATTTTAACCCATTACTTTAACTTATGTATTAACGTGCGTATATTCAGAAAACTATTTTATTTTAGTGCTCTTTATTATTATACAAAGATTTTATTGGACTTGATTACTTTAAATCATTTATTTATTTCCTTTTATTAACCTGCATATATTCAAAACTATTTTAGTGTGCATGTACTCAGAAAAAAAAAACTATTTTACTTTATTATGATTCATTGTTTATTATTATTTACTACAGATATATTACACTTATTTGCTTAACTTGACTTCTTTCTGCTTATTTCCGTTATTTTATTCATTTATTTAAACCTACAAACTTTACTTTTAAATCCTTAATTTGACCTATTTATTTAACTTGATTTTATTGATTTTTTATATATTTGAACTGTTTATTTATGAGCATTTCTTTTTAATTAATATGTGTGTGGAGAAAAAATCTTTTATTTTATGAAGCCTCCATTATCATTATTATTTTAAACATTACATTTATCATTACTCATTTATTTTTAAATTTACTGTCTTAGTTTTAAACAGAAGTTTCAGATTTAATTTATCAAATTTTTTTTAGGTTAGTATAATCATATTCGTGCTCATTGTCCATTTCCGGTTCTTTTTGTTTATTTCCTTTACTATTCTACTCGATTACTAACTTTTAAACTATGTCAGGTGGTTCCTACTTTCTTTCTACTAACTTTATAATATAAATCATACTCCATATTCTCACTTCTATCTCTCAATTAAAATCTATTTTATCTCTTTCTCTTTCTATTCTATTTTCTGTCTTGTAAATTAGAAAACTTTTAAGCTTCACAGACTTCTGCATTTTTCCTAACCATGAATATTTTTTCTTATGCTTTCTCTTTGTTTTAAATCTACATCTACAGCGAATGCGAACATTTACTTTAAACCTTTTTAATTTTTTGTAAAAATTCTTTTACGCTATTTTCTACCTCAAACTTATATTTCTCTTCTATTTCTTGGTCTACATTTGTTTCTACCTTATCAGTCACAAACCTATCTGATTCTAATTCAATTTCTATCTCTTTTATCACCTCAACTTCCTTTTCATCTTCCTGACTTTCTTTAATTAAATCTACTCTATGATCTCTTGATTTTTCTCTATCTTTCCTGTGATTTCACATCTTATTTCCCTTACTTCTGCTCTGAGTTCTTTAATTTCTGTTTTAAGTTCTAGCTGACCTTGTTCAAATTTCTGACACAATTCTTCTTTGAGGTCTACCTGGCTTTGTTCAAATTTTTGCATCATATTCATCATCATTTTCATAATCATTCGTGCCTCAGATACTTCTTTCTCTTTTTCCATTTTTAAAACAATATTTTTTTTCACTAAATTTAAAATACGACCTATTTATTTATTTCTTACTAAAACTGGAAACATACGCTGCCTCCACCCCCTTTTGTCCATTTCTTCTGCTCAATCCTAACACTTTAACTCCACCCAAACATTTAACTGTCTCTGATTTAACATAATGATTTATTTTAAATAATGTAAATAGCATAAATCTCTTTTCATTTAAAGAAAAAAAAGTTTTCATTCAATTCTTTTTTTAAAATTAAAATACTTTCACATACGTAATTTAGCTTTTGTATAAAAAATTTTTGAACAAGAAACAAAATATTTAATTACTATTGTTTCTTAGGTCCAGCCCCAAGTTGGGTATAGCCATTTGTACTGAGTTCAAATATGTGTCTATCAAAACACCAGCCTCTTAGGCAGAGAAGAACATACTCGGAGAGTATGTATGCCCAAATGATAGCTATAATATATATATAACTAGCGTTACATTTCCAGGACATTACTTCTTCTCGGCTGTTGAGTTCAACACCATGTTCAAAGCACTTTTTGTGTTTGTGTATAAAAATGGGTGCCATCTATCTATTCAAGAATGAATAAATAATGCACTTTGAGCAATGGCCACTAACTCAATGCCTAAATATCCATAACTAGCTCCATTGTTGGTAATCACTAACAGATTATACATAATTAGTGGTGAAAAGAATTGTAAAAAGAATTGATAAAAAGATTTGTAAAAGAATTGATAAAAAGATTTGACTGACAAATAAAGTTTAATTTTAAAGACAATTTATTAACTATCATTAATTTACTAAATTTAAACATCTTTATAATTTTTTAATTAATATAACACATGCACATTTTAAATAACACATTATAATATATATCTTATGAAAAGCATACATAATGTTTTACGTTTATAAAATCATATAGCATTCACAAACATGCACATCAATAGTTCATTTTATGCATGATTATAGAGTTCAAATTACTTGTCTCTGGAGGCTTGCTATTATGGTATAAATGAAAATAAGCAAATGTTTTACCTAGGATTTTGAACGTGGATTTTGAACTTTGTTTTCTGCTTCCATTATGAATACTTCCAGACAGCCGGGACATTTCCTTGATGAGTTTCCTTATTTTTCACGATTATTACTATTGGAGACAATTAGATATTGACAGAGATTTCCAAGTTGTTATGCTGACATTATTTCATGGGCAGATCTTGCTGTTTTCATCAGACTGTGGAGAAAACGTGTTCCCAAAAGCTACTCAGCACTGCATTTTGTTTCTGGATATAATTAATTCAACTGATTGTCCTTTCTTGACTTAACTGACTCAATTAATTTTTGAACTCAAATCGTTATCCAATAAAATTTTACTATTTATACCTGTGAAGTGTTTTTTCTTTCCAATATTCTCCAGCAATATCTGTTGTTGAAATTTCATTGATAATCCTTTGACAACATGTTTTGGAAGATTATTTAATTAGTAATAGCCATGCAGAAGTGTTGTTTTATATTTTTAATTAATAGCCATTGCCATGTTTTTTAATGATAATCTTCTTTAACTTTCATTTATTTATAATAACATTTATTACACATACATTTATTCTATTATTGACAATCACACATATATACACACATATATTACTAGTTTTAAGATTATTTTTTCTTTAATTCAAATGAAAAGAGATTTGTATTTTGTAAACTTTAAATTATATTTCAACTAATAATAACAGACTCTACTCCCTTTTATAAAACTTTTAGTTTAACTTTTCTAACCAAACTCCCCCTCGCCCTTTTAATCAATTATTTTCTAACTTTTATTTCAAAAACTAATAATAGAAAAGTATTTGACTCTTAACTTTTTTGAAAACAAACTGTAATAAACTCTTTAACATTTAATTTTATGTTTTTCTTTTATGAAAGATTATTTTAATAATTTTTTTAGATAAAATTATATGTGCCAATATCAATATTGGTACAATATATATATATATATATATATATATATACCATATATATATTATATACATATATATATATATATATATATATATATATATTGTGCCCTTATCTATAGGTCATAATAAGGTAGAATGGTCAATTGCTAAAAAATTTTAAATTTTAAAATACGTTTGTGTAAGATATTGATAATTGTATGATCGATTAGATTTTATAGTACAATTTAAGGCTGAAAAATACCTGGTATGTAAAAGTGTAATGGATTATTTTTAAAAAAAAAACAGTTAAATAAAGCTTAATTATATCCTTGCTTATGGTTGTAAAAGCTGGCCATATAAAATAATACAGCTATAAATAGTTAAAAGTATATTAACAATCCAATTGTAATGTTTTAAAACTAATGAATTAAATAAACGCTATATGTAATATTATAATTATAATTAATATTCAAATTTAATCTAATATATTTTAAGATAAACTTTAGGATGGTGAGAATTATATTTAGTTCTACATTTTAAATTATTTTCCAAATTTTTATAAAATATATCAGTTTTGGTAATTTAGACCGAGACGTAAATTTAAAAAAAAAATCATCTGATAAAGTTAGTAATCATGTGACTGTATATTATATACCTTCACACACACGCTTGTTAGAATATAATAATAAAATTTGTGAATTATAAAACTAAATGTAATTGCTATCTATCGTTAAAATAAAAGTTAAAATATTAAATGTTATTTTAATAATTTTTTTAAAGTTTAAATGATTTTGATAAAACTATAATTGAGTTTAAAAATACTATTCTAAGTAATATTTTAAAACATGACGTAATAAATTCTTTATTTTAAAAAAGATTAATCTATTATAAAACTAAAAATGTGTAAATTTGTTCGCGCTAAAAAAGGCATTAACCAATCAACGGAGGTATTTTAGCAGACGGAAAATAGGAATTAAACGGAGCGGGAGAAAGAATGTGTAAGTAAAAAAAGGAGGAACATATTTTTTTAGCTGTATAAGATCGTAAGCTAGAAAAGTGTTATAATTTTAAAAAATTTTGTATTTATTTTTAAAAGTTTTGTTTTAAAATATAATATTTTGAACTGCCTTTAAATGGAAGGCTAATTTAAAAGATTTCTTGCCAGGACTTTTATTCAAGTTTAGCCGAAACCTTGCAGTAAAAATGGAAATACTATAGAAAAAAGTACCTAAAAGTATTGATAAAGTAAAAATAATTGTAAAGTGCCTTGAATACAGTTTATTTGTGATCAACCAGAAAATCATTAGAACTCAGATAAATATAATTTGGTCATTATACAGAAAACTTAAAAGAAAAGTTATTTGCCGTCAGGAAAAATTATGACGCACAATTTTAAAAGGGTAATCCGAAGTTTTTTTTATTCTTCTCTATAGAAAAATTAAGATGCGTATATCATAAAGAAAAAATTATGTAAAAGTTATAATGGAGAAAGAGTGTTTGTCTTTTTAAAGGAAACATTACAAAGTATATAGTACAAGGATTTTAAAAGAAGGAAAAAAGTTACAGAATAATAATATGAAAGAGCTATGGTGTTTATGAAAAAGGAACAGAAAAAAAAAACTTTCTCTAAGAAGAATTAAAAATATTATAAAGTGTTCATTAGAGAAATGATTAATAAAGATAAAGATTTGGAAACTATAAATCTAATTTACTTAATGAAATGAATCCATGGAAACAGAAAAGTTTTATTGAATATTTAAATCAAAGTACTGAGAAGATGCATCGTAAAAATCGCGCGGGAGAAAATATTAGCAAGAAATATTAGAAGAGAATATTTAGAAGTTTTTTTTACGGGATTAACTAATATCATAATTAATAATTGTATTAAATATTATAAAAACCAAGGATTATCATTCAGGAATATTATTGAACGAAGTAATATTTGTTTTACCTTAAAATTGAACAAGCAGGGAGAGGAACATTAAGTGAATGGAAAAGAAATGATAAACAATTTTTTTTTGGCTTTAGTATGAACGGTTTTAAGGAAAATTTGATGAAGGAGTACAGTAAATATAGTTTGAATATTTTTACTAATTTTTTAAAATATAAAATGTTATGTGAGATTAGGGAAAACATAAAACATAAATTTATTAATATTAAAATTTAAATATAATAGCTTGATAAAATTATAGAAATAGTGTTTAAAATAAAGTGTATGGATGTGAATCTTATATCTACAAGGATCAAATGGATGGTGAAGCCTACGGAACGCGATCGAGAAGATAAAGATCGTTTGGTAATTTTGATAGTTATTTATAATGCATAATGTTTTTTTTTTTAGATCATTTATTGAACTAAGAATGAAGTGTGAAAGTCTTAATTATATGTACACATTTTATGCAACATTTTAACATATAATGAGATAGGAGTAATTCGGAATATGCATGCAACAATTTATTTAAATTATATTAATAATATAATTTAACAGAACAATTGTGTGATTCTTTTGAACTTTCATGTGATAAAGTATTCAGATATTTAAATAGTTTGTATATGATTAAATATATGGAGGAAAGTAGTAAAAAAGATTTTCTTATAGAACAGTGGAATAGTTTTAAAATATCAATGAATTTTATTATTGTTAGTAATGCAGATATGTATTTGTCGATGTACAGTATAGAAAAAATCTTGAGAAATAAGATCGGATATTGACTTGGAAGTACTAGTGGAGAGGAAACCAAGATGATGTGTTTTTTTATAAGAAATAGGAAAATATAAGGGATTTGGATCATATTTAGTTTTGTGTGATTTAGTATAGTTAACAAAGTCCTATGACTGAACACATATGGTTTGGACAGTGTTTTGCATATCTTAAACTTTTGATGTTAGAATAAAGCTGAAGAAATAGCTTTAGCATCGTTCCTATGATAGAGGTTGGTAGACAGGTAAAGGTCACTCCTCTATAGTGTCTTTTAATTCACTGTGACATGTTTGTCAAGGTATATGACAAGTAATATTCTAGTTGTATTTTGATCCTATGCATCTATCTTCGCTATCCTTATTTCGTGAATCTGCATCGGTCAGAAAGATATTTTCAAAAGAAATAATGAATAAAATAGAACTGAAGATATGTTATCGTTTGTGTAAGATTAGTTTATTTGCTTGAATGTATAGAATTGTGTAACTTTAAAATTGAAAGTCCAAAATATCATAAAGAGAGAAAGAATCATATAATACATTGTAAAATTAATTCAGAAATGAATAGATTTTGAAAAGAAATCTAAACCAAGTATTTTAAAAATGATAATAAAATTTGAATTTTTTTTTTTTTTAATATTAATGTTGGAGGGAATGATTATTGCATATTTATCAAGAGAAAATTCAATAAGGTATAATAAACATATACTTGTGCATGGTATATTAATAGTTATAATTATATCATCCGAAGTAAGGCTTGAATGAGAATATTAGGATTAATAAACATCGGATAATGAATAATAAAAACCTAATACTGAATGTAGAATAGTGTTTTAACTTTGTAAGATTCCATACAACCAATATGAAACTAAATTTTATTATTTTGTAGAATTTTATTACGAATGTAAATTTTGTAAAAAATGTAATTTTAATAATATTAGGGATGAAAAGTGTTTGTGATAATCATATAAGAAATGCATTTTGTAATAAGCTAACCATAATAATAAATCAAGTAATAATACTGTATTTTCTTAAGCGTTAAAAAATAAGATTTAACTAGGAAAAGTAAATAATATTTTGATTTCATTTTAGAAACTAATAAACTAAGTTGAGATATGAAAGTAAGGGATATCCAATGTATTTAGTGTAAAAATATTGTTAATTTATTTATGTTGTTAATAAACTTTGTTTTAAATTTGTTTTAAAGTTTTTGTGTCCGAGTTGTTATTTCTTCACATGGATGCATGAAATCACGATACATTGATAATTGAAACAGACATATAAATTTTGCACAAAAGGTAAACATAAAAGTGTTATAAGAATTTTGAGAATTTTAATGGTATGTTAAAATTAAAAGATCATAATTTTATGTTATTTATTGGTCATAAGTTGGTTGCCACAATATTACATTAAATTATATGCTAATGTTGCCACACGTATTCTGTTGTCAGATTATTAAAATACTACCACGTACATATTTATTTATTTCATTTAGGAAGAAATAAGATTATATTATTATTATTATTATTATTATTATTATTATTATTATTATTATTATTATTATTATTATTATTATTATTATTATTATTATTATTATTATTATTATTATTATTATTATTATTATTATTATTATTATTATTATTATTATTATTATTATTATTATTATTATTATTATTATTATTATTATTATTATTATTATTATTAGTTGCTGTGTAGTAGATTATGACATAAAATTCCCTTTTCATATTTTACTACCGTAATTTTAAATCAGTTAGAATACAATTTATGAACCTGAGATTTTATTTTATTTTACTTCATTTTATTTAATTAAGCTAGAGTCTTGTTATAAAGAAGATTAAGATATGATTATTATTTTAATCGTAGTGAATAGAGCTTAGAAAGTCATAAGAATACTATGAGTTAGTTATTTGGTATAGTAAAAAGGGGGGATAGTGTTCTTATGCTATTGAGGTAGTATCGTGTGGATAATGGCTCAATGTAGTCTATCTTGTTCCCGGTATTGTCACTCCATGTCTCATGAAAATAGTAAATATTTGTTAATTCATTTTAAAATTGAACAGAATTTGTATTTTAAAATTAGAGCTAGTAATAATTTTAATTAATGCTGAATATTTCATTTATTTATTTGTTAACTGAGCTAGAACCCGTAATATTCGTAATAAACAGTATATTTTGGGGTGAGGATGCGCGGGGGGAAGGTTAGAATATATATAATAATGGTCAGGGATAGAATAATGGAAGTCTGCAGTCTTACTGTATCTGCCATACAGGGCACCACCAGGCTATTGGAACCTGGAAAATTTATATAGTAGGCAGATACGTACTGTTAAGATTCAAATTTTACATATATATTTTATTATGACTGTCAGCCCATGCCACTAGCTCGCAGAGCAACAGAGATAATTTTTAATATTAAAAAAATAAACCACTGCCAGTAATAACACACAAACATTTATTAAACATGTATAATATTTAGAATTATTTTAGTATGTTTACTTTAATTTTTTTATAAAACATTATAACTTTACTTTAGATTTTAATTTACAATTTAACTTTTTATTTTGGAAGTTCACACAGATGAGTTTAATATTTTATTAGAATGTCAAGTATGGATAGACTACATAGATTGCATTTGAAAAGAAAATATTCTGTCCCTTATTTAACTTTAGGCCAAAAGTTTCAGTCTAACCAACACCAATCCATCTGATATATTGAAGTATTCAATGAAGCATGAATATGACAGCACAATACCATACTATCAGGAATGCATATCTGAACATCATGGTTATAGAGAAGAAATTGTCTCTCATCCAGTACAGGAATGTTACATCTGTCTAGCGAGAAGAACAATAAAAAAAGTCCATATTGCAGTCCTTTTTGCCATCTTACTATCCCATTCCATATGCCAAAGGGGTGATCCAAGGAGCAGGAAATACATCTGCTTCTGATGGTTAGTACGAAATGGGACTTATTTTGTCCAAGGGTAACATATAATGTGATCCTGCATGTAGCAGATCTTCATACTACATTTACTAATTACACCAATATATTCAATCCATTAACCCAATTTAACTACGAAACAAATAACTTAAGATTTACCCTCCCTTAAACTAAACTAATATAACTTTACAAATCTATGGAGCCATTCATGCCCTACTTAAATTTAACATGATTTAAATAAAAGTTTAGCTTAAAGAAAAAATTTTTAAAAATCATAATAAAAACGAAGAGAAAAAATAAATTAATGAAAATTATTTTAAAAAATAATACATTCAATAAAAATAATTAATAAATAATTTAGTTACACAGGAAATTCTATTTCTAATTAAATATTGAAAAGTTTAGAATTTAGAGTTCTTACTGTTTTCAAATACTGGAAAGTTTTAGAATTAATGTTCATTAGTTATATATAGTTCTTATGGTTTTAAAAAGTTCATCCTTAACAGTTGCTTGCCATTTGAGATCCAGTGTTAAATGCCCCACAGTTCTGGGAGAGACTGGTATGTTACTGGCCATTTTATTGATTCATCCAGAGATTTTTTACTTTAGCTGGAATTTTATTTCTGGGCCCTGATAGCCTGTGGTCCGCAATATGGAAAAATGATAATGTCTTTTTTATAGAAAAACTGAAGGAATTGAAAGGGCATCTTTCAATCCCTTCTCCTTCAACTCTCTCCAATTTAACACATATCACACCTCTCTCTATCACATCTCTATCTTCTCATTTATTTCCAAACTTTTCCTTTTATATCAAACTTTCGGATGAGTGGACATCACATCATGATGATGATGATCCTTTCATTGAGGTCCATTTTCTGATGGATTTCTTTTATTGGCCATTCTGTTTCCATTGTTTTTTCTCTTATCTGACCTTTAATTATACATTTTGAGATGCCCAAGGGCTAGTTTACATTAACTAACTGAAAATAATCATTTCCATTTTACACAATAGCATTAATTAATTTATTGTACATTCTTTTTATTTTTAAATCTTTTAAGTTTTTTTTCTGAAAATTTACTTTTTTTTTTTTTAATAAAGTTTTCTTTTAATAATTTTTCATCTGTGCGATGTTATATATATAAAGTTTAGATGACTTTTAATTTTCAATTTTTAATTTTTAAAAACAAAATTTTTTTATTGGTGAACTTTATTTTTAATTTGTAATTTTACTTATAATAATGTAACAGCATGTATGCCCATTACAATATATATATATATTGTAACGATCCGGAGAAGGTGGGACTTAACGTAATCTGCACTACGGGGCGCCATCTAGGCATTTTAACCTAGAAAAATTTATAAAGTAGGCAGATACGTAAGTCAAAAAAAAAAATTATTTTTTTTTTTTTTTAAATTTTGATTCCGGTCGTTAGCCCATGTCACTAGCTCAGTGGAATAGCAGAGATTAAATAATATAAGATCTTATCTAATTAGATTTCAACATTAAAAAAAAAAAAAAAATAAGCCACTGCCAGTAATTAACATACAAACATTTATTTATGCACATATATATAAGATTTAAAATTATTTTAGTATTAGTTTACATTTTAACATTTAACATTATTTTTAACTTTGATTTTTGACTTTAATTTACCTTTAATTACTATTATATTCTAATTTTACATTTTTAATTAAGTTCGCACAGATAAATTTAGGAAAGCTTGTTTATAATGTTGAATATAGATCGGTTACATAGATTTCATGGTCAAAAACCAACATTTCAAAATAAACATAAACGATCAAAATACAAAATTATTGATTACTGACAATTGCGGAGGGAAATTTCTACATAACCCAATAGTATTCATCATAAGATACTTGCATTGTCACCAATAACTTAAAAGACATCCGAATAAATACATTTTAGATACTCACCGTAAGGTATCATTATTTATCGAATGTCTATATATTTTGATCAAATATGAAAACGCAAAACATAGTTAACCGAGAAACAATCCATGCAAGCGTCTATAAACAACTTAAGTTTAATGCATTTTTATTTAGAATCGAGTATGAATACTACATAGATTTGCATTGAAATTAAAATATTCTATCCCTATTTAACCTTAGGCTAAAATTCGCCGTCAAACCGTCATCAATCCATCTGATATATCGATGTATTCAATGTAATACGAAATACGGCAGCACCAAAAGAATTAAGAAAGACATTGACTCTCAATCATATAGGAATATTACATCTATCTAACGAGAAGAACAATAAAAAAAAAAAACTCCATAGAAAGGAACTGCGTTCTCCGTCTTATAATTCCTTCCATAGGCAAACGGGTGAGTGCGGCGTATATATAAACGATTCTGCCAGTAGCGAATCTCCAATTACATCTACTAACTACATCAATATATCCAATCCATTGACCCAATCTAACAACGACATAAATAACCTAAGATTACCCTCCCCTAATATAACTTTACAAATCTATACAGCCATTCACGCCCGACTTAAGTTTAACATTTTTATAATTAATTTAACGGAAAACAACAATCATAATAAAACTTAAAGAACAAAAAATAAATAAATGGAAATGATTTTACAAAATAAATAAGAAAAAAAATACATCAAATAACATTATTAATGAAGAATTTAGTTTGGTCAGATAGGATTCTATTGCATTATTTACTAAAAAGTTTTAAAATTTAGAGTTCTTATTGTTTCAAGTGAATATATAAGTTCTTATGATTTTTAAAACGTCCAACTTTATCCGTTGCTTGCCATGAACGTAAATTCCCATGCCGTCCTAAAATTGGTATCCATTTAGCCGTTGTTTTATTTATTCATTCGGAGGTTTTTTAATTTAGTTGGTCCTCAATGTAGGAAACGATAGTTCATTTCTCCCTTCTTTAACAGCTGAAAGAATTGACCGTGCGTCTGTCAATTCCTCCAACTCCGTACTACTACATATAGTCACATCGTAATAATCCTCCAGTCACTGATTAATAATATCCAAATTTTCCTTTTATATTAATGTGAAGGATTGAATTTACATTACATCACCGATGCGATGGTCCTTTCGCTGTGGTCCGATTCCATAGGGATTTCTTCTTATTTGCTAACAGTTTCTATTGTTTTCTTATCTGACCGGTGTTTTTACATTTAAATGCCGAAGGCTGGTTTACATTTAACTAATTAACAATCATTTCCATTTCTGATTAATTAACCTGTTTTCCAAATCAAAAATATATTTAAAGATAAATTTAAAGATATAATTTCATCTGCAAATCTTTTTAAAATTTAGTTTTAAAATACTTTTTCTTTAATAAAGTTTTATTTTAATAATTTTTTATTATCTGTGTGATTTAATTAATATATAAGAGTTTAAGATGATATTTAATTTCAATTTTTAATTCTTAAAGAAAATTTTTAAATGCGAACTTTTTAATTTACTTTCATGTTTAATAAATTTAAAAAAAAAACAATGTAACGAACGTCTGTGCTCGTTACAATATATATATATATATATATATTGAAACCGGATTGAGATACAATTCAATGGTTTTATTCTAAGACTTAAAAAAGAGGGAAAACATTTTGAATGTTCATTAAATGTCTAATGTTAAAAAATTTTATTATTATTTAAAATGCATATACATTTATATTTAAAACAGATCATTTTAATGTTTATAGAATTGATTTTAAAATAGTTTACTTTCACTGCTTGTTTTTAATCCATTTAATTAAAAAAAATAAGCAAACATGTGATTACATTCCTATTGCTTATTTTTATCAGTTCTAATTTAATTCTAAGAAGCAGAGATTTAATTGTGTTGTTGTTTTTTTTTGTTTTTGTTTAAAACAATCCCTGGGTAGAATTCTTAAATTGGATTGAGCAGGAAATGTAGCAAGGATAAAAAGATCGCCCACCAATTTTTAGAGAGAGAGGAAAGTTGTTACTTGTTCTATAAAGCCTTGACCAAGCAAATACTCCATATTCTAATATTAATCTGTGGAACTTTGTACCATTAGCAGATTGTACATTTAATTTCTTCAAAAGCAAAATTTACGGTTATTATTAAACCAATTTTGCTTTCTTCAATGTCAAAATATGCTGCTATACTTATATATGTCTTACTAGCTTAACTCAAAAGACAGGCCCACACCTGCCTACTCTCCTTTAGTCATGCCATAAAACTCTGACATAGCTGGATTCCCAATTTTCCTTGACACTTGCTTTTGTCATAAAGAGAAAAGTCGCCTGAAAGATGAACTATTATTAAAAGTGTGTACTCATCAGAAAATTACCAGAACTCTGCTTTATCATAAGGTAAACTTTTTCTATTCTAGCCAGGGTAAATAAATTGTGTTTAATTAAATCTCCACTCAATCTAATGATAAGTATGTTTTAAAGATGAATTAATTATTTTGGTTGTTTTCTCATCCCTAGTGTTTGCCACAGGATGGTGTTGATGCTAATCAAAAACATATACATATAACGATTCCGGGCAAAACCTAAATGATTGATTTGATATAAAAAGATCTGATTTCTTAGATTTGTAATAAAATATTCTACTAACTAATACTATTATATGATGTTAGTTTTTTCATTTTTGTAAATTTTTATTAATCTTATCTTGTTTTTGAGTTTGTGTGTGTGTGTGTCTTTAAAGTTACTATGTTTTTCTAATTTTTTTTTTTGACTTTACGTGTGTCTTTTTAAAGTTACGATCTTTTTTTTTGCAAGAATAAATCAATAATTTTATTCAAAAGCAAGATGTAATAAGTAAATGTTTATTAATCTTATCTTGTTTTTGAGTTTGTGTGTATGTCTTTAAGGTTACGGGGTTTTTTTGAATTTTTTGGGGGGAATTTATGTGTATCTTTTTAAAGTTACGGTATTTTTTTTGCAAGAGTAAATCAATAATTTGATTCAAAAGCAAGATGTAATAAGTAAATGTTTATTAATCTTATCTTGTTTTTGAGTTTGTGTGTGTGTCTTTAAGGTTATGGGGTTTTTTTGAATTTTTTTTTTTTTGACTTCATGTGTGTTTTTTTAAAGTTACGGTATTTTTTTGCAAGAGTAAATCAATAATTTGATTCAAAAGCAAGACGTAATAAGTCAATGCTTATTCATCTTAGATTGTTTTTTAGTTTGTGTGTTTGTGTCTTTAAAGTTACTGAGCTTTTTCTCATTTTTTTTGGACTTTACGTGTGTCTTTTTTTAAAGTTACGGTATTTTTGGTCAAGAGTAAATCAATCATTTTATTAAAAAAGCAAGACGTAATTCTAAATCTATCAAAAGTAATGTAATTTATATACTAACAATTTAGAATTGATACCCAACTACTATTAGTAAGGACTGCCATTGAAAGACTCAATTGAAAAATGATACCCGACTAATTTTCGTTTTCTTTTTTTTGGGGGGGACAGTAATGAATCAGAAAGTGGGTTGTTTTTGTTAAGTCTGTCTATATAAAAAGGGTACCATTATTAAAATACTAAATTTAAAAATGATAGCCGACTAATTTGCATTTCTTTTGACAGTAATTAATCATAAAGTGGGTTTCTTTTTTTTTTTTTTGGTAAATCTTGCGTATATATAAAAACAAACAAACCGTAATTCAAATACTCCATTGAAAAAATCAAACCCTGTTGAATTTGCTTTTTTTTTTTTTTAAAGACAGTAATTAATCAGGAACTGGGTTGTTTTTGTTAGTGTGTAGATATAAAAACTAATCTTATTTTGAAATAATAAATGTAACAAAAAAAAAATAATAATACACGACTAATTTTATTTTTTGGACATAGCAAAAGTAACTGTTCATGGACGAATTCTCACAAAAACAGTACTTTTCACGTGATCCTTCAAATTTTTTTTTCTTCTACACTTTTAAAAGCAATTTTTGAGGGTTACCCCTTTGTAATGGAATCTTCATGACATTATTACTAAACTTACAACAGTAAAGTAAGTTACAACACATTTAAAAAATAGACGTCTTATCAAATTTTAAAAAACTATGACTGCTTCAAATCCACACACTCTCACATGAAACTACAGAGAAAATAGATATTCTACTATTATGAGAAAATGTTGAACAAAATCTACTACTATGGCAACCAATCAAGGCATTTCTTTCTCTTTGCTTTTAGCATAGAAAAAAGCCATAACCGGCAGCCATTGGAGAACTCTTTCTGTGTTTTATCATAGAAAGAAGTCTCTTTGTGTTGGCTTCTGTCACTACCACAGCCTCCTCCATCCAACATAATGTGAGGACTCTTTTCTGCATTTATAATGTAGAAAAATTCCTCTTTTGTTGGGTGAAGGCCGGTGAAACGGTATATTTCTAGGAATTGACTTAGAAATAGCGACATCTCAAGGCGAACACCAGGGTAGAGAAAACAACCATTATTTTTAATTATTTATTATCTGTATGTATTTTTTTAGTATTTAAAGTGTGTCTTGGAATCTTACTTTTAAGATTCCAAGTTTGTTTTCAATTTTCATTTATCAGGGGGTGCATTGAGAGATTGTATTTTATATGTTTAATATATGTCTAATTATTTCATTAACTATTGCAAAATGCTTTGGCAGTTTTCCTAGTTTTTATTTACTCACTGACCCTTAGTTGTTGTTTGTAAAATGATGAATTTTTAAACATGTTTGGTTTGCGCTTTTGCAAACAGCAAAATCTTTTTGCTGGCTATTTATCAAGTTCTTTCTTCAGGTTTCTGAAAGTAGTCATTTCTTTCTAGATTAAGTAATATCATGATAAAATATCTTGTTGCTGTCTTGTATGTGAGAGCAACCATGTTTTCTTTAAAAGTAGTATTATGCACAGCAGTTCTGCAGCATTATAACATCAGTAGTTAGAATGCTACTGATCGATCGTCCATGCTAGTTTCATTGATTTCCTACAAGACCGTAACTGTTTTCAGATCACTGAATCAGGAAGCTCCAGTTGCTGTTTCTTTTGTAATTTTATGGATTGTCAGTGATAAGATATTATCTTATCCACTTCTTTTATTTTTTAGGTGAGTTTTGCTGCCAAAGCATTTAATGTTTTCGTGTTTGCTGTACTCATGTGCACTCTCTGATAAATATGCGTATGTTAATATGTCACTTTTGTATTCATGGCTATATTTCTTTACTCTATTGTCCAAATTTTAATAAAATTAATAAATTGTTTAAATTTGTTTAGCTGACATTTGTCTTGGTACTTTTATTTTTCAATTGTCTAAACAATCCATAAGATCTCTTGTTACTCCCTGAGTTTAGTTCGTCACATTTTGGTTTGCATATCCTCTCCACCCTTAAAATAAATTTCTAGTTTTAATTTTCAGACTAGTGGTACCCTTGTGGTCAGTATATGTGAATCTAGAAATCTTTCATCCGTTACAGTATATATATATATATATATATATATATATATATATATATATATATATATATATATATATATATATATAAATTTAATATCTTACATAAATATACACAGCCACTCAAAAAAGAGTGTGCCTACTCCAACTCCAAAAAAAAAAAAAAAAGAAAGAAAAAAGAAAAAAACTATTCCAGAAATGAGGTTTGTGATGACTATACAAATGGGAATCTGTGGCTTACAAATACATTCACATATAGACCATGCAAGTCTATTTTTTTATTTACTTGATATTTTATAATACTATCTTTAAGTTTTCTCAGCAGAAAATTTTTCTTTCTAAATTATTTCAACACTATCTTTAGCTGTAGTTCTCCAGGGTATTCTATTCTCTGCAATATCTTCCCAATGAAAATAACATTGCACTTTTTAGAATGTCTTTAAGATAATACTTATAATATAGATGGGGTCTAACTTTCTTACAAAAGCCATGAGTTCACCACAGAATTTTAGGAAGTATTTCATTTCAGAATTAATACTTGTAAAATGTATATAAAAAACTTGGTTTAATACTTTAGCAACTTGGGAATTCTGCTCCAGAGGCAGATTGTCTTTTGTAATGTCAATAAGATAATTCATGGCAAGAAGGATGTGAGAGCCAATTCTTTATATTTCAGTACAGATTTTGTTTATACAGTGGGTAGCCCCAGATATGTATGGAAGTAATATCCAAGGTTTTTCATTAGATTGAATATGTATTTTCCTAATTTTAGCATAAAACCTTTTAACAATTTAAATGAGAACTGAGTCTTTGTATCTGATATTGCATAAATCATTGATATATGTTTCAATATTAGTTTTTGAATCAGATTTGAATTTACAAAGATTATTGTTTCTGTATAAAATACTTTGAGGCTGGAAAATTGATGATTATTAGGTACTAATGGTTGAGAGTGTATAACCCCTCACACTTGAATAAATTTGACTAATATTTTATAATTTAATTGACTACATTCATATTAAATATATAGATTTAAACACTTTGTCTTTTAAATTATCTTCATTTTTTATGACTATTTTAAAAATGACATATCTGCCTCTGACACACATCAAAATATCATCAATATATTGTATATATAACATGGATGGGATTTGATTTGAATATTTAGGTATAACTTCTTCAAATTTATTTAGTACCATACTCAATATCATGCCACTCATACAAAGACCCATAGACCATCTCTCTTTAATTTTATAATATCTTCATGAATTTAATTCAGGCATTTGATAATAAATTCAGTTTTTTGAATAACTAGAGCATCTTTAATTATTTTAATAGATAATTTTTGTAATCCAGAACCATATAGCTCTGTTATATCCAATGACCCAACATGATTCATTTTACATGGCCAATTCAATGAAGGTGTGATTTTACAAAAGTGAGCTTAATAGTATCACATCCAGCAAGCTAAAAAATATATTGATTGATTTTACAATCTTGCCATTATATTTTTAAAATTTTATGAAACATCCTTAAATGAAACTTACCTAATGTCTTTATATTGTGCCAATAAAGTGTCCATATTTTTTATCCACGCAATACATTAAGTAGAATAATAGTTCTATATGATAGTTATTTTCCTATGCTGAAATACTACATCTTTTAACTTGTTAAAGGCAGCAGCAGCACAGAGTCTTTGTTGGATTTCAAAGTATAAATCCACATTTCTACTTATATTCTCAAGTTGATAACCATCCAAGCTGAAAGTTGCTAATTTTTTTGTCTTTATTTAATGATAAAGAACTTGACTATTTTAAACATTAATTAATAAACCAATATTTTTATAAGTTGCAATTAAAATCTTAAAAAAACATTCTGTGACTTGTCTTTTGAACTGGCAAAAATAGTATAAACATCAGTACAATGTAATTCCAAAATGCAAGAAGCTAAAGTTTTTGTTTTAAATCAATTCATATTTAAAATCCTATTTCAAACCTGTATTATACCTTGATTCCTGTTTGATTCATAAAAATTAAAAATAATGTTGGAGCAAGTACACGTTTGTTTAACACCAGTTTTCATTTTAAATGCCTCAGGTTTTTCACCTGAATAAAAAACACTTTCTCTTTTTTCATCAAATAAAAGCTGAATAATATAAATAAATTTTGATGGAAAACCAACAAATTTCAAACAATGCCATAGATCTTTCCTAATAATTGAATTAAATGTCTTGACTAAGTCAATAAAAGCAATATATAAATTACATTTTTATGCCTGATACTTTTCTTCCATTTACCTGAAAACAAAAATCATATGTGCTTTTTGATAGTCTAAAACCACATTGAACCTCTCAAAACAATTCATTTATAATTGGAAGAAACTATTGAACAAAATTCTTGAAAAAAATTTTTTGCTGTAGTGGATAATAATGATATTCCATGATTATTGCTGTAATATTATCTATTTCCTTAATTTTTTTTAAAACTAAAATAATAAAAACATTCTTAAGGTCAAATAGCATAACTTCATGCAACTAGATATTCCTAAAAAATTCCAATATTTTTTGAAACTAACATATCAGCACTCCATTTTAAAACTTCTCCTGGTATTTCATCAAAACAGAACCAACTTTTCACTTTTAAGTTCACAAAAAATTACTTTCATTTCATTATGCTGGATATTTTTGTCCAAATCTAAATGAGTAGCTGAAATTGATATATTATTAAAAGCTGGCATTTGAATTTTTGTATTATTATTCAAAAGTGATTAAAATACTCTCTCCATCTGTTCAAAATATGATGAATCATTATATAAGAGAGTGCTATTGCTGGATTTAGTAGGATTGTAATACAGTTTCTGTAGCATCTATATGTTGCTTTCAATGCATCAAAAAAACTAGAATGGCCATAATCAGCCAAATGTCTGTATCTTCTTTGTAATTTTAATTGAGTAAATAAGCCTTTTTATCAGTCATTGATCTTCTGCTTTCAGTTTTTTATACTTATCATGAAGTTTCACATTTAATCTACCATTAATCTGGACACCAGAGAATGACATATACTTTTTTTATAATTAAGCCACTAATAATAAAATTATTGTTAGAAAACCTGTTATGATTTTTCATTTTAGCAAACCCAAAATAAGTTTACTTATATTCATGACACACTCCTTGAGAGAATTTCATGTTACAGTAATATGGCAGTATTGAAGATTCGAATTAGCAATTTCATTGTCTAATGGCCATTGAAGTTCAATATATAATAGATTCATTAAAAGATGAGCCATCAATTTTCTTGTAAATATCATTGGAGTAACATTTATTTTAATGCAACTATCACTTTAATCTTGTAGTATACTAATTTATTATCTTTACAATAATCTGAACTTGTATGTGCTCATTTAATGTGAACTTTCATACTCTGTTCCTACCTATAACATCATCTATTAAATGCCATTGTTTTGGGTGTGAATATATCCATGTTCCTTTGCAGTGTTTTTTTTTCTATTTAAAGAAAGCATTAATGATAATCAACATTTGTGTTGTGCATAAATTGAATATTTGAATTTACAGCCCTATTATCATTATTTCCAATAACTTTTGGCCATTATCTATTATTTGTACCAAAATATGCATTAAAGTCTCCAAGAAGAAAAAATTGATTGTTTAACTATATTGCTGTATAGTATTATGTAATAATGCTATCCAACAAGGAATAAAAACTTGCCTTCTCTAAATTCTCTGAGTATAATATTGGAGCATAGATATAATAAAATGAAAACTGGTAGCATTGTGCAAGATATGTTTTAAACACATTCATTATCCTTTCATTGATACAATGAGAAATTTTAAATCGAAAAATACAGATAATCCAAAATTATGCATTTTTCATTTTCTTACACATCTGCCTTTCCAAAAAAATGTTAAATCCATCCTTCTGTTTTAATAAACACTTTTCCTCTGGGTTTCACTAAAAGCAGCTATATCTATCTTAAATTGTGTATTTGGGATTGAATTTTTTATGTCTCAAACTACTGCTTAATGCTAATGGAACTATCACATAGTTGAATGGTTTAAACCTGAATCCCTGGTCATTATATGAAGAAACAATGAGGTGGAATTGTAATAAATCTTGATTAACTGTATCAATCCAAAACAAATTAGAGAGCCAGAGAGCTCAAATCATTTAGAGTATCTTCACTTTATATATAGATGAATGTACTACTCATATAGAACATATTGATGTGAGTGAATGATGATGAGCAAGAATAATTACTGGTGCTTGGCTAATATTGCCAGTAATAAACTTATAAAGCCCTTCAGTATAATTTATCAACAATATTTTGATTAATGTAAGATCCCATTACATTTGTCTTGTAACATGTGAACTCATTTGAGTTACCCAAAAATCTGTCTATACTCACTATATTAAGATTGTGTAACAGATACAAAACCTGAGGTAAAGACAATGATAATTGCACAAGAAAAAAAGAAATGCAGGAATAAAGAGGAAGGTAAAACAGTTGGAAAAACAGTAACAGATAATAGATAAATAAAAGAAAAGGAAGATATAGACAAAAGAAGATATACTAGGAAAGTTATAGATCTGGACATAAGAGAAATATGTGGAGATGCTGTTGGAATGTAAAATTAACACAGTGATTAATAACATCCAAGAAAAAAGAAAATATTTTTTAATATTATTATTTGTTGACAAATTTAGCTGCTGATTACAAGAGCAAGAGCAAAAATGCAAACTCAAGATATAGAAACAAAAAAAAATAGTGATTTTAGAATAGGCAGAGTTTACAGAACCATGTGTGGCAATAGATTCCAATATTAATACAGAACAGTCTGGAGAAAAAAATGAATCTCCAAGAAAAGTTTCTGTTTAAAAAAAATAGAAAATAATATAGTTGGTCAAATAAAAAATTTATTCAAAGAAATTAAAAATAATCAAATCAAATGAAAAATTAAAAGACAGTCTGAAAAAAATCAAAGAATATAATAAAGCATTCTGACAAATGTTCAAATAAATATCTATAAAAATAATAATAGATAAGACGGTAAGGAAAATGAGAAATTAGAGGAAGTTAAATTTGAGGTAATATTATTGCCACAGATGGTAAAAGTTAATCCTAATTTGAAAGAGAGTAAAGGATTGTAAACAACTATTTAAGGTACAGTACTTTAAGATGGTTATAATATTAGTACGAAATGTAATCATAAAGAAAAAATGGATATGCAATGCACATATGAAGTGAATGTTAACATTTATATTATGAATAAAAATAGCATTGAAATTGAAGCCTTGGATAGCGAAGAAGAAGTAAAAAGAAACATTATTGATTCAAAGATTATATCTAAATATTGAAAAGTATATATATGAGATCAAAATGAAAAAACTAGTTAGAATAGAAAATGAAATCTGTTGCCAAAATATAAAAGAAATGGATTATGGAAAACAACAAAAACAGATGTAGATTTAAATCAGAAAACTTTCAAATGAAAAAGGAAAAGTATAGCAATGCAAGGTGATAAAAACTTAATAAGATGATAGATATTAATCTAAATTTGCACTTATAAGTTATTCTAGAAAGATCAGCTAAGGGATTATTAAATCTGAACACCATTGCTGTTGTAGCAAAAGAAAAGAACAGAAACAGAAAGTGGGAAAGTAATCAATAGTGCCAATAAAACCAATACAAATTATTTTAAGTCATCTCAAATGAGAATATATATATATATATATATATATATATATATATCTATAGATATATCTTTATTATATATATATATATATATATATATAATAAAGAAATATCTTGAGAGAGATAAGGATTAACTCATATATGGGTAAGAGTAGCCTACTATTTTGTTAATCCTGGATCTGTTTAAAATGTAAATGGTTTTAAAATGGAAAATAAATTAAAATTTTAAATGCAAAAATAATGATAAACACTGAGAGTGATTACTAAAAAAAAACCCAAATATAACAAATTCATTTAATGAAGATTTTTAATTGCTAGTATAAGTTTATCATAATTTCAGTACTGGTGATGGATGGAAGTATTATCATTGGCATGAGTATGCAATGTGTTCATGATGATCCATGAAGTAATATATCTCAACATTGCACTTACCCTATTTTAAAAGGTCATATAAACTATTCTCAAAGTACAAAGCAAGCAATTCTTAATTTTTATATTTAATAGTGTAATTATTTGTCATGGGATGCACTTTTGACCATCTAAGTCTTATAAATTCCTCATGAGAAATGCATCAATCTGCCAAAGATTCCTTTATTTTTGTTGCATTATGTAATTATAGTTTGGTGATTGAATCTTTTCTACCTATTCCAGGATTGCAAATCAGTATCCATATCATCAAAATTGTGTCTATTTAAAAAAATATCCATGCACATCTTACTGCTAGCGTAGTGAGAAATATTTATGATAATCTAAAAAATTATGATACTAGCTCATAAAATTGAAAAAAAATTAAACAGCTAAACATGATAAAAATTACACAATTAAATGTACAGTTGAAATGATCGGGAAATACTACTGTTGTGTGGCTAACATCACCAGCAATAATTTTAGAAACAGATAAAATTCCTCAATACGCTTATCACCAATTTTATGATTGGGTCTAAGGTAAAATCCCAATACAATATATGTTATTTTAAAGAATAAAAACAATAAAAAATAATAATGGTATTTTTACTTAAGGAATTTTTGGTCTTTTAGTTAAAATAAATTTATGATTAAAAAAACATATAATTATGTAATGAATTTATAAGAATAATAAACTAAACTTAATAACAAGTAACCTGTATAATTATATAAATTTTCTTAAAAGGAACAGAATGCTCAATAATATAAAGAAAAAGAATTTGTCTAAAATCTTAAGTGAATTAATGCTTTTTAGAGATGATATATACTTGATATTAATGTGATGTTCTATAAAAATTATTGATTCAAAAACAAGATTTATTAAGATTGGTGTGGGAGTATGATTTTAAACTTTGAAAATGTTAATAGATATTGTAACGGGAATTGCCCCCTCCTTAAATTTTAACTTTTTAAACTTTCTATTTATTTATTTATACTTTTTTTTATAAAACTCATATGATTTTGCAATATAATTTTTATGGAACCCGTTACACAAGCAAGGAAAAAAATATGACAAATAATTACATATCAATCATTCCCCCGGTCATACTGCAATTTAATAAAATATTAAACCAACAGCCACCTTTCCAGGTCGAAATAGCTCTCTGGCTGCATGAAATGGTGGAACATCTCATGGGGATATTTATAATGGGTTTAAAACCCAGGGCACCATCCAATACTTACACTGGAATCCATGAAATGTCATTAACATGTTTCAAGTGCTTGACCCATGGCTAGTTCTTAACATGAGACTGGCTACACATTTACTTATATGAATGGAGAGAGAGAGAGATGAAATGACACTAATAATGCAAAAAAATTTATTAAACGATAATAATTATAAAAGCAGTGATAATAATAAAAATAATTAAATATGAAGTACATAACAGATAATATACACTTAACAAGTATAGTTACCTAGGATTTATACACAGTTCTGGAGTTTATTTGTGGTTCAAACACTGTCTCTGGTTTCATAGGCATTTTACAGAGTTCTTGGTTTTTTGTATCTGGATATGCACAATTCCTGGTTCTTCTTTGTATGTGGGTATGCACAGTTCCTGGGTTTTTTTTTTGTATATGTGGGTGATTACCCTTTTTTCACTGGATCTGGTCAGATTCTTGGTCATCATATGTTTAATATAAATGAAGCTTTTTAGTTTCTTGTTCTTGGTGTGTCTGGTTTACTTAATTTGGTAGTGCAGGTTAAAACATTGGCAGAAGGAGAGTTGGAGTAATTTACCATGGTATTTTTGCTAATGGCACATGGGAAGATGGATGGAGGAAATGGCCAAACACAGCATTCAGTACTAGCCACTCATTTTCTTTAATACTTCAATAGAATAATAATCTAATAACTTAATAAATCTCAAAAACTTTCTAAAAACTCACCAGAAAACTGAAGACAATAGAGGAAGCGTGCATTTTATACTACTCTGACTCCACCCTTGCTCGAATTTCAACCATGTTATCAATAGATTTTATCTCAAAAGAATTTTGATTAAAATTTACATTTTCTATTTTAATTACAAAGATTAGAATTAGAGAAATATTGTTTAACTAATCAGTCTGGAATCTTAATCTCCAGAACGTGATTAATTTTATACAAACTATTTTATTTAATCACAAGAACTTTTTATTTTTTGAATTAAAAATAGTTTTTTTAAAGAGCATTTTTCACGAATTATAAAATAAAAATATATAAAAGAAAGACAAGTTATAATTATTACTAATTCCTAACTTATCTCTAAATTTTCCCTCTATTTTTTTTTTAGCTTCTACTCTTTCAAACTATTAATTCTTGATATTTTAATTTTATATTTTTTTAATAAATAAAAAAAAAACAAGTATATTATGTAACTCGTATATACACATGCACTTATGCAACATGTGTATACTGTTACATACCCCTCCCAATTGAGAATTTTAAGTGCATTAATCAGTTTTCTTAAGTATCAACCATTTTCAATTCTTGTTTTTTTAATAACTTTATTTTTCTTAAGTGCATTTTAGTTTTTGTTTTCATTATTAGATAATAAATAGTAATATTAAGAGAGTCAGGACTCCAGAGTATTAGGCAATTCTAACACAGATCGATTTTGTGCTGATTAAACCAACTTTTAATTTCTTACAGAAGTCATGACTACAGCATGGGCATTTTTGTGCACAACGGTTTATGAACAGGGACTTTAAGATTGCGAATGGCAGGACTACTTCTACTGCACATTCAACTTATGGAAATATTTATTTTCTTTGATTACTGGGAATTTTTCTTCTAGATTTATTATTTATTATATGCCAGGATTTTTTCTACTGGCACATCATCATCAGTAATATTTAATCTCCACACTACCCATATGTAGAACAAAGTTACCACCAGAAAAGGCTTAATCCAACCAAAAATCAGGTCTGAAATTTATATCTTTGCCCAAATACTCACACACACACCTCAATCTTTATTTAACACATCATTTTTAATATAATGATTTATTTTCATTAGTACATTTATTTTGTGCTTGTTTATTTCACTTTTATTCCTAAAGTGTTATTTTTACTCTCCCTTTTTTATATTTTAAAAGAAATATTTTTATTTTGCTTGTTTATTTTGATTTTTACACATTCATTTTGTTTACGTCATGCTACGCTATGTTTTAGACTTATGAACTGGAATATCTCAATAATCGAGAAAATAAAATCGAGGGTTTTGACATAGATTGTTATTTTTATATTTGTTTTTACTTTTTTTTTTTTTTAAGCTCTAGATTGTTATTTTTATCATAAGTTTATTTCGTTTTCGTTATACGTGTCCTTAAGGTTATTAATAATCTGTCCAGCAGGCAAATCCATCCAATTTTATTTTTAATTTTTTGTCAGGTGGTTCTTTGTTTTGTGTTTTTTTTTTTGACATATAGCCACTCATGTTGGGGGATTGAGAATCATCCTTGGGCCTTTCCTTAGGTCTACTATGAGAGATGTCAGGATCACTCCTGCTTCTTCAAAAAAGTCTTGTTCTCTTGGGATTATTAAAATAGCATCTCCTTTGGGCTCCACTCCCCAAATTTAATATACATCTATATCTTATGGCATTTATAACTGGCTCTTTAAGTTGGAGTTTGAATCCCCTATCTTTTGCATTGTAGGTTAACCTAGTGCCATCAAAAACACTCAATAATTCCACGATTTGTTTTACCATTTTTCTTTCTGTTCCTCTGAGCATTTGCTTAATATTGTGAAGAAAACTATGGCAGACTATCCTGATAATTTGTTGTTTGGATAGTGGATCGACTGTTAGTGAGTGCAGCTTCGCTACTTGCCTCCTGAAGATTGGCATAAAAGGTTCACTGGGTCACCATTTTTCTTGTGACACCTAGTGATGAATATTTTTTGGGTGATTTTCATTCCAATAGCTAGCCAACAGAGCCTTTTTATATTCATCAAAAGTAACGAGTTTTCTATATAATGAGTCCCATCAAGATTGAGATTCCCCTTGTAGATGGCTACATGCTATTACAACCATGGCCTCTTCACTTATTTGATTGAAGATCAAATATAACTCCAAACTGACTAGATGTTCTGTCAGAGTTTCACCCATGTGACTAGAAAATAATCGAATTTTTAGAAGTTGGTTTACAACAGCCAGATTGTTTATAATGTGCATGCTTGCACACAACTAATCAGGCTTTGTGAACTATTTTTACTAATATTTTCTTTATTTTTTTTGCTAAGGACTGACTTCAGCTTTCATCTCGTCTGTTGCTCTGCAGTTTTCTAACTTGGTTTCTTCTACTGCTACTCATACTAGCTCAACATTTGCTTCATGTTTTATTTTATTTGTTTCTATTACATTATACATAATCCCTATTTGATTCCTATTTATTCTTGATTGTCATTCACTTCTTTCATGATTACTTCTTTTATTTTATCATATCCCATTTCGATCTGATCTTTTAACTGTACAAGCATTTCAGCTTGCCCTTCCAATTTTCTATTCATTTCATTTTTTTGTTTTCCAAGTTCTTCTGCTATTTTTTTATTTTATTCAGCTGCTTCTTTTTATTTTTTAAGCATGCTGGTTATTAATGCTATGATTTCCCTATTATCTTCTTTGTGCTCAACTTCTTTTTTGTTTTTACTTTGTTGCTCCTCACTATGAACATTGTCTACTTCTTTTGTTCGAGTCTCCATTTTTTCTTCACTGGAGACCTTTTCTATTTCACTAGTCTTGGTTTTATTTTGTTTCTTTCTGGGAACATTTTCTATTTTTTTACCTTGAGCCTTCATTTTAGCTTTATTTCTTGCCATATTTATAATTTTAAACAACTTTTTATATTATTTACCTTTAATACTGTATTCTATTCACACTAATAAGTTTACTAATTTCTATTTTATTTAATTTATAATGAAACATGAGTGTTTGGTCAATTTTTCCCACTACATTTCCCCTAATACCACTTGCATGCTGATTCCTAACCTAATGCCAATACCTACCCACACCCACTTTCCTATATCTATGACAGATTTTTCACCACTATATTATTTCATAAAACTAATCTTACTTATCTTTCTTTTATAGCATATAAAATTATCATTAGTGCTGTTTGTTTTCCCTCATCTCTCATAAATTCTTTCACTTTAATTATATATTTTTATTTATGTGCACCAATTTTACAATCACTTATATAAGTTTGTGGGTTCAAATATAATTTTTGCTATCAATTTTTATATCACTACCAATTATAAATCAGTTAAAGCACACTGAAAAGAGCAAAAATTAATATTTGGTGAAGAGTTTTTTTGTGTGTGATTACAGCCCAAACAAATCAGTAAATGAATAAAAAATATATGTGGACATTAAAGAGAATTTACTAGCTTAATGCCATCTACTAATTCCATAGTGAACCAAATAAATATCCACACAATACAGATGTCATATTTTTATATTTAGCCCAGTATTAGTATTTTGGTTTTATTTGGACAATTCCATTGCAATCTCGGTTTTATCTCTAAACTAAGATATTACACAAAAACAAATTAAATTAGAATATACAATTTATTAATTTTTCATATATAAGTACATATAACTCCAATTAGCATATTTATAATATATTTTTATTTAAATAAGATCTCCAACTATTTACTATAGCTCCATCTTTGATGTCAATAATTTACCTACATCTTTATTATCTTCAATGCAACTAACTTTTATTTCAATTTATATTTTAGTATTTTAAACGTTTTATAAAGGTGTGTGGAACATGACATATACACCTTGGTCTCGTTTTATGCGATAGATAGGTTCCTCAGAAAACATGCACAAACAAAATTGCGCAAAAATAGACGTAACTTACATTGAAAAAGGGGGGATGCGGTCTGTGATTTTTCAAAATTTGTGTAAAAGCAAAGCACCAATGTAAAATTACTTTAAAATTCGCACAAAAAAAAAAAAAATAAGGAAATAAAATATGACTGATAAAAAAGTTCAAATTTGAAAAAAATTGATACAAGACTAACTTTTTATAACTATAATATTTAATTTTATTCAAAACAATATATTTTTATGCATAATTTACAGTAATTTACATTTTTTTATACACGTTTTAATTATTATCGCTATTTGCCATTAAACAGGGTCATTTGCAAACTGGTAAAAAAACAGATTCCCCACATGAGAAAATACAACTAGTGCCAACTTCACTCTCATGTTGTGTTAATTGTTTTCTGGTGACAACATAATTAGTAATTAATCTTTGAGATGAGGATTTTATTAATTGTTTATGAATGTGCTATCCAGACATACAATCATTTAGCTATCGTTGGAATTTAAGAGCATGTTCGTGATTAGTGTCATTTATAAGAAAATAATTTGCCAACTGATTAGAAAGTTGAAGACCTCGAATCATTTTTGCGGTGAAAGGAACAGGTTCCACTTCTGTTTCATTATCTATTTCTACATTTTCTTCTGTATCTAAATTTGTATTTTTGTTTTTAATTTTCAATTCTGTTTAAAAATCAAATTTCATTTCACTGCTTATTACTCACCTTTTAAAAATAAACTTGCGGACACTAAATGATTAATAATTGATTACGTTATTTTTTAAAAAGCAAAAACAGAATGTGATTTAAAATCTAAAATTAACATGCACAATGTTTGAACAAATTTACATTATAATCTTGCAAAATTTAATGTGTGTAAACATAAAATGTGAAATCATGATTTTGATTTCATTATTGCATAAAATCTTACTATTATAAAGCACTGAAAATATTGAAATTACTAAGATGAAAGTCGAATTCCAATAATGTGCTATTACTTTCAATATAATGTAAGTGCTAGAAATTTATTATTTAAAGTAATAGCGCATTATCGAAGTTTGACTTCCTGTGAAACACGAATCACGTAACTTCAAAATCGTGTTAAATAAGTCCGCGTAAAAAGAAACCCAGGTGTTGTCACATTTATCAATTTTAACTTTCCTATGATTAATCACATTAATTTGATCTCATTAAGTATTTCATGCTAAATTAGAGACAAGTATGGAAACTTTCATAGTTGAATAATAAGTTATGTACTATAATGATCATAATGTGACAGTAATTAGACTCACCGTGTTATAGTTAAATCTCAATTGTTAATTAAATATTAAATATATGAACAGTTCATACTTTTATATCAAAAATACTCATGTTTAAATGAATATTTCATTCCAGACAAAAATTAGTTCAAAAATACCTAATTTCAAATAACTATTGTATCTATTATTACCTAATTTGAAACATTTTTGTTTAACCCACTTATACTTCAAATAACAGAGAAACGTCTTCTGGCCAATTCGCCCCCTGGTGAATTTTTCCATAAGTATTATATGTGAAAATGTGTTTAACTGTATATTTTATTATAATAATTTTTTTGCCCAAACTTTCTGCAAAAAAAACATGAAATTAAAAATTCCTGCTCTAATAATAGACATAAGCCCCACCCTGACATGATCAGCCATTATGTGTTGCCAAGGCTGTAAAACGTTCGGTGTTTTACAACATTGAAATTTTCAATGATGCAAAAACTTGTTTATTTGTGAATTTATTATGAATTTAGATTTTTTTTAAAAATAATTTACACTATATTTATTAGATATCAACAAATATAAATTATTAATAACTTATTTTGACTTGAAATACTTTATTTCCAAAAATATAACATTTATATTAGCAGCTAATAAAAATATGGCCTGAAGCAAATTTGGAGACCTGCTATGACATTAAATCTCATTATTTCTCAAATTTGGAGACTTGCTATTTAAATATTAAATCTCATTATTTCTCAACATAACATCATTTTATTTTTATGCATCTCATAACAATATACTTTTATTATTGATCCCTGTCCTGAAATGAATACATATTCAAAAACCCATGCATAAATATTGCACTTGTTTTCACATATAAATAAAAAATAAACAACTGGTCATTAAATATGTTCTTAGTGCAACATTCTAATTTGTCTATAATAAATATGACTATGCTTACTTAAATTTTGTGATAAAAAAAAAACTTTTGTTTTTTAATATGTGTTCAAACAGGACTCATACATATATAGCTATATTTTTTTTATATAATCTTTAAGTTTATATATCATATTTAGTATGCATACATGTATGTTTTAATAAGTATAAATTTTATTATTTTATTTTAAATATTATTTTGCACATATAAGTGTTTCTTTTTGTAATCTATTATGATTTGTTTTTCATGCTGACAGGCTTTCTTTTTCTGCTATTTCTGCATTCTTTTTTTCAAGCAATCTCTTATTTCAAATGGTATTTTCTTTTTGCATTGCATTGAATTTATGTAGATACATGTCAAAGTAAAAGAAAATCTGTGATATAGAATGTCTCCCATCTGTAAATTACTTTTTCATTTTTAAAAGTTTATTTATTGTTGTAGATGTTGCAAATAACTATTTATTCAAATGCATTATTTATAATATATATTATTTTTTATAATCAAATATTTTTTTCCAATTTAAAAAAGTTCTTTATTACTTATTGATCATTCCAACTACCTTTTTGTCTCTGTAAAGTGAAAGCTTCTATTTATTTGTTTTTATTCAGTTGTTCCAAAAAAATTGTTTGATAATGCATTCCGAATTGTTTTTAGGAGCAGTATTTTAGAATTTTTCTTTACTTGAAAGATTTCAGAAAACCTATTTCAAATGACATTTATTTACTTACTGATCATTAGAACTACCTCTTTACCTTTGTAAAGTGAAAAATTTTGTTTTATTTATTTTTACTTCGAAGCTCCAAAAATCTGACATCAAAATGTGGAAATTTCATTCATCCATTGTTTTTTATTTCTGAAATTATTTATTCTGATTACTAATAAAAATGTACTTGTAAATTATGTTTTCATTAAATATAATAAAAGTTTATTTTAAATTTTAATTCAAATTTTAATCAAATCATTAAATTAAAACGAACTACAAAATGAAGTATACATATTCCTTATATGTGTATTGCTTAAAACTGTTTTTTATTTCTGCAAGTAATTACCCTAAGTAAATTAAAGTGATATTAAATTTAAAAAAACTTAATGCCCTCTTATGATCATTATTTAAAACAAATAAAATTGCTAAGAATAATTGTTAATTGCGATACATGAAATTATTGAATATTTTTCATATTTTTCCACCCTCTGTTCTATATCTAAGATACTAGCTGACATACTAAACATATAAGTGTTTCAAATGGATTAGGGTAATATAACTTAGTTATATATTCATTTTCAGGCAATTCTATTGAATTTAAACATATTAAACCTTGATTTTAAAATTTCACTCTAACTTGAAAAAGATCAAAACTTAACAAACAAACAGATCTTCCAAAATCAATAAAAACATTTAAAAATGCTTTATATTTGATGTCTTAGAAAGTTATCAAGAAATGATTTAAGATTTTTATAAAAAAAAAAAAGTAAAATTTATTATAATAAAAACTTAAAGATTATATAAACATATAGATATATGTGTATGAGTCTTATTTGAACCCATATTAAAAGAGCAAAAATTTTATTTTTTTGCAAAATTAAAGTAAGCATGATCATATTTATTATGGACAAATCAAAATGTTGCAGTAAGAACATATTTAAAGATCAGTTCTTTATTTTTTATTTATATGTGAGAACAAGTACAATATCTATGCATTAAGTCAAATATTTTTTTACTTTTGGGAAATATATGTATTCAAGTACGGGTGCATGTGCAGCACACTGTTCCCAAAAGCTCTTAATATAAAATAGATAACTAAAAATAATAACCTAGCTGAGCACTTTCAAAGGATCTTGCCTTCATAATCATAGCTTGCTACTATATTTAATGATATGCAGATATGCTAATTCCATTTCTTCAATAAAGCATAGCATGTGTCCTTCCTATTTATGGCATCATTGTCTCATGAGATGAAAAAGGCCTCTTTGATTTTTCTTTTAAGATCATGTCTCTCTACACACAATTGTAGGATTATCTGGAATGCACTCATGGTGACTTGTGCTCTGGTGCTGATAGAAAACTGAATAGATATAAGGATCGTTGCGAGCTCTATTGTATGAATATTTATGTTGTGCTAATCATGTGGACAAAGATGCTCTGCTTTTCCCATAATATGTGCCTTTACAATTATTGTTGGAACATGCAATATTATATACTGTATGAGAGGTCAGTAAAAGTTTATTATTTTTAGTTATCTATTTTATATTAAGAGCTTTTGGGAACAGTTGTGCTGCACATGCACCCATGCTTGAATATCTATGCATGGGTTTTTGAGTGTGTATTAATTTCAGGACAGGGATGAATAATAAAAGTATATTTATTGTTATGAGAGGCATATAAATAAAATGATCTTATGATGAGAAGTAATAAGATTTGATATTAAATAATTAAGAAAGTATTCATTTGTGTGATGCCTTTGTCATTTACTTTTAACAAAGAAGTTTATACATTAAATAATATGATTATATTAAGTCAATTATAGAATAAAAATCAGTTTTGTTAATATATATGAAGTATTTTCAAGTTACATTAACCAAAAAATGTTTGAAATTAGAAAATAATAAAGATACAGTAGTTATTTCAAATTAGGTGTTTCTGAATCAATTTTCTGACTATAATAAAATATTCATTTGAACATAAGTATTTTTGATTATAAAAGTATGAAATGTTCATATATTTAATATTTAATTAACAACTGAAATTTAGCTACAACATTGCAAGTTTAATCACTGGGATATTATGATCATTCTAGTACATAACTTACTATTAAACTAGACAGTTTTCATACTTGCCTCTAATTTAGAATGAAATACTTAATTATATCAAGTTAATATAATTCATCACAGGCAAGTTAAAATAGATAAATATGTCTATATGTCATAGTCCACACATCTTTATAAAATATTTAAAATTGTCAGAGATGAATTGAAATAAAAGCTAAGTGTGTTGAAGATAATAAAGAGGTAGGTAAAATTATTGATATCAAAGGTGGAGCTATAATAAATAGTTGGAAACCTTATTCAATTAAAAATATATCATAAATATGCTAGTTGGAGTTATGTGTTCTTATTCATAATTAATTAATAAATTGTATATTCCAATTGAATTTGTTTTTAGGTAATATCTTAGTTTATAGATAAACTTGAGACTGAGGTGTATTCATCCACATAAACCTAAAATATCACTACTGGGATAAAAATAAAAATATGGCATCTGTATTGTGTGGATATTTATTTGGTTCACTATGGGATTTGGTAGATGGCACTAAGGTAGTGAGTTTCCCTCATATATATCGATTATAATCATGAGATATTGTTTTATTGTGAATGATAAGTGAAAGAAAAGTAATATAGTTATAGAGTATCTAGTTCAGCCTTGGCACCCAACTGATAATTTCTCATTAATATCAAAACATGAACAAACTGCACATACATACTCAGTAAATGAACATTGAAAGTAAATATAGATGGATATCATAAAATGTTTATTTGAATCACAACAAATGTCTGTCTTGCATATTTATGTAATATAAATTATTATTATTTTGAACTAGGTTCGAACACTGACATTGTGAGTGTATTAAGCATTTAATTAGATTAAGTGTGGTTTGGAAACAAAATAATATCCCCTTTACTTTCTTGCTGCATCAATGGCTGTTTATTCTCCTCTATACACCCTATTCTCAGACATCATCATTCTTGTATAGACCCTGATGACATGGCATTCTTCTCATTATTTACTGTTATAATATATATAGCCATACACATAGAACCACAATTTAACAAACAATTTCTTTTCAGCAATTAAACCTATTTTAAGTTTTATAATTATTTTAATTAATATCCACTATCTTTATTTTAATTAAAATAAAAAATAAATAAATAAATAAAAACATCTGTTGGGTAATAGTAATCCCTTGCTTTTTTGAATTTAGGGTAATCATATTTAAATTTTCTTTTTTTTTTTTTTTTTTTTTTTGCAAAACTTTATATTTACGTTTTTTTGTTTCTCTCCAATCTTATTTTTATACATCTAAGGAAAAAAAAAAAAGAATAATAAACAAAAAAATAAAATAAAACACTGTTATTAGCTGCTGGCTATACTTCCATTTGAAAATGAGAAAACAACAAGATCAGAAAGAGAAAGAAACAATTTAACATTTCAGAATCTGCTTTTGGCCACTTGAAATCGAAATAAATTTTCCACTTATATATACATTGTATTGTATTTGTTGCTAAAACAAAATTTTATTTTAAAATTAAAAAAATAAAATTTATAATGCTTATGTATTTTTAAAGTTTTAATTCATTTTAAAATGATTTAAAATGTGATTAAAATAATATTTATATATGTCTCTTCTTTTACAAATAATTTAACTGAAAATAAATATTGTATATTTGTTTTTGTTTTTATTATAAATATGTGAATTCTGAAATTATGTTTTGTATAGATAAAAAGTTATAGGTTTCAAATTAAAGTAGGAGTCAGAAACCTTCATACTGCAAAGAACACCTCAGTGATAAGTTTTATTATATGAGGTACTATGTCTTAATCTTCAAAGCAGAAGAATTGGGAGTTTAAGACATATCTATTATATAATTTTTATCGAAGATATATCTATTATATATTTATTTTAAATCAATTAGTAATTCAAAATTTTATATTTAAAACTTAATTACTTGAAATATTTACAATTAGTTACTAAATGTTATACTTGTTTTTATAAGAAAACATGAATATAATCCTTGCTATTACATATCTGCTCAATTATAATCTGGAATGTAATTAGTTAAATTCCAGATTTTTGAATAATGCTCTAAGTACAATTGATAAATTTTCAATCTTCAAAAACGAAATTTGCAAACTTTGTCAAAATATAGTAAGAGTGAATTTTTAAGAAGATATTTTTTAAAATTATATTAGTTTTTTATACTTATAATCTCCAATTTCAAATATATCAAATATTTTATAGATTAAATACAATTGATATGCAAATAAATCGTACTGCAACAAATAGTGAGGAAAAAAACAATTGACTGAATAATAAAAGGAAATACATCTGAGTATAAGCTCCCTTAAAAGGTTATGATCTAATACATTAATTGCTAGTGCCGAATACTTTTAAAATGCTTGATGGGCTTTCTAGTGCATGTGAGCACTGTATTATTTATTCCTGATTATAGTCATATTAATAGTATGTGATAAATGTCAATTACAAAAGGAACATGTTTCAAAATTATTTAAAAGGTTATATTATAATAAACAAATTTTAGTTTCAGTTAATCATACCTTTAGTAATCTAATTTTTCTCTAATTACATTTTTTTAATAGAATACAATTTATTTAGAAAATTATTAACTGATAAAAGTAGCTCATAAGTAGTGAAAATATTGTATTGATTTAGAAAATTTTAAATCTCTGAAAACTGTATCAAGTTTTCATCAAATTTGAGGTTATAACTTGATAAAATAGTAACACTGTTTTTAAAAAAATGAATTAAATAAAAGTAATGATCATAGCAAACGTTAAAAAAAATAGGTTACTGGTTTTTATTTTCTTTAATATTTCGAATTTAAAAAATAAATATTAATCACTAACAATATATTGCATAATTTTATAATCATCATTTATTTCCAAGAGCAGTTTCTTATAAACCTATTACAGAGACATTTAATGAAAATCATAATAATCAATTGACACTTGACTAGATTTTATAGTTCTATTTAATACCCACATACTCAGATAATTTCTAATTATTTGTCTTTGCTAATGATTCACAACTGGAACTAATACACTTCTTTACAATCATCCTTAACTGAATTATGCTATTTACTCTAATAACCTGAAATAAATAATACAGTATATATAACAAATTGCTATTAAAAATAAAATGTATATATTTGTCAGTTTTGTCAACATTTATTTAAAGATCTATTAATTCGCTTCCTGGTCAATGCTTTGACACATGAAAAAAAAAAAAAAAAGAATATTAATTACAGACAAACATAATTTGATTAGAAATTAAATAAACTTTTAAGTGAGCAATCAAAGAAATACTATTAATAATATTTAATGCGGCCATCAATGATTTAAGTATGGTACTTTATGATGAGTATATTAAAGTATTCTTGAGCACTTAATTCAATCAATAAAATAGCTAAAAGAATAGCCTGCTGGGTATTCTAAAGGATTATTGCTCATAATTTCAATCACTAAATTGTTATGTTTATGAGTTCATCAAAAATCAATGAATGTAAATAATTAAATTATGCAAAATTAATCAATGAAATATCTTAACAGCAAGTAACCAGATTTCCAATTTAAATAAGCTAGTAAGAAGAGAACAGCTCTCCATCCTAATGCCATATAATATAAGCTTTAATAATCAAGTGACTACTAAATGCATATAAAATCCTACCTTTAATTCTCATCCTTAGAATGGCTTTTGGCTTTATCAGTGAAGCTTGGAACTCAAAACATCAATTAGATGACATTGAAGTGGAGAGCTGATCTTGTCATAATTAAGTATATTCTTAAAAATTTCAAAATATGTGTCTATCTTATTATGATTTACAATTATTTGTAAATAAGAATGGGCATTTTAACTTTAAATAAAAAGATACACAATAACAAAATATAGAAATAATCATTGCTTTGAATATTCAACAAATCTATGAAACATAAATAAAGCACACACATCACACACTGTTTATTTACTCTGCTTATTAAATAGCTTGCAAATTATATCATATCACCTTTTTTGCAGCAAATTTCAATGCCCTGCCTAATTATAACTTTTCAATTTATTTTATCCTTAGCCATTTGTTTCCAATGAAAGCAATTGTTATTCAACCATTTTAAAAATTATTTGAGATAATCTTTTAAAATGCAAATTGGGTCTTCTTTTTCATAATAAATTATACCAACCTCAAACATAAAATATTTTTAGATCATTTATTAATCTCAGTTTTACATAATAAATCCTAAGATGTTCTTTCAATTATTCTTTCTTCACTATCATCAACTCAAAATGTTTGAAGAATATACTGTGTTGTATTATAATTTTACAACATATTTTAGAATACCATGAAACATTTTTAAATAAAAAAAATTGTCAGTATCTTTACATTATTTTAGCAGGAAATTGAGGTATTTTGTGTGTATAATAAATTTAACAAAATGAAGGAGTTAATACCTAAATGTTTTAAGTTATATTTGTTACATTTTAAACAATTTAATTTAAATAAATAATGGGTTTCAGGATATAAAAAACTTAACAATGAAATAGTTATAAAAGATGTTATTGATTACAAGAATAATGATCATTATTATTTTCAACAGTTATATATTTATTATTGGATAAAGATTCTCCAAGTGTAATCTTTTATTCTAATTTACAGCTTTTCTCCTATTATATCAGTAAACATTTTCATACATTTATTTCACATGTGGTTTTTTTAAAGTCTTTTACAATCATTTAGAATCCTGTTTGAGGTTTCAATTACATATTTATGACCAACTCTTCTAAAAAAATGTCCAGCTCAGCTCAATTTGTCTTTTCATTTTTTTGATATCACTAATATCTGTTTGTCTTTAATTCACATATTTTCTTTCCAATGTTTTTTTTTGTTACTCCTACATACATCCCTCTCTACTTTATTGTATAATCTAAAGTGTTTATCTTTTTCTTCTACTATATATCCAAGTCTTCAAACCATAAGTAAAAACTGGCAAAGCTTTCTTAAAAATTCTTCCTTTCCAACACATAGACATATTTTTTAATATAAACTATTTTTACCAAAAGCAGTTGATCCATATCTAGTTCTATGATTAATTTATCATTTATGTTTCCATTTGCATTAAAAAATCTATCTTAAATTATTTATAGTTGTTAACATCTTCTAATACATGATGATAAATTTTATTTTCTTCTTTTGAGAAAATTCATTGAAAATTAATTAAATATTTTTAGCATTTTTTGGTCCTACTTTCTTATTTTTATCCAATAACACTTGCAATATTTCCTAACCTTTAGAAATGTTATTTGCAAAAATAATCACATTATTTAAAAAATCTAGATAACTTAAATAATATCCATATATTTTCATTTTTTTAGTCTCCATTTTAAGCTGCAATTACTTGTTATAGTTTTGAAAATAAAAAAATTACTCTATCATATATCTTTATTTTTGTTAATCTTAGTACCACTGCATAATCCAATTATGTTACATTTTGACAAATATTTTTCAGAACATGACAATATCTTGGATCTATATCTTGATGGTCTGACTATTAATGATTGTGGAAATGCCTTTTCATAATCCACAAATGTAAAACCTATTAAGCATCACATGATCACATTTCCTATACTAGCACATTAATTGTTGATAAACAGAGCAAAACACCAATCTTGCCTAATAGGATAGTGGTGGCTATGGTTGTAAAAGAGCCAAAGACACCAAAATGTATGAGTGCTGAACTGAGTTCAGACCCATATGACTATATAAGCTATTGAGCTTAGATTGAAAATATTTTTTGTGTTTTCAATTTCATTCTCATAGTTTTGTAGTTAAGTAGAAATAAAAGGTGGTTGCTAGAGGGTTGCAGTACTCTCTCTCAGATCCAAAGCTCCTCACTGATGAAGGCCACAAGCCAGAAACTAGTCTGGGGATATTGGATGGGTAGGCATTAGATAGGGATTTTATGCACAAGCCTTCTGGCATCCATTGATTACTCTGTTTAGCACAGGTGGCAATACTGTATGGAGAGTTTTGCTCTGTTTATTAATGTAAAACCTAATGGCAATTCATACATATTGGTCCTTTCTATAATTAAACTCAAGATATTTGAAAGTGATCTGCTATTTTTAAACTATTTTAAAATCCAGCTTGTTCTTTTAGTTGATTTGAATCCAAAATTTGCTATAAATGAGTTGTAATTATCTTGGTAAAGATTTATTACAGAACTTAATAGAAACCTGGCTTGTCTAGTACATTCTTTGTCACTTTTCTTAAATATCTACATTCCTCCAACATTTGGTATACAGTTTTGTAAACAATTTTTCTATTTCTTTGCCTGTTATTTTTAATTTATTTAATAATAATTCAGTCATTTCTTGGAGGTTTTTCTTTCAATCATTTTCTGGAGATTTTTTTTTCTTTCCAGATTTAATTGCATTTCTCAACTTCTTCATGTAAAAAGCTTAGTAATTCAGCTCTTAAAACAGGCAAAAACTCACTATACATATTGTCACACTGCAAGCTAGAGTAATCAATGGATGCCAGAAGACTTGTGCATAAAATCCCCATCTAGTTCCTACTTATATCCAATATCTCCAGACTAGTTTCTAGCTTGTGGCCCTGTCAGTGAAAAGCCTTGGATTTGAGAGCATTGCACCTACATCTTAGGATCAAATGCAACCCTCCAGAAGCCACCTTTTATCATTACTTAACTACAAAACTATGAATCTTAAATTGAAAATACCTTAATACTTTCAATTCAAACTCATCAGCTTATATAGTCATATAGACCCATATATTTTGGTATCTTTGGTTTTTTACTAACCATAGCCACCATTATCCTATTAGGCAGGATTGGTTGTGACTATATAAGCTGATGAGCTTGAATTGAAAATATTAAGATCTTTCCAATTTAAGACACATAGTTTTGTAGTTAAATAGAGATAACAGGTGGCTGCTGGAGGATTGCATTAGATCCTAAGATCTAGGTGCATTGCTCTCAGATTTAAGGCTCCTAACTGCCAAAGGCCACAAGCCAGAAACTAGGCTGGGAATATTGGATGAGTAGGCACTAGATGGGGATTTTATGTACAAGTCTTCTGGCATCCATTGATTACTCTAGCTTGTAGTGTTGCAATATGTATAGTGAGTTTTTGTCTGTTTTAATAACAGTTATAAGCAAGCATAAGAAATGGTGATCATATGATGTTTATTGGCTTAATTTAGATCTTATAATTGTAAAGATTAATTAGGATATAATTTTTCATAAAACTTTTCCACACATTTTATGATATTCTCTGTCATTTTAATAATAATTCCATCTCTTCTTTTTATAATTGGAAATCAACTTTTCTCCCAAGATTAAAATATTGTTTATTTATTTGAGGCTTTTATTCCCTTCTATAGATTTTTTTTTGCTAACTCATGATTATATTTTTTTTACATTGATATTAAGACTTTTTTGTATTAGGTATTCAATTCTTTTTAATGAATTATTTTTAAATATTTTCATATTCATTCTTTTCTTTAAATATTATCTTATCTCAGGTAAAAGTTGTTATGTGCCCCAAAGAATTTTACTAATATTATCTTAAGAGTTACAATAGTCAAAAGAACCAATAATTTGGAAAAAATATTTATGCAATATCACAAGAACAATCAAGTGATCTAGTAATAATTTCTACAGAAAAGACTGTATCTAAAATAATATATTATAAAGAAGCTATCAAGTATTTGGTATAATTAAAACCCAAAGAATATTTATTATATTATGCCTTTTTTATTCTGCAAGTTTTTTATTTTATTTTTTTTTTGTTTATTTTTATTTTGCATTTTTTAATTTTATAAATTGTGTGTGTGTAATATTTCTTTTATTTAATACATATTTTTTCCTATTATTATGTAATGCTTTCTTCAGTAAATCATTTTAAATAAGTAGAAATATATTTATTTGTTATATCTAATCCACCAAGACATCTCCAGCAACACCTCATAGAAGAACCAGTAAAGGGGAAGCTATTATTTCATAAGCTTGCCATTTGTCAGATAGTGAAGGTTTTAATGATTTTCCATTCTTGTTTTATGCTGTGTCTAAAGATATATATATATATATATATATATATATATATATATATATATATATATATATATATATATATATATATATATATATATATATATATATATATATATATATATTCACTGACTGATTAAAAAAATTCTAACCCTCTTGAAAAGAATTTTACTTACCCTGGATTGGAACAAATCATAAACTTATTATATGATGCACTATCTCTGCCCCACATAACTTTTCTAAATAATTTTAAAAGATTCAGTTTTTAAAGCTTGCTTCAGATAACAAAATTAATCAGCTCTGTTCTGATCAAGATTGTACCAAAATTGTATTATACTTAATTAACATATATTCTATTTTTTACATTTGAATGTAATAACGTTTTTATATGATATTTCTATCAATGCTTTGAAACACAACCAAATTACTTTTACCTAAAGTTTATTATTTTGACCTACTGATTATAAAAAATTAACTATTATAAAGATTAATTATTATACTGTTCCTTCATTTTCAGTCTTATTATGAAATACATATTATATAATCATGATAGAGTGTAATATATTATTTTAATATTAAATTACTGTACTTACTAATAAAAAACACTTACGAATTTTATATGGAAATGTTAAATATTGTTTTTAAGCTTACTCAGCAGAATTTAACACATTAACAAGAATAAATGATAATTGTTACTTGGTGTGAATAATAATGCATAGGCAAAATTAGTATAAAATGTTGTACTACTAACTAGAAGTATTTTTTTTTGGTTTTTTTTTAATTATTTCCATATCTAAAGCTATAATATAATATAACTGCTCTACAGAAAATCTTTACAAAAATAAAAGTATATATATATATATATATGATATTTGTGTTAAGTAAAAACAATAAGAAATCTTTAGTTTCAACATTCATAAGGATATCTAATTAGCTAGAAATATTCACATAGCAAATTTTAAGTCAACCAGTGCAATAAATACTTGAGTTGTCTACAATCTGTAGTTACTATAACATAGATATATTTTGTTTTTATCATACAGGATATCTATTTTATTTATATTATAAATCGTCTTTGTTGTTTAAAAAAATAGAAAAATGATTAAATTAGCTAATATTCCCATCATATCATTTCATTCTGAATTCCTGGCATTTTTTAAAATTTGACTAATCACCATCTTAATTTCAAATTTACATGTAGTATGCATAGAACATGTCATTTTGTATAATAATATTTAGATGTATAATCAAATGTTTATATATATAATATTTTATTGTTTATTTTCAAAATAGATGTATTACTTCATTAAATTCAAAAAAGAAATAAGGATTTAATGGCATCAAATTGCAACTTTAAAAAAAATATTATATCTTGACAATTAAATATGCTATAAAAAATTTATACCCATCAAAAGATTCTTTATAATTAAATCTACACAATTGTTTTTTATGATTAAAATTAAGTGACATATATATATAAGACTGGATCTTTTGAAAGAATTTCATTTTTTCAATCTATTTCAAAAATTTAAAAATTATTAAAAATCAATTTTAAACTATAATTTAATTATGTTTTTGATTTTGAACATTTTTTGCTATTTAACCATTTTTCTATCTTTTTCAAATAATAAAGAGAGAACACAAGCACAGATAAAATGACTTTGATTACTGATTTTCATTTTTATTTTTAATTACAAAATATTCAATAATTTTATCATTTGAGAACCCATAATGTTAATGCTACAAAAATATTTTATAAGACATCAGAAGAAAAAATAGTTGAAGAGAAACAAAAATGAAGAAATATATAAAAAGTCACAATCAGAATTATTTCTATGGGTGTAAATAAGAAAACAACTTCACAAATTCAAGTAGAAGAATAGAAAAACTATTGTGAAGAAATTATTATACCTAATAATCAAAATACAAATGTTGTGCTGAAAAATGTAAATAAATCAAATAAGACAGAGATCAACTAAATTGAAAATTAAAATTTTGAAAACATGGAACAAAAAAACAAATTAAACAAAAAAAACATTGAATGTTGCAAACAAATAAATGTTGATGAAGAAACATTGGAAATATTATTGAAATATCATTTGCTGAAGTAACACAATAGATTTTCAGTAAAAATAATCTAGAAAATATAAATTATGCAGATTTATATTCAGATATTATAAATAGTACATTTACATTATGTGTTAAAATTTGACTTAAGAAAGAAAATCAATACCTTTTTTTTTTAGAAAAACCCTGATAATTGATCTTTCTCTACATTTTAGCATTTCAAACCTTGTCAAATGATGAAAAATAACATTGTAATTGATTAATGTAGTTAGTCTATATTTTGGCTATGTACTATTTTTAAAAGGTAAAGTCATTTTATTCACATGTTCAAGAAATGGTTTTAATAAATGGAGAAAATTGACATTGGTTATTCCAGACCATAAAATTTTTGTTTATCATATTATATTTTAGGTTGTTTGACAAGAAATATTAAAATGACAAAACTGTATTCTTGTTAATGCAATTTGAATTAATGTAGCAAAAGAAGCAATAATATCTGAGATTACTATTCCACAGAATTGTAGATATTATTTTCTTTGTAGCTAAAAGCAATTTTTTTTTGGGGAGACATTAAAAATAGGAGAGTTAAATAATGATATTTTTTTTAATTTGATTGAATTATTAAGCATATATAATCCAGTTCTAATGTAACATTTAAACAAAATAAGAATAATGCATCATTTGAAACTTAAATCACAGAAAAATTCATTATAGTTTTAACAAAAAAAGTACTGGATACAATTAAATCTGATATAAAATCATCTACATATTACAGAATCCAAATGGACTACAGATTTCATATTTCACACACAAAATAAATATTAATATTAATTAGAAATGTAAATCTTACAGTAAACTAATTATTATATAAATCTCTTATGGATTTTACTTTTTAAAAACTAAATTTATATATTTCAAATTACAAAGAACAAGTAAATTATAATAAAATTAACATGATGAGTAAATATAAAGTCTACAACTCATAATAATTGATTTAAATCATTATGAAATTTAATTATCATTCATTTAATTTGCTAGTTTATGACAATGCTTCTTACAGTATATATTGTAAATATATATATATATATATATATATATATATATATATATATATATATATATATATATATATATATATATAACGCAATGGTTGTATTCTTTACTGTCTGCTTGTACAGCAAAATGTGAAGTTATGAAAAAGCATGTAAACATAACATTTTAACCATTACTTAATATTCATTGTGAAGTCAAGAATAATTCAGTTAAAGCTGTTTATAGGCAATTTGAATCTATTTGTAATGTTCTGAAAGAATTTCTTGTTATAAATAATTAGTATACATATATCTAAAGCTCAAAGTTTGTTAGACTCATTACAAAAAATACTATCCATATCAAATTTACTGCATCATTTACTATATTATTTAATATACAAAATATTAATAAATTGTGCAAATGAAAAAACAAAGGCTGTAATTTGAAAAATTATTAAATGAATTGATGAATATAGCATGCAGCATGAAAAATATATATTTTTAAATTTTCCGAAGATAAAATATCATAGAATATTTTGGGGAAAAAGTGCAATTTTATATATATATATATTATTTGACACAATTAATTTGTAAATAAAAAAAATATTTAAAAACATATTTAAAATTACTTCAAATTTTAAATTAATTAAACATATAGAGATATTAGAAAACAAAAAATTAGAAAAATTATTACGAGATTTCATAACATTTTATTAAAAAATGATTAAAACCCTATTCAATAAATATTATCTTTAAAATCTCTGATTTTTAATGATGAAAGTATAAAACTACATCCAGAACATATTAAATAACACTTATAAACTTTTTCAAAATGTATTACATTAAGAATTCTTTCACATTACCTGCGACAATTTTAATTGTCAAATGTTTTTTAATAAATTATAACATTAAAAATTATTTTTGCTCTATGGATGTATAATGAGCAGCTTATATGTGCCACTTATATTAAATATAGAAAAGAACCTTGCAAAATATTGTAATTTTTTAACATTATTAATGAAATAGCAATAAAACACCTTTTAAAAAGTATCAAAATATTTTTGTGACTTAGTTGTTTATCTATTCCTGGTATAGTTTATAAGATTCCTTGCAGTTGTCATAAAGTTTATATAAGTCAAAATAAATTAAGACTTAATGAAAAAATTAAAGTTCATAAGAGTAGAGTTAGGATAGATATCATAACTTAGCTTTATATATACATGAACTAAATACTAATCATAAAATATTATATGACAATGTCGTGTCTTTTATGAATAAAAAAAAGTAAAACAAATTCTGATGATAAAATTTCTTGAATATGAGGCCATAAAGTTTATGTGGACATTCTTTGATGTTAAAGAAAGTTGATTTTTATGAGTGGTAGAAAGATTAAGTTATTTTGTATGTATTTTGTTGAATTTCACTTGAAAAGATCTATTTGTTAATAGTGAAATTTTGTTTTTTTTGCTAATATTGTAATTTTATATACATTTTTTTTTATTTATAATTATTAATATAGCAGGCAGCAATATTTATTTTTTCCATAATTATTGGAAAGCTGCTAGTCTTGAATTGCTTTTCTACTATATTCTCAAGTCTAAGACTAGTTAATAAGCATGATTAAAAGTCATTATAAAAATTGTGATCAAAAAGGTATTACCTTTTAATGTTAATTAGGTTCTTTCTAACAAAATCATTTCATTTAAGTTTATTTCTGGTATTAATTTAATCTATTAAGCTTTTATTTTATTAATAATGTAATCAAAGAATAATTAAAATTGTAACTTCTAATTTATTACTATTAATATTTATTTTTTATGTGTTTAAAAAGTCTTTGAAGACTATTTTAGTACAGCTTGCTGTTTATTTAGCTTTATTTTTATTTGATTTCACGTGTTAACTGTCATAATTTTTTTCTGGAATGGTAATTTATTATTTACAAAATCCAAATAACTTAAATAATCTTTTATTTTTGAGTTTTTTTTTTTTTTCCTATCTTTCTTTTTTGAATCGGCAAAATACTGGTTATAAAACAATCTAACAAATTTTAATAAATAATTTACAGAATTTGCAATATATTGGGTCTATATCATATTGACTGTTAATGCTTCATCGTAGACAAAAAGATTCATACATTATATGCATAAACCAATGAATTTTAACATATTGATATTTTATATTTATTTAGAGAATTATTTAAATATTTAAATCTATACAATCCACTGTTTGTTTACATTTGAAAACATAATTTAAAATGTTTGTTCAAGTATTGGATTAGTATGGTTTAAGAATAAACAACAATGTGTGTATAAACCCATGAATCAAAATAAAATGATTTGTACCTTGTTTGTGTACATATATACTGGAAGTTTTTGTTTGATTGTATCATTTCTTTTAGCTAAGAGATAAATTATTAGTAAAAAATTATTACTTCTTTAAATTTACAGATCATTTGATTTATTATACCGTCTGTATAATGTATGATTGAATAGATGTACTTTTCTCTATAATTGCATTGTCAAATGCCATATCTGTAGCCTTAATATTTATTAATATGGATATATTGTAAATTAATTACATATATAATAATTTTACTATAAAAGAACTACCCATATATACTTTGATGAGTATTATTGGTGTTTAACAAGATGTATGAATAGTACAAATAGTTGAGTGACAAGATTTCAAGAATGTAATATGTTTTGCATCTTACTGTCTGCTTGCTAATGTGTGTAAATAATACACCCACACACACACACACAATATATATATATATAATAATATATATATATAATATAAAATATATATATATATAATACACATAAAATGTCCGTTATTTAAAAACTATTATAATAATAAAAATAATAAATATAATGGTAATTAACTATTATATACAGCCTTTTAATCAGCAAAAGTAGTCGAAAATACTGTAGATTTAAAGAGTGTATATAATAGTTAATTACCATTTTATTTAGTTCTGAAATATATATTGAAATGATTGTTATTATTTAAAATGTTATATTAAAAGTAAAGATCATTACCAATTGGAAAATTTCTGTTAACAAAAGAAATTTAATTAATGTAAACTATAATTAAATTTTTTGAATCAAAACAGAACTAATCAAATTGAAAATAAACTCACCATCTGTAACCTCCCCATTGAGTGAAATACCCCAGAAATAACAAAAGAAGTGAAAAGAAAAAAAAAACCTGCAGCAAAAAAGAAAAAATGGTTGCTTCTTGTTCGTTTTGAAAACCAGTTGAAGCAGCAGCAGAAGAAAATCATCTAAGGACATCTTTTTTCTAAAATATTGACTATTATACGTTAACAAGCTGACTAGGAACTTGGAAACAGATCAGCTTAATATTATGCTTTAATACATCTCAAGAGCCGCAAAGATAAAGTAGTAGATATCTACTTTATATATATATATATAATAGACAGTAATTTATATATATATATATAATAGACAGTAATTAATTGGGTACTGACAATTTATTAACTTGTATTACATATGTATTTTTCAATTAAAATAGTGTAAAAATAAATTTTTGAGTCACTGATTTATTGTGTCCTTCCTTATACTATGAAAATTAGTTGTCTTCTTATCCCTAAATAAAGTATTATTTTTCTTATAAGTGAATTAGAATCTAAAACCATTGCAAGTTTTGGCACAGTCACATTGCAAATCTAGCCATATGGGAAATTGATTTAATCAAAAGTTCCAATCTAGTTATATATTGGTTTGTATAGATATTAAAATTGCCAAAAGAGAAATTGGCAATCAATTGCAAAATTTGGTGATTAACAACCAATCAGAAATGATTGAAAAATAAATGTCTACATTGGGACAAACCTGTATTTCACCATTCAATGTAAACTATGCTGCCAAATGGAAATTGTACATAACTCAAATTATGATTTGTTTTCAAATTTAACAGAATAGAGAACAATACACACAATGTAGCAGCACTCTTATGCTTTTCAGGTAGAAAAGTCATAAATATATCTGCATACCTGCAATAACATACTATGTACTATATGTACTATATGACAGAATAATAAAAAGTTTAACTACTTTAGTCTCTGCTCATCTTGCCACATAACTCATTTAATATTAAGATATAGGAAGCAAAAAAAAGATGAGAAATTAAAGATTATGATGCAGTCCTTAATAAATTGGCAGAAAATTGTATGATGATTTTGTCTGTGAAATACTCACTGTCATCTGTTTTGGGGTATGTCTGATAACAGGCTCAGATTACAATTTTTAACAGAGCCAGAGTTAACATATAATATGGCTATTAAAAAACATATAGTTTACCAGCTGACATTAAAGAAGCACATGTTTTTAAAAATAAAACAGATGATAGCCTACAGACAAAATCAGTATATACAAAGAAGGATAAAGCCACTAGTTATTGGTAATGCAAAGCTGGTCACAGAGCAAAAGATTATAGGTGGAAAAAGGTAAAATGTTTTAAATGTGGACTTAAAGGTCATTTGTCATGGGTATGTAGAAAAACTGATAATGCAGATAGCCACAAAGAACCCCAGAAAAATATGGAAAGCAAAATAGATAATAGACAACTTGTCAAAAATATGGAAGTCACAGGGTCACAGAAAATTATAATAAAAGTATAAATCTGTATTAAAATTATTGGCATGGAGATAGATAGAGACTCAAAAATATCCATAATATCCAAAAAAGATTGGAATGCATTGTCAGCTAACTATGCTGACATTCTAATAGAGAATGCAAAAATTAAAGCTGAAGATGTTAGTGGAAATACACTTAAAAAGCACCAGTAAAACAATGCAAAAGGAAACCTTGGTCTTATAATCAGTAGAGAATGGTTCCATGTGATGGGAATTCACATCAGTATTGTAAAAAATATTTTATGGGACAGAAAATCCAAAAGAAATATCTGTATTTGTTCAGTGATAAACTAGGTTCAATATTAACTAGTCCAGTAGAGATTAAACTACTTTACAATGATTATCTGCCTATTTATAAATCAAGCAAAATTTTCATTTGCACAAAAATAGTAAAATAGAGAAGAAATTTCAAGATTGGTTAATAAAGAAGTATTGATGCCAGTAGAAATGTCAGATTGGCTCATGCCTATAATGACAACAACAAAACTTAATGGTCATATCAATGTAAGTGGCAATTATAGAGTAAGCAAATATTTAAACAAGGGGGGATATCTAGAACCAAATATAAAAGAAGTATTAGCCATTCTTAAAAAAGCCTCTCATTTCACAAAACTATATCTTAACTCCACTTTCCACTATATACCAGTTATAAATAAATCCACAGAAATATTCTACATAATGAACCCTATTGGGTTATCTAAATGTAATCAGCTACCATTCAGGATTACTATGGCATTGAATATTTTTTAAACAAAAATTAATATTTTACTACCGAGGTTAGATGGAATAACACCTTATTTTAGTGACATTTTTATTGCAGCTTCTTTCGAAGAAATGTTATGTCAATGACTGTTTAAAGTATGCAACAAATTAGAGAAATTCAGTGTCAAATTAAATGCACAGAAAAACATATGAAACACAACAAAATTACAATACCTATGGCATATAATCTCAAACAATCATAAATGTTCATTACTTGAGAAAGTATGAGCTGTGAAAATTATAATCAAATCTATAAATGTTAAAGAAAACCAGGCATACTTAGTAGCAAAAACATTGTACAAGTTATTAAATAAAATCAAAAATGGAATTGGTTTCAAATTCATGAAGAAGTGTTAATACAAATAAAGCCCTCTAACATCTAAAAAATTTGCTAGTCCAATTTAATAATAATTTGAAAGCATGATTAATGACTGATATTTCAGAATGGGATGTGGGAGCAGTTATGTGCCATCATTGTTACAATGAAGAATAATCTATATCTTGCGCAATGAGAATCATTCCAAAAGTTGAGAGAAATTATAGCTAGATTGATAAAGAGGATTTGGCTATTAAGTTTGGTTTTAAAAAGTTTCACTAGTATCCTTTGGATAGTCTTTTTAAATAGTGACCAATCACAAACTACTGTTAGAATATTAGTGAATGATAAGCTATCTTCAGATCATTTGAGACTATGTATGTTGAGCTGAAAAAACAGATTACCAGCATCAGCTGATATATAGAAAAGGAAAAGAAATTTCACATGCCAATGTGTTGTCTAGAAATTCAGATAAAGAAAAACAACAGTAATGAAACAGAAGTAAATAATATAATGTTTTAGAGTTGGAAATCCTGACTAGCAATACAGTTGCAAACTGGACAAGGGCTGATAAAGATTATCAGCTATTTATAAGTTGGATAAGAAAAGGCTGGACAACTAAGAAATCACAATGCATTGTTCTTGCTTTTTGGACCCACCAGGAAAACATATCCATCAACAAAGACTGTATTTTGATGAGAGCTAGAGTTGTAATATCATTGAGGGTAAACAAGGGGTATTAAAAATTGTTATATAAGGGATATCCACATATTGTACATGCAAAAACACTAGTGCATAATTATACCTGGTGAGCTATAATATAATAGTAGACATAGAGAAATATATAAAGAAATGCACAGCATATCAATCAGAAATGAAGATGCAAATAAAGACATAGGTATTGTGACCTAGGGCAACTAAGCCTTGACAAGACTCCATTTGGACCACATAGAACCCATCAATTGAATAATATTCCTTATACTCATAGATGCATAATCTAAATGGGCAGAGTATCACATTGTAAAAAATTTGAATGTGAAAGAAATAATACATAACCTGAATGAAATATTTTCAGGTCACAAATTACTGGAAGCAATTGTTTATAATAATGGAACAGGTTTTACTGCACAAACAATGGTCTATTTCATAAATACAAGAATCAAACACATCTGTACAACTTCTTATCATCCTGAATCGAATGGATTAGAAAAAAATACCATTCAACAAGTAAAAAGGTATCTTAAGAAAATTAATAATGCCAATATGCAGGAAACATCAGTTATTATAGAAAAATCTGTGTCAGATTTACTGATTGACAGAAAATTGCAAACTAAATTATCAATGCTAATTTCAAAACTGGAAGAACATTTGAAATATGGTGATGAAGAAGACATATATAAAATAAGTGAGAAAATTTGGGTACAGGACTTACTTAAAAAGAAATGGATAGATGGAATAATTATAGGTAAATTATCCAAACAAATAATAACAGTGCAAATGGATAATGGCAGTGAGTATCAAAGATACTTGAATCATATTTGCTGATAACAAACACAAGAAATAAAGGATGCAAAAATAAAAAATTAAATGCTAATTGCAAAACAAATAGTCAAACAAGAAATAATCACATTAGTACCAAAAATAATTACTCCAAATATAGTGAACCAGAGAAGATGGAATCTGACAAAATGGTGGAAATCCAGCAGGAAGTACCATCTGAACAAATATAAGCTCAGTGACACATGGACCATAGATCATAGAAACTACAAATACAAAGGTGAAGACTAAAGAAATAAAAAGCATATAACATAAAGTAACCTATTTCTGGATAGTATGAGAAATGATATATGTAAAAGATATATTTTGCGGGTTCATCCATCTTAAAAATTATAAAAATTAATATATTGACTTTTTGACTTGATCACACAAGTAATCTACTGGGTGATAAAAGATAGAAAGATGGTTGTAGAGGCACTACAATCACTGATTTGAAAAAAATGTTAATAGGAGGAAGTTTGTATGTATCATCTCACTTATTGATACAATCTGGCCTTTTAAGTATCTCAATGGCTTCTCTAATTTTGCACTGGTAGAGATTATCATATCTGGGTATGATCCTGGTACTAAAAAAATCAATTTTATGACCTAAATCTATAGTATGGAGTATGATCCTGGTACTAGAAAAATCAATTTTATGACCTGAATATATAATGAGAGTTCTGATGATAATGAGTGTTGTTTAACTGTATTAGCATGTTCATCTCTCCTAACACTGATGCAATGATTACTCATATCTATGTAAGAAGTTTTACAATTTTCACATAAAATTTGATAAACACCATGAGAGTCAAGAAAGATTAAATCCTTAGATTTGGTTATTATATTGCTGATCTTTTGATGAGTAGAAAATGCTGTATTTATATTATAGTGTTTTAATGTATGTCCAATACTGTCTGTATTTCCTTTTACATGTGTAGATTCAGATCATAAAATTGACTTTTCTAGTACCAGGATCATATCCAGATGTGATAATCTCTACCAATGCAAAATTAGAGAAGGCATTGTGATACTTAAAAGGCCATATTGTATCAATAAATGAGATGATGCATGCAAACTTCCTTCTATTTGGAATTTTTTTTTTAAAAAAAAATTCTTAACATTTTTGCTATTGGTGGAACTTTAATGTTTTTTTCAAATCAGTGATTGTGCACCTCTTCAACTGTCTTTCTATCTTTTATCACCCTGGAGATTGTTATGTATTGAGTTATGAGACATCACAAAAGATTAGCTGTGGGATGAACATCCTCAGTCATGAACTTCAGAAATGGCATCAACACATTTTTGGTAGACTTACAAATTACAACTGCTGTAACGAAGGTACGTACAGCCACATATCAATTATAATAAATGTATTGTATAAATAAATGTTAAGTGTAAACAAAACTGATTAGTAATTGTATTAATTTTGGATGTGAACATAACACAAATATTGGTGACGAGGACGAGATGTTAAATGAACGTGCAAAAACTAACAAGATCAATGCTGTATAAAAAATATATACAAGGCAACTAGCATACGTAAATGTGCAATTCGTCTCACTTAAACAAAAAAAAACAACGTTCAGATAAAATTTAGATTTGTCAACTTATACCACATAATGGCTACGATCGGATCTCTCATGTCATTCGACATCGATTCACCACATCTGTGGGATACATATGCATCACAAGTAGATTTTTTTGCGAAGCGAATAATATAAATTCTGATGACAGGAAGCTTGCAAATCTCCTTGCTGCATGTGGTTTAAAAACATTAAGCATCCTGCACTCCCTTATATCTCCAGCACTGCCTCAGGAAAAATCATACCAAGACATCATTAAAATACTAAAACAGTATTTTAACCCACAGCCATCCATCATATACCAGTGCTTTCAATTTCATCACCATTGGCAATGAGAGGGAGAAAGTGTGAGCACATTGAGAAAGTGTGAGCACATTCTTGGCAGACCTCTGACATTTTACAGAGGGTTGTGAATTCGGACCTTCACTTATAGAGTGTCTTCAGGACCAATTTGTCTGTGGACTCCATGATGAGGCAACACAATGCAAACTGCTAACGGAAGAAAACTTAACCTTGGAAATGGCTGTTCAGTGAAGCTTAGCCGTGGATGCAGCATCAATACAGGTGCATAAAATCCATGCCACAAACTCATCCACAACAACCGTAGACCTTATTCAATGGAACAGACCAACAGTTCACTGTAATAATCTTCTGCAGTCACTAACACCCTCTCAAACACTGGCATGCAAAATAAACAATGAAACCTCTTGGTCAGGAACCACTACTTGCAATGGATGTGGCAGTCAGCATAACTGAGCAGAATGTCCTTTTAAAACAACCAAATGCCATTTCTGTCAGAGAATGGGACACCTACAGCATGTTTGCCAGGCAAAGCCATGAAATACTTCAAGGACACCTAACCAGTGCATGGCAGTGACTGAATTGGAAGACGAAGTTGTAGATCACATCCACGAAATGCACCACAATGGCTCAACATGTAAAGCTATCGCACATATATACATGTACGGCAGAGAATGCTAAATGGAGGTTGACTCAGGGTCACAATATTTCATAATGTCATATGAAACATTCCCGGACATATGTAAGGAACTGATATCTAAATTACAACCAGTCGATATCATACTAAAAGACTTTCAACATCATGCAATAGCATTTAAAGGGCAATGTGTAGTACCTGTACAATATGGGAAGTCATGTGCCACTTATGACTGTTGGTAGCAGAGAGCCCATGCACAAGTCTATTGGGCCATGAATAGTTCAGACCTCTGTGTATTACCCTATCAGGTGTTCATAGTATTACTGAACCATCTATCCAAAATGTCATTAGCAAGTATCCATGAGTGTTCAACCCATCAATAGGAACTTGTAAGGGGCCAGCTGTTTCACTACCAGTGGATCCAACTTATCCTCAAATTAGAATGAGAGCCCAGCCATTACCTCTTGCCATGAAAAATAAGGTAGATCTTGCATTACAGATACTGCTCCAGGAAGAAATCATTGATCCAGAGAACAATCCAATATGGACCACACCAGTAGTACCAATCCTCAAGCCTACAGGAGAAGTGAGATTATGCAGTGACTACAAGGTCACTGTCAACAAGGCCCTCCAGAATCACCCATACCCAATACCTGCAGTCCACCACCTTTTGTCATCTCTTCCACCTAGCTCTATTTTCGCAAAAATAGATTTGGCCAAGATTTATCTTCAACTCCTAGTCAATGAGGCATCAGCAAATATACAAGCCATCATCACTCATCAAGGAGATTTTTGTGTGAAATTCTTACAATATGAAATCTGTGTGGCACCTGGGATATTTCAATGTGTCATAGACAACTTGCTGTGAGACATCCCTGGAGTTTATCCATACTTTGATGATATCTTAATCTGTGCCATGTCGAAGAGTGACTTATGTGCAAAATTACACACAGTGTTGGAAAGACTGTCATGCAGTGGATTGAGGGCAAACAAGGAAAAATGTGTCTTCAGAGTAAACACTGTGAATTTCCTGGGATACAAAATTGATAATAAGGGCCTCCATCCATCACCAAGAAAAGTGGAGGCAATTAGAAATGCCCTATCCCCAAGGAACAAAAGAGAACTAAAAGCATTTCTAGGACTCTTAAACTTCTACAATAATTTTCTTCCAGGCCAAGCAACCATAGCCGAACCCCTACATTGCTAACTGCAAACAAATGTCTCATGGACCTGAACAATGAGTCATGAAAAGACATTTAAAAAACTTAAGGAGGCATTGACCTCTAGTAGTGTATTGGTGCCATTCAATCATAACCAGGAGGTCCAGCTTATGTGATGCTTCACCATATGGAGTGGGGGCAGTGCTAAGTACACGATTGCCCAATGTATCAACTGCCCCAATTGCTTTCGCCTCACACACCTTATCTAAAGCTGAAAGGAACTATGCACAAATAGACAAGGAAGCTTTGGTGATAATATTTGGAGTTAAATGTTTCCATCATTTCCTCTTTGGAATCAAATTCAAAATAAGTACAGATCATCAACCACTGCTAGGCATATTTACTTCAGATAAGCCAAAAACCATAATATAATCACCCAGAATGCAAAGATGGGCACACACACACTAAATGCTTATTCTTTTAAGCTGGAATACAAACCAGGAAGGAAGATTGCAAATGCAGATGCATTGAGCAGATGCCCACTTTCATCAACCGAGGATGAAGGCCCTAAATTTGGTGGTGTCCTGTTTTTGGAAGAATTGGAGTTACCCCCTGTGACAGCACAACAAGTAGCACAAGCAACATGCAGAGACTGTTTGTTTACAACTGTAAAAAGCTATATTCTCACCACTTGGCCAAACAAAGCCATAGACATGAAACTGCAACATTTTTTAATAGACATAATGAACTCTCTACACACAAGAATTGTCTGCTGTGAGGGTCTCGTGTCATCATATCTTCATCACTACAAAAATTCATTCTAAATGAACTTCACATGGGTCACTCAGGCATTGTAAGAACTAAGGCATTGGCAAGGTCATATGTATGGTGGCCATCGATGGACCAAGACATAGAGCATCTTGTGGGTAAATGCATGCATTGCCAAGTTGTAAGGCATGCATGTCCCCATGCTCCAACACACCACTGGGAGGCACCATTGACACCATGGTCTCAATTGCACTTGGATTTTGCAGGACCCATTGATGGACAGATGCTCCTCATTGTTGTGGATGCATGCTCAAATTGGGTAGAGGTGCAGAGAATGCAAACAATGACTTCAAGTACAACAGTTGCAGCACTGTGAGAATTATTTTCTACCCACGGTATACCAGAATGTGTGGTATCCGATAACGGACCACAATCTGCATCATCAGAATTTTCAACATTCCTCATCAGTAATGGAGTCCAACATGTACATGTCACACCTTACCACCCAGCAAGTAATGGTCTTGTGGAGAGGGCTGTACAGTCAATAAAAGAGAGCCTGAGATGTGACACGTGGAAATTGGAACCAGCATTTAGCTCGATACCTATTAACTCAACATGTCACACCATTTACAGCCACAGGATTAAGCCCAGCTGAAATGCTTTTCAACAGACATCTTCGTACATGCTTGGATTTCATACATCCGGATAGAGCCCCAAGAGCCACACCAAATACACAGAGAATACACGAATTTCAACCAGATGATGCAGTTTTCGCATGAGCCACCGGTTGGGCCTCCCCTTGGATTTTTTCCACAGTAGAACAGTGAACAGGCCCCTTGTCATATGAAGTTTGGACAAACTCAGGGGTGCAACACAAGCACATAAATCAAATGTGAGCAAGAGTGACTGTCAGTGACCAATCCAGCTCAAACCCGGCAGAGGAACTGATTGATGCTTCAAAAACACTACCTTTAGCAGCAGCAGAAACCACAGACAACACTAACCCAGAACCTTTCTGCCAACCATCTCCAAAACCATACAAGGAGCACCCTTCACGTCAACGTCGATGTCCGTCCTATTTCGAGGACTACGAAGTCTCATTCTAAGGAGGTAGGGGTGTTATGTATTGAATAACAAGACATCACAAAAGATTAGCTGCGGGATGAACATCCTCAGTCACAAACTTCAGAAATGGCATCAGCACGTTTTTTGGTAGACTTACAAATTACAACTGCTGTAACGAATGTACGTACAGCCACATATCAATTATAATAAATGTATTGTATAAATAAATGTTATGTGTAAACAAAACTGATTAGTAATTGTATTAATTTCGGATGTGAACATAACATAGATGACTTGTGTGATCAAGTTAAAATGTCAGTATATTAATTTTTTTAATTTTTAACAAGAATGAACCCGCAAAATATGTCTTTTATATATGAACCCATGAAAACATATATATATTGAAATGATCATAGTTATTTAAAATATTATATTACAAGTAAAGATTTTTACCAAATGAAAAATTTCTATTAATAAAAGGAATTTAATTGATGCATACCATAATTAAATTTACTGAGTCAAAACAGAACTAATCAGGTTGAAAATAAACTCACCACCTGTAATCTTCTCATTGGCTAAAATATTTCAGAAATAACAAAAGAAGTGAAAGGAGAAAACCTGTAGCAAAGCAAAAAAAAAAGTGTGCTTTTTGTTCGTTTCAAAAACCAGTTGAAGTAGTGGATGAACATCTTTTTCCCAAGATCTCAGCTACTATACGTTAACAAGCTGTCTCGAATTTGGAAATAAATCGTTATGGTTTTAGTATACCTCAAGGGTCACAATGATAAAATAGTAGAAATATACTTACTATCCTATATGCATCAAGTATGGTATATAATGCTAGACATTAATTAATTAGATACTGTTCATTTATTAACTTATATTATGTATATATTCTATAATTAAAATAATATAAAAATAAGTTTTTGAATCACTGATATATTGTGTCCTATATTATACCATGAAAATTAGTTGACTTCTTACTCCTAAATAAAATAGGCCTTTTCTTATAAGTGAATAAAGAGTTAAAAACGTTGCAAACTCTAACTTTTTTTTGCTAATAATTAATTTTCTTATTTATTATTAGAATTTTTTAATCTAAAGAGTTATTACTCTACATTATTTATTTTTTCATATTACAGATTTAGTTCTGAATATAAATTCTAATAATTTATATAAAGAAAAGAATTATGACATTATATGTATTTAAATCTTTGAACTATAAGAATCGTTTTGATTGTAATTTAATTATATTTATTAATGATTTTAATGAGCACACAAATGATTTTATAACTGATCAATGTAACTTTAAGAATATAAATCTATGAAACAAACAAGTCAAATATGTCATTGGCTTACAAGCTAGATCCTTAAAGAACAATTTTTAAATAAACCTGTAAATAGCATCTCTCTTCTTTTATATCAATGCCAATCTATTTTGTTAATTAAAAACTGTTCAATTTTACTTGATTCTTGGTCTGTTGTATAGTAATAAATTAAGGATTGATACTTCAAAGAGACTAAAACGTTTTATTTGTGATGATTTTTGTTTTTAAATTAATCAAGCCAGCTTACAGTATCAAATATTAATTTAGATGAAATAAAATCGATTTTAATGAACATGTAAATGATTTTACAGTTAAGCAAATATGTAATGTTAAAAATATAAATCCATTTCATGGATTAAACAAATCCAAATATATTACTAAGATAATTTACAATCCAGATCCTTAAAAAATCATTTTTATATAAACCTGTAAATAATGTCTATCTTTTGTTATATTACAAATCAAAGATCAGACAAAAATGTTGGCATCAGTATTACAAAAGATAGTTATTATTCATAGATTATTGTTAATGTTTCTTTAAGAACCTGGCTTGTAAATTATCTTAGTAACACCTTCGGATACTTATTTGTTCCTTGAAATAAAATTATATTTATATACTATATTGCTATTTCGTGTGTTTATTTCAATTTTATTATAAGATTGTAAGTATTTTATAATCTAATAAAGATATAAATTTTATGAAAATAATTACTATTTATTAAACTTTATCATGATTTTTTTTTTTTTTTTGAATTGTTAAAAGCATTTAAAGATCACTTTCTAGTGAAGAAAGATTGCAAGAATTAAAAGAATTATTAAATAGGACATTATTTGATGATGTGAAGTTGGGAAAAAAAGTAAAGAGATAATTGATTTAAAAAGTAAACATGTACTACACTAAAAAGTTACGATTGGAGGTACAAGTAGAGTAGGATTCATTATAAATAAAAAGTGGAAAAACAATATTGTAGAAATTGATGGTCTATCAAACTAAGGGTCAAGATTAGTTAATTAACATAATAGCAGATACCAAATGCAGATAATTCAGGTTTATGCCTCAACAAGTTCTCATTGTGATAAAGAAATAGAGGCTTATATATGTACAAAATGTTTTTGATCAGACCAAACCATATTTTAAAATAGTAATGGAAGTCTTTAATTCTAGAATTAGTAAACAATTGAAAAATGCAACTTCTGTAGATAAATTTGGTTATGGTGAAAAAATTTTAAAAAAAAAAAACAGACTTGTGGAGTTTGCAGAAAAAGAAAACTTTATACTATGAATATTTTCTTTGAAAAAATGTTAAATGGAAATGTACATGTAAGCATCCAAATGAAGATATAGCATAATTGGATTATATTTATAATAACAGAAAATATATATTTCAAGATTGTAATGTTCTTAATAAATTCAACACAGGAAGTGATCTTCAATTAATGAGATATGAGATAAATACTTAAGCAAAACTAGAGAGGCAAAAATTATTAAAAAACAATATTTACAGTTGATATTCCTAATCTTCAGAAACATTCCATTAAATTTAAATTAGAACAGCAAATCATTTTCAAATATTAACAGAGTTTTAATATGATTCAGATTTGAATGAAATTAATAGCAAGATAACTGATACACTTTCAAAAACTGCAACAAAAGTAGCTGGTTCAAAAGAGCAACAATTGACCAGCAAAACATATGTGAAATGACAATTTACAAAGAATAGAAAGAATATGAAATTATATAAAAATGAAGCATTAAGAAATATTACATATCTCAAATTTTGTAGAATAATGCAAAAAATAATTGATAATGATATAAAAAAGTATAATTGTGAACTAGCAAGGAAATCTATAATAAAAATTAAAGCCTCAAGAGTATGAAATAATATCTTGTTATTGGTAGAAAATTTATTTCTGCAATAAAAAAAAATTAAGGAACTATTATTAAAAAAAGAGATGACATCATGAAATGTGTGAAAGAAGAAACAAATATTACTAAATCTATGACTTCCTTTATTTTGCTGTAATATCTTATATAATGCAGTTTATCTGCCTTACTTTGAACACTTTTTAGTAAAAAAAAAATTTATTGTATATATGTACACACAATCTTACATTTTGACTGTTCTAAAATCTTCTTTAGAGAAATTCCTATTTTAATTTCTTAAAACTTAAAATTAAAATGGATCTGAAGAAGATAAGGTCAAAATGTAAGATTTTGTGAATATAAATATACATTACTTTTTTGCTTAAAAATGTTCAAATTAAGGTAGTCAAATTGCATTTAATGTGTAGAGTTTTATCAAGAATTATATAGCAATAAATAACAAAGAAAAGTACATCCTACAACTACTACATTTTTTGAATTACACAGAATTTAAATAAAAAAGTGAGACATGCAATTAAATGTTTGAGAAAGGAAAACACTCCATGTAATGATGGAATTATATTCAATATAACAGGTAAAAATATATAAATTTTTTTGGCAAAATTATTTACCAAATTTTTAAATGATAAAGATGGTTCAGACGATTGAAAAGATGCAGTATTAACATTAAAATTTTAAAAAGGTGATAAAGAAGATATTAAAAATTGCAGACCTATCAGTCTTTTATCAGTTCTATAGAAAAATTTTATCAAGATAATTACAACTCATCTACAGCTAACTTTAGATTTTAACTAACCAAAAAAAAACAAATTGGATTTAAATGTGGTTTTAATATAGTGACTCATATCCAAGTATTAAAAAAAGTTATAGAAATGACCAATAAATATGAGTTGCCACTAGGTTTGGATTTGTAGGTTATAAAAAGGCATTTATTCTATAAATATTTCTTCAGTGAATAAAGTATTGGCTTATCAAGTACATCATTATACTAAAAGTATTAACATCTAGAAGGGTATATGATAGAATAACTCCATATCTCCAAAACTTTTTATAGCACTTTTGCAAGAAGTATTTTGTGGTTTTAAATGGGAAAGTAAGAAAGTTAAAGTAAATGGAGACTAAATCATCTAGATTTTCCAGGTGATGTAATTGTTTTTGCAAATAATGCTTTAGAGCATCAGGAAATGTTGCAAGACATCAGATAAAATAAGAAAGTAGAATTAAAAGTAAATGTTAAAAAAATTAAGGTAATGTTTAATGGATTTTCTTTAAAAAAAAAAAGAAAATGAAGATATATAATCATGAGTTAAACATTAACAACTATATAAATAACTTTGTCAGATTATTACTACAGATGGAAACATAATGGATGAAATTAATCGTAGAAATAAACTTGGTTTGAGTGGTTTTAGTAGAAATAACTTAATATTAAAAAGAAATATGCTTATGTGGTTGCAAAGGAAGGTTTTTAATAAATGTGTTTTACCAGTTCTTACTTATGGAGCTGAGACATGGACACTTAACAGAACAACAATACAGAGACTTCAGTTTATCATCAAAGTATGTAGGAATTCAGATTATAAATAACAAGAAGATATCAAAAATTAAATACATGGGTAAGAGAACAAGCAGGTGTTACTGCATCATTGAAAGAATTAAGAAACTGAAGTAGAGTTGGATTGGACATATTGCTAAAAGAGATGATAATAGGTGATAGTTAAAATTTTAAACTGGATTCCAAGATATTATAAAATACCTAGAAAGAGACCACACAAAATGGATAGATGAAGTAAGGAAGTGTGCTTGGGAGATGTGGAGAAGAGAGGCTAAAAATTAGATAACATGGATTGAACTTGGAGAGACTTCCATCCTGAAGTGAATTGATAATGGTTGAAAATGATAATGATAATAAATATATAGATATGTGAATTTATAGAATTATTAAATCCATACATATTTGCATAAATGTTTAGAATTATTAAGTATAAAATTTATAAAGTACTAATCAAGAGCTTTATATATTATGACTTTCAAAATAGGAGAAGACTATTTGTATTTTCAATGAATATTTTACCATCAACCTATTCAAATGAAAAATGTTAAATGCAAAATCTGTATTATAGCTGAATTAAACAACTATATATAGGTGATGACTTCCAATCTATATATGATGATGAGTTTTTATTTTTCAAAATTTATATGATATAGAAAATATCATTTTTCTCTCATGGGGTTTCTATAGTAGTATAAAATTTGTAACATAACTAGACACTATATTTACATTAAATGTAAATTTCATTTTAACTTATATTTACATTAAATGTGAATTTTTATTAACTTTATTTTAAGGCATGTATATTATTCAGTATAAAATGTCTTATACTTCAGTTTAGAGTATCTGCCTACCATGGTCATAATTTGGATTCAAATTTGGAAGATACCAGGCATTTTTTACATGTAGCTGAGGTTTGTAAGCTATGTTTAGAATTTTGTTTTAGTATTCATGTAATTATTGATAGGTAAATGTATTAATAATTATTTTTAATAAAAAATGAAACAAAAAGAAATAAATTTTTATTACTTTTCATTGAACAATCTAATAAATATTCACTTTCATTTTGCTAATTCTCTGTAAAGGAATATGGAAAGTATTTAACCTTTTTATCTATTATTATTCTGGATTGATAATGTTTTATAATTTAAACAGACTTTCTTGTTAATATATGTTTTAAATATAATAATCATTGTATCATACATATCTTACAGTATCTCATTTCCAAAATATTTTGTATAGCAAATTAAAAATGTTATGAAAAGATAAGACAAAATTTGTATAAAAATAATAATAATAAGTAAATTGTTCCATTACATAACTACCACATATTTATAAGAAAATAATTACATTTTTTCCCTTCATTTGTCTTTATTATATATTATTTTAATTGTTAATAATTTTTCATTATTTAAGTAGTTTTAATTATTAAATATATAATAACTCAACAATGAACTGAGAATTTATAATACCAATGAACAAACTATAATACAAGGTTAATATTTTTTTTTAAAGAAAATCTATAAGATCATGATGACAATGTAACAAAACAATAAAAAATTAATAGTCAAAATAAGAGTCATAGACCACATGACCCTATCTCTTAAGCTTGTAAGTTATAAACAATGAGGATTGCCAATTCCTCAACAAGCTTTGTGATAAATGCTTAGCCAGAGCCAGCACTTAAAATATCTTTGTCAGGAACCCCTCCCCCCAGATCTACTGTCTGAACCTACCCTGTCACCTCTCTGAGAAGTGCCAAAACACGAAACCATGGTCAGGGGTTTGGAGGGGGGGGTTCCTGACAGATATATTTTACGTGCTGGCTCTGGCTAAGCATTTAATAAAAAATTATTTTTTTTAAAAAATAAAATGTGTATATATATAAGCCATAAGTTTTTTCAGCATCTTATAGTAAATGTTTTTGTGCTCCCCTTTCCCCTAATAACAATAAGTTAATTGGCTCTCAAAGATAATGTATATACAAATCCTGACTATCCATTGATTAAATAGAAAGTCACATAAATTTAAAATGATTAGAACAAATTTCATCTTTATAATGTAGCAATACTGTCTTCTCAACCACTTATTAGTTTATGCATCTGACTATTGGCCTATATCAGTACGTCTTTGTATAAAAATATATAAACAAATATTAAGTGGAAATTTTACATTTAAATAAACATAATAATTACTAATAAAACTATAATACTTTAAAAAATATAATAATAAATAAACAAATAAATAAAACACTGGTAATTAGAATCACCAAAAAAACTTTCTGAATTATTCAGCAAATAATCCGTTATTAATTAAATAAATCATTAAATTTTCAAACAGTGAATACTGTTTAAAATAACTATATTTTAAATGAAATTTCCAAATGAAATTAAAAGATTAACCTTTGTAAATATTAAAAAACTTACTTCTATTTTAAATGTTGTGATAAAATCAAGATCAATAAACATCTGTTGGATTAAGACCATCATTTCAGCATCTTCCCATTGCCAATTGTCAAAAGTTGGTTTTTTCAAAAACGCCCTAACTTCGTCAGTCATCTGAACTCGGCTTTAAAAATATATATCATATAAATGTCAGTGCATACATATAAAACTTATTAATGTAAAGTTATGTTTATAAGAATTAAAACAATGAAATTATCTTCAGATTTTTCTAATGTTACACAAAATAAATAAATTATGTTAAAAATATTATATAATATGTGATAATATATTGGACTATTTTCATCATTTATCATTAAATGTTGAATGCGTAGAAAATTTTAAATTTTATTTAAACTTTTCAATTACAAACAACTTGTAGACAACAAATAGACAACACATCTAATACATCATCATCACAAACCTTGAGGCAAATATTATATAATATAAAAAATAATTAAAACACTTAGATATATTCTAATCGTTTGCAAATAAAAAAACATATTACATATTCTTGATTAAATATAAAACTGTCACCTCTTAATATCTCATTTCATTAATTCAGCATTGATAAGTCATTTAACATTCTTTTGTTTGACATTTTACTGTGATAAAAATGCATCTTACTTGTGTATTATATACACCTGTTTGAAACATATAAGACATCAGTATTTTCATAGTTTAATGATTAAAAAAAAATAATACTTATTTAATGAAGATGATTGAAACATATCAGCATCAATAATTTGTTACAGACACTTAATGCCTTTATAGTTTAATAATGGAAGAAAAATAATTATTATAAGAACAATTAGTAATATTTATTAATTGTGCATCTTATTAGATCTTAAATAATTAAGATTTTCTTAGATTTGCTCTCCTTGTATTTAAATTATGTGATGATCATACTTTGCCATACTATGATAGCATTATTATGCTAAGGATTACACATGTAATGTCTTTCTGTAAAAGCAAAATATATAAGATATAGATTACTGTAAATTTTAAAAAATATCAGGTAATGATTTAAAAATACATAGTACAGTGATAAACCCATATACCTATCCACACAAGTAATTTGAGACTAGGTGAGCAACATTTTTTTTAATTACATAAAGGTTTTTTTATTTTTTTTAACATAGCTTATAGGCAACTCACTGGTACAGTTAATGATTAATAAATTAGTATCTGCCTATTACTGGTTAAAAAATAGATGGTCTTGATTAATCTGGATTGATTAAATGTATGTAAAAACAAAAAATATATATAATTGCAATATGTTACTTTTACTATTGATGCTGAAGTTTATAGATACTGAATATATAGTTTACTTTTAGATCTGATAAAGCAGCACAAGAATGTTAATTGGATAACCAACCATTTTCAGTATATTATAGTATTACAGTTAACTATCAGACATTAGACTGATTCTTCACTTTTAGCATATTTTAGAAAAGACAACACATGCATATGTGTTAATGGTGAAATTACATTATATAGTAATACATAAAATTATATTATAAAATACATTTTATGTAATACTGCATATTACATTGGTACTTTGCACAGTTATATTTTCCTGAAACCCTTAAATTTATAACTTCTAATATCTAGTAACTTTTAGTAAAAAAGTATTCAGCATAGCATATATGTATTAAAATTTTCATAGTGTGTTTACTTATGAAAAAATGAATAATATATGAATATTGATTCTCTCTTGTATATAACATATAGAAGCAAAACATTTGCACTTTTAGTCTAAAAATGTATTGTTAAAACAAATAATAGAAAGCTATGGGAATGAGAGCTTTTAATATCAGCTAACTTACATTTTTATCTGCAAGTGCAAGATTCATTATCAAAATATGCAATAAATAAACTATATCACATTGAACATAATATAAGTAAACTTGAAGAAATGTCAGTTCTGAATATCATCTATAATATATCACTTTTTATTATGGGTATCATACTATGTAAAACATAATAAACCACTTTATAAGAAACATGTTTTGGGAATAACCTCCTTCATTGGCTGCATCAGAATACTGCTATCCATTCATGCAAATATAATGGCTTATATGAATAGTGGAATTTGTAGCTGTCATATTTGCATGGATTTTTGGCAGTAGGCCAAAGCAGCTTATGAAAAAAGTTCTTTCTACATACAACAATAATCATAGTAAAAAATAATATTATGTATGATGTTTTGAAATGATATCTTTTCAAATTTATTTTATTATTATATTTTAAACAAAAATTGCAAAAATCTTCAGATTGAATATATATCATGATTACGAAGAATATAAATAATGTATTTTCTTTTTCAATCAATTAACCTTTTAAACAATATTTGCTAATAAATTACAGTTAATTTTTTTTTTCAGTTAATTATACAGCACTGTATGAGCAACGTCATTTAAAACAACAGGTACTGCAATACATTTTTAGCATTCTTTCTTTTTGCTTTTATCATTGTTTAAGTATTTTATTTCTTAATCCAAAGGAACCAAAGAACTGGGTGAGGGGGGGGGGATAATAGATTCTAGTTATTCATAGCTTTTGATATATACTATAATAATGATTTTTTTATTTTAATAAAATGCCTAACAAAATAAAAGTGATAAGAACCAATACTAATAATCTTATTTAAATAAAATAACTGTTACTTTTTGATTTAGTTCTAATAAATTTGCTTTTTTAAAAAAAATCCTATATTTTAACTTTATAGTTAAAAGAAATTTAGGTTTGTTAAAATTTCAATGTTAACTAATATTGGTATTAGTTAGTATGAATTAGTGAAAGATTCACAATTCTTATAGGCCTATATTTTTGATGATCCTGGAAGCTCAAATGATTAGGAAAATTGCAAATCTATAAATATCTAGAAACCAAATTAAAATAACAATACTCTGTTAGAATTTTAATTAACAATATTTATCATTTCTAAACAGTGGTTATGGTAAAGAAAATATGAAAAAATATCTTAAAGACTGCTTGCATATAATACAATTAATACAGTAGTCTATATTTTCTTCATTGAAGTCATATTAGATAGTTAAAAATATCCACAATAATTAAAATTATATTCAGAAAATCAGATGTTATAAAATGCTTGCTATTTATGTAAAGAAAATTTAAAATCAATTAACTAATAAGAAAAAAATTGTTACCTGAATAATTTTTTTTAGAAATTTTTTTTTTTTTTTTGACTTTCAAAAAAAAATTTTCTAAAAAAGAATTATTCAGGTAACAATTTTTTTCTTATTAGTTAATTGATTTTAAATTAACCAGTAATCAAATTACACAGGTTTACATTTGGTCTGAACTGACATAATCTTTTTTTTTTGTTTTAATGTAAATCATAACATCATACTTTCTAGTGATATAACAATAATATTATTTCACTTTTAATGCAACATTAATATTGTATATATAATTCATTTCTAATTTAAAGAAATGAATGATTGAAATATATACATATTTAAACTCATTAAAAAAGTTTGAATAAATTCTGGAAATATAAATAAATACAACATGACTATATGATTGTGCTGAAAAGGGTATATTTATGAGAGGCTGTTTTAATAGTCAGAAGAAAAAAAGAAGAGATTGAATAACTATAAGTTTCAAAAGTTTTCTAATATGGTGTTGTGCTTTTTTTTTCCTGAACAACTTATATAAAAATAAACAAAACAAAAGACTTACAATAAAAGAAGTGGATAATAAACACTTTAAGATATGCAAATGTTATTGTTATAATATTTACCTCAGAAAAACAATACTTATAAATGAAGTAACAACAGCAACAAAAATGAATATTAAGATTAATAGTAAAATTGCTTTCCGATAATAAAATGTTTGAATAATCAATAATTTCCTCTATTTGGAAAGCAATAAACAAAATCTTCACAAACAATGATCAAACAAAAAACTAGAACTTCTATTATGGTTAACTAAATCAAAGTTAATGTGATGGAAAAACATGTACATTTTTAAAATAACCCACTGAAGACCAAAAATTTAAAAAAAGGCATTATTTACATAGCCCATAGCCAGATATTTTAGGCTTAAAATTGCTTTTCTTTATTTTACTTTCTATCTAAAATTTGCTAAATAAACATTTACTAACCAATAAATAGATGACTTATTAGATTGTCTATGGTTTAGTTACCTGAAAAGATTCTGAGCTTTTTTGTAATCTAAAAAAAATTTCAAGTTTCATTCAACAAGTTTCAGTCATAGCAAATGAATGATGCCTTTACAATGATGAAATCTTTTTGATGGAAATGGATTCATACGTTAACAAAAATTTATTGCATCTGATTATTTAACTACACTGATATAAAAAACGGACCTCAAAATACCTGAGTTATAAAAATATATAAACATTAAAATTATGTTATAAAAAATTATTGAAAACAGAACACATTAATAGGTCATCTAATTTCAATATACCACAGTTAGTAAAAAAAGCAACTTATGAAAATTATACACATAAAAATTACATGTAAATTATGTACCTACTTATAAGATTTAAAACTTCAAAACCTTCCAATAATTAATAATATTTTTGTAATGTAATTTTCACTATGCTACATTAACACAAGGTACAGACTGGTTTTTATCCACTTTTAATACCTGGTGGAGAGATGTAATTATAAATATATGCCAAAGGCATGTGAAAAAGATATATGATCCCTAAGATACACATTTCATGCTAAATCAATATTGATTAGTTGGCCCAGAACACCATCACTTACATATATCTTTATTATTATTCAGTATATATTGATAGCAAATTACTGCAAACCTCTCATCTTATATTGAAATAAAATTAATAAGAAAGAATAAAAAAAAAAAATTAAGTGGATAGACTAATTGATGCACTGCACAGAACTGAAATAACCATAACATACATGCTATAAGATAATCAACCATTTTCATTATATTTTTTAATGATATCCTAATGCTTCAAATTCTAAGACAGAAACTGTCTTATATGCATAACTAAATTGAAAGTGTAATGTATTATTTAGCATAAATATTATGAAATATCTAATCAAAAAATTGTACATATCATCCTCATCTCTCTTCCATTACACACATTAATTACTGATGAAAATGGGCTCATTAAAAAAAAATTTTAATATATACTTTATTCTGGAGACATTTGAGAACAAATTTCTCCTAAAAATTATTTTTTAACAAATTATTGTTATATAAACATTTTATGCTTAATAAAATTAGCACTTTTCTTAACAAATAAATTTGTATTTTCATAATTCTTGAATAATATTTAATTTTATTATCATATTCTTCATTTGTAGTACATAATGATGGGTTATTTTGTATAGGCTTGGATTTTTTTTTTGTAATAATACGTTATACAATTAATTATTTTGAATCACTCTCAAACATGATTCAAAGACATAAATGATATTTCTTTCACATGTTTTTTGGCCATATGTTTATGCTTACATTCTTCTACAAAGTTTTAAAAGTGAATAGAAATTAGCCCTACCTCACATGAGAGTGGTGTAGTGAAAATTACACAACAGATCTCTAGTCTAATAAATGATTAATATTATGTGGAGTTTATATTTCCAAATATTTATAAAATGGTCATTATAAAGATTTTTATATAGAAATAATATTTCATAATAATAAATTAGATAGTACACAAAAATATTTGCAAAATTAAACAGATACATAAAAGCATCACTGAAATAAAAAATAATTTAAATTCAAATAAAAAAAATTAATTATAAGTAAAATAGAAGATGTATTCTGAACTAATTAATATTTCTTCCAAAGTTTTACCTAGTTTAAATCAGAAGATTAACAACCCAAAAATAAAATATAAAAGAATTTCATGTATATATTTGTTATTTTTTAATTTGTAGTTTACAATACTAATAATTTCATTCCTTTTAATTATTTCTAAATTAGAGATTGAAAAAACATGATTATTCAAAATTAGTTAAAATCTATATTTAGAGCTATAAAGCATATTAACTGTATTCCAAAGACAAGTATAAAAAAAATAGTAATCAATGGACAGTATGCCCAAGCTACCATTGAAAATCACTAGATTGCAAATATTAATCTAAAAGCTACCTTGAACTTAGGTTAATGATTAAAATTATTCAAAGGTCCCAAGATCTGTAAGATTAAAAATATTTAATTTCTATTTAAATTTTTAATAATATGTTTCCTTAATATTATAAATACGTGTTTTTTTAGAAATGGTATTAGATTTTCAAGATGTTCTTGTCCATGAATATCAAAAAAAAGAAATAAATTTTGGATTACAAAGATGGATTATGTGAAGATGAAAGAAACAATACAAAATACTTATTTAATGAATGTAGAATGTTGAAAAAAGAAACAGAATCTATTGCATGGGGAGTGAAAAACAATAATGAGTTAAAAGATTTTTTAGATATGTTGTTTTGCTATTATGACAAAAATTAGAATATGATAAAAAGGAAGCATAATGGATGGAAAGAAATAGATGGTACATAATATAAAATGTTTTTATATGATTTTTTTTTATTTGATTAATAGATATATGACTTTCATGCATAGAAATTTCTATTACTTTATCTAAAAAGCAGCCATTTTATAATATATTACAAAGTCATTGTGTTAATTTTTAAATCAGCGTTATTTTTTTAAGATTAAGCTGTGGTGTGCATATATATATTATTAGGATGTGTTTTTAAATTCTTAAATGTCATTTATATATATATAATTAAATATTTTATCATCACTTTGATTTATTATTATCTCCATTTAATTTTTTTACTAATAACTTTCTACAATTCTACTTATAATAATTTTATAAGGTCGTAAATTGTGATTTCTGTAGAAGGATTCTAAAAGTTTTAATAAAATCAGAGTCGATAAAAATATTTAATAACATAAAATTATTTATTTATCAACTCAAAATAAAATGAATAAAAATCTTTTTTTTAAAAAAAAGTGATTAAAGTTATAGTTATAAAGAAGATTAAAAAAATAAAAATTTCGCCTATCCCTATTTCATCCGTTTGCATATAACTATTGAACATGCTGATAAACAATAGCTAAAAGATATGTAAAAAAATATTATTGACAACAAATGTTTTAAATATTTTAATCCCTCTAAAATAAATAAAGTCAATAACTTTATTTAGTTAACCTTAGTTGATTAAAAGAAATAATATCGACCTCAATAATTTCACTTTAATACATATGACACATTATGTTAACAAGTAGAAATATAATTTTAAAAAATAACACCACCACTAAGAAAAATAACATAAGTCTGAAAATACCCTAAACTGCATATGAGATAATAATCAGATTTGATTTTTACATTGTTTATTATTATTTTAAAAGAACGTTTTAAAATTAATATTAAATCAATAATAAGGTTATCAGATAAAAATAACTTAATCTCTGTTTTTGCTTATATGCATATTAAATTATATACTAATAATAAAATTTTGGAACTTTTGTTAAAAAAAAAAAAAAAACTAATAAGTAAATGTTTTTAAAACCACTTCTACCCGTTTCCTTCTTCCTCAAAGAGAAATAGTAAAAAGGTTTAGTCATCAGAATTGGAAACTGTTTATTCTCTGATCAAGAATAAATATATATTCATTTATCAGATATATAAGATGGCTAAATAGGTTAGATATAGATTGATTGTCTAAAGTTTGAAATGTAAAAATACTCATTTTTTTGGATCTGGATTCAAATCTTAGGCCATGATTTTGGCAAGTAGATGCACTAACCACTATAGCATAATATTTTTATGTATAAATGTATATTTGGGTTCAAATGTTTGAAACTAATTCACTTTAACAAAAAAACAGACTTCCCCTTCACTGCACTGTTATATTCATTGCTATACATTTATATAGCATTTAGTGCCATATATATATATGATAAACAAAAATGCAAGTTAAAAAACTTGCTAACGCTTGTATTTATGTCCACAGATGGCGTTCTACCAAAAACACCGATCAAGCGTATGTTTCGTTTACATAAACGTCAGAGTAGTTAGTATTCACTATCTCTAACTATAATTCCACTTTCAGATCATGATTTCAAGCTATTTGCTATCATCAGTGAAAGACAGGAATAAAGAAACTAGATCTAAATACAAACTCTGAGAGTTTATGAAACAATTTCTATTCAGCTTGCAAGCGTGAATTTTTTAGACACGTAATGTCTTCAAACTCAGCATAGCAAACCAGATAGCTATATGGGTCTGATCTCAGTTCAGCATCACCACATAGTAGAAGCCTCTGCAATCTATATCATTGCAAGAAAGACCTCAAAGGTACATTTATGATAAACAAAAATGCAAGTTAAAAAACTTGCTAATGCTTGTATTTATGTCCACAGATGGCTTCTACCAAAAACACATCAAGCGTATGTTTCGTTTACATAAACGTCAGAGTAGTTAGTATTCACTATCTCTAACTATAATTCCACTTTCAGATCATGATTTCAAGCTATTTGCTATCGTCAGTGAAAGACAGGAATAAAGAAACTAGATCTAAATACAAACTCTGAGCGTTTATGAACAATTTCTATTCAGCTTGCAAGCGTGAATTTTTTAGACACGTAATGTCTTCAAACTCAGCATAGCAAACCAGATAGCTATATGGGTCTGATCTCAGTTCAGCATCATCACATAGTAGAAGCCTCTGCAATCTATATCATTGCAAGAAAGACCTCAAAGGTACATTTATGATAAACAAAAATGCAAGTTAAAAAACTGGCTAACGCTTGTATTTATGTCCACAGATGGTGTTCTACCAAAAACACCGATCAAGCGTATGTTTCGTTTACATAAACGTCAGAGTAGTTAGTATTCACTATCTCTAACTATAATTCCACTTTCAGATCATGATTTCAAGCTATTTGCTATCATCAGTGAAAGACAGGAATAAAGAAACTAGATCTAAATACAAACTCTGAGTGTTTATGAAACAATTTCTATTCAGCTTGCAAGCGTGAATTTTTTAGACATGTAATGTCTTCAAACTCAGCATAGCAAACCAGATAGCTATATGGGTCTGATCTCAGTTCAGCATCACCACATAGTAGAATCCTCTGCAATCTATATCATTGCAAGAAAGACCTCAAAGGTACATTTATGATAATCAAAAATGCAAGTTAAAAAACTTGCTAACGCTTGTATCTATGTCCACAGATGGCGTTCTACCAAAAACACCGATCAAGCGTATGTTTCGTTTACATAAACGTCAGAGTAGTTAGTATTCACTATCTCTAACTATAATTCCACTTTCAGATCATGATTTCAAGCTATTTGCTATCATCAGTGAAAGACAGGAATAAAGAAACTAGATCTAAATACAAACTCTGAGCGTTTATGAAACAATTTCTATTCAGCTTGCAAGCGTGAATTTTTTAGACACGTAATGTCTTCAAACTCAGCATAGCAAACCAGATAGCTATATGGGTCTGATCTCAGTTCAGCATCACCACATAGTAGAAACCTCTGCAATCTATATCATTGCAAGAAAGACCTCAAAGGTACATTTATGATAAACAAAAATGCAAGTTAAAAAACTTGCTAACGCTTGTATTTATGTCCACAGATGGTGTTCTACCAAAAACACCGATCAAGCGTATGTTTCGTTTACATAAACGTCAGAGTAGTTAGTATTCACTATCTCTAACTATAATTCCATTTTCAGATCATGATTTCAAGCTATTTGCTATCATCAGTGAAAGACAGGAATAAAGAAACTAGATCTAAATACAAACTCTGAGCGTTTATGAAACAATTTCTATTCAGCTTGCAAGCGTGAATTTTTTAGACACGTAATGTCTTCAAACTCAGCATAGCAAACCAGATAGCTATATGGGTCTGATCTCAGTTCAGCATCACCACATAGTAGAAGCCTCTGCAATCTATATCATTGCAAGAAAGACCTCAAAGGTACATTTATGATAAACAAAAATGCAAGTTAAAAAACTTGCTAACGCTTGTATTTATGTCCACAGATGGCGTTCTACCAAAAACACCGATCAAGCATATGTTTCGTTTACATAAACGTCAGAGTAGTTAGTATTCACTATCTCTAACTATAATTCCACTTTCAGATCATGATTTCAAGCTATTTGCTATCATCAGTGAAAGACAGAATAAAGAAACTAGATCTAAATACAAACTCTGAGCGTTTATGAAACAATTCTATTCAGCTTGCTGAATTTTTAGACACGTAATGTCTTCAAACTCAGCATAGCAAACCAGATAGCTATATGGGTCTGATCTCAGTTCAGCATCACCACATAGTAGAAGCCTCTGCAATCTATATCATTGCAAGAAAGACCTCAAAGGTACATTTATGATAAACAAAAATGCAAGTTAAAAAACTTGCTAACGCTTAGTATTTATGTCCACAGATGGCGTTCTACCAAAAACACCAATCAAGCGTATGTTTCGTTTACATAAACGTCAGAGTAGTTAGTATTCACTATCTCTAACTATAATTCCACTTTCAGATCATGATTTCAGACCCATATAGCTATCTGGTTTGCTATGCTGAGTTTGAAGACATTACGTGTCTAAAAAATTCACGCTTGCAAGCTGAATAGAAATTGTTTCATAAACGCTCAGAGTTTGTATTTAGATCTGGTTTCTTTATTCCTGTCTTTCACTGATGATAGCAAATAGCTTGAAATCATGATCTGAAAGTGGAATTATAGTTAGAGATAATGAATACTAACTACTCTGACGTTTATGTAAACGAAACATACGCTTGATCGGTGTTTTTGGTAGAACGCCATCTGTGGATATATATATATATACACGTAATTCTGGTGACAAATGCATAATTAAAAAGTTTTCATTTATAATTAAAAATTTGATATATATATATATTATAATGTGAAAAGCAGGTAAAGGCTGTGCATCTATACTTTATTGAAGCCCCACATTTGGGAAAACCAAATTATATAACAACATAAGTACAATGATTGTGTCTATATAAAAACTATTACTCATTTTATATATACTAGAAAGAATGATTGATAGAATATGTAATCTATTAAATATCTAATCTATTAATCAAAAATTATTTATTTATCCTAATCTGCAATTGTAATTTTTGAGTGCCATGCAAATCAGAATATTAATCCTGTGCATACCCTTGCTATATCTCCTTATTCCTTTACATCAACTCTTATGGAAAACACACCAAAAATAAAGATAATGAGACAAAATTTGGTTATGTTGATAATAATAAAATTTCACATAATGTAGTCATGTTATAAAACCATCAAAACATTTGGTTCTCATATTTATCAAACTCAAAATGAATGGATGTGAATAAAAATAAAAATCAATATCTAAATAACAATATTATAATTATATTACAATAGATAGATAGATAGATAGATAGATAGATAGATAGATAGATAGATAGATAGATAGATAGATAGATAGATAGATAGATAGATAGATAGATAGATAGATAGATAGATAGATAGATAGGTAGGTGGGTAGGTGGGTGGGTGGATGGGTGGATGGATGGATGGATGGATGGATGGATGGATGGATGGATGGATGGATGGATAGATAGATAGATAGATAGATAGATAGATAGATAGATAGATAGATAGATAGATAGATAGATAGATAGATAGATAGATAGATAGATAGATAGATAGATAGATAGATAGATAGATAGATAGATAGATAGATAGATAGATAGATAGATAGATAGATAGATAGATAGATAGATAGATAGATAGATAGATAGATAGATAGATAGATAGATAGATAGATAGATAGATAGATAGATAGATAGATAGATAGATAGATAGATAGATAGATAGATAGATAGATAGAACATTATATAAAATTAATTAATGATTAACCAAATAAATAAACAATAATAAAATCGGTAAATAAATATTTGATACGATCAACATCCTAAACTCACTTTATTTATCCTAAAATTTTATTCAAATATTTTTGATAGAATTTTATTTTTATATCCTTTTCAAAATATATATATATTTAAAATTATTTATATGAGAAATAAATAAATTTATGTATGATTTTATCAAATTCAGACACAACTATAAAATTTTAAACATTTGTCAATATACTATAAATTTCATCATTAATTCTTTAAGATTTATTAAAGATAAATATCTGAAAATGTCTAAATATTGGTCCATGGGTTTGTCCATAGTTGCACAAGTGTGCAATTTAATTTTATCTATATGTGAGGAGATGCTTTTTCATAATAGTAATTTCACTAGTATTAAATTTACAAAAGATATCTTGATGATGCTTATGTTTGTGAACATGAAGCTAGTATAAATTACTTTGTAAATAAATTAAATAAATTAAAATATTTTTAATGGACAAATGAAAGAATGAAAATGAAAATATTAAGCATCTTAATGAATATGTGATAAAAAGATATAAATGCTATAAATCATAACAATAAACAAATTTGCTATACTTTATATATTTTTTTTTAATGTATAATAACTTACAGTTATAAAAAAATTAATGATAAAAAATAGATCTCTATTCTATATATTTTAAAAGGTTAAACTAACTTTATTAAAAATATAATGAATTTCATGATGTGGTCTACCTAATGTTAATAGATTAGTGAATAATTCAAAAAATGTAATATCTTTGAATTAAAAAAGTAATATTGTATATCAAATTAGTATAGCACAATCCCACTATTACTTTTATTGTTCAACCCCCTGGGGCTCATTCTACTCACCCAAACCCTTTTAGAAGAGCTTATGAAAAATATTTATTTCTAAAATTTCCTTTTATACAATATGTTTATGGCATTTTTGAAATTTCAACAGCATGGTGAATAAAATCAGAAAACAATGACACCAAACACATATATGTAAGATTTAGAATTCCCTCAATTTAATGCATTACATAAAATCAGCACTTATGATTTTTTGAAAAACTTCTTAGGTAGACAAGTATTTCTAAGTTTTATTTCTGAAAGCAGAGTATTTATTGTGGATGAATATAATAACAAATAGTATATTATCAATGCTTTCAAATTATTATTTTTCAAAGACAAAAAAAAATGCTGAAAGTTTCGAATTTCTTAAGTTTTTCCCAATTTTCAACCACAATCTAATACATTATATAAAATTGCCACTTCTGTTATTTACATAAAAACTCTAAAAAAACATTTAATTTAAAGAAATTTTAAAAATCTTTAAGTTATATTTATATATTTTAACAAAAACTATAAAATTACTATTTAAGTTTTTTTTTCCCCTGCCAAATAAGACTGCATTAGCTATTTGATTGGGTCAGAGCACATTTATTATTAAATATAAGTAATTATTAGTACCTTTTCATAAAATTATATTTTTTTATACAGATGCTTTGTTTCTGTGAGATTTTTAACCATAGTTTGTTTTCTGAAGACAATCCAATCAGATGGAAAAAATTTACATCTAAGATTTTTAGTAAAATGTGTCATTAAGTTTTATGTTCAATTCAGTTACCATTATATATATATATATATATATATATATATATATATATATATATATATATATATATATATATATATATATATATATATATATATATATATATATAAAAACAAAAACCCCAAATTCACAACTCAATCAGACTAGCCAAAAAAATAATTTCCAAAGACAATCAATAGTTTCACTATTACAAGCAAACTTCTCAATTGTAAAGGACTACAATATAACCACATATTTATACTAAATATTACTCACAATTCCACTTATAATCCATACATTCTTAATATTAAAAGAACTTTTAAAATAAGTTAATTACTTCAGAGTAAAACAAATTTTAATAATAAAGATTCTTTATTTTTTTTTCATTTCTCTCAAAGAAGATAACCTTAACCTCATCCAAATTAATAGTGTGGTCTGTATCTTTTTCATGGATATATATAAAGCAGAACTAAAATATTTATTTCTAACTCTACTTTTGTGTACCTCTATTCTTTCATTTAAGCTATGTAAAAGTAGATTTAGAAATAAATATCTCAGTTCTGCTTTATATATCTATGAAAAAAATATAGGCCACACTATTAATTTTGATAAGGCTAAGGTTGTTTTCTGTAAGAGAAATTAAATAAAAAAAAAGAAATAAAGAATCTTTACTATTAAAAATGTATGGTTCTGAAGCAATTAACTTATTTAAAAATTCTTTTAATATTAAGGGTGTATGGGATGTAAATGGAATTGTGGATAATATTTAGTATAAATATATTGTTATCTTGTAATCTTTTACACTTAAATCTGCTTGTACCAGTGAAACCATTAGTTGTGTTTTGGAGTTTATTTTCTTTGGGTAGTCTAGTTGAATTGTGAATTTGGCATAATTTTGATTATTTTATTGACTAGTTTAGTTTTAGATTTTTAATGTTTATATATAATTATATTTTATACTTTACTACTCTCTGTATACTAACCAAAAATCTGACACAAAGGTATTGAAAGCATATTTGGTACAATAAATCTTTCTAAATTTTACGTTTAAACTCTGTTTTAGTATTTTTTTACATATATATATAGAATAAATTTTATGTGAATACATAACATCAATCAAGAGGTAGTCTTGAGAAAGGATTAAAAAAACTTTTATACAAACATTTAAAAAATAAGAGACATAATAACAGGCCTGTTTTCTTTGATCATGAAAAAACATGGGATTTTACTTTCAATTTTAACCTGGAAAATACTATAATTCTTCTGAGGAGAGGAACAATAATAAATGAAAAATCACAAAGACAATTTGGGTAAATAAAAATACAAATTTTTAAATTAATAGACAAAGTGTGAATGTTAAAATTCATAAGATATCACATAATGTCATTAACTTCTGCTAAATTTAAAGTATTCCAGTTGACGATGATTATGAAAATAATTGTAAGTACTTCTGCTTTTTATAATAGATATATGTAAGATTTATTATCGCTATTAATAATTTATTTTTTATTGTTATTAAATTAATTATTCTATAACATAAATTTTATTATATATATATAAATTTAATAATTAAAAAGAACTACTAAGATTTTTTAAGTTCATAATATATCTACTTATATCAAGTTCATTATTAAATATTTACATTACATAATCTACCTATATAATTATATTTCTAAAAACAGAATCAAATCATTTCAAATATTTTATTATATATATATATATAGTAAAGTTTTTCAATTTTTGAATTAAAATATAAAGAATGTACAAACAACTCTTATAATGACAAACAAAAAAATCACTAAATATACCATTACTTATTTTTATTAGAAAATCCCACTGAATAAAATATTTCCAGAAAAAAAATTATTGTTTGAAAGATTAAATGTATTTTTACAGTAAATATATAAAAGATAAAATAAAATAAAATATATCAATTAGTTCTAGGTTGGAATGAGAGTGAGAGAGTTAAAAGAAAGCAAGATAGAGGCCATTTAATGTTGAATCCACAACTGAAAAACTTGAGCTGTCTGTTTAATTCTTGAATATAACAATCCCATTGTCATAACTTGTTTTAATCAGGGGGGAAAACCCATCAATATTCCATTAGCCAAAGACATTGACTATCAATTACTCATTCTAAAAATTATCAAATTCATGCTAAAAATAATTAACTCATATTAAAATTAAGCACTACATTTATGGCATTGAAAGCAGACATATACTTAGTTGGACTTCATAAAAAAGAGCATTTCCTAAATTATTCAGATAAATCTACCATTATAATACTTACAATTATAATATAGCTCCATTTAAATCTGCTATTACAATATTTTAGATAAAAGAATGTTTAATTTCTGTTAATCATATCAAAATTTTAATATTTTTGTTATGTATCTTTGTATGTTGAGTATATGCATTTAATTGATGTATTTATAAATAAAATTAGTAATTAGTTCTAAAGTATAAAAGTTATTTTTATCAACTTTTTTCAAAAATGTATTTGGTAAACAATAAATGATTTCATACCTGTATACAAAATAGATTCCATTCTTAAAATTCATTTTTTCATTTAAAATACTTAACAGAAAAAATTTAAAAAGGAAAATATTTTTGTATAAACTAAAATTTTATAAAAATTTGATTTTCTTATATATTTCAATAAGAATTGTTATTTAATAAAAACGATAAATTATTACCTATATAGTTATCCATTTAATATGAAGGTATAATTATTATGCATTATTACTGATATTTATATTATAGTGTATGTTTATTAATCCACCTTTATTGTTAAAAGAAGGTTGCCTTGACAATAGAATGAAATTGTTGATTTGTTAATGATATTGGGATTGTTTAAGTGTTGACTGGTTTTTAATGGTTTATTAATTTGTATGGATTTTAGTTTATTATTGAATTGAAAAGTTAACAATTGCAAATCTATTTGATCTGATTATTAATACAAATAAAAATATATTTATAAAATTAATCTTAGAACTAAATTTTGATGGAATTCATTTGGTAGAAATAATTTAATATTAAAAAACAAATGTGTCTATGTGTTTGGAAAAAAGGGGATTAATATATGTGTTTTTCCATATTTTTCTTATGAATCTATGATTTGAACACTTAACAGTAAAGAAATAAATGATTTAGACCTGTCAGTGGAATGTGGAGAGATGTATATTGAGAATCATAAAAAGTGATTGAATGTAAAATCCCTGGAATATAGCATAAACAGGTATCATTGATATCATTGAAATAGTAGAATGAATGAAATGGATTTGATCTGTTAATATTGCTAGGAGGTATACTATATGAATAGTTGAAGATTTGCACTCGATATCAGAAGTTATACAAGATTTAAAATGAATATATGTGTGAAATGGATGGATAAAATAAAGAAGTTTGTCATTATGAAGTGAAGAAAGATAAAGAGGACTATGGATCAGAGAAACTTAATTAAACTTAGAGAGAACAAACTTGGTATAAATTGATAATGGTTATATATATATATATATATATATATATATATATATTGTAACCGGACCCCATACGACCCCTTTATTGCATTGGTTGTAACAATTTTCTGATGAGCATGCTGCAGGAAGGAACAATCAATTGGTATTCTCAAATGCAGATGTTAACGCCCCCTACAACAATATTTCCTGCTCATCAGAGGATGTGGCAACATAGAGGTTAGAAGCATCTAGTTATTTATATGTTTGACTTGGCAAACAGCGCCACTAGAGCTCAACTTCACCACAACCTTACTTACAAGGGTCTAATTATGCCTGACATAGCTCAGTAGCATGATATTCCTATGAATCAGTTCAATGAATGATGAATGATGCAAAAAGAATAAACAAATGAATAAATAAACAAACAAATAAACAAAACTGAACAACCGGAGAACTAAAAGTAGTTTTAGGTAACAATTATTTTATTTAACAATTTATAATGTCTAATTCAAAGTTCCACTCAAGAAATGATGCCTACAAACAGTTTAACTTTGCAATAGTTCATTTTCAAGTCCATTAATGTGGTTTAAATTATTTCCACCAAAATCAATGTCCATATGAGTATTAAACATTTCGCAATCTCATATCAATACGCAGAGAAGCATTTAGAAATCATATAATATTTTATTACTTTCAGTAATCTGGTTTGGATTATTTCCACCAATTCAATATCCATCTGAGCATTAAAACATTTTGCAAGTCTCATGTTAATACGCAGAGAAGCATTTAGAAATCATATAATATTTTATAACTTTCAGTAATCTGGTTTGGATTATTTCCACAAATTCAATATCCATCTGAGCATTAAAACATTTTGCAAGTCTCATGTCAATAAGCAGAGAAGCATTTAAAATTCATATAAGTTTCATATTTATACACAGAGAAGCATTTAAAGTTCATATAAGTTTCATATTTATACACAAAGAAGCATTTAAAGTTCATATAAGTTTCATATTTATACACAGAGGAGCATTTAAAGTTCATATAAGTTTCATATTTATACGCAGAGAAGCATTTAAAGTTCATATAAGTTTCATATTTATACACAAAGAAGCATTTAAAGTTCATATAAAAATTAAGCATTTGTAATTTTATATTCAAATATTTTATAAATAGTTACCTTCCATTTATTCAAAAAAAGAGAAAAAAAAAGTCATTTCATTTCAATAGCATTATCCGTAAAATCATGACGTGGAATGGAAAATTGAAGCTTTTTTTTAATTTACCCCTTTATCATCACCATTCTTTCAATAACGCTTTCTTTTCCATATTTTTTTAGTGTTAGTAAAAGTTATATTTTAGGATGACAAAAGTCAGAATTGAATAATACACCTTTTAAAACAAACCAAAAAAAAAAATTCAATCTAATCTGTTGCTCTCTGAATTTTCTTCTCTCTTTTCTTGCTGAGTCTAATTTGCATACTGCCTCATTTTAGCCCAAACGTTTTTTCTTTTCTTCTTAATGATTGGATAATCTAATTTTTTTAGTGTGAGAGTTAAGAAAGCAAAATGATATAACACTTTATTCAAAACCATCGATCAAAAAAATTAAAAATATAATCTTTTTAACAAATCACAGCTTTTATTTACCTCTTAATTTTGAAACTATAAACTTTTTGCTTTATTTCATTCCCAATTTGATCAAATCATGCTAGTCATTTTTAAATGGGGGGGGGGGGATCTTTTGAATATATATACGAGGAACAGTATATCTGTTTCATTACCCCCCACCAAATTTTGGGATGAAATCGCCTGGAAGTACGATTTCATTCCATATACTATACACATCATTTCTCATTACTGCTTGGTTTTAGATGTGCTGATGAAATGGTAAGATGAGCTGGAAAAGTGATTACATGAACTGTAGCCTCCAATGCCAGGATAAGTAGAAGGCCAAGCACAAACTACCAGCATGCACCGCCCCATGATGTCACGAAAAAATATCTCATTTTTAAGCACTACCTCTCTTGTACCTAGAAGTATCATCCAACCAAGAGTAGGAGCTAGAGAAAAAAAAACAATTTGGCACTCAGCCAACCCTGCTCAGCTTCTGTGAGTCTTAGGGGCTATCATTTGGCCTATTCATGAGACCAAGGCCTATACATGAGACCTATATATATGCACTGCTGGACTACTCTTGGAGCACAACATCCAGGTCTGGATAGTGCTGAGCATATACTTCGGAGCATCATAACACAATGCATCCAAGCAGCTCCGCTCAATCATCCACCATCTCAACATGAAAAACACAAGTTCATGCATCACTACATCACACTCACAAACTTTTTCCATCAGCTATCTCTATTTTATTCTGAATTATAACTGCAACCTGGTTTGGGAGACTGAGGATCATGATCAGTTCTCCTATAGTCCTCTTTTGTATTATGAGGTGACATACTTCTGGATCGTCTTTTTGTTGAAAATTTATCATGTTTAACATTACTGTGGTGTCTTGCTTCTTCACTTCTGTATTTTCTTTGGAGATCCTTGTTACTGTTTGATCTTCTAATTATACGCATCCGATATGGACCATGAACACCATCTGTGAATTTTCTCCTGTTCCTCTTCCATGGTGGTACTTCATTTTTACATAAAAGTTTCTTTTTAAATGGTTCTTCTGCCATAGTAATTATTTTTTTAGTATTTGTAAAGGTTTCTTGTTGCTTAATTTTTTTCACACTGATAAATCCCGAGTTTTCAGATTCCTTTTTGGTGTCTTTTCCTGCGTAAGCAACTATATTTTTAATAACAGTCTTTATATATTTTTTTTTTTCTGTACTCAATTTTTGATTTGAGTTTATTAAGCTTTTGTTTATAATTTTTATATATGGCTGAGGACTAACACACTTTTCTTTCCAATTTATGGTTTCTTTCTCTATCTCTGTTACTATTTCATAGCATATATCAGACAATTTTTCTGAAACATTTTCTTCTATTTGGACAGTTCCTTAGTTAAATGAGAATTAAGTTTTTGATTATGTTTATTTTCATGTTTTTCATCTTCTTGAAGGTCAGAAGATTTTAATTTTGCTTTATTAGATTTATTTTCATCCATTTGAAATTCTTTTGCTGTGTTTGATACTTCAGTCTCAGCTTCTGTATATACTGCTTCTTTCTTTTCAATTTTAGAGGTATATTCCATAATCAGAAGTTTTCCTGAAGGTAGACTGACAATTTCAAGATCACCCTTTGTAATTTCAATTTCTTCCTTTTTAACAATCTCAAATTTTGCTTCATCAGTAATAGGATATTCAATTTGTGATTCCTTTAAAATATCTTTGGTTGGAAATTCCAAAGTTTCCTCCTCATCCAATTTTTTAGACTGAATTATTTCCTTTATCAACTGATTGAACTTTTCATTTTGATTTTCCACTGCTTCCATAATTTGTTTTTCTATTCTTTGGTTTGCTTCTATTGCTTGCTTGTTATCTTCTTCTCTCTGTTTGATATCTTCTTCTCTTTGCTTATCTCTTTTTTGGTTATCTTCTTCTCTCTGTTTGATATCTTCTCTTTGCTTATCTCTTTTTTGGTTATCTTCTTTTTTGTTTGATAATATCTTCTCTTTGTTTATCTCTTTTTTGGTTATCTTCTTCTCTTTGCTTATCTCTTTTTTGGTTATCTTCTTCTCTTTGTTTGATATCATCTTCTCTTTGTTCATCTCTTTTATTTTTGTCTGCTTTTATAATTTCCAATAACTGGGCTAATGTAGACGTCTCCCCTGTTTTCTCTGATTCCTCATTTGCTTTGGCTTCTTGTTTATCTTCTTTCTCAGGAGGATCCTCTATGCTTTCTGTATTCATCATTTTTTTTGTTTTTGATCTGGTTTTCATCAATATTTTATTCTAGTTTATTTGTATTTTTTTATTTCAACTTTAATAAGCTTCTCTCTCCATCCACACCACGATTTTACTCCATCTTCTTTGAAATGCCTGTTTCATTCTTTATGCTATTCATTTTTGTGTTGTTTTTCTTTTAAACTTTTATTTTTCCATCCTTCCTGAACAAATTACATCACTACATCATATGCACTGTTCATATCACAGAATCATGATCTGCTTATGCCTATGAGTAGGCTAGCTAGATCGGACCTCACAGTAGGGCAGCAAATTAACTGGCCTATGAGTAGGCTAGCCAGATAAGGCCCCGCATTGGGCGCCAAATGTAACCGAACCCCATATGACCCCTTTATTGCATCGGTCGTAACAATTTTCTGATGATCATGCTGCAGGAAGGAACAATCAATTGGTATTCTCAGATGCAGTTGTTAATGCCCCCTACAACAATATTTCCTGCTCATCAGAGGATGTGGCAACATAGAGGTTAGAAGCATCTAGTTATTTATATGTTTGACTTGGCAAACAGCACCACCAGAGCTCAACTTCATCACAACCTTACTTACAAGGGTATAATTATGCCTGACATAGCTCAGTAGCATGATATTCTTATGAATCAGTTCAATGAATGACGAGTGATGCAAAAAGAATAAACAAATGAATAAATAAACAAACAAATAAACAAAACTGAACAACCGGAGAACTAAAAGTAGTTTTAGGTAACAATTATTTTATTTAACAATTTATAACGTCTAATTCAAAGTTCCACTCAAGAAATGATGCCTACAAACAGTTTAACTTTGCAATAGTTCATTTTCAAGTCCATTAATGTGGTTTAAATTATTTTCACCAAAATCAATGTCCATATGAGTATTAAACATTTCGCAATCTCATATCAATACACAGAGAAGCATTTAGAAATCATATAATATTTTATTACTTTCAGTAATCTGGTTTGGATTATTTCCACAAATTCAATATCCATCTGAACATTAAAACATTTTGCAAGTCTCATGTTAATACGCAGAGAAGCATTTAGAAATCATATAATATTTTATTACTTTCAGTAATCTGGTTTGGATTATTTCCACCAATTCGATATCCATCTGAGCATTAAAACATTTTGCAAGTCTCATGTTAATACGTAGAGAAGCATTTAGAAATCATATAATATTTTATTACTTTCAGTAATCTGATTTGGATTATTTCCACAAATTCAATATCCATCTGAGCATTAAAACATTTTGCAAGTCTCATGTTAATACGCAGAGAAGCATTTAGAAATCATATAATATTTTATTACTTTCAGTAATCTGGTTTGGATTATTTCCACCAATTCAATATCCATCTGAGCATTAAAACATTTTGCAAGTCTCATGTCAATAAGCAGAGAAGCATTTAAAATTCATATAAGTTTCATATTTATACACAGAGAAGCATTTAAAGTTCATATAAGTTTCATATTTATACACAGAGGAGCATTTAAAGTTCATATAAGTTTCATATTTATACACAGAGGAGCATTTAAAGTTCATATAAGTTTCATATTTATACGCAGAGAAGCATTTAAAGTTCATATAAGTTTCATATTTATACACAAAGAAGCATTTAAAGTTCATATAAAAATTAAGCATTTGTAATTTTATATTCAAATATTTTATAAATAATTACCTTCCATTTATTCAAGAAAAGAGAAAAAAAAAAGTCATTTTATTTCAATAGCATTATCTGTAAAATCATGAAGTGGAATGGAAAATTGAAGCTTTTTTTTAATTTACCCCTTTATCATCACCATTTCTTTCAATAACGCTTTCTTTTCCATATTTTTTTAGTGTTAGTAAAAGTTATATTTTAGGATGACAAAAGTCAGAATTGAATAATACACCTTTTAAAACAAAAACAAAAAAAAAAATTCAATCTAATCTGTTGCTCTCTGAATTTTCTTCTCTTTTTTTGCTGAGTCTAATTTGCATACTGACTCATTTTAGCCCAAACATTTTTTCTTTTCTTCTTAATGATTGGATAATCTAATTTTTTTAGTGTGAGAGATAAGAAAGCAAAATGATATAACACTTTATTCAAAACCATCGATCAAAAAAATTAAAAATATAATCTTTTTAACAAATCACAGCTTTTATTTACCTCTTAATTTTGAAACTATAAACTTTTTGCTTTATTTCATTCCCAATTTGATCAAATCATGCTAGTCATTTTTAAATGGGGGGGGGATCTTTTGAATATATATACGAGGAACAGTGTATCTGTTTCAATATATATATATATACAATTTTGTAAATTTAAAATATATTGAGCATAAAATTATTATACTTAATAATACATCACAATAAATCATGTCTTTCATAAATAGAATGAATTCATGACAGTGTTATTTAAAGTATAAAGATTAAATAATTCAACTTTTTTATTCTTTCTAACCTCAATATATTGAAAATATTGTTTATCATTTATAAATTGATTTTTTTTAGAATTGACTAAATATATTTAATAACATATTGTTTTCTGTGGGTATACTTTTTTTGACAATATATTATGTACAAATATTAACATATGTGTAATAATAAAAAACCATTGACACATCGCAACTAAAGCAATGCATTATATTATCCATTGTGATTTTTAAGAAATTAGAATTTGTCAAACAATAATCTTAATAATTTCCAAGCTATAAAATTGCATAACTGAAAAAGATTGTGGATTATCATGTTTTGTTCATGATTAAAAATTTAAAAGTATATAAAGATGCATTAAGCTATTCTTAATTATTTCTTGTTAGTAGATTGTGCTTTTTATTATCAAATATAATAGAGCAGTGTGAAAGCTATATAAATGCAGTGTAGAGATAAAATTAGTTTACATATTTTTCAAGAAATTGCTTTACGTTAATAGTGCACTTGTGAAACATAGACAGAGATAAAAAGTATGGGCAGATTTGGAAAAAAAATTCATTTTTCTGAACAATTATTGCATAAGACAAATGTGGGTTTGGTATTCAATTTGAATCAGTAAATGTTTTGATTGAAATTGTACTTTGTAGTAGATTAAATAGAATTTTTAACTACAAATAATGATTTGGGAACTAGTTAGATTCTTAGAGATGACTAAGATAGTCCATAGATTTCTAAAAGGACAAATTAATCAGCATGCTTAAAAGTATAATCTGTAATAACACATTGCCTGACATATGGATTAATTAGAGTTGCAATATACACTTTAGTTCTAATATAGAATGCAACAGATTTAGAACATATTAAAATTGAGACTTATTTGGCAGGTGGAATTGACTAACAAAAGATGAACCTCTGATGTATGATTTTATTGCAGAGATGGGCTTAGTACAGTAGTATCAAATAGCCACTCACATGGGCTATAATAAGCAAGTAATCTACCAAGAATAGTATTTATAATATGAACATTCACATTTTTGGACAGAATGCTTCATTTTCATACTAAAGTTGTTTGTGATAAAACAGTTGAAATAATAACTTAAATTAATAAATTGCATATTATTTTTTTAATAACTATAAGATATTGACAGCAGTGAAATACTTCAAATGCTAAAATAATATTCTCTTGACTTAGGAAATACAATATGATTATTTTAATATTATACTACAGCTATCATAATTATTTTCAACCATTATCAATCATGCAAAATGAAATTCTCTCCAAGTTTAATCTTATTTTTTTGTCAATCATATCTTCTTTTCTTTAAATCAAATCAGAAAACTTCATTTTTCTATCTATCTCATATCTGAACTCTTTCTAGATCCTTTATAATTACTTTGAATCCAATTTAAAACTTCATCTGTCCATCTATTATCATCTCTTCTAGCAGTACGTCCAGCCAACTCCATGTCTGTCTCTTAATTCTTTCAATGTCAATAATAGCAGATTCTTCTTTTACATGTTTTTTGTTTTTGATCTTTTTTGTTACTCTTACTAAATATCATTTCCATATTTTACTGAATAGTGTAAAATTTCTGTATTGCTCTTTTGTTAAAGGTTCAAATCTCAGAATCATACATGAGAATTTTAAAACACATTTTTTTTTCAAATATATAAAGTTATTTTTATTAAAAATATTGATTTAAACCTCAAAAACTGATATGCTCTACAAATTAATTATTCAAAAAAACATGTAGTTGCACTTCAGATAACCATGAATTCACATCACATGATTACTATTTTATATGCTTATACATGCTGTTAATAAGAGTACCAAACTTTTCAGTGCAAGCCTTTGTAATATATGGATGCAGGAAGGTTTGTGCATAAAATCCATAGCTACTCATCCAACATCCCCAGACTAGTTTCTAACTTGTGGCTTTCATCAGTAAGGAGTTTTAGATTTGAGAATACTATGCCCAGATCTCAGGATCTAATGAATCTTCTAGAAGCTATCTTTTACCTATTTGGTTAACTATAAATCTAGGAGTCCAAGATGAAAACATCATAATGTTTCAACCCAAGCACATTCACTTGTATAATCATATAGATCTGAATTCAGTTCATCATCTATAAATTTTGATGTCATTGATTTTTCAAAACTACAGCCACTTTCCTGAATCCATTAATTACAAAAGTTTGCATTTAGTGGCACAACTTTATGGAGAATTTGGTACTCTTATTAGCAGCATGTGTAAGCTGATGAAATGGTTATTATGTGATGTTTTGACAATTTTATACTTATCCTGGCCATAGGATAATGGGTGATTGTGGTTTGTTAAAAACAAAAGACACTAAAATGTATAAATGCTAAACTGAGTTCAGATCTATATGAATATACAAGTCAATGAGCTTGGGTTGGAATGATTATGGTGTTTTCATCTTGGACTTTTAGTTTTTATAATTAACAAAATAGGTAAAAGATGGCTGCTGGGTTGCATTAGATCGTGGGATTTGGGTGCAATGCTCTCAATTCCTGGGCTCCTCACTGATGAAAGCAATAAGCTAAAAACTAGTCTGGGGATGTTGGAAAAGTAGGCACTAGATAGCAATTATATGCACAACCCCTCCTGCATCCATTGATGACAAAGGCTCACCCTTGGTGGCACTACTGTATAGAAAGTTTGATAATCTTCTTATTCACTTTTGTTCTTAATAAAATAGTATGATTATTTTTATTTTAAACTATCTTATTAGACAACCTTCTTCATTTGAAAATATTTTAAATAATATTTTAATCACTTTTCAGACAGACATTTTTTATATATTTAATATTTATAATCCTTCCAATATCAATTAACCCTATTCTCTTCTTGTAGATATTTTTGCATCTTCTGCATTTACAGTAGAATATTTAAAGAAGATTAGATGGGTTATCAACTTTTGGAATATTTGAAATTAAACAGTGTGCACTTACTTTATGATGACAAGTTTGAAGAAAAATTCCATTCCAGTGCAGAACCTCTGATTCATATTCTTTTTCAACAAAAATTGTTCACCATTAACTTTTAATTGACAAAGATTGCTCCCTTTTCATTGTAACCAACTAATTCAAATTTAATCATTTTTGGAATTCATATTCTTCTAAGTTGAAAGATAATCTTTTCAGAAATTAAATTTAAGAAAGGTTAACTAGAGTCAATATATTGCATGTTTTTAATTGAACATTAACAAAATCCATCAATTCTCTCTTGCTATGATAAATTTAACAAGTTTATAATGACAGCTTCCAAAAGATCAATCACTTAATGATATCAAATTCATTTCAGGTTGAACCAAAACCAATAAAATGTTTTATAACTAATATCTGTCTACCAAAGATACCAAAATGCTGAGAAATTTAATAAAGTCAATGGATAACACTAGAAAAGAAAAGTGAAGGCAGAGTATAAAAAAATCACAAAATATTGTAAAAACTTAGTTACTTTTTATAAGCTTGGTAGTTGAAGTAATTCTAAAAAAACTATTACTGTCACTACTATTAAAATTGCCAATTTTATATATCAGATTTCTAAACTTATGATTGATAGAATGAGAACAAACATCAATAAAGCATAACTGCATGAAACTTATTTATTCATCACCATCATCAACCATTATCAATCCACTGCAGGATAAAGGTCTCTCCAAGTTCAATCCATCATCTCTGATCTTTAACTTCTCTTCTCCACATCACCCTGCACACTTTCTTATTTCATCCATCAATCTCTTGGAATCCAATTTAAGATTTCAATTGTCCACCTATAATCATCTCTTCTAGCAATATGTCCAGCCCAACCCCACTTCAGCCTTTTAATTTTTTCAATGATGTCAGTAAAACATGTTTGTTCTCTTACCCATATCTTATGTTTTCAATCTCTTCTTCTTACTCCTAACATGCATCTTTCCATACTTCATTGAGTGGTCTAAAGTCTCTGTATTGTTCTTTTATTAAGTGTTCAAGTCTCAGATCCATAAGTAAGAACTGGTAAAACACATTTTCTAAAAACTTTCTTTTTAAACACATAGGCATATTACCTTTAGTACCAAGTTATTTCTACCAAAAGCACTCTAAGTTTAATTCTATGTTTAATTTCATACATTACGTTTCCATCTGTATTAATAATCTGAGCAAGATATTTGTAGCAGTTAACTTCTAACTCATTATAATCAATCTTTATTTTCATATTTTGAAAAAATCCATTGAACATTACTTTAGTCTTTTTAATATTGATCTTTAGTCCTTCTTTTATCTGATAACTCCTGCAGCTCTAAAGTATTATTTGCAAAACAACTACATCATCTGAAAAATCTAAATGATTTAAATAATCTTCATTTACTTTCACTCCTTTATCTACCCATTTTAATCCACAAAATACTTCTTGCAGCATTGCTGTAAAATTTTTTGGAGATATGGAGTCACCCTGTCTTACACCCTTCTCAATGTTGACTTTCCTAGTATCATTACGTAATTGTTGCTATTGCATTTTTATAAATATTCTTTAAACTATGACAATATCCTGAATCTATATACCTTGATGATCCAATGCTTTAATCACCAAAGAAATGTTTATAGAAAAACCTTTTCATAATCTACAAATCCAAAGCATAATCGCAATTCATATTCATTAGTATAACTTCTCTCAATACTTGAATATAATCTATTGTACTAAAACCACTTTTAAATCCAGCTTGTTCTTTTGGTTGGTGGAAATTCAACGTTCTCTGTAGACAAGTTGTAATTATCTTGGTAAAAACTTTGTCTAAAACTGATAAAAGGCTGATAGATCTGTAATTTCTAATGATTTCTTTATCACCTTTTTTAAATGTCAATATTAATACTGCATTCTTGGAATCATCTGGTACATCTTTATTATTTAGACATTTGGTATTTACTTTTGCTAAAAAAAAAAAACTCTATTTCTTCACCTGCTTCTTTTAATATATCAATTATAATTCTATTATTACCTGGAGCCTTTTATTTCTTCATAAATTTAATTTCGTGTCTCACTTCTTCATTTAAAATTCTGTACAATTCAGAAGATATAATAGATATAGGAGGTACTTGTTCTTTATTACTATATAATTCTTGATAGAAGTCTTTTACCCATTTCATGATGTCATTTCTCTTTTTAGTAATAATTGCATCTTTTTTTCTTATTGCAGATATAAATGTTCTACCAATACTAAAATGTTGTTTTACTCTCTTGACACTTTTACTCTCTTCTACAGCTTTTTTTGCTAGTTCACATTTATACTTTCTTATATCATTTTCAACTCTTTTCCACACCATTTTACAAAATTCGAGATATTCAATTCTTTTTAATGCATCATTTTTGTATATCTTCATATGCCTTTTTTTCTTTATAAATTCTCTAGTCTTAGTAGAAATTTTATTGGTCAGTTGTTGCTCTTTTCTACTAGCTATCTTTGTTGCAGTTTTTAAAAGTGTATCAGTTATTTTCTAATTAATTTCATTCAAATCTGAATCATGTTCAAAATCTACTAATACTTGAAACCGATTTGTAAGTTCTAATTTAAATTCATTAGTATGTTTTTGAAGATTAGAAATATTAAATGTAAACATTATTTTTCTTAATAATTTTTGTCTCTCTAGTTTTGCATTAACATGTATCTTACATCTTACTAATCGATGATCACTTCCTGTGTTAAATTTATTAAGAACATTACAATCTTAAAATATGTATTTTTTATTAGTCAAAATATAATCCAATTCTGCTACCTTCATTTAGATGCTTCCATGTCCATTTTTTTTAACATTTTTTTCAAAAAAAGAATTCATAATAAAGTTTTTTTTTTTTTGCAAACTCCACAAGTCTATGCCCTCTCTCATTTCTATTACCATAACCAAAATTACTACAGCACTTTATATACATCTAATGTCAATCTAATAAAATCAATAAACATTAGTGAAATTGAATTTTGCCTTGATTGGTTAATTAAAACAGAAAAAGCATATTTTCAGAGTTTTCAAAAAAATAAAATAAAATCTAAAACCACAGGATAGCTAGTAAAACTATTTCACATTATTTATACAAAATCTATTCTATAAACATAAAACTGTATTTGTTTCAAAACCAAATACATTTAATAATGATCTATAATATTATCAAGCAGTACCATTACAATGTATTTCCTGTGATTTTAAAAGAATCATAATAAAAAGGAATTTTATCAACAGCTGAGAACAATCTGCTTAAAGAACAAACTGGATTTAGGCCAGACAAAATATGCTATGAATAAGTTTTTTTCTTTAACAGCTTCTTTAAATTTAATCCAACCAGTTTGATTAAAGTATTTATATTAAACAAGTTGTTCATAATAATAATATTATTGGAAACAACATTATGGACAAATTTATGATTATATATATCTCATTTGACCGTTGGTAAGGATTTTAACAACTTATATTGAAAAGGACTTTCAAAATAATTTTAAAACGAATTCTTTTATTCTTATCTTTAGGTTTTGTTTGGAAAAAATTATCTTCTAAAATGTTTCTAAATCATAAATACAGAAAAAAACATTAACTTGACAAAAAAACTCTCCAATGAAAACTTTTAAGTGGTAGTGAATAATAATCATAGTATAAACAAAATTTACAGAAGACCTATAGAATTAGTTTTTCTTATGATCTTCCAGAATCAGATTGCAGGAAATTCATTTACAATTTCATAAAATGTATTGTTTTCAAAAGTAGAAAAGTGTATTGTATTGATAAGAATATGAAATGTTTTGAAAACATTTTCAAAACCAGAAGTAATATTTGTAATTTAACAAAGATAGTATGCTCAACATTTTCATTTAAATAATGAAAAAGTATCTTGTAACATGATTATAATCTTTTACATAAATACTAATTCATGCAATTTATAAGTACTATAGCCTAATTTATTTTTCTCATTTACGTAAAGTTAGATCTCAAATAAGTTCTAAGAATAATTTTCTGGAAATTTGCTGGTACAACATGGCAGTATTATATTGTACCAGTAAATATTGTGCTCCTGTTTTGAAAAAAGTGTCCAAATATTTAATATTACTGGCCCATCTAAATCTAATTTTTCATAGTGGCTTCTTGTTTATTCACATATTTCTTCACCTTTTTGTTTATTTATAAACCAATAAAGCCTATTGAAACTAAAAAACTATTAAGTAGATCAGATTTAACAAATGAAGTTATAGTTTCATGAGATGATATTCATTTAAAATCAACATCCTCTTTAGGATGTTCAACCAAAAATCTTTTTTAAAATTTGAAGACATACTTTAGAAAAAAAATCTTCCAAATAAATTGCTTTTTCTAGATACAACAATGAAGTCCCTGGATTTGATTTTCTATATATTATTGGATTCCCATCAACACATTGAATCATTGCACTCATCTGCTTTACAAATGGAAATCAACAGCTACTAACCTACATAAATGTTGTAAAACATGAATAATGATCAATATAGTTTATGTCTATTAAATCTATAGATTAGTGACAGAATGAAATAATTAATAATATCATTAGTGAAACTAACTTTTAGCTAGACTATCTACATATTTTCATGATACGTTGTTAATAGTTAAGCTGGTTGAAAAAAATCCCTAAACCAGAACTAAAAAAAATACTACAATGGATAATTGGTCTGGAATTCATATGATATTCAGGCACTCTAATGACAAACTGACATCTAGTGGCTGAAATGATATTTTTTATGTTCTTAGCAGAAAACTGATACTAAAACTTCACAAGACAAGAAAACTGCAAGCAATTACCAAATAAAATAAATAAAAAGTTTATTTCCCAAAAGTATTATAAAATTTAAGCAATTTTATTTTGCTTTTTTTTTTTGTACGATTTTATCATTTTTATTTTTTCGCCAGTACTATTTAATTTATACTACGATTACACGATTATAATTTTCAACACATTTAAGTTTCTGAGTAAGTGGCCCAGTATTATAAATAACAAACTTAAGAGTAAAAAATCGTAAATTGCATCTAAAGAAGAAAATAAAATCATATAATATGCAAGGCAAAAAAACTGTAGTAATTGATGTTGGGTAACTTTTTTTTTTTAATCAAGCAAAGTTTAAAATTCCAAAATTATTAATTGTGGTTCGTTCAAAGGGAAAAAAAAAATGTGCGCCTTTGTTACAAAGGTTTCAAATATAAAAAATAAAAAGTCTCGACATAAAAACTTATATGAGAAATTATTTTTGGATATTTATTAATAATGTGAAAAAAGTCCTACAAAATTTAAATATATCAAAGAAAATGTTATTTTTTATCAAATAAAACTGATACTCTGTTATGAAATTTTATGATTATCAATAGTGTGTTAATGGCAATTCTCAAGTTATTTGACAAATCCATAACTATTGGTAAAACTATTAAGATTCACAATATTTTAATAAGATAAAAAATGACTTTTTTTAATTAGTTTAAAGAATTTAAGAATAAATTAATTAACTTAATTTATAGCGTTATAAATAATGATTGTATTATAGAAAAAAAGTAATAAACAAAAGATAAAAACAAGTTCCCCATAATTCAAATTAAATAAACAAAACAGATATCAATTTGAATTAAATTTTTAGATTAATTAATATCGCATCTTAATTTTTAAATAAACTACACATTACTAAAATATTTATAAACAAATATTAGAAATGGAATATCAATATGAGAATAAAACTTAAAAAATGTTGAAAAGTTAATTTCAATAACATACAAGTATGTGTGTAAGTTTATAATAACTTTAGAAATGGGTTAAATAGATTATGTAAAAAAAAATTTAGCTGATAATAATAGCTATGAGATCGAACGTATAATGATCACAATTAATGAGGATAAATATTTAGAGCAAAAGTGAAAATGATAGGAAAGAAAAAAATGTAATCATGAAATTAGATTTATAAAATGAAACAGAAGTTAATATTATAAAACTTACTATATCAATATTGAAATATATAAATAAATAATATGAACTAGCAGCTATGATATCATAAAATGGATATAGCATTTATATAATTAACAATAATATAGAAAACTTTAAGTCAGGTGCTGTGCTAAATGGTTTCCATATGTGGCATATAATCGAAGACCTTTACATATGAAGGTCAACTGTGAATAACAAATAAACAGTGCCCAAGCAAGAGCTCCTACTGTCTTTAGGATAGGATGTTGGTTCTTCAAAGATCAGCCATCATTTCTGACACAAATAATCTTTTTTTTTCATTGTTAACTTACTTGAGTTGTTGTAAAGCCTGGTTATTATGAGCCTCTCATGCCATAGGACATCTCTTTATATTAACTGTGACAATGGGATTACATGTTTGAACATTTCCATTCTTTAACTACACATAGAGCATTTTTAACACTAATTCCCTTTCCCCTCTCTTATTTTCTAATTTTAGTTCATCACAGGAACAGACTTAGTAAGCTAGCAATTCGCAGTTGTGATTTTTGCTTCATATAAAAAAAAATTATGTTTAGGCAGCTTTATTTAGGCATCCCCTTAGGTTTAAAATGTGTTCTAAAAACCTTTCTCACACAGTCTGACTACATTATCATAAATTAGTGGATTACTCATTTGAGCAGTAGAAATAATAATAATAGTAATAATAATATCAATAGCAATGGTAAAGCAAGAAGCAGTGTTAGTACTAAAGGTATTTTAGATCTTTTTTTGATGAAATTAAAAAACAAAATATGGATCTAAAAACCAAAGACACCAAAATGTTTGGGAACTGAACTGAGTTCAGACCTATATGACTATATAAGCTGATGATCTTGGATTGAAAATATTATAATGTTTTCAATTTAAGTGTCATAGTTTTGTAGTTAAGTAGAGATAAAAGGTGGTTGCTAGAGGGTTGCATTATATTTTAAGATCTAGGTGCAGTACTATAGATCTGAGGCTCCTCACTGACAAAGGCCACAAGCCAGAAACTAGTCTGGGGATATTGGATGAGTAGGCACTAGATGGGGATTTTATGCACAAACCTTCTGGCATCCATTGATTACTCTGGCTTGCACTGAGTGGCAATATGTATAGAGTTTTGCATGTTTTAATAACAGTTAAGAGCAAGCATAAGAAATGGTGATCGTGTTTATTATTTATAGATTATTATATTTATCAATGGTTAGCCAGAAAGTCTTTATGTTAGATTTGCCTAGATTGTTTAAGAAAGGGTACAATATATATATATACATATGCGTGTGTGTGTGTGTGTGGTTGTAGAAAAAAGTTTGCTATTAATTGAGACCCTTTGATTCCTTTTAGAGGCCTTAAAGGAACTGAGCAGGGCAAATTCCTAATGTCCACTCTATATGTTCTTGTCATTGCAGCTGTTATTACTATGTGATTACTTACATAGTATATGAAAATGGATGGGCTGCTCACCAACATGCATTATCCAGCATGGTGAGTTTATTAGCTTTTCCTTTTCAGTTGCCTGATAAGGCAAAATGAATGTATGTGTAAATGATAAATATTTTTCCAATAGATATATACAGTCATGACAGACAAAAATAAATCATGGCCTTTATTTTCAGGGGGCTGTGAAGTCACCAACCAAGACAGAGGTTGGTGGTTGAAGGCAGAGGATGTTAAGAACCTCCTGATTGTGGACCCAGACTGCTATTGATGATGAGTTTTTATTTAGTTCTTACAACTGCAGATCACTTTCAAGTGAAGCAAGATTGCAAGAATTAGAAGAAGAACTGTCTTATATTAAATGGGACATTATTGGACTTTCTGAAGTTAGAAGAAAAGATGAAGAGACAATTGATTTAAAAAGTGGACATGTACTCTACTATAAAGGCACAAATATTGAAAAGTTCAAGTGGAGTAAGATTCATTATAAATAAAAAGTGGAAGAACAACATTGTGGAGATTAATGGTGTATCATATAGAGTGGCAAGATTAGTTATACAACTTAATAGCAGATATCAAATGCCAATAATTCAAGTTTATGCCCCAACAAGTTCTCATAGTGAAGAAATAGACTTTTATATGGATGTACAAAAAGATTTTGATTAAAGTAAACAACATTTTACAGAGACTTCAGACCACTCAAAGAAATATGGAGAGATGCATGTTGAGAGTAAAAAAAAGAAATCAAAAATGCAATATATGGGTAAGAAAATAAACAGGTGTTAGTGACCTCACTGAAAAAATTAAAAGACTGAAGTGGAGTTGGGATAGACATATTGCTAGAAAAAATGTTAATAGATGGACAATTGAAATCTTAAACTGGATTCCAAGAGATTATAAAAAACACAGAAAGAGACTGTGAAATGGATGGATGAAAAAGAAAGTGTGCAGGGGTGATGTGGACTTGGAGAGACCTTCATCCTGCAATGGATTGATAATGGTTGATGATTATATAAATACCTGATTAAAGAGATTTACTTAAACTTCTTTGTATCAATAATTTCAATCTCTATGGTCAAGTTGCAGTCTTTAATATCTATATAAATCTTGTTTTTTAAATGACTATTATAAAAATATAACTACATATCAAGGTTTTTACTGTTTTACAATATAGACTTTTTTAAGGGCAAGTGAAAAATAAAAATACAAATATATAATAATAAATATAAATATCACATATTCCAAACAAATCCAAAAATTAAAAAATATCAAAAAATATTCTTTACCTCAAACCCTTTCTATTACAAACAATCTCAAAACTTTTTTTTTTTTTTTATCAAAACAGGTTTATTTAACTATGTTTACAATAAAGAAAAAAAAATTATGAAATAACATTAAATTTGGCAATACATTTATAAACCATTAAATTACTTAATGTCCAATATTAATAAAATTCCATGTGGAATTTACTATTAGTCCAAGATTGAATTCCCTTTAGAATTGATGTCAGATATCTGAGATTTTATTAATGTTAATTTCAAATTGTCAGCTTTAAGTTTTTTTGTTCCTGACATTTGTTTTGCACAGTTCATTACCAGAAGAACTTTTATTTGAGTCTGACAAATCCTCAGAAGTCATTGAATTTGATTTTTCAATAAAATTCCTATTACCTCTTCCTGCCTTTCTTTTGGATTTTTGACTAATATAAGAATAATTTGTTGTCATAATTCCATCCGAATCAGAGTCTATCAAGTGTGAATTGTTATCTATAATCATTTGCATGTCAGATTGTTCTTCTACAATATGGTTCTTTACAGGAAGTACTGTCATCAGAACTTCATGACTTTGTTCTTCTACAATCTCAAAGCTTTAAAGAGTATTTTTTAGTGTTTTTTAATTTTTGGATTTGTTTGGAATATGTGATATTTATATTTATTATTATATATTTGTATTTTTATTTTTCAGTTGTTCTTGAAAAAGACTTTATTATAAAGTAGTCAAAATGTTGGTGAGTTGTTATATTTTTATAAAGGACATATGAAAAATCAGGATTTAAAAATAAGTTTGATATATATATATATATATATATATATATATATATATATATATATATATATATATATATATATATATATATATATATATATATATATATATATATATATATATATATATATATATATTGAAAGTTATAAACTATTTCTGAAAAGAAAACTGTATAGATGATATTTTAAATTTGTCTATATAAATATATTAGACCATATTGTTAAATAAAGATTTCCTTTAAAACAGAATGAGATTATTGGTTGTTATTGGTATTGCAATTGTCTATATGTTAACTGGTTTTAATGAGCCTATCTAGCCTTGAACGTTATTACACTATAGTAATGCAATTTGAAAGGTACAATTGCAATTTGACTTATAATTGACTATTTTAATAAATAGTCAATTATAATACTAATGTATGCATTCAGAACAACTTATATTTACCTGTTTAAAGTGATTTATTTAAACTTCTTCCTCTCAATAATATCAGTCTCTGTGGTTAACCTGCAAACTTTAGTATCTATATAAATATATTGGACCATAAATAAAGATGGGATTTTCACCTATATTGCTAAATGAAGGTTCCTAGACAACAGACTAAAATTGTTGATTGTTATTAATATTGGAATTGACTAAGTGATGACTGATTTTAATGATATATATATATATGGAAATCTTAAATATGAATAATCCATTCAAATCAACTTAATTAGAAAGCACTTAACCTAGAACAGCTGCCCTAGGCCAAGAATCAAAGTAAACTGACAGTCTTTTTGATGCATCCAAAAGGATGATTCTCTTTTAAATGTCATTCTAGATCTAATATAGAGATCAAAATACTGCAATTTACATTTATAGATTAATAAATCAAAGTATAATAAATTTTTTCAATTCTCTTACTATATAATAAACACCTCCACTGGTAGGTTATATATTATTATACAATATTTTTAATTAATGTTTAGATAGAAATCTTGAATGTGTGGAGTAATCCATTTAAATCAACTTAATTAGAAAGATATGCATGACGTTAAAGGAATTAAATAATAATGATCACAATTTTTGTTCAATGCTTAAATCCATATGCACACACATTTAGTAAATATATTATATATAAAATATTTTTTTGAAATTAAATAGGAATAGAATATAAAAAGTAAGGAAACTAATCATTCAAATAATTTAAATATGTTAATAAAGCATGCTAAATATATTAATAATATTAGTAATACTTGCAAAATATAAAAAGAAATTCGAAGATGGAACAAAAAATTTTAATGTTAACAATATGAAGCTTTTAATCAATATTCATAATATGAATATACAGACAAAAAATGATTTTAAAATATTAATAAAATAATGAAAAAATGATCTAGTTAAAATTTAAAAGACAAGATTATAGTTATTATTGTTTTTTTTAATAAGAATTTTGAAAGTATTTGTCTCCAAGATGATTTTTAGAAATTAAACATAATAATATTAAATGCTTAACAACATTTAATTCTCAAAAGACTTTGTCAGCAATATAGTTTGAAGATTAAACATTTTTTTCTATTTTTGTTATTCAGCATGCAAGTTGCACTTCCATGGGGAATTATAGAAAACAATATAACTTGAGCATTTATGGTTTTTATTTTTTTAATGATATATCTTACATTTAAAAATACTTTCTAATTTTTTGCATTATAATTTTGTCAAGTGTTATCATACAATAAATCTATTATCTAGTGCAGTTCCCTTGGTCCGCGGCCCGGCACCTTTTCTGCAGGTCCGCGTGCTAGACGGGCAGTAAAAAGTTTGTAATAATAAATAATAAGAGTTTAAACTTTTAATTAATATAGCCAATTTTTATTTATTTTTTCATCTCATTTTTATTCAATTAAAAAAAAAAAGAAAACAGAACGAAAACAAAATCTAATCAATCATTCATAAATTAATTTGTTTTTCTAGTTATCACAGATGTTTATGGGGGGGGGGGTAAAATTAAATTTTTTATTACTTTTCTAAAAAAATTTTTAAAAAAGTTTTTTATTATATAAACTCCATATATATATAAAACCTTATCTTATATATTTAACATTGTTGTTTTGATCAGTTATAACAATTATGCTTATCTTTAAGAAAATTTATCTATAAACTTCTGCCGGTTTGCTGGTCCACGGAACCTTATCCTTATTTTTACTGGTCCGCAGGTGTGAAAAGGTTGAAGACTACTGATCTAGTGAATAATTTAAGATGACAAAATTAAGCTTCTAATTCCCTGTCATCATTATTTTGGTCTTATTAAACAATACTAATAATTTTTCATTTTCTTCAATTTTTTTCATAAATCTTGAAATATATTTTTATAAGTGTGAGGTCATCAGCATATAATTTGTTGATATTTTTTGTCAATTCTGATTTCATGTTTGCCTTTCACTTCCTTCATAACTTATTTTTATACAAGCTGAATAAATAAAATGGCAATTTGCAATCTAGTCTAATTTTTTGGGCAAATTGAATCAATTCTATTCCACCTTAGCTCATTTTAATTGAAGACTAATTGCATATTTATATTTTTTTATAACAATATTATTTTATTTTTTTAAGAATATTTCATAATTTCATGTATATACTTATTCCTGGTATTCCCCATTTTTTCTGTTATTCACCTTTTGTCAGCAATAATGTTTCTAGTTTTTTTATCTTTTAAAATTTCATTGACTAAATTAAGTTACTAATTAAATGTGTGCAATCATGGGTATTAGTTCTATGAGATGAAATAGATAGCTGAATGAAGCTTGAAAATCTGTGTTTAAATCCCCTATATTACTTCTAAATCCCAAGTATATTAATTATACTTATGTTTAAATATTACAAAATCAGCCAGTATTCTACCCATCCCTTTTTGGTGTATTTAAACAAACAAGGTCTTATACATGAGAGGTCAGAGTGACTTTAGCCAACATGGGCATGACAATAATTTGGCATTAACAAGGGATTTGGGCATTTTATTATTAGATTTTCAATGGTATGGATGGCTGAAGAGTTGGAGAGTGGGGTAGATTAAAAACTGTCCATTAAAGTTTGAAGATTTTCTCTCTTAATATAAACTAAGTACTGATTATATATATATGTGTGTGTGTATGTATATGGGAGATGATGATTTAGACCAACTGATGAGTGCTGATTCATCTATGAAATATATATATATATATTGGAGATCATTTATCTTTTTCACATGTGTATGGTCATGTGTATTAGTTGTACGAGATAGAGTGGATAACTGAAGAAAACTTGAAACTCTGTATTCAAATCTCCTATAATTAAATAAATACAAAAATATTCATCTCTACCTTCATCAGGTCATCAAAGAAAAATCTATAATGTGATCTTTATGAGATGTTTTTATCTCCTGCATCTTTGATCCACATACTCAATTAAAATGCCAAACACTTTATATAAAACTTTTTGTCAAATCTTCTTTTTCTTACCAATTTTTACACTTTACAAAAAAATCAGTGGACTGTATTTATCCTTTCCTAGTCTTTCTCACTTCTATCAAGCTAATAAATGTACTATTAGATTTAAGGGTGCATCTCTTAAAATAAAAGTATTTTTTTACATATGTGTTAATACAGTTTTTTTTTGATTGACTTTACCATAACTTCCAGAAATCTGTTTTATAATGTAAATACCATTACACTTAACATTATCTCTTTTAGAAAACTGAAATGTAATAAAACAGCTTTTTGAATTGCTTAACTTTTTATAAATCTTTAAATTCATTTTTAGAATACACATTTCCTACTTTAATTTTTTTAATGAGTTTATTTTACTATATATAATAAATTTCTAAATAATAAATATACACTTTGTTTAAAATCACAGCATAACATGTTACATTTAATAAATACTGATATATTTTGATTAATTTTTTCCCAGAATTCTTAGCACATTTTCTTAACTATACTAATACAAAGGAAATAGATTTTCATTGATGATTGTGAAGTTATAAATCTGCATTCACTTCAGCCATAATAATCTCATGAATTAAATAATTTCTATAACCACATTATAATTTTTAATATTTTTGAAAATATTTTATATCTCTATAATAGTGCTTCCACCAGTTTTCATAGAATGGCTAAATAGAATAATAATGTTTATTTTGAAAAATTGTCTTAGATTTTAATGTCCATATAAATCTTGGAAGTAATAATATAAGACTTATTTAATTAAAAAGCTTGATACCAATAATCAATAATATGTAGAAAAGTTTGTTCATTTGATTTATATAAATAACAGATTGTGTCAAAGAATTATCTTCGAGTCTTATTAAAAAGTGTTGCAATTGGGAAAATACCATATAGAAATTTGATGTATTTATGAATCAATGATTTATCCAAAACATATTTTCTAGCAATTTTTATAAATGAATGGATTTCCAATTGCACAATGATTGAATTTTAAAAAGTACCATCATTGTTGGATCTTTGTATGATATTTGACTTATATTACATATGTTCACCAGATCACTTGTATATAAGTTAGTTTCTATCTCATCAAGTGTGAAGTTGTTGTTTTTTAATTTTACCAAATCAGATAACTGATAGTTAAGAAAGTTGATGACAAATAGAGATCACTACATATTCAGCAAATAATTTAGTTTTTATGATTTGACAAAGCAACTTTAATCCCAAGTGGCTGGACCTAATTGTTGTTTTTTGAATATTGTATGATAAAAGTTTTGATCCTCTTCCAACAAATAATTATATGCTATTGTTATATTTGTTATATTATTCCAAAGAGAGTAATATGCCAAAAGATCATTGAGAGTTGAATGTTCTTTTTTCATATTTTTGATTGTGCTAGTAATTTGGCTTTTTGCTTATGTGATTATGCTGGCAAACTCCATCCCTGACTTTATTCTTGTTTTCAAAGGCATTACAAATTTATTGGCAATTAATTTATTAATTATTAAATTGGTTTTGATAACTGAAATATATCCCAGAATACTTAAAAAAAATAATAAAATGCTATAAACATTGGTGGAGAATTTAATTGTGTTAATGTCTTCCATGCCAAACATTTATCTCCTGACATAATTCTAATATTCTTGAAATTTTTTAAGCATTTTTCAATAATAAAAATATTAGAGATTCTCATGGAAATTATCACAATGTCACTGACATAGGCAAGTATATTTATTTCTCTTTTTAAATGTGGAACAAATGAATAAAACCACTGACTTCTTTTAAGAGTAAAGCAATGTAGATAGAAAATAAAGCAGGGGGAAGGAGATTTTTGGGCAACATCTTTTGAAATGTGAAATTTTGGTGAGAATCCTATGAAGATTATTGATGCTACAGATCTATTTTTATACAATTTATTAATACATCTATATTTTGGGGAATAATATTAGATATCAGTTTAACTATATAATGAAAGTTAACACAATCAAAATAATTTTCAAAATCAATCTTTACTGCAATTACATCTGTCAAATTAATTTATTTTTACATGTTTACAATTTTGTGGTATGCAAAAGAGTTGGAGTTCACATAATAATATTCTAATAAATATTTCAGTATATACATTTTCAACTATTGTAGGTCTTGAGTCATAAATAAACTGATAACATTAAGATTCTTTATTGTTGTAAATATTTGTTTGTCAATAACTAGTCTATTCATGTACTCCATAGTTAATGAGTTAAAAAAACTTGTCAAGCAATTTGTTGTCAGATATTTCAAGGACTTATATAAGTAAGATGTAATATTTGTAAATCCCAGTGTTATTCCAGGTTTTAGTTTGTTTATTTGTTCAATTGTGTTTTCAAGAAAAAAAAGATCTTGTGATAAATCTAAGTTTTGCAACCAGTCTCATGATAATGAAATATTATCAGAGAATAGATGCATATTTTCAAATTGTATGAGATACTGATTTCCCATTAGAATGTTAATATTTAGTTCATTTAATGAGTGTTTCTTTCTAGTAACATGACCTTATCTGTGCATATTTTACAGATCAGTTTATTAGATAATAGGATCATATTTTTGAATATCCATGCCTGAATTTCTTCTTGAACAATAACATATAATCTTTTATATTGATTTTTTTAAGTATTAATTTTTTCATTATTGTTAAGTCATATAGAAATCTTATTTAATATACCCAAGATTTCTTATATTTTGTATGATTTAATGTAGTATAATTTGGTGGTCATTCCTAAATGATTTGATTGAGGAATTATAAAAATGTCATAGATGTGTGCATAAAATGTGTGCTGGTGACAATCAGATTAAAGTCATTAATAATAATTTTTAATACATCACATTTAATCAGTTATAAATTAAATGGATTTTTTTTCTAACACATGTATAAAAATTTATTTCTCTTATAAAGTTTATTATTAAATTCACTTCCACCATTCTATGGTCAGACAAAAACACTGATATGATGATGACTTTAGGATTTAGTGAAAAAATAGGTGAAAATATAGTGTGATCAGTGTTGATGAACAGCTGTTTAAAAAATGAATGTTAATTTTTAACAAATATCTTACTGAAGTATATAATTTGTGTGATAATAGATTTTTGGCAGTTAAAATTTATTATAAAACATAGAACAGAATTAAGTGATTAGTAGAAGTCTACTTGGTTAATTATTTTCCAACTTGTTTTTGGATATACAATGACTAACATGCACATACAGAAATTTTAATGTTGAAAAAAACAAGATATCTTTATATATGTTTCTGATGCTTTTATTGATTACAATAGTAACACCACTTGCACATTTGCTCATTGATTATTTAAAAAAGAATTTGTATCCATATATGTGTTGGTAGACTGTCTGATAATGCATCAATAAATTTGCTGTTAACTGAAAGAAGGCCTTCAATTCCTTTTGGAGGCCTTAAAGGAACCAAGAGGGCAAATTTATAATTTCCACTCCATATGTTCCTGTTGCTGTCACTGTTATTACTATGTGATTAGTTATATAGTATACAAACATTGATAGTCTCTTCACTAACAGGCATTAACCAGTGTGGTGACTTTTCTGGCTTTTTTCTCTGAGTTAAGATCCAAAAACACCAAGTTCTTTCTTCTCAGTTGCCTGACAACTCTTAACAAATATCAGTTGAGTTTCCTTAAAAGCAAAATAAATGTGTGTGTAAATGAACATTTTTTCTTCTAATAGATATTTAATCATTATAGATAAAAATAAATCATGACCTTTATTTTCAGAAGGTTGTAAAATCAGCCAATATAGTAGTTTCTGGCCAATGCTGAAGGATGCTATGAATTTTCTGATTGCAGTCTCAGAGGGTCATTTGATGATTATCTTCTATTTAGGTACTTACAACTGCAGATCATTTTTAAATAAAGGAAGATTGCAAGAATTGAAAAAAAATTGTCTCATATTACATGATATATTATTGGATTTTGTGAAGTTAGAAAAAAAGATGAGTAGACAATTAATTTAAAAATTGAACATGTACTCTACTACAACAGCACAAACTTTGAAAGTATAAATACAGTGGGATTTATTATAAATAAAAAGTGAAAGAACAACTGATGATGTATCAAAAAGATTGACAATATTACTTATTCAATTTAATAGCAGATATCAAATGCAGATAATTCAATTTATGTACCAACATATTCTCATTATGATGAAAAAGTAGATGATTTTTATATGGATGTAGAAATGATTTTTGATCAGACAAAATAACATTTCAAAATTGTCAAAAGAAACTTTAATGTTAGAATTTGTAAACAATTTAAAGATGAAAATGCTGTAGGTAAATTTGTGATAGATATAAGAGAGAATAAAGACTTGTGGGGTTTTCAAAAAAATAAATACTATGTTACAAATTTTTTTTTAGTAAAATGTTAAATGGAAATGGACATGAAAGCATCCAAATAAAGACACAGCAGAATTGGATTATATTTAGAGTAACAGAAAATATGTGTTTTAAGATTTCAATGTTCTTAATAAATTTAACACAGGAAGTGATCATTGATCAGTGAGATGTAAGATATAAGTTAATGCAAACCTAGAAAGACAAAAATTATTTTTTTAAAAAAAACAGCATTCAAAGTTGATATTCTTAATCTTCAGAAACAATGAATTTAAATTAGAACTTGCAAATCGTTTTCAAATATTAATGATATAACATGATTCAGATTTGAATGAAATAAATAGGATGGTAACTGATACACTTCTAAAACTGCAACAAAGATTGCTGGTCTAAAAAAGCAGCAATTGACCAGTAAAATTTTTACTGGGATAAGAAAATTTATGAAGAAAAGAAATAATATGAAAATATATAAAAATGATGCATTATGAAGGATTGAACATTTTGAATTCTGTAAAAGGTTGTGAAAAAAGTTGTTAATAATATAAGAAAATTTCACTGTGAACTAACAAGAAAAGCTGCAGAATATAATAATAGTCTCAAGAGTGTAAAACAACATCTTGATACTGCTTTGAAACTTATTTTTGCAATAATAAAAAAAAAGATAAAACTATGACTAAAAAGAGAGATGACATTTTGAAATGTGTAGAAGAGCTCTAACAAGAATTGTGTAACAATATAACAAGGAAAAGTATCTTCTACAATTACTATATCTTCTGAATTACTAAGAATTTTAAATGAAGAAGTGAGATCTGCAATTAAACTTATTAAAAAGGAAAAAGTTCTGGGTAATATGGGAATTATAATCAATATCTTAAAAAAATCAGATGAAGAAATATAAATATTTTGATAAAATTATATACAAAATATCTAAATGGTAAAGACATATCAGTGATTGGAATAATGCAGTATTAATATCAATATTTAAATAGGTGATGAAGAAAATATTAGAAATTACAGACCTATCAATCTTTTACTAGTTCTATATAAAATTTTTACTAAAATAATAGTAATTTGTTTAACAAGTAGCTTTGGATTTTAGCCAACCAAAATAATAAGTTTGATTTAAAAGTGTTTTTAGTACAGTGGATCATATCTGACTGTTGAGAAAAGTTATTAAAAGGTCCAATAAATATAAGTTACTATTATGCTTTGGATTTTAAGATTATGAAATGGTATTTGATTTTATAAGCATTTCTTCAATCATTAAAGCATTGGATTATCAAGGTATAGACCCAGGATATTGTCATATTCTGAAGGATATTTATAGAAATGTAATAGCAACAATTAGATTACATAACGATATTAAAAAGATTAACATTAAAAAGGGTGTGTGACAAAGTCACTCCACATTTCCAAAACCTTTTTACAGCAGTTTTGCAAAAAGTATTTTGTGGATTAAAATTGAAAGTAAAGGGAGTTAGAATAATTCTTTTTGCAAATAATGCTTTAGAGCATCAGAAAATGTTACAAGACGAGCATAATAAAATAGGATTAAAGATAAATGTTAAAAAGCTAAAGTAATATCCAATGGATATTCTCAAAAACAAAAAAAGAACATAAAGATGGATAATGATGAGTTAGAAAAAATTAACAACTACAAATACCTTTGTCAGATTATTACTACAAATGGAAACATAATAATATAAAAGAAATCATAGAATTAAATTTGTTTTGAGTACTTTTGGTAGAAATAATATTAAAAGGATATATGCCTATGTATTTGAAAGGAAGATTTCTAATAAATATGTTTTACCACTTCTTACTTATGGATCTGAGACATGAACACATAACAGAAAATCAATACAGAAACTTCAAATTATGAAGAGATGTATGTCAGGAGTAAAGTACATGGATGAGAGAACAAACAGGTATTAGTGACATCATTGAAAGAATTAAGTGACTGAAGTGGATATTTCTAGAAGATATGATAATAGATGGATAATTGAAATCCTAAACTGCATTCCAAAAGATTGTAAAATATCTAGAAAAAGACCATATGTAAGATAAATGCAAGTCTGTTGGGATGATGTGAAGAAAAAAGGCTAGGGACTTGAGAAGATGGATTGAACTTAGAGAGATATTTAGTCTGCAGTGCATTGATAATGATTGAAAGTGATGATGATGATGATGACTGTGACTGAATTTTGTTCAGAAATTGCTAATGCATCAAAAGATATTTTGCTAAGAGCTTGATAAACTTATAAATTTTAAGCAAGGCATTTAGTTCCTATTATTAAAAGTTGCACATTTTCTATCATTATTGGTGATTATGTGGAATATTGAAATTTGTATTCTTTTGAAATTTTTTTTTTGTTTCACCAAAGTTTCTAAAATTCTTTTCTCTCTTATTTTTGCATTTTATCTCATTACCTACATTTCAGAACTCTTTTTGTATTTTATTTTTGTATTTCTCATTTTTTTCAAGTAATTTGTTTTTTTTTTAAGAGTAATTTATTCTCTTTCTAAAAAAGTACTTCAAATGGTTATATATTTTATTTGATAGGAAGTGTTCTGATTACTTTGACATTAGTAGGACAACAGAAATGGATTGATATTTTCAAATATTTTATCGAATTATGGAAATGGATTAACATCATTTTGTAATCTTTTAATGTCTGGATTTTTTATGTCTTCAGATATATAAGTAATAAGCTAAGTAGCATTAGATAAATTATCATTTTTGAATAACTGAACCTCTTCTGTACTTTCACCAATCTATAATATTATATCATCATTGTTCTCATAAAACTCTGAGTTGGTTTTCTTTGGGCCCCAACATAAAACCATGATAATTTAAAGAACCTAGAGCAACTGTGTCCAATTAAGTCAAGATCATAAGTAAAATATTTATTTATTCATTGGACATTTAGATGCAATATGAACTGGATGTAGCATTTAAAACAGTCAGGTAGTCTTTTCTTATATTCACTGTACATAGGAATCTATCAATCATGAATATTTATGTTACTTTTTCAGCTATTTATTTTTTCAATTTTCAAGCCCAAATCAAAACTATTTACATGAATGATTTTATTGATTATTTTAATCATTACATCTTTTATTTTAAGAACAAATACAATAATTTGCATTGTTTGGAAAAGGTTTGTCAATAAAATCTATAGGTGTATATATTATTCTTCCTGATATTATAGGGTTTGGGCCTTTTGAAATATATTACATTTTATTCCCATTTAATATATGAGTAAGGTTTTCTGCTTTTATTTTATCTTCTATTGTTAAATATACAATCACTGAAAAAAATTTGAGGGTAAAAGGAAAATTACATCTACTTTATTGGGATCCTCAATATGTAATCTGAATCAACAAATGAAAATTCCTCATAGCTGTAACAATAGAATCAATATTAGAAAATATCAACATTTCAATCATTCTCAAATTAATTGCAATACATCATAGTTGTTTAGTTCTGTGAATATATTTGCATTGATTTGATGTCACTTGATTTTTTGCTCTTACATTGAGTGTAATTGGCTCAAGAATGTTAATCTGTTTTGTTTTATCTATTATTTTATTATCATGTGAAGCTGTACATAGCTTTATTTCTTCATTAATATTTTTAGGAATTCTTAATATATATTCAGACTTTTCCATTTCAAATGTGTCTCAATTTGTGATTGTAATATTTTACTGTCTGTAATCATCTCTTCATAGATATAAATATTATTTTTGATTCAGTTTCTATAACATTTTCTTCTCTCTTATTCATTGTTAATACTGCCATCTTTAAAATTAATGCTTTTTACTGATTTTGTCTTGAAATCGGAACTTTTAAAGTTTAGAAAATTTTATGCAAGTCATCATCATCAATTAGTATCAATCCACTGCAAAATGAAGGTCTCTCCAAATTCAATCCAACTTCTCTGATCATTAGCATCTCTTCACATCACCCTTGCACACTTCCTTATTTCATCCATTTATTTCACATGTGGTCTCTTTCTGGGTCTTTTACAATTTCCTGGAATTCAGTTTAAGATTTCAATTGTCCATCTATTATCATTTTATCTAGATGTATGTCCAGACCAACTCCATTTCAGTCTTTTAACTTTTTCAATGAGGTCAGTAACACCTATTTGTTCTCTTACCCATATATTGTGTTTGCAATCTCTTCTTGTTACACTCAACATGAATCTCACCATATTTCTTTGAGTGGTCTAAAGTCTCTGTATTGCCCATAAGTAAGAATTGGTAAAACAAATTTATTAAAAACCTTCCTTTTTAAACACATAGTCATATTTACTTTAGTATCAAGTTATTTCTACCAAAAGCACTCCAATCAAGTTTAAATCTATGATTAATTTCATCCATTATGTTTCCATCTGTATTAATAATTTGACCAAGGTATTTTTAGCGTTTAACTTTTTCTAACTCATCATAATCAATCTTTATTTTCATATTTTGAGAAACCTTCCTTTTTAAACACATAGTCATATTTACTTTAGTATCAAGTTATTTCTACCAAAAACACTCCAATCAAGTTTAAATCTATGATTAATTTCATCCATTACGTTTTCATCTGTATTAATAATTTGACCAGGGTATTTTTAGCTGTTAACTTTTTCTAACTCATCATAATCAATCTTTATTTTCATATTTTGAGAAAATCCATTAAACATTACTTTAGTATTTTTAACATTTATCTTTAGTCCTACTTTCATACTTTCATTTGCTAACTCCTGTAACATTTCCTGAAGCTCAAAAGCATTATTTGCAAAAACAATTACATCATCTGTAAAATCTCAATGACTTAAATAATCTCCATTTACTGTCACTCCTTGAGCTTTTTATTTTAATCCACAAAATACTTCTTGCACTCACTGCTGTAAAAAGTTTTGGAAATATGGAGTCATCCTGTCTTACACTCTTCTCAATGTTGACCTTCCTAGTATCATTATGCAATTTAATTGTTGCTGTTGCATTTTTATAAATATTATTTAAAATATTACAATATCCTGGATCTATGCTTTGATGATCCAATGCTTTAATCACTGAAGAAATGTTTATAGAATTATATGCCATTTCATAATCTACAAATCCAAAGTATAATGGCAACTAATATTCATTTGTTCTTTCTATAACTTTTCTCAATACCTGGATATGATTTACTGTACTAAAACTACTTTTAAATCCAGCTTGTTCTCTTGGTTAGTGGAAATCCAATGTTCTTTGTAAATGAGTTGTAATTTAATTATCTTGGTAAAAATTTTGTATAAAACTGATACAAGTATTTTAATATATATTAAAGTACTAAACTGATCTAAATGAAGCAATTTCTAGCAGGTAAGATTACAGAGAAGTATTACATAAACTAAAATATCTCTTTCAATAATAAAAAATGGAAAGCTTGCCTTATACTTTTTTCTGGTTTGTGATGCTATATAAGTCTCAAAATAATTACTTACAGAAATGGTAAAAAAAATCATAAATGTATGTACCAATGATCCAGCTATCATTAAAGCTGTCTAATATCACATTTCTACTGATTGATCAAAATTGCAGATTTAAGGACAAAATTTATGTAAACAAAATGTTTTTGCACATATTTTAACAAAAAAAATTTTTAAGATTAACTTCACATGACTTTACTATCCACTTCATTTTACTAACTAAAACTATGAAGAAATCAAAGCAATTAAGTATTTTCATCCCTGTAAAGTTATAGTTCTTATTCAGATGTTAAAGATTACATGAACCATGAGAGATGCAACTTCATCTTTAATAATAATAAAAATTCACACTTAGGAATATAATAATAAGTTATGATACACCTTCTACATATCAATTTAAAATATTTGTTTAATATATATGTGAAAAACCACTAAACATCACAAGATCACTATTTCTTATGCTAGCACATTACTGTTATTAAAAAGGCAATCTCCAATGCAGTAGTGTCACTCAGTGCCAACCAGAATAATCAATGGATGACAGAGGCTTGTTCATAAAATCCCTATCTAGTGCTAACTCATACAATATCCCCAGACTTGTGGCCTTCATCAGGAGCTTTGGGTCTGAGAGCACTGCACCTAGATCTTAGGATCTAATGCAACCCTCCAATAGCTACCTAATATCTCTACTTAACTACAAAACTATGAGAATAAAATTAAAAACACAATAATATTTTATATATGTGAAGTTAACAAAATATTGATAACAAATATTATAAACACAAATGAAATTCATACTCACAGCAGGAGTCAAAAATCTTTTTATTTTTTATTCCTGTTCTCTAGCTCAACTTAAAGGTAAAACTAATTCTATGTTGCCTTATTCTTCTTGTTTTTTTTTAATGATTAGAATCCATCTAGGAAACTCTTAACTTTTAATATAATAGGTAATTATCATAATTTTCCTACAAAAATACAAAAACTCTCATATTGACTTTGCATCAGACATAATTTGACTGTTCATCAGCAGTTATTCAAAAAAATTTATTAATCATGTAATAAACAAAATTGTATATGTATAAAACATGACGCAAACCACATCTGTAAAAAGTCAACTAATAATGCATATTGAACACTAATTGTATTGAAATTCCAAAATGAATAAATCCCAAACATGCTGAACAATAATAAATAAAAATCAATAATTTAATTACAGAACAACTTAACAATGGCAATAAATTTCAGTGTCAATTCTATTTACTGTTTACAATGCTATTATTTATGTATTAAAATTAAAATTACACAATCCTTAAAAAACTGCTTAAATAAAGATTATGTCACATGCCTAATTAAATTCCTTATTATATATACCTATCTTCAAATAGAAATAAAAAAAATTTAAGTTCATTTAATAAAATTGTATTTAAAACAAAAATGATAAATTATTGTATTATATACTTAAAAAATACACAAGATATCAAAAGGAAACCATTCAGTTAAGTGATCATATTTTATTAATTATGTTGTTGCCAAAACCCAAAATATATCTGGAATATACAACATTGCACCATAGCCACAACTTATTCAAAGTACTTTTTTCTAGAGCCATATATGTAATCTTAAATAAATTATGGATCATAAATATTATGTCCATACTTCTAAATATTGGCTTTTCTCAGTAAAGAACACTGGTTTATACAGCTATGATAAGCAGTCACCTCTATTTCATCAACATTATCAAAGTCAATAACTTAAGACTAAAAAATACTAACTAGATTAAACAATTATACAAGTTTGATACTAGAGCAGCAATAATATATTTAACGACCTTAATTTTATATCAGTTTAATCACTCATGACTCTTACAAATTTCTAATAGATGACTTTAAAGGCAATAAAACAAATTATTGTCTCTAATGCAAATGTAGATAATAAGCAGAAAAATTGTCATTCTTGGTTTATTATATAATGTTACAACTGCAAATTTCAGATGCTGACTTCCTAATAACAATCTACAATTACATTATAATTATAAAGCATTTCTTTTCACAAGGCATTAAATCCGAAATAATATATGGTGTCTAATAATGAATAATAATGCTAAATGCAAGTGTGGTTAATCAATTCGTTGATAATATTAGACCATTTCAAAAAAATCATCCGAGAGCAGAATATTTTCTATAATTTATTATCTGGTAAATAAAATTCAAACTAACTCTACAAATTCAGACAATTGGCTGTTTTAATCTAACACAGAATTTGATTAACATTTTGCTAAATACAATATTTTATCACAACATACTTTAAAAAAATTAAACTGTTCTAATCCGTATTTTATATAAATAATATCTTAGGTGTTTAACGCAGAGGGCAGGTAACGGACTCTGGAGAGAGTCGTTCTCGCAACGACTATTCGATTATATTTATTAATACAGTGTTTAAATTTAAAGCATGGAATAATTTTTTATACATATTCTCTACTAAATTAAAGCTGTTTATATAAATATTTAAGAGATAAGCAACCGCATTTTATTTGCACCACTTTGTACACATTTTTAAATCAGCATTTATTTACATAAAACAAATTTTATTCACTCCTGCCACAAGTGTTCACAGATATTTATTTTCGCTGCTTTATTCTTTTTTTCTTTCGCATTTTGAAATAAAAATAATAACTAATTCTGTAAATCTAATAAAATAGAACCAGTTCCCTTATTATTTCCCATTCCACATAAACAGCTTAACCCTAGATTCAAAAAAAAAAAAAAAAATTATAATAACAACACAGTAGTAAAGAACTGGATTGAAGAAAATATATATTTTTCATAAATAAAAAAACAAGCCACCTCTTTTTCACAAGTTTGTAACTTACAATTCTTAAAAATAAAAAATAAAAATGCATTTATTTCCAGCTATTGTAATGATAATCATTTGGTTGAAGATATTCAATAAAAAAAAGTTTAATCAATACTTTACCAGGTGGGCAACGAATAGAATTATCTAAAAAAAAAAATGTACTAAAAAAAAATCAATAATTTTTAACCTTGAAATATTTAGATGAATAACTTACTTCAGCGTATAAGTGTGTATAAAAAAAAAAGATAAAAATAGATTTTAAATAGCCTTCTTTATGGCAAAAACCTGCAACTATCCCTAGCCCTTCATAAAGAAACAGTGAAGAAAATATTAAGTTTATAAACTATAAGTTGGTGACGGTTTAATTTTCCTTATATATTTTATCTTTTAAATAATAACAGCTGAATACTCATTTTCTGACCAATAATTAGAAGATTTGCTCATTTGGCTGTCTGAAAAAAAAAAAAACCCTGGTGTATGTAAAAATAATTTCTAGGTTTAAATCCATATAACAATCTGGATTAGAAATAAAAGAGATCTTTTATTTCTATTTACATCCATGATAAAAAACTGTTAGTTAACAATAGAGTTAAAAGTATTTTAATCTTTGGAAAATATCAATGGAGATTGATAGCTTTGATTGATAGTTTTTTTTTTTATTAATACAAAGCTAAAACACAGTTGAACCTAATTTACATGAAAATGAACCTACACTTTAATTTGTTTCCATTATAAAATCCAAGAGAAATTCATATAAGTTTTACAAAAGTGATCTAGATAATTATCAAATATAATCGTAATAAATTTAAAACAATATTTATTATTTTGCAAAGCCAGGTTTTCGATAGGTATACTTTTGTAAAGCACGACTAAATTGAATATAGTCGCTGATAATAATATATTTACATATGGTATATAGATATATAATTTATCTTATATAGATATATAATTTATCTTATATATATATAAGATTAAATGGAGCATTTAAACAATATATGATATTGTACTAAATGAGGACCACACCCTATAAGGCAATAAGAAAGTAACTTTCAAATTTAGTTCTCTTTATTTATTAAGATTGTTTTGAACAACTATAGTAGGAGATGTTGTGAGTTATTTATTGAACACATTTATTTTTATTTAACAAAATAAAGAAAGTTCCTCTTATTTTAAACTGGGTGTGTATATATATAAGAAATAATTCCTGCACATACTGCTATCTGAAATAAATATCAAATCACTTCAAAAGTTGAGCTGAAAATTTCTTAACGTTTGTGATTTGATATTATATATAAATATATGTGTATAATGTCAAAAGCTAAACTAGCTACTTTAATTAATAAAAATAAGTACACATATCACAATTAAATAACTAGCCAAAATTAGATTATAAATCTACTTTCAATAATTTCCATATGAGGACAGATTTTTCAAATACAAAACAATATATATATATATATTCTAACAAAAAAGAATTTCCCAAGTACAATTTCCTTCATGCGACCGCGTTGCAAGCCAATTATAAGAAATTAAAATTATAGCTTCCACGTTGTAGCTTAAATCTAACTAAATGAAAATGCTTCTTTACTTAATTAATTTGTATAAAACTTATTAAATTGATATAAAACGTATTTTGTAATCTTTCGATCGGTCATCCGCATTGTATTTCAAATATAACTAAAATGATTGGAAGAGTTTACAAACATAACATATATTATCGGTCAGTTTAAGCTAATTATAACTTTATTCAAATGATCACACATCCTCAATATTTATTTCAACTCGGGCGACCATGCTATGCATTAATTATAACCTATATTTAAATCTATATGGCATTTAAACACTTGCAGCTAAGTTGCATGCCAATTGTAACGTTTTAAGGATGGATCAATGGATGCTTCATCACTCCCAGCTAACACTATTTCTAAAGCCCACTGGGATGATGATGATGATGGTACAGAACATCTATAATCTTATTTGCCAAGGCACCAAATTGCAACTTTAATAAAATATGGAGGTTAAATCTCATTTCAATAACTTTCAGTAATAATATTTAATGACTGGTTTAATAAATAATCAATCGATTAAGAGACTACTGAGAATGTTTTAAAAATAATAATATTAATATTCTTGGAAATTCTTGGTTATTCTCAGCATGCTACCTATTCACCATCATTAAAGCCACAATTAAAATTTTGTTCCAATTACAAAGTTCTATATTCATCTCCATCTTCCTGATCCACCCGTCCATCAACCTCACATCCATAGGTCTATTATACTATTATCTGTTTTATTTATTAAATTTTCTATTATGCTAGCTCATTTCTCCCATTATAATCTGTTCTCAAGGTTTTTAGAACAATTAGGTGTGGAAATCGAATAAGCTGCGATAGATTATTGGTGATAAACACTCCTCTCATGATCACGTCCAAGGTGATGTTGGGCTGTCTTTAATGCAGTTTAATATCTATTTACATTAAAGTTTAGAATAATTTAAGCTCATTAAATCTTTTAGAAATAGATTATAAACATACTCACAATTATAACAAAATTATAAAGAAGTGTGTCTAGAGAGGTGTTTGAATACAACGGATGGGGAAAAGATTTTATGCCCACCCCCTGCATTCACTATCACTTAATAACCATCCCTATTCATAATTTATAATTCAACTATATTAAATTATTTGGTAATTTGGAGTATTTCCGTGCCTCATTAGCTTGGAAAATTAACCATTTTTAAATAAATTTTACCACATATTTACAAAAATGATGATTCAAATATTAATAATAATATATTGATGTATGATTGGATTTGAGATGTCTAGATAATAATAACCCACAAAAACATTGAGGCATATGCAAATTTTATTTAAAACAAATAACAAATTTTATTGACATACTACAATTCAATAGAGAATATACATGCTCGCTTGATGGCTCACATGGCTTCCCCTGAACTACACCCATATTATGATAAAATATAAAAAAAAAACTAAACAAATAAATATTCCTAAATCAATGGATAATATCAAGAGGTTTAAAAAATATTCATTTTCTAATTATCAGGGAATCATGATTACCATGGAATAATATTAATATCAAATAAAAAAAAGTAATATTTACCTTGCTTTTAATTACTGATCTGTTTTTAGAGCTAATTCTTCCCATAATGAAATTTAATAATTTTATTTAACTATTTTAAATTAACATTCCTTCACAAATTTACTAATTTTATTTCATCATTTTGATCTAACATTCTTTTGCCCTAATTTTTACAATAGAGATACTTTATGCATGGTGGGACTAAGTTAATGCAAACAAATCAGTACCTAGATCAATCAGCATCATACGTGAATATACTCTATACTCATGTTCTTATGACCATAATAATATTTTAATAATATTACCTTTTCAGAGAAGTTCTCAGCTGGCTGTGGAAATATTTATTAGATAATTTCATATATGCATTGCTTACACTTACAACATTCTTAGGTTTTATTTAACCCTTAAATTTAATATTTATTGACTTTATTACTCTTGGCTCTAATTGATAAATTAAACTAGATCAACAAAACAATATTCAAGTACACCAATCACATGTACATTATCTGCATTCAACCTGCCATCAAATTGAGTTTGCAACTCTGTATCCGACATTTATAAGTAATGCTTATTAATAGCTATCTTTTATACACCCATAAGGAATATCAAACATTAACATGAGGCAGGCAGTGACCCAAATAAGAGAAAACCTTTTCACTAAGGTTGAGATATGCTAGGATTTTTATCACTAGTCATACAAAGAGACTTGGGTGTACCTATTACCAATGGCCATCAATAAAGAAATCATCTTATGGTGTAGAGAATAATCAAGTGGGAAAAACTCTTCCACTGTATTTAAATACTTTATAAATATAGTATAAATATCTTAGTGAGCTACTACTTCACTGGCTTTGTAGAGACTCTTTGTCCATCCACATTATATACAGGTCAAAACATCAACTTGCACAAGTAAAACTTTAATATCTACAATATTCTTGTGAGTTAGTGCACTGGAATATGAGCCAACAATTTTTCCAAGCATTAATCAGCTTGTATCTGGCCTTAACTTTATGATAATAATAAAAAATAATAAGAAATGTGCATTAAATTTTTAAAACTATTTCCCCTCACTTTTATAAGATAATGATGATGTTTTAGCCCAACAGTCATACAATTTTTATAAACATAGCAATAAGTCTAAGCATTTGACAGTAACTTCTAATCCAATTCATTTAAAACATTTCTCTTAATAATAATATCTCTTTTTTTATAAATGTTTGTAAAGCATTTAAAATAAGGCACATACAGAATGACTTGATATTAACTTCACCTACCCCAAAAATGACAATGATAAAAAAAACATTTAAAATAAACACATACTAAATGATCTGACATCAATATCTCTACCCCCAAAATAACAACAATTATAATTCTGACATGAATTAATTTTAAATGGATATATATGATAAAACATAAAGAAAGAAATTCTTTTTTTTTCTAGATTAAATGTTCTACATGAATAGTGAATAATAAAAAATATATTTATATAGTTCTTTGGAAGTGTCCTTCAAGTTTCTGGTTTCCATTTTTCCTTTTCCTTTTCTTCCTTGATTTCTTTGTATGAGCACATAAGTTTATGTAGAAAAAGTTTTTGTGATAGAGTTCGATTCCTATGCCATCAGATATACGATTTTTATGCTGCTGAAAAGATTTCCTCATTTTGATTTTACATGGATTACAGCTGAACAGAACTTGTTTAAATTTCTAAAGATATAAGTCCACTTCTTGTTGTCTTTTTTTTTAAATTCATTTAATATTCAAATTAAATGCTTTATATACAAAATCAAATTTAGAGTTTATTTTCTGCAGTTTAAATTTTACCATTTGCCAATTTGTCAACAATTAGTGCAAGACAATCGCGACTGTTGATTAACTTCAGGAGATTAAATGTGTACTCACTTAAAAACTTATTTGAGAGACATTTTTCTTTTTTTCTTATAATATTAAATTTGGCAAAGTTGTTTCAAATGACAAATGAATAATTTACAATAAATTATTTTTTTTTCTTAAAAGAAATGTTTCTTTTAAACTTTATAGCAAAGTTTCTCTATATAACCGATGAGAGATAACTTGCAAAAGAGAGATTTAAATAGAATAGCTCACCTTTCACAAAACAGCAAAGCTTTTTATAGCATCTGGTTTCTTGCTCTCCCCCATCATGACATTTTATGGATCCTTGAGATCTGGTCAGTCTGTTTTCTTAATTAATTGACTCTTGCTTCTTTTTCTTTCTAGTTATCTTAACCTTTTGCCCTTTTGAAAAAACCATACCAAATTCACATCTGCATTCTAACAGATAATCACCAACTAATTTTACACTTAACAGATAATCACCAATTAATTTTACACTTAAATTCCTTTGTCATATATATCACTAGATCTGATTGGTTACTAATAGTCACAAGTGCTTCAGAAGTTTGCACTCTCTCAATTTAATTTTAAATCACTTTGGTAATTTACTTGGGTAATACAACACATGTGGAACCCACATTAAAGAGTAAATAACAAAGCTCTTTCCCCCCTTTTACTTTTTCCATTATAATAACAATAAAAAAACATATATAGCAGCCCAACTTCAAACCCAGAATTTTGAACTAAATTTTAACTATGAATAATAAACTATTAAAAAATGACTAATTTTTTTAAGGATTTCCTCACAAGTGATGACAAGGAATAATTATTATTTAATTGTGAATCTCCTAATTAAAATCCACAACTAGATTAAATACACACACACTGTTGCACATATACAATTTTAACTAAACCTGTTTAATATTTTAATCCTTAATTATTATTACCATTATTTTTTTTATAATTTAATCTCATGAACTATTTATTTCTAACTTATCAGTATAAAATTATGACCATCCATTATCACTACCTAACATAGTCTTTACAGATCACACATCCCCCTCCTTCTTTTCACTCAACTATTAAATGATGTATAAATCTTGCTTTTCCAATAAAACCTATCTTTAATACCAAATTGAGCCATAAATTAATGTTAAATAAAACAATATTTTGATTAAAAATCTTTTAATGACAAATGTTCAGATTGCCTACCAAGTAAAATGTATGCAATCCCTATGAATATGGGTTCAAACCTAGTCTTGGCTAAAATTTTGTTTATTACAGAAAAACAATATACAGGTCATAAAATTATGTTTGCAGGCTTATGTTATTTTCATATGTCATAGCAATGGCCGGGACGTGAACCCACAGCCATCTGCAACCAACTACTTGCTTGCAGGTGACTGTGATGAACTCTTGGCTAACAACACTTGATGGCTTATATTATTTTCTTTGAACAGAATGAAAAAAAGAAAAAATTAAATATTATCTTTTAATAAATATTTATGACTCTGGAGTTATTAATTTATTTAAATGTTATTTTGTTGTTAAAAATAATTGTAATGTGAATTAGAATTCTGGGAAAGTAAAATATTAAATATTATTTTGTGTTATGCTAGTTTGTACTTGAGAAGTATATCTTAGCAAAGAAATTGGTAATGGATTTATAATTTAATTTTGGCTAGTGATTTAATTGTGAATTGGTAAACTTTGTTTATATATGTTTGGTTTAATCGAATGGCTAGTGATTTAATTGTGAATTGGTAAACTTTGTTTATATATGTTTGGTTTAATCGAATAGCAATAAAAAAGATGTGTGCATAGTTGAGAAATGTGAGTTTGTTAAGTACAAAACATTTATGAAAGCATATCCAAAATATAAGGCACAAATGCATTAATAATTGTATTTTCATGCTTAAATAAATTTAGACATTATAAATTTAAAAAAATAATGTCTTCAAAAGAGAATATTTTGTTAATTAAATTATTGTTTTCATACAATGTTAATAAAAATAGGCAAAAATTATATTTATTGAAATCTATGTTTCTAGGTAAAAATTAACTGAAATTTGGGTACTAGTCTCTATGGCATTGTTTCTGCACTAAAACACATAAAAATGCCATTTCCACGGCCGACACATTCGAACCCGCATTTTCTATAATACAACTTTTTCATTGTGCTACAGATTGCAGGCCACTATGTCATGTCACAGTACAGCATGTATGTCACATCACAGCAAATACATTTTCCGAATTTGCACAGTTTATAAAATGGTTATGGCTTGGTGAGAGGGTGTGTTTTTTTGAATTGTATGGAAATGTTGTTTTTCATTGGATTTTATTTTATTTTAAAGTATTGAAATGTTCAGATTTTGTAATGTAATAATTATCAGACTTTTTACACTGTACTGTATTGAAGTTTTAATTGGGAAAATGTTGACAAGATATATGTGTAAAGTGAGTTGGAATTAGGTAACACGTCAAGTAATGTACTGTTGTAACATTCCATGAGCCAAACAAGATTCTACCATGTGTATATCCAGTAAGAAAAGTACAATTTTGCACTGTTTTTTTATAAATTTCATAAAAAGCATATATTATAAACATGATTAATAAGTAAAAAAGACATTTTTGTTGTTGTTTAAAAAAGTTTTAGTTTCTTTCTTTTCTCCAACTATGGTTATACTTTGTTGAATATAGTTTACATTTATTGTTATCATTTATTTTATAGATGTTACTAAAAAAAAATATTTACAAAAATACGATTTTGATATATTTTATTTTAGCATTACAAACAACATAACACTAACCCTAAACCTAACCCTAAAACAAACCCTAAACCTAACTGTAACAACTTTTACTTTTTGTTGTCATTCTATATGAAGTAAAAATAGTAGTAAAGCCATAACCCCAGTAAAAAAACATCCAATAGAAAATTGATTTTTCTAATAAAGCAAAATAAAAAACACGAATCAAATTGTAATTGGTTTATTTTATTTTACATGTATTATTATCATTTAATTTGTATATGTTAATAAAAAATAATATTTAAAAAAGATGCTTTTGTTTTGTTTTTATTTTCGCATTACAAAAGACACATCAAAATGATTAAAATCAATGCCCCAGGAATGTTCACATTTTATAGTTTTAGAGTGAAAATGGCGCCATTGAACAGCATCTTTATCTATAAGACAAGCACTGAAATTTGTAATGGAAAATAAAAATTTGTTTTTAAAATTTGATCAAAATGATTTTTCGTTAATTAAGAAAATGATTAAAGTTTGCAGATAGATTCAGAAAACATGTTTTATTTAAAATGAGAGGAAATAACAGTCTAATTTAAAACTCACCACTTATAATATGATTTTAAATTTAAAGCAAATTTGGGATGAGTGGGTATTTTTTGATTTGCATTCTATGATATCATGGCAAAAATAAGTTGAAATAAAGAGTTAGAGAGTAAAAAATATGGCAGAAATAATTGAAATCAGTGACTAACAAATCTGTGTCATTTGAACTCATGACTATTGGAAGATGAAGAAAATAAAAGCAAATAGTACACTAGCAAAAGATACACCAGTAAATCTAGTACCATCATTATAATGCTGCTTAATAAAAAATGATAGAAGTTATTTGAAACTGTAGAATACATATGTAGTGGTTTAACTATTATCAAGATATGTATCTAGGCTTCCTTTTGTATTGCTATAAACTTTACAAACATTTAGCAATTTTTTTCTGTGTAGTAAGAACCAAACAAATATTCTTGAAAGCTCTAAAAAAAGTGAGATACCTGAGTAATACATAGAATCAAATTAAAGATAACATAAACATCTAAGGCCTATAAATTCTGAAGTAATTTGTTATTTTGTAAAATTTCTTAAGGAAAAAAAATAAACAAAATATCAAAAAGAAAGAAAACAGTGAGGTAAAAAAGAAAAGAAAAAGCAATCAAAAGTATATTATTTATAAAAAGTTTGAACGTTCATAAAAATCTAAACTATATTTATGACATGTCTGATACTTGAGGCATTAAATGTGAAAAATTTTATATATAAAAGATTAATGTATTATATAATTCATAATTTAAAATATTCTAGGCAAAAAAATACTTTTTAATTAGTAATAGATCTTTTATATAATATGAAGCCTTAAATAACAATTTTATAGTACTTTTTTTTAGATAGTATTTGTATTTTATTTTTTTATTTTTTGTAAAATATATCTGTAGGGTTTTTTGTTGTTGATATTTAGATTGACTTCTTTGGGAATAAAAAAAAAACTATAATATTATTCATTTTTTTCTATTTTACTAATGTGAGAAATATGTTACAGATATATAAGAATATGTGGTAATACTAATAATGACTGATATATATATATATATATATATATATATATATATATATATATATATATATATATATATATATATATATATATATATATATATATATATAAAAATCATTTAAAACCAGTTAACACTCAATATCAATAATAATCAATAATTTCTAATTATTTTGAAGGCAAATACCACAGAGATTGAAATTATGATACTAAGAAGTTTAAATAAACTTCTTTAAACAGGTAAATAGTTAATTACAACATTACAAATTGCAATCATAAATTTCAAATTGCATCCAAACTATTTTTTATATAATGGGTATAATAATGCTCAAGGTTAAATGGGTTTATAAGTAATCATTAAAAACCAGTCAACATTTAGACAATTCTAATATCAATAATAGTCAACAATTTCTAATATTGTCAAGGTAACCTCCTTTTAACAACATATAGTTTTGTGAAGATATATATATATATATATATATATATATATATATATATATATATATATATATATATATATATATTGTAACCGAGATATTCATATAAAATTATTATCATTTTATGAATTCTTTCCCAGGGATGAAGTAATAGTTGACTCTAGCTCGAGTTATCAAATCCAACAATCACTCTCACTATTTCAAATTAATATATAAAAAAATTAAACATTATAATTATTTATTTAACAAATATCAACTGGAAAGGTATCCGAATATTGTGACTGGAGAAAGGCTTTTATGTCCACCCACAGCATTCAGCAATATATCATAATCCTACCAAGTATGATAAATTCTATTTTAGTACTAATAAAATTATTGTATAAGTAGACATATATGTGATGTAAGTTTGCAGAGTTTAAATCATTATATTTCTAAATTGGGATGAAAATACTATCTCCATTATTCCATTATTTAGTAATTATAATTGTATGAAGGTAAGATTTAATTTAAGTATTGAAATATCGACATATGATTGGATTTGAATGTGATTGGATTTCTGGAATTTGTGAGGTCCAAAACATTAAGACACAGACAAAATTTAATTAAATTATAAAACTTTATTAACAATAATAATAAACCTGGGTCTCGTTTTATGTGGATTATTTTAATGTGATTTTGAAGTTGTGCGATTCAGGTTTTTTTTTAATATCCTTCATATTTCACTATATTTATTAGATATCAAGAAATCACAAACAGTAGCACAAAAAACTAATTGGGTACTCGAGAGATCATTTCAAGCAACAATACTAAATAAGGGGAACAAAATAAAATCTTTAGTCAGGGAAATCACTAATATGACATATTCATGGGAAGATAGAGTACCTAGCTATGCTCAACAAAGTTGCTCCAAAATAGAAATATTGTTTGAAAATTTGACTACCAGAGTTCTAATTGATTCTAAACCAGATATCCATGGTATCAATGGATCTTTACAACAAAATTGCAAATAAAAATTCTAACATTAAAGTCCTATCACTGATGTCAGTCCTAGCGACCCTGGATAACAAAAGGAAAATCAAACTGGCCCAAAAACAAATATGGATAGAGGTAATGGTCAGCAAAACAATATTTTACCATGTGTTTCTTATCTAACACAGCCTCATTTATGAAGCCATATTAAGGGCAGACATCCTATGCATGAACAACTATCTAGTTGATTTTCTTAATAAAGTAGTCAGGATAGATAAGGAGGTATTAGAAATAACACTGCTGCTGAGGTATGACCTACTTAAAATTGATTGCATAACATCTCAAATATCCCTGAAGCTCTTATATAAAGATCACCAAACCTAATTTGACCTCTGGTGATGACAAGAGAAAGTTAAGATTCATCCTTGATGAATATAATGGAATATTTTCCAATGTACCAGAAGTAATAGAGGGATTTCAACAAGTGCCAAAATTATTTGATGATCAGCTATTTCAATATGAATCATGCCACACCAATATCATGAGAAATTAACCAATCAAATCTACAATATTCTTGAGTGGGGATTATTTCCAAATGCTCTTCATAATGCTGCAATCCTATGGTGACAGTGAAGAAAATGGGTCAATGAGATTTTGTCTAGATGCTAGGCAACTAAATAAAATTATCATTCCTCACAGGAATACACCATTGCCCATCCGCAAGCTATTCATGAGATTTGGGAATAAGAAAATATTCTCTACTTTTGACTTAACTTCTAGTTATTGGAAAATGGAACTCTACACAGAGAACTGATATACTGCTGCTTCCTGGTATGAAGGCATCACATACCAGTTTAATCAAATGCTGTTCAGATTGATAAATAGTGGTGCCACTCTAATCAGATGCCTGTATTAGTCCTTCTCTTCTGAGATCAAGCAAATGACCACTATTTACATATATGATGTCATAATTGCCTCATCTACTGTTGAAGAACACTTTCAACATTTAGGAAATTTTTTAAAGAATGCCATGATAAAGGGATCACAGTCATTTTTAAGATAAGAACACTAATGAGTAATGACGAGGATGTATCATTGGTTCCAGTGAGATGAAATTTCATCCTGATAAGATCAATGCCATACAGAACTTTCCAAAGTCTATGAATAAGAAACAAATCTGATCATTTTTCAGCTTTGTATTACAATCATTTTTGCAAAAATTCTCTGATGGCATGGAATCATTGTTGAAACTTGTCAGAAAAGATCAAAAATGGAATTGGACTGAAGATGAAAACAAAGCATTTGAGGAAATGAGCAAAGCATGCTAGCTTTTCCTGATTTTAAGAAACCCTCCATTGGACAACCAATAATAGTGATTACAGATTAGAGGTAATGTTATTCCAAATCCAGGATGATGGCCAACCAAGGGTCCTCTATTTCATTAGATACTTGCTAAAGGTTGAGATTAAAATATATGCTTACAGACAAAAAGGCATTAGTAATAGTGTAGGCTTTCCAAAACTTTTGACAGATGCTGCTCATATCAGAGGTATAGTGATCACAGACCCCAAGAGCATTGAATTCTTGAACCACAGCTACCTCACTAACAGCCCATTGGTTAGATGGAGGTTGTTGCTACAAGAATTCAGCTATACAGTCCAATATTGTAAATGATCTAAAAACATAATAGTCATTATACAAAGTCATAATTCATGCAGACTAGAACAACAATGCCTGTCCATAGACAACATCTACATTACTAACATTGATGCAATATTTATTAAGTCTGTAGAGAATGATTTAATAAATATTCATTACTTACAGCCCCAAGATGAAAAACTTATCACAATTATTAAGACATTAAATGGAAAAAAAGTTCTATATACAGCCAATGATCTTAAAAATTCAAGTTAGAAAATAAGGTCTTATTACATAAAATGAAGAATAAAACAGATGAGTGGAGAGTAGTGATAATTGACAAGTTATAAAACCCACTCATACAAAATGTGCATCATTTATATGGGCATGATGGAGCTCGTAAAACTGAACATATACTTAAAATTTGGTTTTACTGGACTGGAATATACAAAGACATCTTAAAGGTAATCCAGCAATGTCAAGTATGCATGAGGGTTAAGCCAGTAAACCAAAGTTATATCAGTTCAATTAAATCTATAATATCAACAAGACCAAATGAGATCTTAGCTTTAGACTTCTATGATCCCTTCCTACCATATAATAAACAAAGATATCTGTTAATAGCTTGTGATCACTTTTCAAAATCCATGTCAGCATACCCAATGCCACAAGCTAATACTAAATATACAGTCAAAGTATTAGACCCCCTCCACTTTAAGGAAATAGGGAAACCAGAAATGATCCTACATGGTACTCCTTTTCTGTCCAAAAAGACTACAAATAAAATGTCCCAACCTTATTAGAAATGCACAATTAGACCTATGTGAACACATCATGTAGGAACTGGGACATTTGTTTAGGACCTATTTAAAGGAAAGACATAAGGAATGGGTGAAGCATGTGAAACATGTACAGAATATATTAATTGGAGTGTGAATGAATCCACAGGGTTCACTCCCATCAGGTTACATTTAAAACAAAATATCCCAAGTTTGTTTAAAGCCTACACCCCATATCCACAAAAACCCAATCTTGAAGAGGGTCAGAGAAAAGCCCGTGATTAAATCAAGTACATAGCAAATAAGTGCAACAAAAACAAGTAAGTTAAATCAGCTGCAGGAGTTCATTTTCCATAAATTCTGCAATGCATATGAGGACTCATGTAAGATCGATCACATTCCAATGCATACTAGTTGGAGTGTGGAGGTGAGATAAGGGATAATTTAAGAATATTAAAACCCTACTATGAGAATATTTTGGAAAATTAACCCCCAAAAAATGAAAAAAATTGATGAGACCATAAATGGACAAATGTTTAAAAGCACCCATAAGTGAACCAATTGCTAAATCAAAGCTCTCAGATGAACATTTTGAGAGATAAGCAACATCAAATAGCCTCATAGAGTTTTTTTAGTTCAGGTAAATATTTATTCAACTACCAAAATTATAAACCATAAAATATTGTTTCATGCATCTTTAGGGGAAAAACATCCCAAAGCCATAAAAATTGTCTACACAGATTATAAGAATTGTATAATCAAAGAATAGTCAACTCTAATGGTTTTAGCATGAATCTGCTTATTAAGAACAACTGATTTAAAAGTAGGAATTTTTCAAATCCAATAAACTATACTCATATATATATATATATATATATATATATATAAACAAGATATCATACCAAGGTTCCAATCACCTGAACTTGTGATGACATCATAAAAATGAAATATTTATAGTTAAATTTCTCACTTATGGTGGAAACTGATTTTCCATAACTGTAAATTTAATAGAAAAAGAAGTAAATCAAGTTTTCTCAAATTAGTGTTATATAAAAAAGCTCCTTGTTATCAAACATCATAACTTATATTAATTGCAAATTAAAACCCTTGTAGTTCATTTTAATCCTTTAAGGAGAGTGGAAATGTAAGAGAACAGTCCCAACCCATTAGACACAAAAAGGGTCTGAAACAAAATATACTTAATTAAAGGTATAATGAACCTATTAACACACTTTGTTATGTAAAAACAAATTATAACATTAATTATAAGTAGATCATCACATCAACTTTTGTTTTCATTTTTTTTGTTATGTTATGTCTACTAACTACAAAATAAGAGTAATTGATATTAAATTCACCAAACTGCCTAATTTAATATGAAAGAGCAACAAAGAAAAATGGGATCTAAATTTATTACATTATTATTTTTTTTTAAAAAAAATTAAAAAGAAAAAAAGACTAAATAAAATGAAATCACATAAACAATGAAAATACAGCATGGTAAATAATGTGCTCATGACTCAGACTGGAAATGTGAGAAAAGCAGCCAAATTGTTTTAATTGAGGAAATAAAAGGATAATTTTTAAAGCTATCAACATGCATTAAAATAATTTTTAAAATAGAGCCAATGTTCACATGACTTGATAAATTTTATAAAAAGACAAATCATCTCCAAAAGCTATTGAAACAATTAGAGGAGGAAAAGTTTATAAAGCTCAAAGAAATAATATATTTCCATAGAAAATAAAGACTTATGATAATAGTTACAAGGGAACAATTTGTATAAAATTTTATTATTCATCAACACAAAACTCATAGGAAGAATTTTTAGTTGGCTGAAAAAGCCAAAAAAACCCATGCCTTCTAATCTATAGCAGATAATATCAATTCTAATAAATAATAAGCAGTACAAAATAATGTGGAGTAGGAAAATCTTTAAACATTGTAGATGGGAGGCTTCCAGTCATATGCCTGTGAATAATTTGATTTTATAAGCTAATAACATCAATAATGTCTTCACCATTTTCAAAAAGAGACAGTATTCTGTAGAATTATGGAGAGACAGCAGTAAACCAAGAAATGTCACCTGTCCACAAGCAAGTCATCAACCAATTAAAAAGAGTATAACCAGACAACATCAAATGGATTACCAACTCCCAAGATCCAGGAATTTTCCTAATCCAGAAGGAACCAGCCATCTTATCATGTGTGTATCCATGTGCCAAAAAATATCTAACTACATTGGCTAACAATTTCAATTAGTCAAATCATATATATCATATGGAATTCATTTTTCTTTGTTGTCATTTTTTATTGAGGGAATTGATGATCCAACCATAGAATCATCAATCATAATTATGTAAGGGGGTCTCTAGGTCAAAATCTAGATGCTGACCACTAGATCTACTGACTAAAGAACTGGATGACTGACTGTGCTGAGATTTTGTCTAGACAATATTAAATGTTCACACTAGTACAGGACAATTTTATATGTTTATTGTTAATGTTAAATTAACTTGATTATTGCTATTTGTTATTCTGCATGACTGACTAAACCTCTCACATGAATGGCTATTGCTATCATAAACACTGGTAACATCAAGGAGGTGACTTTATACACAAAGGCAATAGTCAATCATTAATGATGCATTGTCATAGATTAAGTAGACAAGTTAAAGTCAGAGAATAGAAGGATTGGTCAGCAGGATAATCACATCTAAATAACCATAAATTGCATTATTAGATTAAGTAAATGGTTTGAGTGGGTAGTGCATGACCATCCTACATAGAGTCAAAGGTTAGGGGATGATCATAATATTATATTAATCAAATGAAGGATGGTCTGACCTACCTAGATATCAAATTGATTTGTTCCAAAAGATTGTAAATCACTCATAATGAAATAAAGCTGTTAATGATTTATTTTATTTAATTAGAATTTACATCACATGATCACATTTCCTATACTAGCACATTAATTGTTGATAAACAGAGCAAAACTCTCCATACAGTATTGCCACCTGTGCTAAACAGAGTAATCAATGGATGCCAGAAGGCTTGTGCATAAAATCCCTATCTAATGCCTACTCATCCAATATCCCCAGACTAGTTTCTGGCTTGTGGCCTTCATCAGTGAGGAGCTTTGGATCTGAGAGCACTGCATCTAGATCTTAGGATCTAATGCAACCCTCTAGCAACCACCTTTTATCTCTACTTAACTACTAAACTATGAGAATGAAAACACAAAAAATATTTTCAATCTAAGCTCAATAGCTTAAATAGCCATATGGGTCTGAACTCAGTTCAGCACCCATACATTTTGGTTAATGGTTTAACACCAATCCTGCCTAATAGGATAGTGGTGGCTATGGTTGTAAAAGAGCCAAAGACACCAAAATGTATGGGTGCTGAACTGAGTTCAGACCCATATGACTATTTAAGCTATTGAGCTTAGATTGAAAATATTTTTGTGTTTTCAATTTCATTCTCATAGTTTAGTAGTTAAGTACATAGTTTAGTAGTTAAGTAGATATAAAAGGTGGTTGCTAGAGGGTTGCATTAGATCTAGATGCAGTGCTCTCAGATCCAAAGCTCCTCACTGACGAAGGCCACAAGCCAGAAACTAGTCTGGGGATATTGGATGAGTAGGCATTAGATAGGGATTTTATGCACAAGCCTTCTGGCATCCATTGATTACTCTGTTTAGCACAGGTGTCAATACTGTATGGAGAGTTTTGCTCTGTTTATTAATTAGAATTTGTGCATGCTTTCTCATTTGTCTAAACTTTTCATTACCCATACTATATGACACACATAACTCAGATGTAAATAATTATAGTTTTATATCAAACTTATGGTAATCATCACCCTAGCTTTTTAGAATTATGCATATAACAAGAGTTTGAATACCAAGGAATAATGGGAATATGATGAGAACTTGAGGACATAATGGACAATCATATGGTTATGATATATATCAGAGCAGAACTAAGAATACTATAAAAGGTGATATATTTACAACTTCCAAACTTTAGGAGTTTGAACTCATACCATCGCCTCAATGTACAATAAAATGAATGGTGAAAATAGCCATTTTATTATTTTCCATTACAATTAACAGCTAATTACTGGGGCTAGATACTATCCTGATACATCATTATGAATCTGATCACACACATAACACTTAATAATATTTGATGTTAGTTACTGATATAGATATATTTTTAATTATATTACATCTTTGAACCTAGATATACAAATATTTATATTAGATGAAAGTTGAATGGGTTAATAAAATTAAACAAAAGAAATGTATTGATGATAATTTATATCAAATACAAGTTCCCCCAAAAGTATTTTATTCGTTTTTTAGTTTCAATAAAGTAAAATTTAAAAAATGAAAGTTTCAGGTGCCAAACCTTCTAGCTAAAAAATTTTCTTTTAAAAAATTTATTAATGCCTGATCATTATTATTTACAAATTATTACTACTATCCCTGCATATCTCACAGTGGTTAGCATGATTTCTCATGGGTATTAAAAGGAATGTATAAGCAGACACAAACTATATGGATTAATGAAAAATAGCTTAAAGCATTATAATATATATAATATGATAGCATCTTACCACATGAAACATTTACAATTTCAAAACATAGTTCTGTGCAGGTAATATTTTTTAATACATTTAGGTAGTAATGTAGTAGTTCTTCTTCTTGGGCACTAGTGATGATAGAGAAAAAATACAGCAGCATTGGTAACATTAGACAGGGTATATAGTCTTAGTAGGCCTTGGGTAATTCTTACAACTCTGTCCATTTTTTCCTTCATGACATTATTGAGACAGGAATTGGTTGGTTTTGGCAAACTTCAGTCTTAGTTTCTGGATCCATCTGCATTTTCTGGGCATTTTCTGATATGTATTTTGTTGTTTAATCATACATATAAGTGAAGTATTGAAAATTACTGTAAAGCAATCAGCAAGATATGGCTATCCAGGTTACAGTAAAAAATAATTTTAATCAGCTGTTTCTCTACTAAGCATATGATCACTGCATCATTGCTTCTTAAGCTGAGTCTTCAAATAGAATGGATTGCTGGACTGGGCTGAAAGGAAGGCCTTAGTACTTATTTCAGACCTATTTGTTCCCTATTTGATGTGGTTCAACATCATGTTTTTCAAACAATGAATTTGTCACCAACTGGTTACAAGATTTGCCCAGTTTCCTTACAACAATGTGGTTTTTTTTTTTTTTTTTTGGAAAATATTTTTTCCCATCTCAACATATTATAGAAACAAATTTACAGATATCATATCCTGATTTGATACATAAACAAGTGGAAGGAAAAATATAGCTTTTTTCTTTTTTTTCTCTCTCTTTATTTACATTGTTAGCGTAGGAAAAAAGCAAAAATTGTTGCCGACATTTAAATTTTCAATAATTTCTAAACTATTATTAATTCCTTGTTGCTAACATGTAAATTTTAAATAATATTATTAATTCCAAAATTTTAATATCATTTCTACATTTACCATGAAACTTACACAAAAATGTAGGAAATTTTATTTAAAACTCCGTTTAAAAAAAAAAACAAATACAAAAGGTATAAAATGTTTGATTTTTTAAGTTATGCAATTCAAACTTCCTGCATGCATCAAAACAAGTTTTCTTTTTTTTTTTACAATGCAATTTATCATTAGGTTCTTTACATATTACAAAATTAGTATTTAATAATATGACCAAATGCATAAACTAATCTTTTTTTAGGCAGTTCATATATTTATTATTCAATTGCAATGATGAGGGGTTTTATTATTAAACTTTTTTTTTCATGCAGTTTTATAATATTACTAATTTGAGTTGTTATCGGTTTGTTATGGCTTCAAATCATATCCTTTTAAAATAGAACAATAAGATAGTTTTAATTTTTCATTTCTCATTTGTATTAATTAGTATTACAGAACTTTTAACTTTTATTCACTTCTCTAATTACTTTTGGTATTTCAATTATTTTTTATAAATAGTGATTTACAGAATACATATGTCCATGATTTCAATATTTAAAGATTTTATTGATGTTGAACTGTATAAAATAATGAGTAGAATTTCAATTCTAGGATTTATAAAAAAAAAATTGACCATAGGACATTAAAATGTTACACTAGAATGATTATTTCACTTTGACTTTTGTTAAGCTACCCACAATAAATAAAAATCAAATATTAGCCTTGCTCCCTTTTAAGTTGTAAAGACTGATGGATATAACATTTGAAAATAAAGTCTTTCTCTCTTTTAAGACTTAGAGACTGATAAGTTTATAAACAATCAAACTGCAGTTTTTTTTTAGCTTTACAGATGAATCGGTAGACTACTTTTAAAAAAAAATGTTGTGGCAGCATCTAAGAAAATATACTCTTTAAAAGGTCAAATGGCAACATGGTGTATCACATACATGATCAAATCCTAATATATCACTAGAAGTAGAATATATCTAAACAAACTATACTAGCATTTTTTTATTCTCTGCAGAAATCAATATAATATTAGAGTTATATGTTTCATAGCTGTTGACACAATCTATTTATCACTTACATATCTGCTTTTTTTTTGACAAAAATCAATTTATCTAATCTGGTCATATGTTTCATATTTATTTCCAACATCTAAATTATTATTTTTTTTAATATCAATAAAAGTCACTCTTTCTTTCCAGCAAGCTGTTAATTTGTCTTTATGTTAATTTTAATGTCACTTTTGGTATTATCATATATTTTATATTTTAATTCATTACATAATGTCATTTAAATTCTTAAAACATTTTTCTTTTTGATAGATCCAGCATTGATAGAGAATAAGGCAGCCTTTATTTTTTTAAAGTAAGTTTTACATCTGTCAAGATACTTTTGCAGTGGTGATAGAGTTCTCATACAAGTGAATTTGAGGAATTTCTGCCATCTTCCAGGTTACTGCCAAGTTTGTCATGCTGGTTTGGATTACATTCTCTTCTTTTCTTGGTCTACTCCAGTTTTTTTTTAATTCTAGTACTAGTTCTAGAATGTGGTGATTTATCGGGGAATTTTACTGGAAGGCTTGTTTTTCTTGGGCTTGCAAAACTTCTGGTATGACATATTATTTGTTCTATCACTTCTACCAGAGCTTTTTCTTTTGCCATTATTTATATGGTCAGAATTTTTGGTTATCTTTTATTCTAATGCAACAAATAAATGTCTCTCAATACTTCTTTGGTGTGAATGCCTGTTTGGTGTGATAAACATGTCTTCTCCATTATCTATACCTTCCTGACTCTGGAGGCTCATGTCAATGGTATTTAAAACCAAGCCACTTATCCTATGGTTTTTTTCGATCAGTGCTGATGATCATCTGTTCAATGCAAAAGGGTAAATTATGTCAAATAATCCTGATGGTCTGTCTGTCATGCCACATGCAGACAATTTCCTTAATTTTGATACTTGCCTTCTAAAGAATTTTGTATAACTTTCACCACCTTTTATATAAAATCTTTCTTGTATAATTTGGGATCTGCTTCTTGGCATTCTTCTGACTAAAAATTATTCAAAATTTGGTCTCTGTATACAAAATAGGAGGTTGGATAATTTATTAATGAATTATGTCATTCCTTAATAAATCATTATAAATAATTATAGGCAATAGCCACTTTCTCTCTTTCTGTTAGCTTGTTTAATTGAAAATAATTATCCAAACTGTCAAGATGTTCCATGGGAGTCTCTTCATCTTCACCTCTGAATACCTGGATTTTGAGAAATTGATTTGTACAACTAAATGTCTCGTAATTTCTGTGATTTTTCCTTAATTGTTGTATTTTTATAACTTTCTTTTGAATTTTTGTTTTTGAGGTATTATATTTACAGTCTTCCTTAAGTTAAACTACTGAACTTCACATGATCACCATTTTTTCCTTAAGTTCTTTTATCATTTCAACAACCAAATTTTGTATATCTTTCATCTTTGAATAATCTATTTTTATATCATTAATGATGCCAATTACTTTTATCTACATTTTCTGTATCTTCTCGAGTGTCTATTAGTTTTTCTTTAATTAATAAATTTTAAATTTGACTTTCTTCTCTCTTTAATTTTTTTTCCACTTGCAATTTTTCTATTCTTTCTGCTACTTTTTGCACACTTTCCTGGAAATCATTTTCACTAGATTCCTTTAAATCACTATGTAATCTTCTTTCTATACATTCCATTTTATTGTACTTTTTTTTGTATTAGACATAATATTTCCAGCTTCAGAGTGCTTATAATCTCTTCTACCATTTCAAACTTTTTATTTCTTGATTAATTTCTTTAAATTTATTATTTCTCTTTTGTTCATTCAAGTTTTAAATACATTTCTTTAAATTCACTACTTTTTTTTTGTTGTTGTTGTTGTTGTTATTTTTCTTCAAATTTTGAATGCATTTCTTCAAGTTTTTTATCTCTTTTTGTTGATGTTTTTCAAATTTTTTATCTCTTTTTTGTTGTGTGTTTTCATTTTTTTAGTTGCAATTCTTTTATAAATTCACATTTAAATTCTTTCATAAATGTTAACAGTATTTTACTATTAAATGTATGTGATTTCTTCTAAAGGTTTTGCTCCATCTGAATGACTTCTTGCTCTATCAGCTCTGATTCCATTGACTATACTGGCTCTTATGTTACTGATGGATCCATATTTAATTGTGCTTCCATCCTTCTTGTTATTGAAAGAGTTATCATCAGTATATAAAACAAAGTGTTCCATTTTATTCTTTTCTTGAGCTTTATCTTTTTTATGAGATTTACAGACTTTTATATATATCTTTATTTATTTATACATACTATATTAAATAAACACACATACACACACATCTCAACATTTTATATATAATCTTTATATACTGCCATTTACTAAATATTGCTCTATCTACTACTGCTTTCATAAAATGTTAGTAAATACATTTTTTACAAACTTGCTAATCTTATTTATCATTCCAAACATTTATTGAATTATATTTATTGTATATTACAATATGAAAAATTCATTCATGCTCTAATATCCAGTATTTTATGTTATTTTACAGAAGTAAAGTTAGACATAAGAAAATGGATGTTCAAGCCACAAGGTTGCTGTGCCAAATATGTAACTGTACAGAAGAGAAATTTAGCAGAATAAAGGAATATATGGATCCTAAGACATTGGTTGTATCAAATATTTAATGGTAAATATTCCACAACAAACAGGTTTGAACCAGGAACCAAAGAGATACAATGATATATTAAATTGTACTGTTTCCAAATAATATTTTATATTAGAAAGTTGAATGGTTAATTAAAAAAAAATTTAAATATATCAATTCAAATATATAAAATATCATTAATCAAATAATGTTGATGATTTATAACATAAGTACAAGTCCTCTCAAAAATATTTTATTTGTTTTTCAGTTTCATTAAAAGAAAATTTTAAAAAATGAATCTCTCAAAGGTCAAACCTTTTAGCTAGAAAACTTACTTTGGATAACTTATCAATGCTCAATCATCATCATTTACAAATTATTACTGCCATCCCTACATGTTCTCCAGTGGATTGCAAGATTTCTCAGGGTTGTGGATATTATTGATATAATGGATATTACGTTTGTAATAAGCTCAGTTAAGCAGACATAAATCAAATGGATTAACAAAAAATAGTTTAACAATTTATTAATAATGAATAAATAAAAACTGTTGAGTATATACTTGCAACTATTAATATGTATTCAAAATATTAACTACAAGAATAATGAGATATTTTTAATTTAAGCTTAAGTTTAAGGCCTTATAGTACCTATAATAATAAAATCTTATCACTGAAATATTTAACAGTTCTAAACCATTGTTTTCTGGATGTTGTATTTTTAATATATTTACAGTGGTTTTCATTCGTTCCTTCAAGAATGTCAGTTATCTTTCACTGGTGCAGCATTGGTGACACTAAAAAGAGTATAAAACCAATAAACATCACATGATCACTATTTCTTATGCTTGCTCTTAACTGTTATTAAAACAGATAAAACTATACATATTGCAAATCAGAGCAATCAATGGATTCCAGAAGGCTTGTGCATAAAATCCCTATCTAATGCTTACTCATCCAATATTCCCAGAATAGTTTCTGGCTTGTTGCCTTTGTCAGTGATGAGCCTTGGATCTGAGAACACTGCATCTAGATCTTAGTATTTAATGTAACCCTCCAGCAGTCACCTTTTATCTCTACTTAACTACAAAACTATGAGACTTAAAATTGAAAACACTATAATATTTTCAATCCAAGCTCATCAACTTATATAGTCATACAGGTCTGAACCCAGTTCATTACCTATACATTTTGGTGTCTTTGGTTCTTTAATAATCATAGCCACCACTATCCTATTAGGGATAATTGGTCTTTAAGCCAATAAACATCACATGACCACTATTTCTTATGCTTGCTTTTAACTGTTATTAAAACAGGCAAAACTCTATATGTATTGCCACTCAGTGCAAGTCAAAGTAATCAATGAAATTTCAAAAGTCTTGTGCATAAAATCCCCATCCAATGTCCCCAGACTAGTTTTTGGCTTTTGGGCCTTCATCAGTGAGGAATCTTGGATCTGATAGCATTACACCTAGATCTTAGTATCTAATGCAACTCCACAGCAACCACCTTTTATCTCTATTTAACTACAAAAGTACGAGACTTAAATTAAAAACACTACAATATTTTCAATCCAAGCTCATTGGCCTGTACTGAGTGGAAATACATATAGAATTTTGCCTGTTTTAATAACAGTTAAAAGCAAGCATAAGAAATAATGGCCATGTGATGTTTATTGACTTAAAACCAATCCTGCCTAATATGATAGTGATGACTATGGCTATTAAAGAACCAAAGACACCAAAATGTATAGGTACTGAAATGAGTTCAGACCTATTTGACTATATAAACTGATGAGCTTGGATTGTAAATATTAGTGTTTTCAATTTAAGTCTCATAGTTTTGTAGTTAAGTAGAGATAAAAGGTGGCTGCTGGAGCGTTGCATTAGATCCTAAGATCTAGGTGCAGTGCTATCAGATCCAAGGCTCCTCACTGATGAAGACCACAAGCCAGAAACTAGTGTGGAGATATTGGATGAGTGGGCACTAGATGGGGATTTTATGCACAAGCCTTCTCAAATCCATTGATTACGCTGGCTTTCATTGAGTGCCTATATGTATAGAGATTTTTGCCTGTTTTAAATAAGAGTATAATCTCAATAGTTCTTGGATAATTCTTAAAACAGTGTCCATTTCTTTCTTCATTGCATTATTAAGGCGGGCATTAATTGGTTTTGATAAACTTCAGCATAGTTTCTGGATCTGACTGTATTCTCTGGGTATTTTGGCTGGTATGTGTTTTTTTTTTGTTTAGTCACATATATTTCTGTTAGACAAAGTCATCATACTTATTGTTACAAATGAAGTATTAAAAATTTCTATAAAACAGTCAGCAAGATATGACTAGGCAGGTTACAGTGAAAAACAATTTTAAGCAGTAGTTTCTCTCCTCAGCATTGGAGCACTGCAACATTGTTCCTTATGTTTGAGTCTTCAAACTAACTAGAACTATACTGAAATGGAATGCCTTGGTTGTATATTTCAGACCTATTTTTCTCTATTTGTTGTTGTTCAGCAACATGTTTTCCAAACAATAAATTTGTCACTAACTAGTTATAAGATTTGACCTATTTTCTTAAAACATGTTTTTTGAAAAACATTTTCTTTATTCTCTTCGCAACATGTTATGGAAACAGATTTACATAAATTGTATCCTGATTCGATATGTAAACAAATGAAAGAAAAAACAGGATTTCTTCCTCTTTCTCTTTATTTACATTAAGTAATGCAGGATGTTAAATGATAATTTTTTTTAAATATTATTAATTCTAAAACTTTAATATTATTTCTAGATTTCCCATGAAATTTATGATAAAAATGTGGAAAACTTTATTTAAAATGCCATCCAAAAAATAGCAAATACAAAAAGTATAAAATGTTTCAGATTTTTATAAATTACACAATTTAAAATTCTTGTGCATATCAAAACAAGTTTTCTTTCTTCTTTTATAGTGTAATTTATCATTAGATTTCTTACACATTATAAAGTAAATATTAAATAACATGACCAAATGCATAAACTAACCTTTATTTTTTAAATTCTTAGGCATCTTATATATTTATTACTCAATTGCAGTGATGAGTACTTTTTTTAATTAGATAATTTTTATGCAGATTTATAATATAGTTAATTTGAGCTGCCATTGATTTGTTTTGCTTACAATATATATTGATATAATATTTTTAATTTAATATTAGGTGATTTATCTACAGTTATTACAAATATGATTAACTTTTACATATTTTGATGTGTTTAGCATCATTTCCTAATGGTTTTGAGTTTATAGTTGAATATTTTATTTTAGTATTAAAATCTTTATTCTTTATTATACATCGATAAATTGAACTTCATTTATGAGAAATAGAAGTTTACAACAAAAACATCCTACTTGATTATATTTGAACTTTGCAAATATAAAAAACCTAAGAACATAATGAGAGCAATAACTTATTGAATAGTTTAGCAACATATAAAAATAAAAGAATGAAATATTGGTTAATTAAAGTTATTTCTAAAACCTGAACAAATTATTATTAAATCACCATAAAACTATAAAATTATGTTCTAACATTTAAATTTGCATTTATATTTATTAAAATATCCCAAAAGTTTTGTACTATAGTGTTTGACAGAATATTATTGATCTGTTTTATTTTTACTATTACTAAGAATTTTTTAACTTGTATTTTTCAAAATAAAACATATTTAAATAAAGTCTAAGTGCAATCATGAAAATATTTTTTAACAATTACTATACAAATGTTTTGTAAAATTTATCATAAATATTTAAATAAACTATGAAAAATATACAATTTTTTTGCTTATTGTTAACAATAACAATAAGTCTTTGCAACTGACTTTGAAGCTCAAAATCAAACAATCTACCAATATCAGTATTGTTGGTTTATTTAGAATACTTTCTTAGTAAAATACTGATATTTTCAGATTATTTTAAACTAATAAATCAATATTTACTTTAGTTCCTATCAAATGAATACATAACTGGAAAAATAACACAACAGATAACTGCAAGAACATAAACAAGAGCTTAAAAGCAACAGCAGCCCCATTAAATATTATCTGTGATATCATAATCTGAAAATCATTGTGTTTTAAATTTAATATGGTTAATACATTGTAAATTTATAAATTCATTAATGTGGTTATCAAAATTAAATAATATATTTTCCAGAAGGATAGACCTAATAGTATATTAGATATAATAATATGTTGAACTATTTTCATTATCTATCATTAACATCTAGAAAATTATAAATCTTATTTTAACTTTTCAAATTCAAATAAGTATTAGTAATAACACTCAAATAGACAACCCAAGTCAGTAGATACACAATATTTTGAGTAATAAGTATTGCTGGCCTGAACAGTGATAATACTAGCATTGAAGTTGAACTCACACCTTTAGGTTCTTAAATATTGAATTTTAAGGCATTGTTCAACCAACTGAGTTTTTAGTCAGTAGAATTTTCATATACTTTTCTATGAGTGTTTATTCAAATCCACCTGATTCTGCTACTTTTTTCTAAGAGCAATATTAATTAGAGGCTTCAAGATATTATGGATTGCCATACTGGTTTAACTTATTGGATTATTGGTCATTGTCATAAAAAGTATTTTATTAATTTTTTTTTTTTGGTATCTTTTTTTCTCTATCAAATATTTTGTATTTTCCCAATCAGACATATGTTTATTAGTATGTAAATGGTCCACTACTGTAGACATATCTGTTTTTTCTTCTACCCATTAATTTGTCATCTTTCAATCTCTGTTCAACAAACCAGTTATCTCAATGACAACTTCCTTTTACATTCACATGGTATTTCATAGATGCAGTTTTTGTTTTTTAACATTTCACGTTTAGACTTTGCAGAAGTTAGAATTTGGAAAGTTGCCATAATGTTATACTGATTACCGATTTTCTTTAATTTGTCTGCCATTTCTAATATATGTGATTATACTATAGTACCAATAATTGTATTTTAGTGTCTCTTTTCATTTTGTTTATTAAAGGTTTTCTTGATGACAGTCACTTTTCATGAAAGTTTGTTTTATGTAAATCTTTTCATTTTCCAAATCACTGGTTTATAAACAAACTTTCTTTGCTCTGTTCCATAGTAATAATATAATTCCATGTTTTGGGCTTCTGGTGTGATTGGATGTATATGTAAAGTACTTACCAGTATGTGTTGGCTTCCTATAACCTGTTGTTTTGACTTTACTATAAGGAAATTTTGTCACAAGAACATTTAAAAATTACAATTTTTGTTGTTGTTCTGATTCCATTGTGAATTTAACTGAAGCATTTACATTGATGATGTGCATCCAGAATGATTGTAATCATGCTTGTCTATGTGGTCATACAACAAATGTATCATCTATATAGTGAAAGCACACTATCTGGAAATGAAGTAGTATTTATGGCGTGGTTTCACATTCTTCCATGTAAATGTTACTATTTGATTAAAGAATTCTGAGTTGTATTTAAAATATGTTGTTGTTAAGCAGAAAATTAATAGTTCTATTATACTATCAATAGGTAGAGTTGTTCTGACTTGTAGGTTATTATCATCATATAACCTTATGATAGGCAATACTTCATCACATGGTACATTTATAAATAAATTTTTCACATCAAAACTTACCGATATAATTATTTCAACTTTCCATGTCCATGATTAATTCTACAAAATGGTGAAAATCCTGATGAAGGACTATATCCTGTATGCCAAAGGACTGAGAATTTCAAAAAAAAATTTCAACAAGTTTTAACATTGAATTTCTAGAACTATTAATATATCTTAATAGAAAACATTACTTTTAGAAATTTTAGATAGTCCGTAGAAATAAGAAATTTTGCTGAATTATTAGTTTTCTTTTTTCCAAATTACTTAAATAGCTGTGATGCTTCCAGAGTAATGCTTGTAACTTTACTTCTGTATTTGGTATTATTTGCCACTTTTTAGTATTGCCCTGCTGTGAAGAGTTTCTATATTTTGTTATCATAATCAGTTATATCCACTACAAGTGTTGCCTTTGTAAGCAGGGAGAATAATTATCAGTGTATCCTGTTTGAGAGATTTAATGGCTTTTCTCTCATCACATGAAATGTTTGATTTCTGCTTTTGATGACTCTCAATTGTTTTTTAACTCTCCAATGTAGTTATGTTGCTTCTTCTAGAGACAATAATATTTCTTGAAATATTTATCAACATATCAGTGTTTAAATATACTGATGATTTATAAAGTGGGTTTAAAAATAGATTTAATAAAATAAATTATGTTGAATACATTTAATTTGATAAAAATCATTATTCAGGAAGAAATAATAGACTGTTTTACTTATATACATGCTAATATAAGTAGCCCTAAGGCCAATTGCTTTGAAAATAATGATATCTTCAAGCAGTTGTGATACATTTAGTACACAATTTTATTCAATTGTCTAAACTACTCTTTACTTTGATTTTTTTTTAAAGCATGTCAATCTAATATTAATCTACATGTTTATACATTTATAGTTTGAACACTGTTTTTAAAAAAATAAATGCAAATAATATATATGTTGATACGAATATTTTCACGGGTTGCATATATAAAAGACATTTTACAGGTTCATCTGTGTTAAAAAATTTAAATATTGATATACCAACATTTCGACTTGATCACATAAGTCATCTACTGGGTGATAAAAGGTAGAAAGACGGTTGTAGAGGCGCTACAATCACTGATTTGAAAAAAAAAAAAACGTTAAAGTTCCACTACTAGCAAAAATGTTAAATTAATAATGTTTTTTAAAAAAAAAAAATTTCCAAATAGGAGTAAGTTTGCATGTATCATCTCGCTTATATATATATATATTAAAAAAATAAGAAAAACAAAAAGTAAGCAGTCCCCTATATTTTTTAAGTATTTGAAAGTTAGTTAAGTGATTATAAAAGAAATTGTGAAAAATTACAATAATTGCATCTTTTTTGATAAGGATAGGGCTTTATGTTAGCGAATTATAAGATATATATTTTTAAAAAAAGGTTTGTTAAGTTATTTATAGTATAGCTAGAAAACTTGTGAATTAATAGGCAAAAAAAGATTGGTACTAGAAATGAAGACTTAAAAAATGCTAAAGAAAAAAGTGAGAAAAATATGATTAGCAAGGCAAAAAGTTCCAAAAGAATGAGCTAAAAAATCTTATTCATTGAAGCAATTATGAAGAACAATACGATTAATCAAGTAATTAAAAAAGTAAAGTTTGCAAAAGATATGTTGAAAAAAATTGTAAAATGAAAAGAAAGAAAGATGGAGGAGATAATTGGTGATCTTAAAACAGAAACAATTGCAAATAATAGAGAAAAGATTAGAAAGAATTATAAAAGTTAGCCGGCTGATTTAATGTACGGATTCTGCCTTTTCGTATGTATATAATTTCAGATAAAGAGAGATGCAATTGTGTTTTTTTTTAAACAAATCTAAAAAAAAATAGTAAATGTATTTATGTGTGTGGTTGTATCCATTAGTTATATTTAATTTGAAATGCATTCTTTTTTTTTAATAAAATAAAAATTTTAATCAAATAAAATAATTTTTAACAAAGTTTATAAAATGCCACCTAAATCAAAGTCAGAAATGATTTAAGGTTAACACATTACAACTCTCCATCATAATCAAGTTGACAATTACGTACAAATCACTGGAGCATAAATCTTTTTTTAAAAAAAGTAGAGGAGGGGGACACCTAAAAAAAGTTAATTAATTTATTTTAATTATTCAATATCTTAATTACTCTTGTCTTTTGTTAAAAGATTAATATTTTATTCAGGTGAGTAAGGAATAGAAGAAAAAAACAGCTAAAGAAAATGAGATTAATTTAGAATCCAATTAACAATCTTGAAAATAGTCATAAGGCACAGAAATAAGCAATAATACAAACTAATGTAATTAAAAAATGCTTTTACTTGGAAGTTTGATACATTCCTCGAACACAAGAAACAGGAATTATGTTTATTAGTTGAGAACTATTTAGAAAAGTAATAGTAATTAGCTTTTGTTTAGAGTGTTATTCCCATTTTGTTGCTCCACACCCACTCCACTTTTTAATTAATGCCTTAGAACATAATAAATTTATTACATGTGTAAGATCTGTTCTTAATCATAACAATTGCATTCATTAAACACAGAATAAATTGAATGGTCAGTTAAGACAGGTGATATTATCACCACGTCCATCACAAAACTGTATTTTAAAAAAATAATTGAATAATTAACAGATTGGGATCACATGTAACTTTGACAAATAATGAAAAAAAAATGAAAAAAAATACTACCTAGTACAATTCTCACATTTCATTTAAACCAATATAGATAGAATTGTTTAGGTGTGGACTGTTTTCATGTATTTAGAATTATTTTATATGTTATTACTTCATAAATAAATAAATCAATTAGTAAATGGATTATTTTTATTTTAGATGTGTTAAGAATGTAAATGGGTATATATGTAATTCAAGAATGGTATTAAATTTTATTTTAAAGATTAATGAAGGAAAAAAACTATCAAAGTGACATTATTTAGTAAAATAAAAATTAAAAACTATTGATTTAAAAAGAAGGCATGTATTTGACTATAAACGTATAAAAAATGAAACTATAAAAATGAAAATAAAAGATGAAATGAATAATAAAGTGGAGATTGACAGTATGGAGATTGACAGTATGTCAGACATTTAGTAGCAAGATTAATTGTTCAACTTTCTGGAAAACACCAAAGGCAAACACCCCAAGTTTATTCTGAAGTAAGTTATTCTGATGAATAAGACTTTATATAGGTATAATCAGGTATTGATTATTCATAATATATTCAATTTCTGCATTCTAATATTTGTTAAGTTGTGTTAAAATTATAAATGAGATAGAAATTAATCTATATTTTTCTTAGTATGTGTTTTAATGGTATAAATACTGTTTGCATATCATATTTAATTATGACTGTGGAATTATAAAATTCATCCCATAAAATTAAAACAGTAGAAAATGTTTTAATATAGGAAAATGTATTGCAATTTAATTATAATTGCAGGAGTTAACACTCCAGAACATTTAATATATATATATATATATATATATCATGTGAAACATATTATTTAACACTCCAGAACATTTAATATATATATATATATATATATATATCATGTGAAACATAATCATTATTCTGTAAGAGCATTCATTTTTTATTTATAAAAATTGCCTTGACAACAGAATGAAAATTCCTGATATTGATAAGCATGGACCATTAACATGGGATTTATATCTGTGAATCATCTAGGTTTATGCAAAATCAAGTTCATTATTCAAATAATAATTATGTTTAGTGGGATTTAAAAATATTGAACATGATTATTTATTAGTCTGTTTTCAAAAAATGTTATATTTGCTTGTTTAATGAGGTTTCTTTAAATTTCTTTGAATAAAAATTTTCAATTTCTTACAGTTAAAATGTTAACTCTCGTATTAATATTTTAAACCAAAGTGAAAAGTGGATTTCCATCTTTTATTCATAGAGGTTGCCTTGACAACAGATTTAAAATTTCTGGTGCTGATAACCTGGAGCTATTATCATGTGATTTATATCTGTGAACTATTTATTTTTATATAAAACCAAGTTTATTATCTAAATATTAGTATTATGTATATTATTTTTTATCTGGTATAATATTACATTAAGAATTTCTACTATGTATCTTTCACCCAACTTATGTCATTTGAAGATAGTGAAATAGAAAATTTTCTAAATAAATGTCTGTGTTTACTAATTCATTGCTATCATTACAAGGCTGTTTTTTTAATCATCTCGAATTAAATTGATATTTTGTTTATTTATAAAAAAATTTAAAAAAAGGAAGCTGAGATATTATTACAATAATAACAAAAGTATTCTAAAAAAAAAAAAAAAGTTAGTACAATATACATTATTACCAAATGTTATTATCTTGGCTTCTACCAGTAAGGATTCCCTAACTTATTGGCATTCTTCTTTTAATGTTTTTGAATTATATTTGGTTTCAGACATAAAATTTTATAGCTAATGCTGTTTATTTAAAAATCATCAATATCTAAAATCACAGTAGATTTTTAAAAAAATATTCTTAAAAGTACAGAGCAAAATACAAAACAAACATAGCAATATTATTAAAAAGCCAATGCAAACCTTATTCAAGAAATAAAAAAGTAATGAAATTCTTTACTAATTTTCAAAATATTTGATTATAAGTAAGATAACTTTGTAAACAAAAAAAAAACTGTTACAATATGAAGAAAAAACACTTAAACACAATGTTAAATTCATTTTACAATATCATCTCACAATAACAACAGAATAAAGATCAGATTTTTATATGAAATAAAATTCATGATTAGTTGAATTTATGAATACATTTTTCAGTTTATTTTTACTGCATTTTATTATTATTTGCATTTATTTATTTTAATTATGTCTTGAATCAAATTTCTATACTTTTAGCCAAGATTGTCTACCTTGTGATAAATAATCATAACCCTACATGATATTGCTATTAAATACTGTTGGACAACTGTCATTTCACTGTATTATTTTATTAATTTTATTATTATTATGTAGTCATGTGTATCAGTTGTATGAGATAATGTGAATAGTGGAAGAGTGCTTGAAAGTCAGGGTTCAAATCCCCTATATTTATTAATATTGTTATATGTTATTAATTATCATACTTCATTAATTATTTTATTAATATAATTAATCAGCAACATATTGTGAAAAAATAATTACATACATAAGCTTGTTTCATAATTTTTTGCATAAAAAATTCATTGCAATATAAATATAAATCATTATTGCTATAATATATTAAACTTTATTTTTGCATAATGATTTTACATAAAAACACTTTTAATAAGTCTATATTATTATTTTAAGTGTACATTATTTAAAATAATTGATGCATTATAATAAAAAAATTTACAATTAATAAAGTTAGAAAAAGAAAAATATTTTCTTTAAAAAAGGAAAAAGACAGTAAAGTGCGTTTTTGATAAAGAATACTAAAAATATATATTTCTCCATTTATTTAAGCAGTAGAACAAAGAATTAAATTAGTTTGCAGCTAAGAAAATACGTTTCTATTAATAAAAGAGAGCTTTCTACAATAAAAGATATTTTAAACTAAATTATGGCACCATTTCTGTTGTGTGTATGTGTGTATATACTTTACAATGGAGTGAGTGCAGAGCAATTTTATTGAAGCTGGTCTATAGTTATAATCCAGCTTTGATAAAGATGTTCTGCATTGAAAGCATGACTTAGCAATTTTTTGAAGTTTATCAATATATTTACATTAATTGTTCATACACTCTTGCAAAATATTACTCTAGAATTTACTGTGCGTTGTAAATATTTTTAATTTAAACACGCACATAAATATATGATTTTAGAAAGAAATTTGCTGCTAACTGAAAAAAATCTCAATTCCTAATTAATCAAAATGAGCAGAGAAGAATAAAATCCTAATGCTCCCTTTTTATGTTCTTGCTATTGCAACTGGTATTACTAAGTGATTATTCATATTATTAATACATTTAGACTATTTTCCAATTCACATCTGCAGAGCAATAGATCATTTGATTTTTTTACATCTGCATTTAAAATTAAAAAATAGCACAGATTTTCTTCTCAATTGCCTGTTAATTCCTAACTGATTAATCATTTGAGTTTTCTTGAAGGTAAAATAAATATATGTGTGAATGTTCATTTTTTAGATTTTTGTAATCATGGTAGACAAAAATATTTATATTTTTTATTCCCAGGATAGTCATCAACCAAGGCAGCACTTGGTGACTGAAGATAGATGGTGCTCAAAAATCTCCTGATTGGAGATTCAGACTACTATTTAATAGGATTTTCTATTTAGCTATTTACAATTGCATCACTTTCAAATGAAAAAAAGATTACATAAATTGGTAGAAGAACTGCCTAAAATTAAATGTTTATATTGTTGGATTTTGTGAAGTTGGAAATTAAGAACAATTGATTTGAAGAGTGAACATATATTTCTTATAAAAACATAAATATTGAAAGCATAAGTGGAATGGGTTTAATTATAAATAAATGTGAAAGAACAACAGTGTAGAGCTTGATGATATATTAGACAGAGTATCAAAAATTTAACTTAATGGAAGATACCAAATACAGATAATTCAGATTTATTATCAAGTAAGTTTTCATTATGATAAACAAGTAGTTGTTTTTTGCATGGATATACAAAAAGTTTTTGATAACATCAAACATTTTAAGAAAAACAACCTAAGATTGTCATGAGAGATTTTAATACTAGAAGTGGAAAATAGTTGAAAGATAAAAATATTGTAGGTACATTTTGTTATGGTGACAGAAGTTACAGAAGATATAAAGAAAAAAAATTATATATTATAATTTTTTTCCTTGAAAAATGTGTTAAATGGTATAACAAAAGTGTATTATATCTTAACAGAAATTATGTATGTCAAGATTGCATGTTCTTAATACATTTAACACAGAAAGTGATCATTGGTTAATAAAATGTAAGATACATGATAATGCAAAGCTAAAAATAAAAAAAATATTCAACAATATAATATTAATAATAAATATTTCTAACTCTCAGAAATATTCCAATAAATTTAAATTGGAACTCACAAATCAATATTTTGTTCAAATTAACTGAGAATAATAAAAAGATTACTGACATTTTATAAAGAACTGAAACAAAAATATCTGGTACAATGTTTAACAAATATAACACAATGTATGGGGGGGGGAAACATATAACTATTTAAAAATGATTGAAAATGGTATAAAAAGAGTTAATAATGATATAAAAAATATACTTGTGAATTGGTAAAGAAAGCTATAGAAGAAAATAAAAGTTTCAAAAATATAAATTGGCATCTTGATGTTTAAATTAAAATTGTTTTAGCAGTAAGAAAAGATAGAATTATTATTTTTAAAAAGACAAGATCATAAAATGTGTGCAAGACTTCTACAAAGAATTATAATAAAGAATAAAAAACAAAATAATACCTATGATTACTACATTTCTGAATTGTGAAACATTTTAAATGAAGAAGTGAGACTTTAAATTAAATCTATGAAGAGGAAAAAATACTAAAAAAATAATGAAATTATTGATGGTATCTAAATAAAACAGAAAAAGTTTTTTTTTTTAAAATCAGCAAACTATGTAACATATGTTTAAATGATAAATATATACCAGATGATTGGATTAATGCAGTAATAACATTGATATTTAGAAAAACTGATAAAGATATTAAAAATTATGTACATATCAATTTTCTATCAGTTCTATACAAAATCTTTACCTAGATAGCTACAACTTGTTTATAGAAATTTTAAATTCAAATACTAAGAAAAATTACAGAAAAAAACAATAGCTATGAGTTGCCATTATGTTTTGGATT